>OY759153.1:7695130-8297630 GCA_963662125.1 Diplazon laetatorius
GTTTTTAGTACAGGTATGTACAAAGTATACAGAGTTTTGGTTGTTTCCTTTTTTTTTCGCTCATCTAATATTTTCTCGTTTTTTTTGGGGGGATTTTTTCAAAATTTTTGCCATTTTTTTTCTTTTTTCACGTTTATTACACACTACTACCACATAGGACGGATACTTGGCACGCGTTTCGAACTTTTTTCCCTTTTTCGAGCGTTATCATCGTTTAGAATTTTTTTTTTAGTTTTTTTTTTTTTTTTCAACGCTTCTGACGTGACTCGCTACGTTCGTTTCGCTTTCATTTACGTTCGGAGATGGGTTTTTTTTCGTTTTTTTGTTTTTCATGTCTACGGTAATGCGTTACGGACGTGATGAATTTTTGGTTTTTATTTCTCTCTCTCTCACTCTCTTTCTTTTAATTCTTTTTTTTTCCCCCGTGACCCTGATTCATCGCGTGTGCCCTTCCACGTTGGACAAATAAAACGTGGGTGGATTACACGCTGGTCGAGTTACGTGGATTACGTAGTCCATTGCGTGAATAAACGTACGGGGCAATTGTGCAACGCGCTGCACGTAATCCCAATTGTGTATCAACGTTTCGTACGTGTGTGTACATACGTACGTGTACACGCACGTACGTATATGCGCTTTTCATCCCCGCGTACGATCTACGTTTCACCCATCTGCATCTCACGTGTGGACCGAAAATTATTGTATGGTACATTTCGACGCTTCCGATGCGTAAAACGATCCGATACGGTCGGTGCCATCGATCGACAACCCCTTCCATCACTCCCACTATCACCCTCCACGGCTGTCTCGTACCTCCCCCCCTCCCCAGCCCCCCGGGCGCATCACCCCAAACCCTCTATATCCGACACGTACAGCGTAACTTCATTATCCATATTTCATTCTCATCGTTATTCCATCTACGTACGCTCGTTAAAACATCACACACATACACACATACATATACAAACACGAACGAACAAAATCCCCGATCCTCTTTCGCGACGAATTATAATAATCCGCGATTATCATCCACAACGGAAATTAAACGACGAGACGATTAATGAAAAACAAAAATGTTGAAAAAAAAAATAATAATCGTGAAACGCTTGCGTGAAAATTAAATGAAAAAATTATTTGAATCGACTGAAGCTTCGTTGGAATAAAAATCGAAAAAGAAAATAATAATAAATAAATAGATAAATAAATGAATAAAAATAAAAATTGAGAGTAAAAAAAAAAACTAACAACAAAAAACGAATTAAAAATAAATACATATACAATAACAACCCTCCACTGTTAATCCATAAATAAATGAATGAAAAATAATAAATTGAAATGAGAGTTGAGAAAAAAATCAACAACAAAAAACAAAATGAAAAAATATGTATAAAACTACTTTTAACCGTTTATTCAGGTGTTGTTCTTGGTTCGTCGTTTTCACTGCTTCGCGTCGAGCGTCCCCCCCCGCCCCCCCAAAAGGCTCCCAGAGTGCACGATTAATTTAATCCGTCGGTGCAGCGTCAGCTATTTTCCGCGCGTAGTTTCGACGTTATATGTAGCGGTCGGGGGCGCGCGATGTGGGCAAATTAGAACGTAACCGGTGGTACGTGCACGGATCGTGGCCATAACGTTCTTCCTTCCACCCCATGCACCGGTTCAACCACCACCATCACGACCAATGGCAGAAGTAGCAGCAGAACCAGGCAGCGATGGCAACCAGCACTCGCGGCAGTCGGAGCCTTGTTACCCGGCTACCATCACAATTCTCTTCCACCGGCTCGACGGTGGTCACCCCCCCCTTCAACTCCCCCCCCCCCGTCTCTTTCTCTAATACGTTTACTTTTCATTTCCGGATCACTCGGACACGCAAAAAGGTGACTTTGAATATTCCCGTGGAAAATTCACCAATTCCGAACAATATTTCAATTTTTCAATTTCTTTAATATGTATAAGAAAAACTCTTCCCCTTGGGAGCTTTTGGTTTCTCAATTGGAGGTCGGACTGTAATAATAATAATACGAAACACATTAACCGAATCCCCAAATCCGCGTTATCGCGATTGTTTTTATTTTTTTTATTTTTATTTATTTTTTTTTCTTTCGTTCATAATTTAAAACCTACAAACGACTGCCCGTCAACTGATATTTATTTGGGAGTGTTGAAAGACAGTGAAGTTTTTCGATTTTCATGGTTACTTACATTTGAATTGAATATTATCATTAACATCTGTCAAAATTTCAGCCCAACCGGATTGCATTCGGATGTCCCACTGTCCCGAATTCGATTTTGCCTTTGATTAAAACTGACCAATTTTTTGGTTAGTTTTTGGTCAATTTTTATAGATGTTAGAGGTTAAATCCAATCAAAAGATTGGACTCAAAATTTAACAGAGGTATTCTGATAGTATTTACTTCAAATGTAGGAGCTGCCATAAGAATCTGGAAGCCTTATCGTTTTTCAACACACCGTAATATCTATCTGTATATATATATATTTATTAGACTACGACATTTCTTTGCAATAAAATAAATGAAAGAATTAATAATAAATAAAAATATATTTATCCATATCTGTCATGATGATATAATCAAAATTTCACCAATGTTAATTCCCTGTTCGTACATCTGCCACCATGCATTCCCATTCCAACGTTGCGTTCAAACGCAAACGGAATCGTCGAATGTTCGATGCGCATTGCCGCGACCGACGTGTACCAACAATTTCCGAGCGTTAACGAAGCGACATGATGAATCACGCGTCATATTGCCCGTATCCGTTCCCTAACATCGAATCTCTCTACATTAGTTTGCCCACAATACGCATACACATATATACGCATATATGTATGTATAATGTCATTTATATGTTTAATTTTATATTCAATTTTTTTTTTCTTTATGTATATATTTTTTTTCCTTAGGTACGCGCACGATATTATTTATACGTGTGTATAATGTATTCATGTATTACATTACGTTCGGTATTAACGTACATACTATAACGATAATGAAGTGGTTTTTGCCGCATAATTCAAGTTCCACGATAATATCCCTGATTCCCCTCTATTGTATGTCCTCCTCTTCGTCTTCGACTCGCGTCTCCTTTTTCTCCCCATCATGTCCTTTCACCCCACCCCCCCTCTCCTCCTGCTCCTTCGCCAATGATCCGGTCGCGCGGTCTTGATAAGTGAAAAAAGTCTTTAGAGGAAAATAGGTTCTTTAGTAAATTGACAAGTAGATAGAGGATCCTCATCATCATAATCATCGTCGTACAATCTCAATTATCATCCCCCCTCCCCCCCTTCGCGCCCGACTATCATCGTAGACTCCGTCCCCGCTTTTTTAACCTTCTCAATGTACGAATTATCCTCATCGATTCCAGCAGCCTTGTTAAATCGTCCCCTCTTCCCCTTCCATCCGACCACATCCACCGCCCTCTCGTGGCTCGCTCCTCAACCACGCATCAAACGTGTTTCCGATCCTTCCGGCTCGTCCCCTCCCCGTTCCGCGACCTTTGCCATATTTAATTCACATCCTTCCCTTCACCTCCCCCCTCCGACCACGCTCCACGCGGTCAAGGTCACGATAAAGCTCTCAGAGCGAATCGCCCCTGCGCGCGGCCATTTTGGCCGCCCTGGTAGCCAGCGCCCCCAGGGAACACACCAGACCCGTCAACGCTTCCCACAAACTCCCACGTCGTCTCTTCTCACCGCTCGGCGCATGCGCGTACGCATCCGAAAAACCCGCGAAATAACGTGGATTGTAAAATTTTCCATAATCACGATTATCACAATCCGCATCGTGATTATCGTTGTTCGAACGATTGAATGATTTCGGTTGATGATCGACGACACTGCCACCCCCGGATATTTTTTCCCCGCAATCACGACGATCGGCGTTGCAACGATTGGAACCGTTTGAACCTGTGACACCGCTGCTCAATGACGACACGGTGCCGTCCTGCGAACCCCGTGATTCCGCGTCGTAACGAAATTGTTGTTGTTGAACGTTGCTCAAACGACGATCCATTATCATAACGAGATTCTGATGCAATCTTCGATCGTTTTCCGGTATTATCGGCAACGATTGGGAACACGATTGACCGTTGGACGAACGTCCACCGACGGATCCCCGATGTTCGAGATCGACCAGACGATTGTCAGCTGCAGCGTCGGCCAGCACTTGTCAGGCGTATTCCGTGTCTGTAGATGCCGAACGTTCGAGATGCGCGCCGTGTGCGGAATGCACGGGTCCGGGACCACCGGTGACGACCGATCCGGTGCCGGTTTGTTGCTGTTGTTGCTGCTGCTGCTGCTGTTGTTGGGCCTGCGCGTAAGCCAAACTCTTCTGATAGCTGAACAATTGTCGCTCCAGACTGAAATTTTCCGCTTGCAGAGCTGCTATCTCGCGTCTCATTTGTTGATTGTGAATGCGACAGACATCGTCGTATTTGTGATAAGTCGCTTGAAACAACAAATGGCTCTCGTTCCATTCGATGCGTATTCGCAATTGTCCCTTGTCCGTGATGAACGGACAATGATCGGCTTTGACCTCGTTCATGCCTAGATTGGTTTCCATGATTATGCCTTCGTCGGCGGGTTCCTGAACGTAATAACGACTGAACGGGGCACCCGGGAGACTTATGGCTTCGGCATCGGGATCGTCACCGCGCATCAGATAAGCCGACCAGCTGACGTAACGCAAATGATTGCGCGGAACGTTGTGAATGTCTTTGTAAACGAGTTGAAGACGCACGGTGTCGGAATGAAGATCGGCACGTATGGCCCAAGCTTGCTTGTCACGATCGTAACACGGGGCGGCTGACAATGCGGATGGGCCGAGAGCTTGAACGGCGACTTCGGAAATCGTTCGGGCTTCGACCATCTCCAGGGACACGCGTAACAGACCCTTGTGAGCCAAGCTGGACCAACGTACGCGCGGATGCCAACCGAAACCGCGACCCTCGGCGTCCGACAGATCTTCGATCTGGCCGGATTCGATTCTACGCTCGCCGTCTCCCAGGGCAACGCTGTAACGCACGCGACAACGATGATCGAAACCCGTGAGTCGAACGAGATAAACGCTCAAACGATTGTCCGAACGTGATTCACTTTCGGGATTGCCTTGCGGATAGATCACGACGTTCCAATCGAAACCGCCGAATGTGAAGTAACCGGTTTCCAATTTGTTGGCTTTGGTCTGTCCGGCTGTGAATACTCCCGTTGGCATTGGCACCTCAGCCGTGAATACCGTTCGCACGTTCGCCATTGACAGTTCGAGTTGGAATTCGCCGTTTGGATCGGCGAAATTTCGACTGTAGAGGTCGGAGACCGGTATGTAGTTTCTGTTGCCCTGGGCCGGTGCTTCGTACGTGAATTTCACGCGTTTTCCGGAGAAACCTTCGTTGGTGGAGAAGTGCTCGCGGTTGAGGAGGGTGAACGTGAAGTCCACGTAGACTCGGAGACCTCGGGCTGCTCCTCGCCACACGAGATACACTCCCAGGACCTGGGGATCAGACGAAATTTGAGGATTATGGTGGGTGTCGTTGGTGTGCGATTTTAGGGATTTGGGGGGCTATTGTCGGGCGAGTTTTGAGGTAGTAGCCTCCATAAGCGAGTTCCTCGTCAGATTTTCATAAAACTTGGCATAGTTGTTGGTATTGATGAGAAAAAGGTTCAGTTACTTTTTTATGGGTTTCCGGAGCGCGAGAAAAAATATATCAATACTTTTATTTTCACACGTTTAACACGGAGCCTCATGGAGAATCACGTTCAATTTGATATAATACAAAAAGTCCTCGTCAGATTTTGATGCAGACACTTGAGCTGCAAGTTGAATATTTGGAGAACATCTCGGGCACTTGGTAGTAGAGATCAGGAGACTGTGATGATAATAATAAGCAAATAAACATTGGGAAAATACAGTTTATATGAGGAGTTGGTCGTGATCCAGTAGACATGGCAACGTTGCGCGTTTGTTTCCCAACTTCTCTCTCTCTCACTAATCGAAATCATAACACGCGACGTTGTCACATCAAAGTACTGGGTACCTCAATCAGGAGATGGTATATCTTAGGCTTGCTTTGATTCTTACAGTTTGTGAGATAATACCTTAAGGTGAAGTAACAGGTTTTTTTAAAGATATCGCTTCGAATTACTTGGTTGAAAAAAAATGCCACGCTCACCTTGTCGCCCCGCGAAAAAGCCACGGCCCATTTTTGAAATCCGCACACGAGTTCCTTGCTGGTGACGTCTCTTTCCGGATCTCTGACGACGCTTCTGGTCACCACGAACGAGAAGACTCGCGTACCACCGCGATCGGGTAACTGCGCGAATCTGTACAACAGAGCCATCACCGCATCACGAGATATTCCGAATCTTCCAAAATTTTCGTAATCTCGTCACGATTGTTGAATTTTTTATTGGATTCCACGACTTTTATTCTTCGGGATGCCGCTCGTTGCACATGCCTGTAACAAGAGAAGAAAAAGAAATTATATATATATACATGAAAAAATAATACAAAACTGCGATGTGCGATAAATTTCTCAAGCGAAGAAAATTGCTTAAATTCCCAGCCTCCGTACCTATTGCTATCTCCGGGGTAATTTCCAGAAGCTTTACGATCGTTGCTTCGCCGAGCTTGAATTGGAGTGCAAGAAAATTGAGAAAACTAATTGGATCGTGTGTTAGGGCCTTGGCACGTTTATTGCTCTCGAGAAATACATCACGAGACCATGGTTCGGTATCGTAACGAACAGTCGATGCAATTTAACGTCGGGGTTTTATTAAGTCTTCTATTATCGGTCATTGTGCTCTGTTCCCACGGCTGCATCAGAAAGCGTAAAAGAGACTCGATTTCATCTTACATACAAAAAGAAAATGAAAAATAGAAAATAGAAAATAGAAAATAAAAAATGCAGTTAAATAATAATAATCCGGAGAAAAAATTGCAGTCAAGTTCCACAGACCGAGAAAAAAAAATCGAAGAGTACATTCAAGTGTGACACACAATTATAGGACCAGGCACAACACAAGACGATCGTTCGGTGTCGCATCGATAAATCGATCCAATTTAACGTTGACGGTTTAATTATGTCTTCACGCGAAGCTTCGCCCGCAGGCGTGCGGTTGGCACGAAAAAACTCGAGTCCTTATATCTCGGGATTGAAAAAAAAAAACCGCAGTGGCTAAGAGATTAAAATGATATAAAAAAAGTTTTTAGTCGAAATTCGTCGTTGAAATAAAATCTATTTGTGAAATTGAAAGAACTCGTCATGGCTCGCAAGGAGACCGAGGAAATGTTTCAATCGGCCATGCTTTATCGCGAATGGGGTCGACGTTTCACCAAGATCGAGAAATATGATATTGCGATCGAGGCCTTTGAGAAATCTATGAGAGACTCGGATACCAACGATCTCAGAACGTTACTCGGACTCTGTCAGGCTCTCGAGAGTTTCACGAGATATCGCGAGGCTGCTGAAGTTGCAACCAAGTGCATGGAGATAGGTAAACAATGGTTTGTTCTACGTTCCACGTGGTGAACATTTCCTGCATATGAGGTATTGGTGCAACTCAGCCACCTTTGAACAGTCGACTGTAAATACTTGCACTCCTATTTTTCACATCAGTATGTGTAGAAAATTAAGAGACCCATATATCAGCGTTTTCAATTTTAAGCGACCGCTATTGAGATACAGCCAAATGAAGTTTTAAACTTTATTATAATATTTTGTAATTCAAATCGATATATCTCAATAACAGTCAGTGATTAATTAAAAAGACATGTATGTTCTCTTTGAATTTTTAAACAATTTTATTTAAAACAATGACTATTACCAAGTGAATAATTAAAAATTGTATGAAACTAAATATGCTCATTTCATTTATAATAAATGAAATCAAAAATGTTCCTGAATCTGTATTTTTATATTGATTTGAATTATATAGTACGCATTTTTTTTCTCACCCACGCCTTTCCCACCCGCAGATCCCCAGAATTTTTTGGTGAAGTGGATGAGAGTCAAGACGTACTTCAAAATCGCTGAATTCGGCTACAGTCTCATTCACGCTTATCGTGGATACAGACAGCAAAGATTTCCCTTCGAGTGGGCCATTTTCCAGGCTAACGAGACGATCGAGGATTGCGTCGGGCGTAACACCTCGCCCCGGGCCCTCGTCAAATTGTATCCGTGGATCGAACAGCTACGGAAATATCGCGAGAATCTCATTGCTAAATTGAACGAGGAGGAGGATGAATTCGAAGGTGTATAATCATTTTTTTTAAATGAGAATCATAATTTTTGAAATTTTTCAGTGAAAACAGAATCAATTTATTATCAGTGAATCCTATTATCCGAAATATCGTCTTGCTTCCCATTTTTCTTCATAAATTCGATACTACCACCCCCCCCCCCTCCGATCGCACGAAATTTCAAAATCTTACATGCGACCAGATTGTTTATTGATTAAAAATTCCTTCGAAGGTATTGACGAGGAGCACTCGAGGTTTCAAGTAAACGATCCCGAGTACAGACTCGAGAATCATCTGAAAAAACTCGATCGTCTAATGGCATCGCGATATCTCGGTCATCTGGCCACGGACAAGCACTTCGTCGTGAAACTTCTCGACGATCCTTCCCTCATATCAGCCAACAAGGCTGGCACCGAGGCTCTTCGAACATCGACGAAACGTTGCGTCGCGCGATCGCGTTATCGTCAAGAAATTTTGCGCATGCGCAAACCTCTCTACGTATTTGCTTTTCAACGTCAATTGCGATCGCCGGGTCACAAATTTTATTGTCAAATGGACAAACGTTTGCGTCGAAACAACATTGTCATTGAAGCAGACGCGTGGTTGAAAAAACTTCACGCGGCGAGAATGCAACGCGATTACAAAACGTTTTTTCGACTCGTCGATCGAGCGAAGGAAAAATTTGATTCACATGAGAATTTTATGTTTCCGATGAAAAATGCATTTTTGGATGGGATTTATCGAATGGCCGGTTGGGCTTACGTGGATTCCCGTGACGTCACGGAGATAAAAGATGCTGTGGAAAAATTGCGTCATCTGAAGCATCATTTGGGCGTGAAAGTGGGAACTCTGCCGAGGGACGAAGATCTCGCTTGGATTTCAACGGTCGACAAGAAGATGGCTCTTCGAAAGTTTCGCGAGCGTCTGGCACTGGCTCGCGAACCTCTCGAACTCGCTTGGCTCTTTCACGAGCTTGCAAAATTTTTCATTGAAATTCGTCGTTACGATCTCGCGCGTTTTTACGCGAAAAAAGCTCGCGATCGCAGTCAAGAAGCCAAGTGCGAGCAATGGTCGATAAATGCCAATCATTTGATGATAAGAATCGAGATTTATCAGCACAATAGAAACGAGGCGAGAGAAGCTGCACTTATGGCTTACTTGGGAGCTCGTAATCTCGGTGTTCATCGTCTCGAAGATTTTTATCGGAGAATCGTGAGTCTCGTGGATGAGATCGATCTGGACAAAATGATGGGCGTTGATAGCGTGACGGCGCGTGAACGTTTGATCGCCGAATTGATGCCCGATGAATTGAAGACGGATGTTAATTTTCTTATTCAAAGCATGAGAGCCGTTCCGGCCGAACGTAGATTGTCCGTTATGCCTGGATGCAAACCGGTTGATTACAAATTTGCATTTTCGTGCAAGAGAAATACCATTTTGGTCGATGCACCAAAAGATCCGGAGAGAGAGGCTAGGCGGATGTTGTTGAGACAATATGCACCCACGAAGAAGGTTCTGGGGTTCGTCGATTTTGATGATTACGAATGATCACGTTATTCCAGCGTTTTTGATTAATACAAAATTAGGTGATTTGTCATCATTGTCATCGTTGGTCGCGATATCGGTGATTATGTGGTATTGTGGAATTTCCGAATTTTTACAATGCAGTGTCATGGAATTTCTGAATTTTTTTACGGAGTATCATAACTTTTCCGAATTTTATTATGCAGAATCATGGGTTTTTCGAATTACAAGATTTTTGGGATTTGGCTTCTTTGTTTGTTTCGAAAAGTGTCTATATTTTCTTCGAGTTGAAGAATCCGATGAATCGTTAGGGGAGACAAAGATATTTCTTTTTTTTTCACGGTTAAACATTTTTTACTTTCGATTTAAATAAAAATAATTTTTGGTCACGATACCGTCTCGTAATTTTGATGGCGTTATGGTTACTACAAGAAGAAAATTCGTAAAAGCGATGATACATAAGCCCAATTACTGGAATATTAAATGAAAGTGTTTTTAAGGGATTGGGATCCCACATTACGAATATAAAGATCATTAACACAGGTCCATTTTACATTAGAAATCTCGTTGAATGTTTTTTGCATGGATGAATAAATAATCAAATGAATTAAACGAATTCACGAGGGAAAATTATTACTATGATAATTATTATTTAATGATTAAAAAAATGATCTTCGACATCGTCTTTTTTTCTACACCGTGGTACGCCTATTTCCTTCTTTCCTATTTCGAATAAAATCGATCTTATCGTTACAGCGACGCCCAGACGTAATCGTGACAAAATTATTTGAGGAACTTCGTGTGCTTATGGGTATTTTTTAAATGCTTTTGTCAGATGATAAATTGATAAACGATAAATGAACCACGTTTAAGTGACGTTAATCATAATTTCAATATGCTCTCTCACGCGAAAGTTGAGTCATCGAAAAGTAAAATTCACATTATAACCACAAAACTGTGTACTTTCAGGTGGAAAATTACCATTTTGTATATATTTTTCGTGATTTCATCTATTACATTATTTTACAAAAACTTATTCATTATTTGTTACTTAAAGAAAACATTTTACAGTTAACTAAATGTGTGTAAAGTACATTGTCCCGGATTATTTTTGTACGCTCGTTCAATAAAATGCCACAGACATTCTACTGCATCATTGTTTCTCCGTCACTCGGTCGCAACACTTTTCAACATTCCCATGAGAGAAAAATATCACTTCAAAAAATGGGACCGCGACAACGCGGAGGACCTCGTTTAACGTGACGAATAATGAATATCTAGACCAACGTTCTCCGTGCCATCGTCGTTACTACTGCGATATCGAATGCGGTCGATTTCCAATAACGAAGCATTATACAATGTATGGAATATTGTGTAATATATCAGAGGGGCTTGTGAACGTGTCGTCGGTGTTGGTGGCGGAGACACGAAACGCTTCCGACAGAACGAGGTTACCTTTTCCGACTGGAGCATCGCGGATGCTGGAAAGTGGAACGTCGAGGCTCACACACACAAAAAAAATGACTTCGTTATTTCAGCGAAATTTCGTTTGCTGGCGGTCGTTTTGCTGCAGTAGCAATAAAAAATTATTATTAAAAACTGCATTAAAAGCAACTTTTAATACTAATTTATCTCCGTGCTACGTTTTCCATCTCATCCGCTCGCTTCTTTCTCGCTCATTCTTTTTTTTTCTGTTGTGACATTTTTTTAACCTGTTCGTTGTGAGTCGATTCGTGAATCGTCGACGTCCATCATCGAGATCGAGCTTGACGAAGTTTGGGGGGAAAAAAACAATTGTGCAACAAATCGTGTCCATCGACACATGCGGTCGAAAAAATCGGAGGCTCGCAAGCCCAAAAGTTCGATAGCCCGGTTGGACGCGGTTCTTCGGGACGATCCTGTGGAGGACGATGCCCAGGATCACGATGACCCGGAGACAGAGGTGACCCAGGCCGAAGCTCGGGCGAGGAAAGATCGGGAGACGATCGGAACGAAAAAAAGCTCGAGACATTGTTTCAGCAAACGAAATTACGCCGAGGCTCTGCATCGTCAGGCAGATCTTCTTCATCACAGGTTGTTCATAACCGATTCTGATTATAAAGAAATAATATTTTAGAAAAAAAAAACATTTTTTTCTTTAAGGGTTGGAGTTCTTCGGGTTTTTCGGAGTTTCTTTGGATTGTTTAGGGTCCTTGGGTTCTTTTTTCCCTCTTTTTTTATTTATACGAATTCGTTTTAAAAATCCATAAAAAAAAAATTTTTTAAAACGAATGAAACATTTATACATTTTTTGTTGCTTTTTTTATTTTTCATCTTTGGAAATATTGCTTCGACAAAGAGGGAATTACGAATCGGCTTTGATCCTTTATCATCGTGCGGCCAGAGAGTATCCCCGTGAAGCGAGTCACGGTGTGGCCGCGAGAAGAACTGCGATAGCCATAAGCTCGGCCACCAATCCTTCCAGGTCTCTGAGAAAAGCTTTGTCGGGAGCTAAAAATGGTTGTCAATTGGCAGCGTATTTTTGTCCGGAAACGGCTGCGCTGAGGGCACGGAAGATCGTCGAAGAATCGTCAGATCCGATTACGTCGATCAGTCAAGTTTTGACGTAATCTATCTTATTCCTGAGACTTTTTTTTTCGCATCTTATTCCCGAAAAGGAGGTTCCAATCGAGAGAGGCAGATCGGCCTTTTCAAAAATGTCTATAGTGAAAATACGAGGTGTAGTGGAAACGTAATGAGACTGATTATATTTTTTGCAGCAATTAAATTTAATTATCATACATCAATGTTATCCCCTTAAAAGTTTCCTTGTGCTATATCTCGGCCAAGGCATTCCTTCCAGTCTTCGCAGGTGCGCCGGAAAACTTCGACTGGAATCACTTTTAACAACATCGATGTATGAAAATGAATTTGAATTGTTGCAAAAAAAAATCAGTCTTATTACATTTTTACCGAATCTCGTAGTAAATACGCTTTAAAAAATCTGCAAACAATTCATGCATAATGCTTAAAATCTCGTGATAAAATTAATAAAATATTATATTAATGAACAAACTCGTAAAAAAATATATATAGCGAAAATGAAAGGAAAATTCACACATTTAATAATTTGCATTTTCGACGATCGTATAAGTTGAAACAAGACTGATCAAAAATTCGCTTTATCAGCTATTTCGATGGCCGGAAGGATTTTTGGCGAGATGATTCCACGAATTGTCGTGATTCACGAACAACGAGCCTGGTCTCGAAATCCGTCGCAATGTTGGGAAGATTGAATCGGTTGGCCAGCGCCAATCTCCGTGAACTTCGAACAGTTTTCGCTTCTGGAGATTTCGATAGAAGTCTGAAGATCGGTGACGAGCTCATCACTATCGCGGAGGCACTGCCAAATCGTTATCGTTATCAGGTGGCGGCACGTCACTACATGGCGATGACTCAGGTCAGGCGTCGCGATCACAAATCGATAATGTATTATTCATACTGAAAAATTTCCATTTGTTTTGCACTTTTTTTTCCGACAAAATTTTTCTCGTGGTTTTATTGTTCAGTCGATTAAATTAAATGTCGATAAATATCATAAATTATTATTATGATGAATCATCATTTACGATCAATTGTTCATAATTGTCACACTGAATTAATCAAAACTTTTATGTTTGAATATAGCGGGACTGCCTTCTCAAAACAATTTCCTGAAATAATCCAAAAGGCCTTTTTAAAACAATTTTCTGAAATAATTCAAAACTGCCTTCTCAAAACAATTTCCTGAAATAATTCAAAAATGCCTTTTCAAAACAATTCCCTGAAATAATTAAAACTGCTTTCTTAAAACAATTTCTTGAAATAATCAAAACTGCCTTCTCAAAACAATTTATTGATATGCCGTTTCAGAACAATTTCCCGAAATAATTCAGAACTGCCTTTTCAAAACAATGTCCTGAAATAATCTAAAACTGCCTTCTCAAAACAGCTCCCTGAAATAATCAAAAATGCCTTCCCAAAACAATTTCCTGAAACAATCAAAACTGCCTCCTCAAAACAATTTCCATCACAGATATCGTTGGGTAGGCACGACCGTGCCACAGATCAAGTTTCACGAATGATCAGATTGTCCATTGAATCCGAAGACGCGAATCTTCGTTCGCGATCGTTCATGACACTGGGCCGTGTTCATCTGAGTCACGGTCATCTGGACGCCGCGGCCAGAGCCTGGGAACGTTTGGTCCTGAACGTGGACGAAGCCATCGTAAAAGCTTGGATGTTGCACGAAATCGGTCGTTGTTATTTCGAAATGAAAAATTATTCGAAAGCTCGCGAAACGGCCGAACGTTCGGTGGAATACGCGGACGAGTCAAATTCGCGAAAATGGCTGGTTCACGGCAAGTTGCTGATCGGTCAAGCTCTCGTCGGACTCGGACGATTAGGCGAGGCCGTTGAATCGTTGCGAGTCGCTGAGACCGCCACCATCGACGAAATGGATTCGGATACACGTGATTACGTGTCAAATCTCATCGCTCGTGTCATCGCGACATTGCGAATGACCTTGAAGAATGAAAAATTCGAACGAAAAGACGAGGCACCGTCCAATGACCTTGAACGATGGAATTCTAAATCCATCGATACGAATACTCGACGAGCCAAATCCGAAGGTGGAATAAAATCTGATGAACAAGTCGTTTGGCTGAAAAACGATCGTAACAATGAAAAATCAATTTTGCGATCGGATTATTCAGAAAACGTGAAAAATGTTCGGACAAATTGCGTCACGAAGAAAACGATGGTTTCCTCGAGTTCGAGGTTGAAAAATTTGCGAAAGGAAGGTCAAAAAGGACGGAGGAATATTGCCAGACGTGGAGTCAGTCATTGTGAAATATTTCCGGCAGCAAGATCTAATCTCGATCTTGGGAAATCGAAGCAGCAGGATATTAATTCATCGGTTCTGACGACCTCGACGATCACGCGACTCGATGGCAATCCTCGCGTGGCTGACCTTTCTTCACGTCTTTGCGACGACGACGACGACGACGACGATGAAATCGTGAACGATGAACTCACTCGTCGAACGCGAATTATTCGAACGAACGATTCGAAGAACGAACGTTCGAGAGATCAATCATTGTCGTTCGTCGGTGATTATAACATTTCCATTGACGACGATAAAATTGTTACGGACGTCGATGAAGAATCTCATAGAACTGGAAAAACTTATGTCATCGTTGATGATACGAAAAAATGTGTGATCGAACGATCGTGCGATTGTGATGAGCTTGAGAATCTTGATTTTTACATTGAAAAACCGTTTTTGGAAAAAAATGATACGATTCGCGTGATCGATGATAATTCGAAAAATGTTGAATTTTTGTGGAACGATGAAACGAAGGATTTGGAGGTTTCGTTGGAACGTGATTGCTCGTACGGCTTGGGGATCGATGAAATTGTGGGAGAAAAGAAAAAAATTGAACAACAAGATGATGAAGCTTCGGCG
Organism: Diplazon laetatorius; assembly: GCA_963662125.1. Lineage (NCBI taxonomy): Eukaryota > Metazoa > Arthropoda > Insecta > Hymenoptera > Ichneumonidae > Diplazon > Diplazon laetatorius. The sequence goes on from OY759153.1 coordinate 7,710,392, forward strand.
CTTTATCGTCACGATGTATTTACGTCACGCGATGGCAAATTGTCGGGTCCTTCGACGGCGAAGACTTACGTCGTCGATGCGGATAAAATTATGAGCTTGTGCGAGATGCCAAATTGCTACGTCGATCGAGGGAAAATTGTGGAAAGCGAGGAAACAAACGAAACGACGGATATTTTCAATTCATCTTTGGAATGATAATTTTTTTCGTTGAAATAACTCGTAGCGAATCATTTTTTGAAAAGGAATCGTTTTTTTTAGTTAATTTTTGTGTAAACTCGAGGATAATGATGAATAGAATGTTTGCAATGAAACGTGAATAATTCAACATGTATTGTCACACACATAAGTGAAAACAATGGACAAAAATCACAAATAATAAACAAAAAATAATTTATGACTTTTTACGACTTTGAAAAAAAATTATACGTAATTTGTCGAGTGGGTCGACTTATTTTTGTTGTGTATTTTAAATTAATTGAACAAAAAAGCAAAGATTCTGTTTACGAGCTTTCAAATTTTTCATATTTATTTCCGCCGTGAGCAACCCCGAGAATTTTCGTGAATATCACAATGATTTTTGAAACAACTATTCGCAAGACTTGTAGACTTTTATTCCACGAAAATTCAATTCTGCGAAGTTCTCTCTCGAGATCGACGAAATTCTCGCCGAACGAAATCTCATCGTCAAATGGAAAAATAACAAAAAAAATCGACGTCCTTTCGCCGACGAGTTTGTCGATTGTGAACTGCGAGATGTTGTCTCGTGGATTTCCGAGATCTCGAGAGAAGACCACCTGGTCGACGGGCAATCAATTTCCACTTTGCCAAGCTGTGGCAACCCCGTGGATGCCGGTCAGCGTTCTTCGTATCGACGTTTTTTCAGCCCGGAGGGTGGAAAAAGAGTTACCAGCATCGATCCCACGCTCGCAAATCGTTTCAATAGCATCGATAAATATTCTTCGAGTTTTACGTTCCAGCTTTGTAACGACCGAACGTTACATCGTGGACGACTAGCATTTCATTTTTTTTCATCTTCTTATTTTTTTCTTCGTCTTATTTTCATTCCTTTTGGCTGAGGGATGATAAATTGCGTTTGAGTGATTAATGGTTCGTCGAATAATGTACAACGAGACGGGTACATGAGTACATCTCGTGAAAAGTTTACTCGTAACATTTTCTTCGTGAATACTTGAACCGTCGGTTTATCGGTTTTTCGTTCGTACAAGAATCTCCCCGCGTTATCACGGAACATCGTCTGCGAGTATATTTCGAGATTGTTATCTCCGTCGATGTGGTCTTATGACGACCGACCGAGGGGTGCGGTTTTACGAATATACATAACACGAATTACAACCGCAACTTTTCAAACTATCGACTGGGAATCGTGACTGGGGTAACCGAGAGTACGATGCCGGAACAATATATATATATGTGACGTTTCGTGTAAGAGGGGACTTTACGGAAAAGGAAATTGGTTATGCGGTTTTCGATACTATCGATAGTTTCCGTGTCGCTCTTTCGTAATGAAAAAAGAAAAAAAAAAACATTATCCGTATAATTCGAATTGTTATTGAAGTGCGAAGTTGGGGGATTAGCGGGGTACAAAGTACAGAAGTATTTTGTATTCATCTAAGCTCCGAGTACAAATTACAAAAGTACTTTGTATTAGTTCAAGCTTTAAGTATAAAGTACGAATTTTATTTGTACTTGCACGTTTGCTAAGTTCAATTTGTACTTGCACGTTTGCTAAGTTCAATTTGTACTTGCACGTTTGCTAAGTTCAATTTGAAATTGTACTTTGTACTTTCGCGTTTGCTTAGTCCAATTTACCACTGTACTTTGTACTTTCACGTTTGCTAAGTAAAATTTACCAAGTGCTCTTTGTACTTTTACGTTTTCTGAGTTCAAATTAACAAATTACAAGTGTACTTTGTACTTCTACATTAGCTATGTCCAAACTACAAATGTACTTTGTACTTTCACATCTGCTAAGTTCAAATTACAACTGTACTTTCCACTTTCACGTTTGCTAAGTCCAATTTACAACTGTAATTTGTACTTTTACGTTTGCTAACTAAGTCCGAATTAAAAATGTACTTTATACTTTTACGTTTGCCAAGTGCAGATTACAAATGGACTTTGTATTTTCACGTCAGCTATGTCCAAATTACAAATATACTTTATCTTTCATGGTTGCTAAGTCCAAATTGAAAAAGTACTCTGTAATTTCATGTTTCTCAAGACTAAATTACAAATTACAAATGTTCTTTGTCTTTTACCTTGCCAAGACCGAATTACAAATGTACTTTGTACTTTCACGTTTGCCAAGTCCAAATTACAAATATACTTCGTATCAATTTGGTACTTCAATTACAAATGCGCTGGAGTTACACAGGTTAATTCCCTCACTCATCAACCGCGTGAATTCGAGCGTTCTTCGATGGCTTGTCTTGCAAAAATTTGCCTCAACCGTGTTGAGGTCCCTTTTCTCGCGGAACGTCACGTGCGCCGAACGATCGAAGGGACGGAGGAAAGCCCAGTAAATTGTTGAAAATGTTTCAACGTTCATAGTCTCCAAAGTTCCGCAGGGTGCTCGTAAGAGTGTCGTCATGCCTGATTCTCGGTGATGTAAGTTGGCTCGAAAGTTTCTCACTTTGTGAGTATATGCAAGTTCGACAGTCAAGACTTTCCCCGTCTTAAACGGAGCAGTGGAATGTTGAAACAAGCGACTGCGGGAAACGGGTATCCATTGTTAAAGTATTCGTTGGTTATGGCACTTGGATGAATCCACCCAGTTACAAATTATTCGGTTGACTCTTGAACGAACTTGTCGTATAAACGGCTGTAATCACATTTTAACGATTACCATGAAATTTCGGAGAATCCAGATTGTACTATTGTACGTATATTACTTATATTACTATCTATTGGAATGAAAAATTTATAAAATCTTTTTGAAAAACGTGAATAATAATAATAGAATTAATAACTGTAAGGACAATAATAAGTATGATACCAAAACTTATTATTATATTTATTATTATTATTCTTCCGTCTATAGCGATAATTATTAGTATCACTATTATTATTATTATTATTATTATTATTATTATTATTATTGATAAATCTCTCGTGTTAAGACCATTTATAAGAAATCAATCGATAATAATAACAACAACAACAACTTGGGTAACCAAATCTTGTTACATTACTTAGTATTTATTTTCTCCAAGTTAATTGTAAGAATAATAATTAACTCTATTATTATCATCATTGTCCCTATTAATTATCTTCTGTCATAAAACCATCAAACAATTAATAATAGCAATAATGATAATAAACGGAAAATGCAATATGATAAGAGACACAGATGCCATAACTGCATGATCAAGTTAATAAAGAATACAGTCACGCAACATGTACTCTTCCTGACCCAGTGATCTGTGAAAAAAAAAATCGTCATTGATGAAAATAGCTTGATCGTAATCATCGCGAGTACCACACACCTTCCACGCTCGGAGGGTTGGCCTCTTTTGTTTATGTCGCGATTGAAGAGCCAAGTGAAGTTCAGAGTATGGAAAAGCTACCTGTTGAGCCGCGAGCAACCGCACGTATGCGCGTTTTTCAACTTGGCTTATGGGCATGCTTCGGGTGCTTGGCAAGTCGCAATTTTCCCCGGGTGTCGCGATAATACGCGTTGACGAGAGATCGACCGTATAATACAGCGTAATCGGTGAATTTCGCGGTTGTCGGTTGGTGGTGCACAAAACGCAAGGGCGGGGTTTTCGCGCGTCTCAGAAACTCATGATTATGCTTATCGGGTGTGCAACACGACGCACGAATCCCAACAGACGGTCTCAGACGGCAGACGTCGACGTTGGATATATATATACGTGTGTTGACTGCGTCATAATTGTTTCAGCGTCTCGCTTGGGCACGTACGTGCGACACTTGCACGCAAGCGTGAATATGAGTGCTGAATTCATTTTTCTGGTACATTGGAAGAAATAAAAGATTTTAATGAAAAATAAAAAAAAATTAGCTGGTGGGCTGTCAACAACGAAATTTACGATTTCATTTAACGTTCAATTGCGATGTTCACAAGCGAATTGCTTCTGTACTTGCTGAATCCTTACAAATTCTGTATGAGACTCTAACAACGAAATATTAGTTTGCAGTTTTTGTTTGATCATAAGTTATCGTTGTAATCTCATATCGAATTGGGAAATCTGCAAATGTAATTTTGGAATAACAATTTTTTCATTTGTTCCGTAGTTTTTCAGCGAATTGCTTTTGAAATTGCTTAATTCTCACAATTCCATGGTTGACTGAAACAACGAAATATTTCCTAGCAGTCTTTGCGTTTAGCAGTCGTTGTGATAATCTCATATTGAATTAGGAGAGTTCTAAATGTAGGTTTGTAATAGCAAATTGTTTTTTTTTTTTGCAGTTCGTGAGCGAATTGCTTTTGGAATTACTCAATTCTCACAATTCCATATTCCGGATGGATATGATGATCAAGGATACTTTCGGATCGATGATTTTATTTTACTTTTTTCCAGAGTAGGGAGCGTTCGAGCTTGTACGGTTGTGGACTCGTGGGTTGGGGAGTGCTGGATGGGGGGCGGGAATCACACGATAGAATGGCAGTTTGGTATAACGGGTATGAGACTCTGGGGTTGTTTCAGGATCCCTGGAGGACGCAGCTGGTCGTTGAAGCCTCGAAAATCGGATCGCTGTGAGTAAAACAGGAAAAACGTGATTGTCTGAGTGTGCTCCAAAGAGAGAGAAAGAGAGAGAGAGACATACGGAGCAAGTAAGAGGCGGAGGAAGATAGAGAGAAAGAGAGAGAGAGAGAGATAAAGAAAGTTGACTAGAAACGCCGACCCAGCCGAAAGCCAGTGAAAAATATGGCTGCAAACGGCTACAAGCATTAGAGAAGCTGAGAACCTCTGCTCGCCTCAGGAAAAAAAACGGTTCACGTAGCAGCTTAATTTTTTCTGCTTTTCCCCATTCTAGCTCAATCCTCCTCTGTGTAGCCCAATGGCCACTGCTCCCGCGTGGCTATAACGAGCCGATAAGGATGCTGTGCAATGTCCGGTCAACGGGTCACCTGAGCTTAGTTGTACGAAAGCTTCGGTAATGCTACTACCGCTACTGCGCGTATGCTTCTGACGCCTTGTACCACCCAAAATTCATCGTCATTATGTGTAAGCCGCGTGGGTTGCACACGTATGCACGTGTGCGCCCTCCATGACCCGACAGGATTTCTGGAAAATACACGGACCAACATGTGTGCCCAACCAAAGTTAGCGCGCGGTAAGCTCGTTGGATTTTGTCTGTTGATAGTGCTCGTCCGTAATGTGGGTGTATGGGTGTGTGGAACTTGTGGCTATGGTGGTTCGGACTTCGCCATATATGTTGTACCTCATGCAGCTTTTGATCCTTTATTCGTTTTGCACGAAACGACCAGCTTCACAAACCTTGCTATTCACAGGAGTACCTTCTTACACACACATAAACACATATAGTCAACGCTACCTGACGGAGTGTACTTGGACCATCGTAACTATATGACCACGTACTAATTCGAAAGCACACGCAACACTGACAAAGCGAATCGTCTAACAACTTGGAACTCCAGTACGTACGAACTTTCCACGTACGTCGACTGTTGAGTTGACGACGGTCGTTCATATCCGAAGCATCCGTTTAACTGAATGTGACCACCGGTAGAGTCTCGACGGGACTTTGAGTGTTGTTCGAAACATTGAAGATACTTGGGATACAATTATGATTATCAACGTGCTGCATGCAGAGTTAGTTATTGATGCTGAACATTTTTTTTCTACGCATATTGATTCGCCATGGAGATAGGAGGATGGAAATGTACAGGGTGGTCAACTTAATTGCTGCCGGTAAATACTAGAAGGTGCTAGATCGAACAATGGCAAGTTTTGACGGTGAAGTCGCTTGGATTTCGCAGGCTAGTTGTTGGTGAATAAAATTTTCACAACAATCACTCATTGATATACCCATTTTTTCATTATTCACTCGTTGCTCCGGTTAATCCTGAATAAATCGTTTACTCTTGTCTCGATAATTGATTCCAGAATCTATCTTATCGAGCTCATATGCAAGTTACGCCCGGCAAGACTCAGCTCGGCGTTGTCACGAGCATTTACCTTGACACTAATGAAAATTACGTGGAAGGTCGTAACGTACGATGCACGGGCTCCGTTCGGCTTTCGATAGGTTGTGCTTAAGTTACACGACGGTTACATGGCAATATCGTGGATGAACGTTGCGAAGGACGCATCGAAGATAGCTGTGCCAGGTTGTTACACGGTGTGTCAGATGGCTCTGTATACTCGTCTTGTCTGCCGCATTATTGATACTTTCGTCCTGCGGCGTGGGGAACGATGAGACGTATAGAAGCCACGAGAGACAGGCTAGCAGGTTGTTGGAGTGTCAAGGCCCACATACGCCACACGTCTGACACACACTCACCCCTATTCATTTCAACCGCTCTGGCAGCAGCAACAGCAGCGATAGCTCCGTGTCGCCAACGATACATATGGGCGCCCTATCCGAGAATCGCAGGAAGGTGATACATCATACGTGACATTCCCCGAGAAAAAGGACCTCACGCGGTTGAGGCAAATTTTTTTTACGTACGAGCTGTCGCTTGTAAATAGAAGAGCCCTCGGATTCACACGGCTGGTGGATGGGGGAAGTAGTGTCAGTAAATCCAGTCACTCCACTTCGACCACACCTTCGACGCGCCCCGTTCGTGTGCCCAGTTGAGCTTAGGGCTTCTTCGGGCGATAACGGTATATCATACAGCCGACAGAACCCATCATACAACGTCAAACGGATCGGGAGAACGGAAATACATGTCGGTAAGTGAAGGGGCTGGAAGGGAAGGTGGCAGCCTTCTTTTCTGCAAGCTGCCTCTGTAGAAGCATGGCCGGGCAACCTGTCCCGGTAGTAAGCCTGCCCTGTCACCTATCAGCGAGCCCGGAGCAGGGGAAACTGTTTAGGCTCTTGTTCGTAGGAGGCAGGGGAGCGTGCTAGCGGGGTAGGTTGTCCTGCTAGGTTGCTACAGAGGCAACTAGCAACGAGTAAGGCTGCCGCCAAACCGGTCTAGCATCCTCGATCCCCACGCGCGCCTCAATATGGATGGAGTCCACTAGCTTCGCACTTCAATAACAATGCGAACTTGGCGGATACATTTTTTTTTCACAACGAAAGAGCGACTCGGAGACTACCGTTAGCATAGAAAACCGGATAATCAATTTCGTTTCTCTTTAAGTCCATTTTGCTCGTGAAACGTCACATATACGTCACTTGTGATCACATCGAGATCGATCTGACGGGCTCACGTGTACGGCAGAAACAAGTCTGCAGTTGGAGTTCGTCCGAGTCGGCGTTTCCGTAATACAAAGTCCGAGTCGCTTGGATTTGCAATATAACGTGTCACTTGTTTGGCCTCTGGGTGAGTAAACGTGACTTGATCGTCTACCCTCAATCGTTGTTCTGTGCCAAGCCATTCGGATCTACCCTGTGGGTTGGCTGTAGCATGTTCCGCATGAGGGGGTTTATACATATAGTTACTGCCGTTTTTTGAGGAGTCGGACAAGATTGGTCTAGGCTACATGCATTGAAGAAAAGGTTTTGGAAGACAATGGAAAAAATTTAAGGTGCGGTTGATACCAAATTATACATCAAGAAACGATTGGATCACCAAAGCAACAGTCAGACAGAGGTTTCCTTCCTTTAACAACATCACTTAGTGACTAGGTAGCCTAGGTTACGGTAGGTCTCATGAATACGGGTAGGATGATGAGGGTAGACGGGATGAGGTTAGAAACGTTTTGGGGAGCCGAGTAGAGGGTCGGAAAACAGCGTGGATCCGGATTCTGATGAAGGAAGGGACGACCACAGTTAGAAAAAATAGGGAGCACAGGAAAAGTCTTCGTTAGAATGCGTGACCGAGATTTTGTAATTCGAGAGGCAGAGGAGTCTTCTGTCATACGGACGTTTTGGTATACCTTTGGACATATCTCGATATGTTTATATATCTAGACTCCATTCGTGTCGCTTTTCAATCAAACGTAACATCACTTTTTGTCCAGTGAGCTTCGTGAAGATTATGTTAGTCGGAGAATGACCCAACAGCAGCGCTGACATCCATAACACGACCTGTCTCACGAAATCTTGGTGGGAACGCGAAATATCGATTTTTTATCGATATTTCGTGTCACTAGTTCGGTCTGGTTCGGCCTTTTGTTCTCCAGGCTATCAGCTTGAGAGTCAACCTTAACCTCTAGCCATACTTTACCCGGATGAAGGTTTCCGAATCCACCTGTGCCATCGCTCCATGTTCACAGATTTTGCCCTGGAGTGTACGACGTCAAGTACACCGGCCTCACGAAATCCTCAAGATTTTCTCGAATCCCCGAAGTGCCTCGTAAAAAAATGGCGTTTACGACGCAACGCGCACACGTAAGTTCGTATCGACCTTTAAAACCCGCGAGATCGAAGACGCGCGTTTCGACTTCATCCAGACGGGGTGACGCCGGTGAAAAATTCGGAAAACGCCCAACGAAAAATCATTCTTGAATCGTTGCGAAAAAAAAAAAACAAAAATCAAACCAAACGTCGCGAGAGTTCGAAGAAGTAAAATTGCGGACGAGGAAGCTGGTGCGTGTACCGATAAGTTCGATAGCCTCGGAAATTCACGGCGTTTTCTCGCTCATTGATCTTTGCGAAACTTTCGTATAAATCCCTCGTGCTGCTGAACGTTTCTCGTTCGAAAGCACTTTTCGCAGTATCACAGACTTTTATATATCTTTCCTAACCTTCAACCTCAATCGTCCAACTTTTAATCTTTTATCGTTTTCTTCTTTTCTGCCTTTTATTGTTTATTCGTTTGCTCGTGAAATAAAACTCTGAGATTTTCCCACCGAGATAATCCAAGAGGTCCGGAAATGGTCGCGAAAATCGGTTCAACTCCCGAACGTGTTTAATGATGCGACTCCCCCTCGTGACGTCACGATACCAAACCAAAATAATTTTGGAACTAACGAAACATTATTTTCATTTATTTTAAAAATTATTTCAAATAACCCGGGCAAAAAAAAAATTATTCCGAAGGACAAATGGCCGATTTTCAAATAATTTTCGATTTTTCAGTAAACCGATGAACTTGTTAATCATCAACGATATTTTATCCTCGAAAAAATTCCTCAAGTACCTTTCCGTCTCGGCATTTAACTTCTTCTTTTGATTGACTTCAAGTGCCGTCACATCGAGTGACGAATCGACGGTGGGAACGGCCGTCTGAACAAATAGAAAAAATAAATGATCGTTCCGCTTGGTTCGGATAAGAGGACGACTGCACAAACCTTTATTATTTCATCGCGGAAACCGGAGACCCTCGAAGATCCTCGAAGAAAGGTTTCGAAACGCGAATAATCAGACGAAATTGCTCTCGTCACCTTCCCCCTTATCTTCCCCTTTTGTCCTCTTCCGCGCTTCCACGTTCACGTCGCGTCTGTCGCAACTTCTCCGACTTCCAGGAATATAATAAAGCTCGGAAAATTCGTTATTCACGTCGCGCACAGTCGAGCGAAGTTGGAAGGGCCTCAAAATGAAATACCGTCTGCTTCTTTTTTTGGAATTTTTTTTTTTTTCATTTTACGCTTTCACTTCGAATCAAATAAATTCGTTTGGACCATCAGAGAGTTTTTTTTGCCACAAGCTTGGCGTTGTGGTAAAAAATTTCGATGGACACATCAATCCTTCTGTGGCTCGATCGGTTTTTGGGTTCAATTGGGAAGCAACGGTGAAAAAAAGAAAGAAAAATTGAAGAATAATCGATAACAAATTTTGTATTGAGAAAATTTCGAGATAAAAATAGAATTGCAAATTTATCGACGTTCAATCTCTCTGATGGCAGTTGTACGATCTACCATCGTGTATTTCGTTGATGAAATCTCTCTTCCCAAAAATTGATTATTTTTTACAAAAAATCGATATTTGATTGTTTTGTAAAATTTTTCGATTATTAATTATGAAAACAAATTGATTCACCATCGTAAATAATCAAAATACCGATTTTTTTGCTCGATAGATTTTATTATTATATATTATTTGAATTTCGAAAAAATTCGAATTTTATCCTAAATTAAAAAAATTAAAAAAACATATTCTTGAAAATGTAAAAAAAAATTGGTGTGGTAGGTTCCAAAAGGTACTAAAAAAAAAAATCCCTGACCATATGGGGGGATTTAAGGGTTTCAATCCGGTGATTTGGGACGTCCCTCTCCATGCATAATTTTTTTCCAATTGAGAGAAACCAAAAAAAAAAATTAGATAAAAAAAAAATTTACATAAAAATAGAATTGCAAATTTCTCGACGTTTAATCTCACGGTTGACATTCGTACAAGCCACCGTCGTGTGTTTCCTTGCTCGCCAAGCAACCGTGAAAAATTCAACGCGTCACCGGGCTCACGTCGTCGGTCGTGCAGGTAAAGCTCGCACGTCAGCCGCACACAGTAGTACAAACCGAGGTGCAGACCGACGCGCGACGTCGAGCTGCCCACTGGCTCGCTCTCTCGTTGTTTTTCGGTTTTCAACGCTCACAATGAGACCGACCGAGTGCACGGTCACGTGAAACACGAAATGCAACATGACTATGAACTTGGCTCGCGTAACGACCATTAACACACGGCTGGGCAGTATTTATTTGCATCTTAATACGAACCTCGGAGAAAATACGAACCTCGGAGAATTATAAACAGCTTGGATCTCATTGAGGGGATAATTTCAATTAAATGCGACTTTGAATCCCATTGGAGTGTTATTCCACGTTGAAAGTACGTCGTACCTGAATAAATGTGAAAAAAAAACCTTGAGATAAATTTGTACAAATCGTGGTCAGACTGATTGGCTTGTCAAAAATGCATTCTTCCTCCCCCTGCCTTTTTTTCCGTCACTAATGGGATCAGACATTTTGTTTCTTCTACTTCATCGTGACCATCATCATCAAGATCCACTTCCAAACAACCAAACTTAATTGTTCACGAAAAAAAAAATCAATAAGAAGGTCGAAATCTTGAAAAAAAAAATTGGAACAAATATCTTGAAACGAAAAAAAAATTGTTTTTTTCCAATATTTCGTTTCTTTCTGATTTCTTTTCGATCCGTAAATTCGTCTGCCGTGTGTTGAATAATGCTGAAATCAGGTCTGGCAACATATTGTCGGGATGAGAAAGAAGGTGAAACTTGGAAGAAAAAAAATAATAAATAAATAAATAAATAACAAAGTTTCTCTCGAATGAATTTTTTTTTCGATGGTAGGGAATACGTCCCTGATAACCCTCGGAAAGTCATAAATTTCCGAGCGAGTTGAAGAAGTAGGCGGGTTGCGGGGTTACTACTCGTGGAACTACAATATCTTATATTATCGTTGCCTTGCCCGAACAAAGTGTAGTGCCCGGGTACGCCGTGCATATATATACCGCGATACACGTCAGCGGGTCAGAGTTGACTTCGGTTCGAGAGACCGTGGTTGGCGGGATCCGCGGAATGGACGAGTCAACTGCGTGAACCGTGCAACTGTGTTGATCGATAGTTCGAAAAGTTCTTATTCGGTCGTTCATCGCCAGTCGTAGTTGTAAAACGAGTTTCGAATGTTTAAAATACGTGGGAATGACAAATATCGAGGCATTTGGTCATGCTTGTTTGAACTTTACAGTTTAAAAACGTTCCAGATGAATTATCGAATTTTCCGCTTTATCAATACATTTTAATTAATAATTTAAAAATTACAATGACAGGGGCCCCACAATTCCTGACATTCAAATGAAAATTGTTTTTATGGATCAAACAGAAATGCGATTATTTTTTTTTCTTTATTGAAAGCAGCCACGATCATTCATTTGATGAAAATAAATTAAAAATTATTTTACGAACAAACAAATATGATGAATTGTTATGCAATAATTAATATTTTCACGTTTTTTTAATTCTTATGAATAATTCAGATGAATTATTGTTTTATATAAAATCCATTATCATCCAATGGATTTTAATATTGTATAGGTCCTATGATCTATGATTAATTGAATTGGAAACGTGTCTACGATACATTTTCATTGAATTAATGCTCATGTCGGACCAATGCCCTGGTCGGAGAAAATTACTGGAAGTAAAATTACGAGAAAATTTAATTCGTGAGAAAATGTGTGTTTGAGAAGAATGTTTGATCAAAGTCCGATTGCTGGATCGAGAAATTACATGAGCCACTAACTGGCATCTCTGCGTATCGTGTTTAACCTCCCCCTACTCCGCGCAAAGCCTCCTACGACCTCCTCAAACAACTCTCCAACAATCTGCTCAACCTGTATGACCCATAGACCTCGCATTCAACCTTCTGAACCGAATCAAATTCCATTGTTTCAGTGTTTCCGTTCAACCTACATGACCCTCTTCACACTCCGATTGTTCACTTTCTGCCACATCGTGACTAGTCTCCCCCGTGGTCTGCAGGGAAGGTGGGCTACAAACAGCGAAGGTTAGGGCGGGGGTAGAAGTAGAAGTATTAAAAGCAAACAACGAAAGAAAACATAAAATGAAGTCTAACTGATCATTTATATTACAAGAACAAATATCGCAATAAAAAACAAAGAATAAAAGAAGGAAATAAAAAAAAACGACAAACAAGAAGCAATCGTTGAAATATTAAAAATAAATAGCATGAAAGAAAAATAATAATTGTGAAAATAATTGATCGGGTAGGGGGAGGGGGGGATTTAAACTGTAATGGCCACGCTGGCAGAAAGAAATATGGACATTTAAGAGTAACCAGGTCTTACGGAGGTTCGGAAATTTCGACTCGGGACCGTTGATCGATCTTTTGTCCATTTTGAAGGCTCAGATCCACCACGTCCGACGTTAACGATGAACGACGGCAAAAGTCCGCAGTCGGATCATTGACGTGATTCAAAACTTTGCAAATATTAACGAAGACGAATGGCCGATCCGGAAATCCGGGCGATGGGGGAGGGACAGAGAAAGGAAGGGAGGGCTTATCGTAATCTTTCGCGGGCAACCCAAAATCCGGGGGATGAATGAAAAATTGCATTCACGTATCGTCGGACTCGCGTCAATCACGGACGGTGATGTGCAATCTGGGAATTTTTTTTTCTCGCTCTTGTGCGCATGAAAAACGCGCGGAAAGCATCGTAAAGATGATAAGCAGCGAGGGCTCGTATAACGTTGCATCGGAATATCTCGTATATCGACGAATAAGTGGATTCGCGGTCGGTACGTTACGACCGAGAGTTGAGAAACATCATTTGTCATGCTCTGCACACTGGCTCCGTGGCAGTCCGTTGAGCTGCGTTATCGTAACGTATGCGCTTTCCGTGTACCCAAAGCCATTTCCGTATTCGCGTATACACTACGATTTATACTCTCAATATAAGCTTCATCCACGATTCGAATCATCAATCTTGTTTCATGTTTTTCTATTCGGTCTCTCTATCTCGTTTTCGAAATTACAAAATGATTTTCACGTTGAGAATTTCAATGGTTGTGAATTTTATTTTCTATCTCTTTTGAAACGTGAAACGACCTATCGTGAAATTTTTTATTTTTGTCACTTAAAAAATGTTATTCTGTTGCGAAAAAATATTGTTAGTTGAAAATTCATTGTTTTTTTTGTGAACAGATGTTTCAATGTAAAATATTTATTTTTTTAAGGGAATATTTTTATATTAAATATTTTAGCGTTACATAATTTTTTTTCAAGAAAAAAATATTTTAATGTTGTATATATTTTTTTATTTCCTGCAGAGAAATATTGTGATGTGAATTATTTTCAGTTGTAGAAACATATCTAGACGCGACATTGATTTATTTTTTCTTTGAACAAATATTTTTTTATTGAAAAAAGAAAAAAAAATTATGTAAAATTTCGTTTGGTTGTAAAAAAATTGCAATACCATTTAAAGGAATACGGTTGATGGTGGCTCGAGGTATGGTGAAAGAGGGATGGTTTTTCATTGCCAGACGAGCTGTCGCACGACGGTAGGGCTATATATATAAGGTCCTTTATAGTCTCAACTATATACTTATATATCTGTCTATATATATATGAGTACGAAATGGAGCGAAGCACGGGGTATCGAGTGGTATGAGTAAACGCTCGTATCAGACGAACGACTCGGGAATGCAAAGAAATTGCACGCAGAAAGCAATACTTGAGATTGGACATTGGAATATCGTGGTGTCTCGTGTGTGGCTGGAATCTCATATGCGAATGTCTGTTTCGATGGTTTTGGTGCAGGTTGTGCTCTATATTGCCGCTACCGGTCCGGCTGCCGGTTGTATTCCCCTGCTGTCTAATGTGCTTCGGCATCCTTGACCCCGGGCTAGCTCCCAGCTTTCTGCGACTTTGCTGCCATCACTTTCCATAGCAGCAGGGCATATGTGCTTCATATCGCACGCACGATACGTACCCGTATTACACAGGGTGTATATATGTATATGTATCGGGGCGTGTCAAGAAAGACAAGGATAGGGGCTGGAATTCAGAACGATCAATGTTCCGAACGACTAAAATCCAAAACGCGCTTCGAACGTCAATGCTTCGAAGGGACAGCATTCAAAATATGTTTATGAGCCATTCCACCTAATCGAGGACCGAGTTTGGGCGCTACAACCGACGATCTTTTTGTAACGTATACAAATTAAAATCCCCCCCCTCGAAAAATGAACTCTCAAGTTTTCCATTTTTTTTCGTTAACTTTCAATGTGGTTTGATTCAAGAAAAAAAAGTATTCCCTAAAAAAAAACCGTTTTAGGCTTTGAAAAATGACTGAAAGTCGCATATGAAATATAAAAATCGGTTTTTCGGTTGATATATATTTGTTAAAAATGTTGAAAATATCTTTTTCGAAAAGCTGAGAAAATTTTACATAATGTGCGTAGAAATCAAGTTGGCCTGTCTTTAATAATTCGTTAAATCAACGAATATTTGACTAAATACCTTAATTTATTTATTTTCATTTTCAAACATTGTTGATCGTGTTATTGAAATGAGAATAAATAAATTGAAGTCTTTGGTTAAATATTTGTTGATTTAACGAATTATTCCAGAGAACCCAACAATCTGTACATGTATTATGTAACATTTTCTCAGCTTCACGAAAAAGAAATTAAAAAATTAAACATATATAAATACATTGATATTGCTTATGTAATAAATTGTTGTATATAAGAAAATAAATCATTATAACCCTATTTTCCATTGTGGACATTTATCAACTGCTATACATAATAATAGTATTAGCTTTTCACGTCACGTTGATAAGTCACACGCTTGCGTATTACGTCAACTTCCTTTGAGAACTCTACGAGAACTGGCTGCCTTGCCTTTCTCCTGGCTCTCCTCAACCTAACGGGCGTTTGCCTCTTCACCCAACCCTCGTCGTTATCGCGGCTTGGTTCTCTCCGAGTTGCAGCTAACCCAAAACGAATAACCACACTATCGCCCCCTTAATAACTGCTTCACGCTCTCTTGCCATGACACAACAACAATATTACAAATCATAACATAAATCCCACACACCCTACATATATGTAGGATATCTATGTACATACGAATATACATATTTGTAATTTTTAAATGAATAAAGATATGTTTTATTTGCTTGAAAACATTTTTTTTCAAGGAACAAGTAGTATAGTCAAGCATTCGTCAGCCATCTGAGCACGTTTCTTTGTGATTAATCCAGTTTCGTCCTGGGTTAGTCGATATTGTGCGAAGGCTCATTATCGTAAGCCTACGCACTGTTCCAACCCTTTGACCTCACACTCGAGTTTCCCTTTGTACAATATGAACCCTCGTCACTCCCCCCGCCCCATAATCTCGATCGAGCTCCACGGAGCTGGGGAATGAAGGGGCTCTCGCGTGGTCATTCTCGAGCTTTCGGTTATTAAGCTCCGCAAACCTTGATCCTTCTCAAATACCTAACCCACCCACCCCCAATCGTCTGTCTATATATACACACACGACTCGAAGGCGTAACGAGTATGAAATATGAGACGAGTTAATCGAGACGGCGAATTAATCTTTCCCAACCGCTATGTGGGTTCGAGGGTCGACGATAATTAATGCTGGTTGCGAGGGCGGAATATTGTATCACCTCACGCGGCCCCTCATCCTGGAAATCACGTGGGAGTCGTACCATCAGAGTTTCCATAACTCAATAGACTCAATTGTACTCAATGAAACGGCGTACATAACATTTTTTTTTTTTCAAATATCACTGACATTGGGAAAATAATTAATAATCGATACTAATAATTCGCGACAAATTAACAATGAAGATACAAAAGCTCGTCCGACTTTTGTTGTTTTTGCTACTCAAGATAATTGAAGAATATATATTTCAGCACGAAACATTAGTCAAAGAAATTATTAAATGATTTCGTTCCTCAAAAAAAAATATACCTTTGTATACACGAATATATGTATATATTATTCGGAAACGAATTGATTGATAACTGAATGGCCAGTCAAATTGACAATTACAACTGTACGTACTGATAATTGAAAAAAAAAAAAAAAAAAAAAAAAAAATTGGTTTTTCGCATCGCCCAAGCTTCGGTGTAGTTTTCTATATAAAGCAATATCGAATGATCACCGAAGCAAAATATAGACGGAATACATTAAGCCCGACGAATATGTTCGTACCGCCTGCGGCACATCCGTCCCACTATTTCTCTCTCTCTCTCTCTCTCTCTCTCTCTCTCTCTCTCTCTCTCTCTCTCTCTCTCTCTCTCTCTCTCTCTCTTACTCTCTCTTTCTCTGTCTCTCCTTCTCCTCTTGACGTTTCTCCGCGTCCGGCGTGCACTCTCGGCGCGCGGGCAGGTGAGTATTGATCGGTCGCGTGTGCAGGGCGGACGAGAGAGCCAGCACAGTGCCAGCTGCAACCCTCGGAGTACCGGCGAGCGTCATGCTGACGCGTACGAACGAACCACCCCGTCGACTGCCATCCCATCTTCTCACCATGGTCCTTCGCTTCTTCCCCCCGCAAGTCCCTTCAAGCTCGCCATACGAAAACTATCCTCGATACTACCCGTAAAAATAAAACATAAAATAAAAAAAAATCTTGCAAGTAGTTATTGCACGAAATAGTCAGACATCGGCTGGGTAATCTTTTTTTTTTCATCGAAAAAATAATAATCGTCGATGATTTGAGAACGTGAATGAATGGTTATCGTGCCCAACTGTTGCACCCTCAACGACAACGAAGAGCGGAGAAAGCGAGAGAGAAATAACTGCATTTGTGGGACAGATATATATCAAGATATATATATATATATATATATATATATATATATATATATATATATATATATATATATATGTATATATATATATATAGAGAGAGAGAGAGAGAGAGAGAGAGAGAGAGAGAGGAAAAGAAACTGACAACACATTCTTTCCGGTTTACTTTATCAACGACTCTCAATCTATTCCCACAGCTTTCTCCTTCACTTCTCTCATACCCGGTTGAACATGTCAATTGCTCTTTTTTTTTCTTCGTCCATATCATGCAGACTGTATGCCACGGCATAGCTCGGTTAGCGAGGGGTAGAACGAGTGCCAAGTGGAGCAACAGGCAATCGTTGAAGTTGCCGTGTGCTGGCAACGAGGCACACTCGCTACTACTTGTTAGACCCTGTCGCGTGTACAACCGTTTGCCAACATATGTATAGATATATTTATTAGTATGTATAAATATGTATATATATATATAATATATAAATGGATATATACGGGTGGTCGTTAAAAATTAAATTCTTGGCGTCCGTCCATAGGAACTTTGTTTTTGGTAAATGAAAACGAAAATTATTTTATTTTTGCAAAAAGAAAAAAAATCTGATAACAACAAGTGCCGGATCATGATCAAAGTCAATTTTTTCAATAAAATTTCAGTTTTTGGGGAATATCTCATAAAACATTCAGGTTTGGATAAAAAGTGTTGAAATCATTTTGAAGGAAATTAGATTTTCTGTGAAGAAAGTTGCAATCATTTTTTCCGAAAAATATTTATTCATAGAGATATTTCGAAAAAACGTTCGTGGTGAGATATTTCGAAAAATTTAATTTCCTGTAAGATTATTTTAATGTTTTTTTTTTTTCGAAATGTGCATATTTCATTCTTGTGTGCATATTTTATCTTGCAGGAATCGATATTTCGATTATTTTCGAGAGTAAATCAATTTTATTTTCGATAAATGAAAAAATTACGCAAAATAATCAAATATCGATTTTTTATCGAAAATAATCGAAAGATTGATTTCTTGCGAGAGAGATGTCATTTTTCTTTCTTTTTTTAACTCCCGGCCGAAAACGGAAGTGATTTAAATATGAAACCATTATTCTACATTGAAATTCTGGAAGAAACTCGAATTTTTTCAAATTTTGGAAAAATTAGAAAAAATATTAGAAACATGATGCCCACTTCCAATTGTTCCAAAAAAGTTCCTCAATTTTGATAAAGTATCTGGGAAAAAAATGTCATGCAATCGAAAAGGGGAAATTAGCATTCACTTCTTGATTTAAAAAGAAAAGAAAGGGGTGGGGTAAGGTCAAGAGGGGGGGGGGTCTGAAAAATCTTTGAAAAAAAGTTATTGACGTCGTAGAATCCAAAAGATATTAAAAAAAAATTATTGACCAAATCAGGGAATAGAAATGTTTTAATTCGGTGATTTGGGCCGTCCTGCCCATACATGTATACACACGATGTGCATATACATATATACGTGTCTATAACCACCGTGGCGAGCGTAACGGCCCCACAATGTCCCAGCTGCGATGTCAAGGCGAAAGCGCGTGTGCCACTTAATGGATACCGCAAGCTGTAATATTGTTTACATTACGACTCCCTCAACATGTGGATATTCCGATTCGTTACAAACCCTCCGTTCCTCCACGCAGTCGGGCTTATCGTTCGTCGTCGACAATTCTACTTCCATAAACTCGACGATTTACGTGTTTCACGGACTATACGACCACGACAAATCGTTGCCATATAATATTCATCTCGATTATACCGTCGACCTATGTGCCGAACACGAGCCCATCAAGCCGAGCACGAACTCTGTTTTAGCTGAAAAGTGTATACATTGTAGAACGATTATGAACGTTCTTTATTCGATATATTTTCAATATCCATGAAAATATTTGAATACTCAGTATCGGAGTCTTGACTGTTTTTTTTTCTTCAAATGTTTTCCCGATCGAGATTTTGTGCTGTTGGTCCGAAGGAGAGAATTTCTAGCTTACCGACGTTTTTACTTTGGGTACTTCTTGTGTACAGGGTGTCCTGGCTAAGGTGATCGTTTTTAATCTCTTGCTTATAGATACAAAGTCATACTTTTACTTAGATATTTTTTTTTCAATGAGACCAGATTTTTCTTATCACGGGTTTACAGTAGAGGCTAAAATATTTCTAATGACCTGTTGCACGATGGCGTTCATGTGACCTTGAGCACGAGGAATCGAAAAATAATAAATACATATATATATATTTTTTATATTTTTTTTGGGTCAATTTTCATGTCTTTGCTAATTCATCAAGGAGCAACGAAGCAACCGAATTAACTATATTTAATGAAAAATTAATCTTGAACAAAATTGAAAAATAAAAAAAAAAATATTATAATATTCACAGGAAATTTTTTTGAAATTTTTTTTCTCGCTATATTTTCATTTTGATGGCAGAAAGAGAAACAAAAAGCGAAAAAACAATTCGTTGATTGAATGGTAAAGGGTTGTTAAGGTAACACGAGATGTTTCAACGACAGTCGCGGCCTTCACCGAGCTGGCCGAGTCCACGTAATGACTAAGCAGGACCGACCCCGGTAGCGACCCGGCAAACTGGAGCAACAGGCAATGCTAGCTGCGTCGACCCGAGCCCGGAAGAATAGCCCCAACGGCTGCGACCCTGCCAATCGATTTCCGTCTCTCTATTTCTCTCTCTTTTTTATATCTCACTCACTCACCCTATGACATTTTCCATCGTTTCCATTATTTTTATATGTACGCCTTTTCAAAGCTACAAACTAGCCAAAAAATATCGACCAACAATGTGTTTGGGCACGCACATGTCAGTGACAATGGTAATGGAACAGTCATTCTCACTCACTTTATTTTCAATTTTTTATAATACGTATCAAGAGCTATGTATAATTTTGACAATTTTGCTTGCTTACAAAAAAGAAAGTTATTAATACATTTTTCATAAACTATTTTTGATACCGTGCTGGTTATAATTATAGTTGAAAGTACGAATCAGAAGCTACATTCTCCAATTTTTTCACATTTTTTTGCATGGATAGTTCAGAACTTAGAGGGGGGGGGGGGCGATAATGACTTTAAGAGGAAATATTTCATGACTGAAGGATTAAAATCAAAAGGTTCTGAAAGATTATTCGTTGCATTTTAGGAGACTTATTTAAGGACACACCACTCAAGAGAGTAAGTGGAAAAAATATATATATTGTCTACACTTATTTTTTTTAGGGGTGGGGGGGGGGGTTGTTATATTTTTTAAATATCTCAACATTTCTAGTCTTCGGGTCATCGACCTACGTCTGTACACGAAATTTCATCATGATGAGGTTTACAGACTGACTGAAACCAAAAAAAAAAAAAAAACGTAGTCACTATTACAACGTTTCGTCATCGAGTGAAAAGCCGAGTAAAAATGACCGGCACATACACCGATCGGATAGATGCAATGAAAAAAAATCTATCAAAAGTTTCAGTTACTTCGTAGGAGCAAAGTATCACGAGGAGTCGAGAAAAGAGACTGAAGACTGTGGGGGGGGGGGGGGGGAGGGGTGAGGTCAAGTGGTGGTGGATCGTGAGATTGATCCCGGTCTCGCCATCGTCCCGAGCCCGAGTGAAAAGTTGTCGGAAAAAGTTTGCAAGAACGACGAGCGTGGAAATGTGTTTTACGACGTCGAATGTGGGCATCTTTTTCCCTTGGCATTAGTGCAATGGCAGAGCTTGCGAGATGACGGTGAAAACGAATTAACCGTAAGCTCGATGTCGCAAAGCTTCGCCATCGTGTACAAACTCATTCAAGTTCAACGTCGAGTGACACACGTATAAAATGGATGTCGAAAGTTGAGGAGGTCGTGGCAGGCACTGATGCACAACAAGGCACCGACAACTGATTGCCACGACTAACGATACACACTTACGACGGAATATTGAAAACGAAAAGTTTGCGTATCTGCTGATAATCATTTACGAAAGCTTGCTGGAGAACGGATGAGTCTTCGTATTTTCTTTAAAATAATTTTTTTTTTAGAAATTTTTATTTGACTCAGCGATTTTTATTGATTCATTCGAATGTCAGGAATAGATAAAATAAACGATAAAAATGTGTTATTCACTGGAAGCATATTGAAAATCGTGTAATTTGTGGGTATGTATGTATGTATACATATAAATATTATTCGCTCGAATGAAAATCTTGTTTTTTATTTATTTTGAATTAAACATTAATTTAACAAACGTTGAATTAAAAAATTCTTTGAGTTGATGCGCTTGTGCTTTTCGTGAATAATAATAATTTATCAACCGACTAATCTGTTGGTTGATTGTACAGAGAATTCATCTAACGAAGGCATGAGTGAAAGACATGATCGATTACTTGCTGTCTTCTGTTTTTTTGGTTCGGTTTCCGTCATATGCCTTGAAGAGTTAGAATCAATGATTTTTTTTATAATTCAATCATCATTGATCGATGTGAATTTTTTGGGCGTCGTGACTTTTATTTTGTGAGGCTGTCATATGAAAAATTCGGAAAATTTTCGATAAAGCAATACATGGACCGATAGCCAATGAATTATATTTCAAGATTTTTTTCTACTTGTTTTGGTCTCGAATGAAGGTTGAGCCCAGAGGGTCGCTAAGCCATCCCAATTGAAAAAAAAAATACATATTGACTATATTAAAAAAATATATTTTTTATCCGTGGAATCGGACATAATATATATTCTATACAAACATTATAAGCAATCTATATACAATTCATAAATATTCATAATACTTATGGAGGATTCTATCTAATATTTTATTCGGATCCCATAACGATCCATACATAATTCAATATCGATTTATATTTTACATAAATCGTATATAGATTGCATCTATATTATGCATTGAAATGTATATTATGTATGTTAAATACTGTTCGCCTTGTCCATGAATTGCACATGGGGTATTTCGTTCAACTCGACGAATCAGAATATCTCAAGAACAGCGTATTTTGAAAAAAGATGTTTGCAACAAAAGTTTCATGGCTCGAAGAGGGCAAAATACTGTGCTATCTTACTTCTTGTTAGGTGGAGGCTCACAAGGTCATTTGGAGGTCAACATTGTTTTCTTTTATGAAAATCTATTATAATTAATTTTCAAAAATAATAATTCATTTCTAAAAGCTTCAAAGGACAAACTCTAATTTTTTCCCAACCATGTTTCGCCAATAGTTTGCAAGTAAAAAAAGAAAAACGATGCGAACCGTCGTTTTCATGATATGATGACCGATCTGGGGTTAACGATCTAGTTCTGCGCCGTTTTTCTCGCATAAAAGCGTGACGAAATTTCCACTGCATTAATTTCTCTTTACGAGTGACCAAAGCCGCGTGGTCCTGGCTCGTTCAGTCTCGCCGAAGGGGAGAGGGGGGGGGGCACACGAGGGGAAAAAGTTTTTCCCGGGTCGTGTTCGTGAAAAATTGAGGCCGACGAGTCTCGAGCGAGGGACCAAAAAGTGAGGTTCTCGCCGGTCGGGCCGAAAGTCGAACCGAGAGTGCCGCCCTGGGCTTTGGGATTACGTGCCAGCATCGTTTCGTTGAATGGAACTTATCCGCCTTGTACGACTGTCTCTCGGCTTATCTGTATTTTGCCACGTGGCTGTGTCGGTGTACTCGTACTCGCAGAAGTCTCACGCTCGTGTCAGTGTCCTTGAGAATTGTGGGTCGAATCTTTTTTTTGTCTTTTTTTCTATTGCACATTTTGAGTTTTCGGGTCTGGAGGTCGGTCGGGGGAATACGCACGAGTGTTGTACGACCATTCGTTGTTCGTGGATTATTCAGTGCAAGTTGAGTGGGCGAAATGGTCGAGCGTTTGCTCGGACCCGAGGCACAGGGTGAAATGGAAACTTTTGGTTACGAGGGATCTCACGTGTCTCAAGCGGCTGTTTTACGTCTGTGCATATTACGGACTCCTAACTAGGTTTACGTTTATCGGAGTGTGTTAAAAAAATTTGAAAGTTAATAATCTTACTCGATGAATAAATTATTGTTCATAGACAAAATTATGTATTGCGCTAACTTCTGATAGTCGAAATTTTATATTTGCCCGAAAAATCGATTTCAAATCTTCGACGAAAAATTAGCTCCTTGTCAATTAAATGAGTAATCCAATTAATTGTTTCCAAACCTTTCAAAATAGTTCGGTGGGCCTGTTTTATGACTCCTGACACACACGCGTTTCGGCATGAATCGAAACGTGATTCAGTGATAAAGTGCGTGCACTGACGAAATAATAGACATGAGAATGGATGCGTGATGTAGGGGGTGAAGGGGGGGGGGGCGATGATAATTGAGAGTGCGCAGCGTGTGTCCCACTCAGATTGCGGGTATCGTAAAGCTCACGTCACGGAATTTACGACGGCACGAAGCACTTCGACGAATACCATCGTCAAGAAAGGGGCGGGGGAGAGCAAAGGGGGTGAGAGGGTATAAGGAAAGGTCGTGGAGTTTGGCTCCTTGACTTATCAGGCTCTTGGGATAATCCTGGGTGTTAATGTTCGTCCTGTCTTACCGAGTTGGTACAGAAACCTCTCACGTTCGAAATACCGAGTATCTAGCAAGACACGTGACAGAGTCTCCCTGTCAGAAGCTCAAGTTATCATTGCACAACATTTATAAGATAAACTTATTTTTTTTTCCGAAACATATTGTACGTACATTTTAATTGTTAAATACGTCGGAATTATATTTTTACATGTATCTCAGTTGCAACAAAAAATGGGCATTAATTCAAAGAAAATGTATTTTTCAAATAGTTTTCGGACCAAATAATTACGAATTTCACCAGATTTATTGAATATACTTCAATTCATTGTAAAATAATAATTCACGTAAATTGGTCATAATCAGAAGGAGAAATGTGAAAACATTGATCCTTGCATAATAATTAATCATAGTTATTTGTTTGAAAAAGTATTTGAAATCCATTTTCATTGAATAAATGACCATCCCAGGTTGCAACTATTTGTATGCATTTTTTTTATATAATCCATCAAATATGAATAGAACGTTGTATCGCGTATTCTGATTATTTCCTCAGCTTCTCTCTGATCCACGTGCGCTTTTACTACAGCCGTCCCTCACGTATTTACCTCCCAGCAGCCGCATCTGTCCGTACCCCAATTTATGACCTTCTTGTGGACGGATCCTCCGGTCCACCTCATGGACACGCGTCTCCTGGATTTTCCCACAGAATCTCCGAAGCACCGGCTGCCACATGAATTCCAACCTCTTACTCACACGTGTATTTCAATTACGACTTTCCCTATACTCATAAATTTCCGACTATCGGTCATCCCTTTCACCCACCCCCTTCGATCCAACCGCCTTCCTCAAAATCGATCCCAACGGCCGTTTTCTACATCTCCACACGATTTCCGAAAACCCACAAATTCTTTTCCCACTACACGTACTCTTTCACGTGTGATTCCACCCTCTGACCTATGAAAACAATTCTTTTCCAACCTACCCAATCTCTTGTTTCATCACCAGGCTGTTTTCAACACCAAAAAATCCAAACCAATGATCAACCTCTAGCCTAGTACTGAAAATATATGTCAAACGCGTCTTACTTTCCTACAATCATATTTTTCAAGGCCTTATCGACTGTATCTACTTCGCCAGACGATTCCCAACAATCCTCAAGTTCTCGGAGCAACAGATAGTACAATATATATATATATATATATATATATATATATATATATATATATAAAAACAGCATTGCAGACATTTCATTCAATAGCATTGATATTCGAAACTCTACGGAATTTTCGACGTCTATGACATTATCAACGTGAATGTTTCGAAAGCACGAAAAGCTGGCCTCGTTGCTATACTGAAACACGGAGCTTCGGTTGATCCGTTGATCATTCCCATCGATGTCCTTGGTGCGGTGAGATTGTTATCGAAGTATTATCTACCGAAACGGACGGTCGAATGACGGGGCGAGGGTGGAAGGAGCCGAGGGCCCGCCGAATGCCATTAGTGGAATGTTGCACGGTGTCTGTATCGGCGATCATTCCGACCGGGGTCAGTTGGATCGATCCAGCTTTAATCCGCGTGAATGCTTTCGGACGGCCCTGTGACACGAACGAAGACCGTATCGGCGACTTATCGTTCCTGTCAACATTCGATCTTATGCTGAAGACCGAAATAATCACGTATAGCGGGTGGCCCAAATTATTTGGGACGGTCCAAATTTGATGTAATTTTCAAGTTCAAATGAACTTAATAAGCTGATAATTGGCTTTCGGTCCTGCAGTTATTTTCTATTCACTACAGAGCTTTAGTTAGATTAAAGAAACAATATAGTTACTCAAAAGTGTTTATTACATTTTTCATAAAAGGTGATAACTGAAGAATTCCAGCAAGATTCAGATTTTAATTTCGAAAAAATGTTTTAATAGTCTTGGACGAAAAAAACTTGGAAGAATAATTAAAAAAATTAATCACCGAGCTCACGTCAACATCACTTTTGACAAAATCAGTAATAACGATGCTAGGAGAAAAACTACACGAGTAAAATCAATGATAATAAAATCAATGTAAGCCCGAAAATGACGTAAGAAAGGTGTACTGCATCTGATAATTTGGTCACCCAACTGTATACATGTGAAATGTAATTATTTCAAATACATCGTAACGACATAATGTTTTTTTTTTGCTTCATCGAAATTAAATTCAAAGACGAACAACTATTTCGTGGGTATCAATAAACTTCATGTCGAATGAAAAGTTGCGTGCAACATAGTATTACGTAAAAAGAGTTCGTTCATCTGAAAAACTCATTATGAATATATAAAAATAATAATAGTAATTGAATAATTCGAAGCCGACCCATTAAGCCCCGATCATCCTTTATATTCATCACTGAACGCTCAAATCTCGGACTTTGTAATTATCCGGAGAATTCTCCATTATCCACAACTCTATCCGCATAGCTGACAGTCCGTGAGAGCATTATTACCGTTGCGAGAAATAGTCCCCCCCTCCCGCCCCCCGTTCGCCGTAGTTCGAGCCGTCTGACCGTATAGGTATTGCACTACTCGCTCGTGCTTCGCTAGCTCTCGACCGAGAAACGCGTTGCATCGCAGCGAGTGCTGCTGCTGCTGCTGCCGCTATTGCGTTTCTGTTCGGTTTGCTGTATTCAGCGTTTCATACCTTACATAACAATAAATTCTGCCAAACCTCAACCGCCAAGTATCCACGCAACGTACGAAATTCACGAGTTGCAAGCCCACAAACATGCACACACCCATGCAAACACGCACAGGAATGTATTTGGCTTTGAAAATGTTCGTGGTTGGTGTATGCACTTCCGGTATTCATGCGTGGAGCTAGTGTGCATAACGGGTTCGAGTGCAAACCGGCGTTTTGAGTTCTGCTCTCATGTTTTCAATCTCCCCTCCGATTCAACTTTTCCAAGTGGAAAAATTATATTAAAATTCTAGAAAAAAAAATTATTTATATATAGACGAGTTTTTATGTAGGAATTGAATGAGGAAATAGTCGTCGGAAATTCTATTGTGATTTCTTTACTCGGTCGACTTATTTTCGTCAACTCGGATGGAGCTTTCGTGTTCTTCATGGAGCCGATGAGAAAAAGGACGGATGTGACCGAAACATGAAAACACGCAATCAATGGCTCTTTAATGATTGTTTTCAGAGTAATTGAGCCTCCGAAAATGAGGGGCAGCGAAGTATTGTTCAAGTAAAAGTTTGTTTACGAATACAATCTTGGTTAAGGGTTAAGGGTTTTGATAAAACTTGCCTTCCATAAATGTTTGTGAAATGAAAATTTTCGAAAAATTGCAGTGTTTTGGTTTCCTCTTATATTTATAATTCCTGTAAGAATAAATATTTTTTTTCATTTACTCCAGAATATCCAAACAAAGATATAAAAAAAGTATAGGACGACGAAAGATTATTTGGTCATTTTTATCAACATAATATCTGTTCTACAATAGGCTCAATATTTCAACTTATTTCAACATCACATTTAATGTGAAAGGAGATTGAAAGTAGGATAAAGTTATGAGCAATTCTCGTCTGCGTCTCAACTTCATTTCACCCTAAAACCTGCAGTTATTTTCCATTTTTCAATTTTTGAAGGTGAAACGAAGGTGAGATCACACAAGAAAAATGTTTACCTTCATTAGAAAGGTGAAATGAAGGTGGAATGAACCAAAGAAAAGAATATAACCCTCACTCGGGAGATGAAACGAAGATGAAAAAAATGTCGACACCGCATTGAGGTTGATACGAAGGTGAAAAAATATTTCAAACTCACTTTACCGAACCATTTGGACTCAAAAGGCGAAATAAGTTAACATATAAGGTGAAAATGTCGACTCGGGTATTAACGCCATCTGCTTGCGCTGTATTCTCTCCAAGACAGATCTGCGCGTGTGTGTGTGAGAGGAAGAGAGAGAAAATAAAATAAAAGAAGAGATAGAGCTTATAATGACAACAAGCTACTGTCCCCTTCGCGTTTCCTTCTTTGGGCGTATTATATTTTCTTTCCCCGTAAATTTCACTTCTACCGCGTGTGAATGACACGCATCTGTTATTTTTTTCACTTAGATACAGACAAAGACCAAAACAAAAAAAAACGTCGTAGTGATAGAAAAAATAAAACAATGATAAACGTGAAACACGTTGCTGTCGGGTCGATGGAACTAGGGGGGAATCTCATCGGTCGTGTCATTCGAATGTAGATGGGGATTGTGCGTGCTCGGTTGTAACTTCGTGCGAAACGATGGCGGAAATTTCACGCGCTCGCGATTACTCCCGACGGACGTCGGAGTCGCGGGGTTGAGCTTCGTTACGATGTGGCACGTTCGTGCTATTACCGGCAACGTCGACGGATTTCCCACCAACGGTTTTCTCTATCGCAACTCGTGGCACGTCAAGCCCCGCGAATTATCTGCCACACGTTGAGTGATCTAGTGTATACCGAATGCAGTTCGTTGAAATGTACGGCCAGGCGTGAAACGCGGGAGGATGCTTTACCCGCGAGATAATGGACGCGAAACGTTGGAATTCGCGCGCGCGGTATGCTCTTCATTCGTCCAATTCAAACATCAAACGGCTTCTTCCACGGGGCGTGAAATTATTCAACGAAGAACAAGCAAAAAGTAAAAAGAAAAAAGAACGTTCTTCAATGACTCGTCATTGAAACTAATAACGTGTTTTTGATTTTTATTTATTATGAAAGGATGAGAAGTTTATTATGCCCCCAACTCAAATACCAAACGGCCTCTGATGTCCACGGGCTGCAAAATTATTCAACGAAAAGAAGAAAAAAAAAGTAAAAAAAAAAAAAAAAGCAAAAGGTTAATTTAGGACGGCTTCAATGGCTTGTCATCGAGACTACGGGCTCGTTTTCGAGTTTAATTTTTCATGCGAGAACGAAGAGCTTTTAGTCGTAGCACCATCGAACGGATTTACAGAAAACTTTTGAGACATGTACATAAAAAGTTTGTTGGAAAACTTCGGTGCGACGAAACTTTGAGGAACGATGAGTCACAAGAATGCGAGAAACTCGGTTTGAATGTTCGTATCGTTCATGTTTTTGTCGAGTCCAGGGTGAAGATGGTCGATGAATAATGAAGGCTCGAGCAAGAGGCACCGCGGGGGCAGGAGGGTAGGGGGCGGGGGGTTGAAAAAAGCGACGTAGCTTTGGGATATAATTTTTTTTCGTTCCACGTTGTGGAATGAGCGTCTGTCTTAATGTGGGAGGACAGATTTATACCGTCTCTCTGGGTGGTTTGTGGAGAGTCGACGGAAGTGCATTCGTTGCAGCAGGCTCTCTCACAACGCGGTAACTGGAAAATAAATTTGTGCTTTTGCCGGTATGGAGGAGAAAAAAAAAGTTTAGAAGAGGGAGATAAGAAGAACGAGGCTTGGAGAGGCGGAAGGGAGAGGGAAGGTCGAGCTATGTCGCTGGGGTGCCATCGCGTTCGTAGTAATCTGTGGTACCGCTGTGCTCCCTCCCTCCTCCCCCCACCGCGACTTCCACTCGGTTCCTCCATATTCGAGGCCTTCTTCCAGCACAGACTTGATTTATGGAATTCATTAAGAAGGAATGTCTTTAGAAGAAAATTGGAGTTTGAGGAAGTTCCCCTCAAGCGTTGGTACACACACACACATATATGTACTATATTTATATATATACATTTAAAGCTCATGACACACATTCCCTTATCCGTAATCCCTTTTTTTCTTTTATTTCTGCCAGCGGTGCAATCGTTTTCACGTCAAGCTCATCGCTTTGGATGTGTGTCAATCGTTCAACTCCGTGGTAGAAGAATTGAGAGGAATAAAGGCATCGTTTTATTTATTCACATTTTTTTTTCGCCAATTTGATGAAATACCGTTTAGTGCATTTCGACGGGATAATGCACCCAAGGGAGGGGTAGGGGTGAGCTAAATTTTACTCCAACCATTTCGAATTTGTAGGGAATGGCTGGGGAGCGTTTAATTTATTTGCATTATAGTGAATTAAATTTCCGCAAAAAAAAACAGTGTGTGAAAAAATCGAGACAAGTGCGTATAATTACATTAACATTCACCCGAGCGCGGTCCAATTTGTATAACAAAGTGTGAGATAATAGGGATCAATTGAGCAAATGTATTTTCATCAAGTACAAATTGGTTTGAAAAGAGATTTAAAAAATGTATAAAGTTGGTTTTAAAAAAAAATCACTACAGTACTTGGCGAGTTAATATGTTACCGTCTCTATTCAATGATTTCAATGAAGGTCTGCCTTGACTTTCAAAAAACTTACCGAGTACCGCTGTGATAGTAAATTGAATTTATTTACATATTATTGAACATTTGATTTATTTTCATCATAAAAAATTCGATTTACTTGAATTACACTAAGCTTAATTCACTCACTACAATGTAAATAAATTTGATTCTCATCTCGGAATCCACACATTTTCCGAATGTGAGAAAACCCTTTATTCGCATTCATCCGAGATGTAGGGCTGAATGGGTCGGAAATCGACTTTCCCAGCAAATACACGTGTTGCCTCGCGAGGTTCCATGGTATTACGAAACATGGAAAATGTCATATGATATTTCTTACGCAAAAATTCATGACAACGTGGGGGAAGAACGAAGAACATTGTATTTCGAATGGAATAAATAAAAAATTGTATCTCGTTACCTTAGTTCGTGAAATGCTGAGGGTGAAAGGGATGAAGATTCGATTATACGTGAGCGGGGATTGTTATAGTTAGAGTGCCATTGACCTGGGCGGGCGGGGAGGGGGGGAGATAGTGGTGCACGTGAGGTGGCTAGCCGACGTGGAGGAGCTCACGTGATCGTGTGGGAAACGAAATGGGGTGGAATAACGTGCCCGGAAGCACAGAGCAGCCGATCGGGCCAGGGAGCGATAAAGGGCGAAGTCGAGTTAGAAGATTCTACACCACAAAGGATATCGGTCGTTGATCGGGCTACTTCTCAAGGCATCTCAAAGCCCGATATATATATATATGTGTGTGTGTGTGAGTGTGTATATATATATGTGTGTAAATAGATATGTAATACATGTACCAGTGATTTATTAAATTTTTTAGTAAAACATTTTTTTTTGTCCTTGGAAAATTGGAGACGAAGGATTGGAAAATGTTTAAAGCCCCAGACAAGGCACACTGTAGCTTTTGAGATTGAAAAGCATTCCCCTTCGACGAATTCCACGTTTGATTGCGAGAAAAACGAATAACTCACGAAATCTTTCAATAACGAACAAAATGACTTCCCACATGTTCGTCCATTATGTCCCTTTCGTTTGATTGAAACGCAAGTGTGAAGTTAATTGACACGAAATAAATAGACCATTGTTTTGTAATTTATAAACGATAAAATACGATTTGTGGTCAATGTGTAGGGAATAAAAAATCTTTTTTATCAGTTTGTTGTAATCAGAAGTTGACACGACTGAGAGGAATATTCGGGAACGATGATGAGAATTTTTAGGTAGTCGCAGTAAAGCCAGACAAACAGATGGGAGATAACTCTGGGAAACATGTACAAGGTATCACATATGTGACTGCTTCAAAAACATGGAACCCTCGAGATTGCATCGCTGTCTAAGTTAACGCAATTCTGAGTATACATATATATATATATTTATATGTATTAGGGTAGTTCTTATTTGGGTCATGTCCGAATGTTGATTTTGCCGGAGGCTCAATCGATCCCGAAACAAAAAAAAAAAAAAAGCCTCGAGC
Source organism: Diplazon laetatorius (assembly GCA_963662125.1). Lineage (NCBI taxonomy): Eukaryota > Metazoa > Arthropoda > Insecta > Hymenoptera > Ichneumonidae > Diplazon > Diplazon laetatorius. The sequence goes on from OY759153.1 coordinate 7,742,052, forward strand.
TTCATCGCCCGATAATGGAATAACGCCTCAATGGACGATATACGTCCACGTTTCTAACTTTGCACTTTAATAACAATTCGAAAATTTGCCGATAAAAAATTAATTTTTTTTCATTACGATAGAGCGACTCGAAAATCATTCATAGCATTGAAAATCGGAAAATCGATTTTTTTTTTTTTTTTTCATCGTTGAATTTCTTTTCTCGCAGAACGTCACATATGTGTTGCGTTAGGTCGAACAGAGTGAATTGGAATCGTGTCCAATAAAGTCGAGCTTTGAGCCGCACCAAGGAGCACCTTCTGTATACACGTACAACTGGTGTATGTGCAGAACTGCACAACTTCCAACCCCCTCCCCATCTGCCCTTGCCCGCTCTCGCTCGGTCTGTGTACGTACGGTCCGTATCTACTGGAAATCGACTTCTGACCGAGTATTTTCATTCTCCGACGCAATGAACTCGTGAATCGGAACACACCCGGTGCCCGGGTAGACGTCTAAAAAAAGAGCGCCAAAACGACTCCGTCAAAACAACTTCGCCTATTAAAACCCGGTTTCGAAAAAAATTCCGTCCAAAAAAAAATCACGACAAAAATATTTTTATCCTCAACAATTTCTTCCCAAAACAACTCATCGACAACATTAAATAGTTCGTATTTTTCAATTATTTTTAAATAATATTAACACATGATTCTAATCAATTTGTCAATTTTGTAACCAAGATAAAAACCCACAGAATCCAAAAGAGCCCAAACAACTTAAAGGTCCCAAAAAACCTAAAAAACAATTGTTATAAAACAGGTTGTAAATGAGAAAAGTCCACTTTGACGAAAGTTGTTTTTGAACAAGTTTTGTCGACCAGATTGTTTTGACGAGATTTTCTTGTCGCAAAGTGTTTAGACGTGCTTTCCCCAGTCCACATCGTCTCAGGGTTAGTCTGGCACGTAAACTCGATGCTCATCGATCCAGTGGCACGCGATGACGATGATTACTATTTTAGGGACGTTGAGGCATCGTTTAATTAACCCTCGAAGACTGATTTCACGGGGGTCCAATAAACACGACGAGTTATCCGGGGAAGCTGGTTGCGAGAAAAGGGGGCGCGATGAAGATGTGTGCGGCCGAAGGACTATCCCTGGGGTGCACTGATTGTTTCGTCGCAGTAGGTACAACAGCCGGGAGTCGACAGACACTTCAACCAAGTTTTCGGTATAACGGTATCGCGAAGTGGAACAAAGTAACACGACGTAAAACTCGTCACTCATCAGCAAATCGTTCATTCTGTAACCTCTACGATGACGTGTTACAAGCATTACACGGAATTTCTACCTTTTATGTTCATGTTGTCACTACATTGGGTTTGTTCCTGTCGAAAATGTAACGTATCGAAGAGGCCCTCACCGAGTGAAAGAAAATTTATTGTAGTTAATTATTTTTTTTCTTGTAACTAACCATTTTATTCATCGACAAATAATCAACGTTCGATTGAAAAAAAATAACACATTTCGGGAACGTTTCGATTCTACTTATCGTCAAATGATGACTGATGATAGACTCACGTGCATAGCGTTGCCATTATAAATGAATAAATGAATAAATAAATAAATAAATAAATAAATAAATAAATAAATAAATAAATAAATAAATAAATAAATAAATAAATAAATAAATAAATAAATAAATAAATAAATAAATAAATAAATAAATAAATAAATAAATGAATAAATAAATAAATAAATGGGAATTTTTTCAAAATAAAAAAATATCTTAGGAACATTATGACCGCTCAAATTTTATGAAAAAAATTCCTCAATTTCGATAAATTATCTGGAAAAAAATGTATTTGATTGAAAAAGTGGAAATACCCCTTAATGCAAAAAAGGGGTGGGGTTAGGAAAAAGGGGTGTAAAAAAACTTAACAAAAAAATTGTGAGGTCGTATGATCCAAAAGATACTAAAAAAAATGTCATCGACCACGTCGGGGGATAGAAGGGTTTCGATCCGGTAATTTGGGACGTCCCTTCCCACACGTAGCACGGCATTTGGCTCGACTTTATAATTATGATGGGTAATGCAGTCCAGGAGTCATCAGTAGTATCGGAACGGCTCACGCACAATCCGGGCTTTCCGGTCCTGGGTGCGTTATCGGACTGGCTGCATGCTTCCTGCACTGTAACGTTATATCTGACGTGACACAGGCTCTCCCCGATGCACACAAACGCAGCTAAATCCCTTCCCCAGCCGCATCTCCCTCTTGTACAGCGATTTGCAGTGTACTATGCCATGCTGCTGCTGCTGCTGCTTCTGTGTGTGTGTGTGTGCGTGTGTGTGTGTGTGTGTGTGTGTGTGTGTGTGTGTGTGTGTGTGTAGAGATAGGAATTGATTGATTGAGAGTTTAAAGCTAGATGTGCATCGCCCGGTTCGTCGAACCGATTCTGCAAATGCTTGCGTCATGTATATGTAATTCGATTATATATCAAATCGAGCTCGTCGATCAAGCTTCTCGCGTTTCCCAACGATTGTTTTCGATCGTCGTGTGGCTGTTTGCATTACTATATCGTGAATATTCGAATTGGAGTACGTCAACGAAAAAATTGTCGATTTTCTGCAATCGAAAAAATGCGATTGTACGGAAGTAAGACGCGTTTGACGTCTATTCAGGTACCAGACTAGATGTTGATTATTCGTTCGGATTAGTTGGTATTTGAGACAATGTGATGATTCAATTACTGATTGCGTAGGGATTTTGAAAAATCATACATGTGAAAAAAAAATAACGAAATTGGAAAATGAAATGTTTACATTGGGGAAAAAAAAACAAGGTTGACCTTCAAAGGTCATCGTAGCCACCGAATAAAAACTACGATATCACAGTGTCTCGTTTCCTACGAGCCATAATAATTTAATTGCAAACATCTTTCTATAAAAAACATTGTTTTCAAAATGCTGTGCTGTGTCAACTCAAACGGATCACCCTGTATATGTGAATCACGATCAATAAAGTTTCGTGAATAGTTTTATTTTTCATTCGAGTTCGCAAAGACAGGATCCATCGTCAACCCGCGTTGCACCACGTGAAAAACACGCTTTGACGAAAGTTCATTCATAAACTTCGTTTGCCGCGGTATAAAAGCTCTCGATCGAGCCATCGCGGCGGATAATTTCGTTTGCCACGTTTCATGGCACTTTGACCCCGGGGGTTGTTCGGCCGTTTGCTGCTTCACAACCGCTGGGTTTGTGGGGTTGTAAAAGCAAAGTGGATGAATTACGATGTTTGACGGTGTTTTGAAATGGTGGGTTTGAAGTTGCCCGAGTGATGTTGTTTTGTGTAAAAATTTGCGGCCATTGAATGCTATTTATTCACGGTCGAGTGAGCGGGGGGACAATTCGAAGAAGCTCGAGGAGGATGAACCGGTGTGCTTGGACCGATATACGGAAAGGTCGTTGGAGCATTTATCGGTTTGTTGATGTCACATTGGTGTCGCAGGATAAAAGTGTAGCTATATCTACAGAGCTTGGGGGCTCGTTCTTTGGTCTCATGTCTGATCGGTTACGACTATATACGTTATACGACTGTGAATATTTTAAATGTTCATCGTCTCAACGTGCAGTACGACCGACGAGGCTTCATCGCGAATATATATATATATGAACTCACTTAAATTAGGGATATTTTTTATTTTACAAATTACGATAAGTTAACAGTTCTTTTATGGACATATGGAGCGTTTGATTGACATTGAACTATAGTTAAGTTTTTTTTTGTGTTATGCAAATTTTAGTTTTTTTTTTAATTTGGAATATGCGAGTATCTTGGGATTGGAGTGACAAATTTCAATGATTCTTTCTGAATTGAAGAGCTTTTGATTAGCCTTAGGAGTCATTATAAAAAATGCACTCTCCGCTTCACGCATATAAGAAATACTTAATTGAAAACATTGATAATATAGGGATTTTGTAACTCTGACCAAGTCTAGAAAATCTCGGATGTGAAGGAATTTAGAAAAAATGTACATATCTCGAGCTTTATAATTCGAGCTAGTTCAATATAAAAGCAAATATTTACTAATATTCTGTTTTATTTTATATCGATACCGGAAATAAGAGATTTTTGCTGATTGCGATTTTTTACGTATATATATATTTTTGTGCAAATTTGTTGAATGTCTCAATAATTCTCAAACCGGATTGACAGTCTGCAGTCAGTTGTGTTTATTCTCCATGCATGAAGACTGATTACCCCGAAGAGAAGAGAATGTCAAACAGACGAACTCCACATGAAAATTAAGCTCGAGCGAATTTACCGAGTTCACTGCACAATGAGTCTCGTTAGTTTGGTAATTTTTTCGTGCTCGTTCGTTGGAAACGCAGTCAATGGATTTCCCAGCCAGACAAACGTTAATAATTGCAACGTCGTGATGTGCAACATCAGACGACTGGGAAGATTTGAATCCAAAGCGTCGGTCCCTTTGGCTACGATCCAATTCGACGAAGTCAATTTTCCACAATTTTCGTATTTCACAAGTTCGTTTGTCTCGTACGGATGGGCTTCGTTTGACTGCCAAGAAATCGTTGCGGAATTTCATCAACTCGTCGTTAATTTGCACTTGATTAAGGATATAGTTGTTATTTTTTCGAGACGTTTTCAAGTGTATTTTCGAGAATTTTTTTTCATGAAATTATGGAAGTTTGAAAAATAAAAGTAATTTTGCAAATAAGTATTTCCATATTTTTCAAAATATCTAAAAAAAAAATTATTAGATTTAGGAAATTGTGGCTTGCATGTTGAATTATTTTTAGATTATATGGCTTTCGATTTACAAAAAAAAAAAACACTTTATCCTACGTTTATTCGACTCCAAGCCTCAAGCCTTCAAAGAAATTATTATGATTAGAAATTGTAGGAATTACGTTGTACTTCGAGGTTGTAGGAACTAAGGATTAATTTGACTTTCTCAGATGATCGTGGATGACTGGTAGTCTAAAGGCACTAACCCTAACATTATTAAAAAAAAAAATTGTCTCAAATTTTTTTTTTTTAATTTTGATTCTCACAACTTCGCTTTACTTTATCCGATCCCTCGCTACCATTTCTTCTCACGGGGATATATATTCTCCAATAACGCAACCTCCGACCTACTTACCTGGAAAAATCCATTTCGCGCCCATCCCCCTTCGTGTCTTTGCTCTTCTCGAGCGAGGGCGAATCGTGTCCCTGCCTTCTCCATGGCAGCGTGAAGAGAAGCGAGGGTGCATGCCGGGCCAACGAGAAGATATTATAGGTAGAACGGTATATATATATATATATACATATACACACACACATACGCATATAGAGGCCTGCCTCGAAGTACATAAAGAAGGCGAGGCGACGAAGCCCCAAGTGTGCCAACGTTGAAGCCGTTTTATCGGTCTCGATTCTTACGTTAACCTCTCCTCTCCCAATGGGAGTATCCTCTCTGGCGATGCGATCGTCATGAAACCTTTGCATCGGAAAAACCTTTGGTATCGGATCCTACTTCGAGTTCTCGTCATCATCGGGCTTCGTGAAGGTCGTTTTTGTAAGGCAGATTACGTTTGTCAAGATGCGCGGATGAAGTTTTTCAAAATTATTCAAAAACTCGATTGAAAGTTCGTGTTCATTGGGAATAATGAGTGAATGAAAATATATATTAATGATAAAAGAGAAGAGGGAATTACGAGAAGTCCCATAGGATATCATCGATCATGATTTCATTATTTTGTGAACTTGAAAAAATTGGATGATTAAATATTGCAATTAAGAAGAAATTTCATTGGTAAATTCGACCTTCGAGTTCAACAATGTTATTTGAAACAATAGAATCGAATTGTTATCATCGCATCGGGTTTATTATTCGAGATAACTAACCATCAAAGTCAAAGGTCGAAGGTTCGTTCACGAATGAAATTCTTGGGACCAAGTTATTATATGATCTTTTTATTGGTGAGATCTATTCGTCGAATTTCGATCAACAGTTAGTAAAAAAATTATCCATTGGTGAAATATAATTAAACATTTGGTCCGAATAAATAAATTTAATATAACATATATATATATATATATAAATTCGTACCAAGTATCAAGAACTCTCAACAATGCTAAAACTATCGGGAGAGTGACTCAGAAATATTGGAACGATGGGTTTTTTTTTCTGTCAAATATATCCATACTTGACTCGAGTGATTTCGACCCCAGCTGCACTTTTCATCAGTTTTTCCCCTAGTCGAATTCGATCTCTGACATACAAAAACAAAAAAAAAAATTATCAACGTATACAAAAACACAATAACAACAAAAAACTTTGCCATTTCTTTAATAATTTGATAAGTTAATTGCTTGTGAAGAGTGAACCACTCCATCTTCGAGTTATCAGGCCAGGAGTCCTCTTCTGTACAAATTCTACGACAAATCAGGAGCAGTAGCCCGCATTCAGCGGGAGCCCGCCATCGCAAACGTCGTAGATGGACAAAATTTTAACGCGAACGAGCAATATATAGCTCGTAAAGATTTTCTCGAACGAGTGAGTGTTGCAAAAAAAATGTCGTTGCCAGTGCTATTCTTCGGTCCAGCACCGACCATCATCCACACATCTTTTCATTTCTTTCTTTCTCTCTTTCAATTCTTCTCAAGCGACGTTCTTTCCGAACAAAGCTCTCTTTACAAAACCCTTCAGTCGACGTAACTGCGACTCGTCCTCGTTCAACACGCTTTTCCTATCCGACATTGCCCTCCCCCTCCCCCCCCCCGTCCACGCCAGTCTCTCGGACTCTCTCATTTTTCACTTTGTCCAGTTTTTCCACCCTCACCATGATTCACGTACGTTACGAGCTTTTCGAACCAATCGCGTGGGAGAATAACCAACGTTGGTGCTCGAACATCCGAGAATGAACTGCCGTTCCGAGTTTCAATCACGGACTTCCGTGTGATCGCGATATGAAATCGCTGCTGGCCCCGCTCGGATGTGTGTGAGGCACACACCGAGTGTGCGAGACGCACCAACTTTCCAACGTTCTCGTGGGTCAGCCGTTGATCACTGTGCGCGCGATCGTGGAGCGGGAAAAAAAGAAAAGCTCGTTCCACGTTGGAAACCACTCTTGTGCGCGTGACCTCGACAGATTCGAATTGTCCGGCGAGCCGGGGCAAAGCCGACTTCCGGTAATTTTCCACGGACGACGGGGAAGAGGGTGGCAATGGCTGTTTCCGTTGGCCATTGCGCTGCGGGTGTTGCGGAAAATTGTTGAGGAGAGAGAGAGGGGAAGAGAGAGAGAGAGAGAGAGAGAGAGAGAGAGAGAGAGAGAAAGAGATTTATGCCTTAGCAAGAATTTTAGGTAATGCGGAATGAGCACTGCATGAACTTTGTGATCACAACAAAAAAAGTAATATAACAATAATAATAATAAATAGTTTCATAATTTCATAATTTTAAATAGCACATTTCAAAACATAGTTAGTTAGAAAAAGAAAATCCCCCCCCCCTCTCAAAACTTATTTCCAAAACTACTGGACCTACATTTTTTTCTCACTGGAAGCTCACAGGAAAAATAATAACGAATGTCCAGGGTCTCATAGATTTCTAGGAGTCAATTTTACAACCTCATCACTTTTGTTTGGGTGCGATAATTTAATGAACACCCGGTAGGTGGCCCATATGTGGTGCGCCATACGGGAGGAGAGAAAAAAATGTGATGCAAAAAAACAAGCTGGTCACCACTTGACCAGTTTTTTTCAAAATATTAACCCGTTGCAGTCTGTTGGGGTCCACTGGACCTCAGACCAACTTCACGGTATTTATGCAATAAAAATACCATTTTTACACATGATTTCGTCTATTAAAACGTACCACTTCTATCTTTCGACATCGACCAAAAGTCTCGAGTTCAAAATTCAAAATAAATATACTTATTTCAAAGTCCCATAAAAAGTCGATTTTTTATCTCAATATAATATCCCAAGAGTTAAAGGGCGCAAGATTATTTACCATATGGCGAAAATTAAATTTTTCACGATTTTTTTGCAAAAAAAGTCAGATTTCGTGAATTTTTTTTTCATCGTGTTTTGACTACTTAAAAATCTCAGATAGAAGACAACGGCTATTGAATTATTTAGAAAACATGTTAAATTGAAGTTTGGCGCAAAATCAAAGTCGATACAGAAAAGAACGCGGATGTGTTCGATTTTTGTGAGTGGGGTTGCCTGGACCCCATGTGACCGATGTGTTATTGTTCGGAGGTGTGACCGCAACGGGTTAATTCGCTAGTTAAAAACAGGACCAATGTCAGGGAAAGTAGATTTCGTTTTTATCACCCGGAAAAATCGGTGATTAACCAACGTGATAATAGCCCATTGCGATAACAATAATCAGCTTTATTGATAGCTCGTCTCGGGTAAATATCACGAACACTGTAACCCTAGATTTATAATTGAATAATGGGATGCAACCAGCGTGGAAATGAGGTGGCTATGTGCATGAAGCAGACACGCCACAAGCCTGGCATGGTTGAGACCACGATGTACACACACACACAGACACACACACATACACAGACACGTGAGCGTCGATGCTCAAGTCTGGTGAAATCTCGGGATTTCGTGGCGAACCGCACGAAATTAGCGCGTGGCTAGTCGTGCGCATGTGAAACCGGCGATCAGTGGACAGTTAATACCCAAAATGTACGAACGGAGAACGAAGCCTTCGACGTGCCTACAACGTCGCCTTCCCTCCCTCGGTCCACTGGAACTATCTCGCTGTCGGGCATGTTGACGCGTCCGCGGGGTTGGAACGTGGGGGGGGGGGGGGAGAAAGAAGGGAGAAGGGGTCGTCGACGCAAACGGAAACACGTCGGATATGCAAACACGAGTATGTGGACTCTCGTGTCATGGCGAACTAACGACGGAAGACAGATCAACCGGGATGTATACGGGGTGTAACGCGATGACCTTGAACATCGCGGTTATTTTTAACGACGGAAGAAAATGTTACGGATGAGTCCCGATAATTTGTTCGACGTCCCGATAGGGAGAGGGGACTATTTCGTGTATACTCTTTTTCCCGCTGAGGTCATGATTCTTCAGATTTCAAGGTCATCGACATTTTATCGAAAAAGGAACGTTCATTTATTTATCTTTTTTCATCGTGGCTGCGATAGTAGAGGTTAGGAGCTTTCCAATTAATCATAGGGCAATGACCTTGATGAGACCTTGGTGGCCATGTTGGGTGCGACACCCGTTATGTACTCGGCAAACAGATTCGTCAGTGTGGTACGATGAAAAATGCATTGCCTGGCGAATAGGGCGAGAGAGAAAGAGAGAGAGAGAGAGAGAGAGAGAGAGAGAGAGAGAGAGAGAGAGAGAGAGAGAGAGAGGCAGGAAGAGACGGAGACAAGGAAACAAAGACAGAGATATGTGGATCGAATAACGCGCTGTATTTGAGTTACGGCGTCTCGTAAGCCACACACACACAGTTGGGCATGTGTGTGTGTGTGTGTGTGTTTGTAGTTCACGAGAACGTCAGTTGTACGTTAAAGTTGTGTGGCAGATCTTTCTCGCTTCGGTTTGAGAAATGCAGCGGGGGGGGGGTTGACGAATCGACGGAGAACGTGAAAAAAACGAAGGGATGCGACGCATCGGAATAACGTAGGTGGGTGCGTCACACTCTCTTTCGTTGAGATCCATTGAGATGTTCGATACATTTTCCTGGTACACAGTCGAGCGCATAGTCCCAGCTTTCCCGGGGAAAAAAGATTGGAGTCGCTGACGAATTCCACCGCTGAATCTTCTTGGAGATAAATAAATAATAATAAAAATAATGATAATAATGATAATATAAAATACGTAAGTTTCTCCAGTGAGACATTTTGCTTCTTTCGTTTGGTTGTGTGTGATTCGCAAACATATAAATATGAAGATTGTAACGTTTCGAGAAACCGAATCGAGACGATGGCGTTCGATGGTGAAACGAATAAATGTGAGAAAAATATTGTATGAGGACTTAATCAGCGGAAAGTGGATTTTCCGAGTGAATAGAAAGAGCGCAAATGTTAAATGTAAAATAACCTCAAGATTATTCGTGCACTCTCACATGCGATCGATTCTACATCTTTATTCTTATTTCTTTCCATCGTTTATCATTTAATGATGTGTAATTATTCTTTCGCGTCGTTACTTATTACGACCTTAAATGTAATATTTGTGGAAAATCTATGTGACCTTTCTAGTTACCCTCGATGTCAATATTGACATCGTTTCCCAAAATAATAATAATAATAATAATAATAATAATTTCAACAAGTTTGGTCTCTCATTGTTTAAGCTGAAAGCCCAGTGCAACGAAAGCCACATTTTTCCATTGGCCTCGAGTATCCCAAGAGATTCACCGTGTAACGCATTCACAAACGTTCGAAATGTTGACAGACTTCTCGGGATGCGAAAAATAAAAAACAAAAAAAAGAAAACAAAAAAAAAATGCATACCGAGGCAGCGTTGTTCGATATCCTCGGTGAAACCTTTCGCCGGTGTTGGAAGCCAGAGGTCGGAGGTTTGGGGGACAGATGAAACGCTTGCGTGAGGACACACGGGTGTGTTTGTCATCGACGTGAAAGGCAAAATCGCAAGACGCAGAGTTCCGTAAACGTTCACGGACCGACCCCCCCCCCCCCCCCTGTGTCGCACGGTTTTGCGTGATTTTACAGATATTATTCGCTCGGCTTTACGGGTCTCACGAATATCCGGGAAAAGTAAAGAATGCAGCGCGTTCGGAGCGACCGTGGGCGCATTCGTGTGTGGGTGAAACGAGTACGACGAGTATAACAAATTCCCGGTGGAAATTTACGAATGAGCCTGGTGACGACGGGGACGTCGACGTCGGTATGTAGGCACCTCACTACACACTCATATATATATACATATATGTGTGTGTATATGCACATATATATTGCACTGTAGACAGAGGTATGCAGCGACGTTGAAAGGTATGTACCGAGAACGAGGTGTGTGCCATCCGCACAAATTCTCCTCGAGAGCATACAGAAGCCGGAGATTCGGGTAGAAAGCACATTGGCATAGTGGTTCAACTCTCACATCGCACGCATGGAATTTTCGCCTTCGATTTTCATCATCGTCGATGTTTTTTTTTTTTTTTGGTTTTCATGAAATTTTCTTTTCGGTGATTCTCGGAATTTCGAAAAATTATTTTTGGATCGCAATTGCACGTTTTGTGTCGTTTTTTTTTCGTTGGGGTTGGATGTAGAAAAAAATTATCAATCGATAATGATGATATTGAGTTATCTGTTATTACGTTGAAATATTGTTGATTCGGAATGATCAATTTTTCAAAAGTATTTAACATTATTGGGTATTCATGATGATAACGATTCGTTAGTTTTTCACGTCGATAATAATTAGCTAGTAGTAATGTATGAGAAAGTAAGTGGATTGGTAATGATAATAGTAATTTGATAGTTAACACGTGAAAAATAGTTTATTGGTAATAATGAATTGATATGTTCTATGAATTAGAGATTAACTAGGACCAATATATATATATATATATATGTTATGGTATATATGTATATATAGCGTCTAACAGCCCATATAAAAAAAAATAATTTTTATTTCCTTCTTGATCCGGATTGCTCACCCTTTGCCTGGAAAATAGAATTTCTACATCTAAAAATGTTGAGTACACTTTACGGTATACTGGAAAGAGGTCTAAAAAAATTATTTTCTCGAAAGATCTCTTAATTTCTGATTTTGAGTCATCAATCTACGTTCGTATCCCAAATTTCACATTAATAAGTAAATAAATGAGATAATGGAAAGTAGCTCTGATATGAAAATCGAAACCATAACGGGTTCCTAGTTCGCTACGAAAACTTTAAACGCTCGATCCAGAAATTTGGTAATGCAGGGATTCACTCCCAGTCGTAAAAACAAATAAGACAATCCGGACTAACAATAAGATGCAAGTGTAAAAAATTGAAATGAGGGTGATAGACGACATCGACTTGAAGAAGAATTATCATTGAGCTATTGGCCATCGCCAGTGGTGACACAGGTACGACAATAGTGTCGTACTAAGGATCCCGATTGAATTGCCCAAACGAAAAAAAAAGTGAGAAAAACAGAAGTAACCGAATATTTCTGAACGTCGTGTCGATGGAATGCTAAGTGCCCGTCAACCGGCTTGTCTCGGCAAGTAAGTGGAAGACGTGAAAAAGTGTGAGAAAGTAAGAAAAACCCGAGAATGCGAGAACACCTCGAAAGAGTTGGAAAAAAGCGATGAAAATGGAAATTTTATGTAAATACAGTTGCGTTGTCGGGTATGGGGGCGTCTCGTTCGGTAATGGGGCAGTGAAAATTCATTGCAATTCAAACTGCTCGAGACTGGGAACGGTCGTTCGTGCGAAACGATAGTAGAACCCGTCTGGAAATTGGTCGGACGTATTTCTCCGTGGTTTCGAAACGGTCGAAAACCGCGGGGTCCGAGTAGTGTCAGTCAATGTCCGACGCGACGGTCAGTAGATACGGTCTCCCACGTTATGGGCGGCCAGGTGCGCTCGGACGGTCGTGATTCGCGCGAATGGCGGTTTGACGATAAACCTCGTGTAAATGCACTTGAGAACGTACCGTAAATCCATGTGTACATTGGCTTGAGAAAATTTGCTACATTCGAACATACGATTTAACGATTTACCATTTGTTTCCGAAAAGAAATTTGGGAAAATTTTTCAACGGTGATTCGAGTGACAATTTTGTGCATTGTTTGCCGTTTTTCACCAAAGTTTCGGGGGGAAAAATGTATTTTCTTTGCATTGGTAAATTAAGAAGGGCGCATTGAATTATTGTATTTTGAATAACACAAAAAATGAAAATGTATTTCAAATACACTTGTCACTGAATGATCATGGATCATAGGACCTATGAAATATTCGACCTTATTCTCGAATAATAACTCACATAAATTATTTATAATCGTCATAACGATTAATATTGTCTCTAAAATCTAACAATATAAATAAATCCATAATAAATCGATCACATTTATTAAAAATATTTATATATATATATTTGAAACACATTTTTATCGATAAAAATTCCCATTCTGCTCACAAAGTGTCTGTGATTCCACATCGATGAGTCATTACGACTACCCACACGTCGTGTACCCTGTCATCATGTTGAGGGTGGTCCAGCACTCAAAAAAAAAAAAAAAAAATAGGCGACGTGTTTGGACTGTCAAAGTGGAATCAGAGACGACCGTTGCCAGACCTATCGTCACATCCGTCACACCACCTTTTCACATCCTTCCTCCCCCCCCCCCTGCTGTTCCTGGTTGCTGGCTACCGCCTCTTCAAGCAACAACGACGACTCCCTGCGGGACGTCACGGAAACTGAGAGGACTGCTAATCGGGCATTCGTTCAGCCGGGCACTTGATTCAACGTCACGTCGCTGCGTTTGTCGTACCCAACGTTTCTGCTTATATCCGTGTCGTACTCACCCCCCAGGCCCCTTCCCCCACCCCATCCCCACCTACGGCCACCTCTTTCGGCTTAAACCTCCACTTCTACGAAACTTAAGTGCTGCTCCGCAAAAGCTCTCTCGTTGCTCATACCCCGAGACGCTCGGTCGTGCTGCATGCACTTTCCCGGTGCAGCACTTCGGATCTCGCCCTCTCGCCTTCTCCTACAGCCCCTCCCCCGCCCGCCCCCTCCTCTCGTAGGATTGTGAGGCGCGCCCTGAAATCTCTCGATTCCTCCGGTAATCCTCGAAAGAGACTAATGGCCTGCTCCATGGTTCGTAAGTCGTCGGGCCGTGCGATACAATCGCCGGCCACTCGACGTTACACCGTTAAAATGGCCCATTCATGTATGGGACGTGTTAAAAGTAAATAGGTATGCCAATGGCTCGTAACCGGTTTGTACGCCTCAAAGCTTAGCAGTTTTATTACACAGACGTGCTGCCGTTCGTGCTTGTACATATATATATATATATATACATATATATTTTGGAGTGGTCCTTAGCAAGGGTAATTTTTTAATTAGGATGGGATAACCCCCCACATAGGTTGCAAAGAATTTTTTTTAAATGATCGCGAAGTCTTCTCACCCTATCTCAATATTTACCCACCCCTGTGGAATTTTGAAGTTTTACAAATGAATAATATGAAGATGTTTATTGAATTTATTTATCATGGCTAGAATATCGACACAAGGAAAATTTGTTTAATATGCTTTCTTTGTTGAAAGGATGCGTACTTTCGAAAAAAAATTTGCTGATCCCCAAAAACAAAATGGCGTGACTAATATGGCGGCTTGAAAATACATCTGGGCTGCTGGATCGTCAGATCTTTTTACTAGTTATTTTATTAATTCTAAGATATCTTGCTATTTTATTAAATTTAAGATATCTTATTTCATTAACTTTAAGATGAACTTCCAGCGAATGGAAAGCACGATAGCGCAGTGTGTTGCTACTTACAAGCCATGAAAGATTTCGGGCGAAAAACAAGATATCTTGCTGTGCCAACTTAAATGGCACACTCTGTGTGAACTTTACATGTTAAAATTGTCTAAGCATCGCAAGAATCGCGATGGTTTCTAAGTCCCAAGGCTCGACCTACTTGTTCGAAAATTTTTCGTAAAACTCATCTACACACATAACTTGTGAAGTTCTAACAGCGTGGCACAACGACGCAAAATTCTCGCCGGGGGTCGGATTTTAATTTTGGACAGGGTCGACAAGGTCGTACGACGAGCGTGGTCCCAACACAGCAAACAGACACCCTTCTGAATTTCACATCCGACAACGCAACTGACAACCCGCTGAGTTTCGCAAAGGTTCAACCTTTTCGCTCTCGGGGGTATAATCCAGCAGGACTAATTTTCTGCGATATTTGATGAAACTACGCAAACGCTGAAACAACTGCTCGTGACTCTGTGTCGCAAAAAGTCACGGTGCTCGTGAAAGTTGTCAGACAAGCAAGCGTCATAACTACTTGGGTTCAGTAACGTCTGGCAACGTTGCACACGTAGTTGCATTTATGATTGTGCTTCACGTCTACGTTTATAATTGTTGCTAACGGACCAATGGGCGCTGGTACGTTTTTTTTTTTTTTTTTTTCCTCATTGTTCTGACCGATTTTCTTTCGCATTTTTCTCTCACAATCAGCTCACCGTTCTGTGGGTGTTTGCTTTTGGGATTTTTTTTTTTATTCTCCGAGCATTCTCTTCCGGGCTTTTGTTTCGACGTAACTACGTAGCTACCGTCTTCCTCCCCTACCGACCACCCCTCGCTCCGTGTTTTTGAGAAAGTTCTGAGAAGAAAGTCGACTATGGAGTGGGAAAGAAACGCCCGTGGCGCGCAGTTGATATCGCAAGCTTTTCGCGGAAACTTCAAACGTTTCGGATAATTTATTAATATTATACGCTCGGTACTTCGCTCGTTTCGTTTAATAAAATCCGACCACTGTGAATTTAATTTTTTTTTTTTTCGTTTTGTTTTCGTTGAATTTCAAAATTTCGTTGTTATTTTTTTTTTTGTTGTTGAATATGAAACGATTCGAGGTGTTCTTATCGTCATTTGTGTTACGCGGACACGGAAAATTGTAATTGAAGTTTACATTTTGGATCTTGGTAACGATTTAACAAATTTTTTTTCCATGTACAAAGGATCTGTTTTTAATTTACTTATTGAAAACCGAATTTGGCCTATATACGATCTCAGTTGTAATTAAGGGGTTATTCTTGTCTAGAATTTTGAAAAAATCGATTTTATTGGTGCATATTTTCAAAGTTTACACCTTTAACATTGCATCTTCCGAAGGAATTCTCAAAATTCCAATTATTCACGGAGTTATAGCTATTCGACTGACGCGGCAACTAAGCCGGTTCTGCTGGAATGAATCTGAACTAAAAGCTTTCGATGCTACAAAGTCGCACTTTTCGCTATACACAAATCCGCAACATCAGTTGAGAAAAATGTTCAATATGCAGTGGTGAGTGTTATACAAGTACAAGTCAGTATTCAATTGTTGTACAATTGTAATTGCCTGTACAATTCTAATAAGTATTTTGAAAAATTGGTGTTTCGAGACTTCACGAGACTTTTGCAGCGATTCGAGATTGAATGGAAACCATCATTCGTGTCTCGATTCGTTATTTCGGATGATAATGAAGACGAGGATGAAAAAAAAATAAAAAAATAAAAAAAGTAGACGGTCGATAATCAATTTGCAGTTTCTCGAGCGACGGGAGAGAGAATAAAGAACCGCACTCGTTTGGGGGATGACACAGTCGTGTCGAGGGCGGAACTCGCGATCATGGCTTCCGCAAAATCTCCACATCCAGAGTGGACCGAGTGAACCTCCGATCGAGAGTGAGCACGAGCTCGAAGTCCACGGACGCCCGTGTTAATCATTCACGAATGAATTTCTCGTATATCGCACTGTTCCCCGCGTAATCAATTAGCGGCTGCCAGCCGGAATGGACGGAATATTGAAATTTTAATGAGGCCCCATCAAACCCAATGATATATGGCGCTTTAATACATGCAGAATGCGGGGATGAAAAATTATTAAAGGATTAGGTATTCTTCCATCGATAATTGAATAATTTAGAAAGTGGAAAATAAAAAAATAAAAAATTGAATTCTTCAATTATTGTATAATAAAATTGAATTCTTCGAATGTGGCTTTCAATCAACCTCCTTCTGACGCTAATTGAAAGCCATTGGGTAACATATATCTAAAGATTGAAAATTTCACCAGGAATAATTTTTTTTTCATTTTTTTTTTTTTTTCAATCATCGCTTTTGTATTGAAAGCCATTGGGTAACATATATCCAAAGATTGAAAATTTCACCAGGAATAATTTTTTTTTTCATTTTTTTTTTTTTTCAATCATCGCTTTTGTATCGTCCTGTATATACAATAGGATCATTTAGCGCTTCGTTAGGTGCCTCACAAAGTTCTTTGAGAGTTGTTGGAGTAGATAGAAAGTTCGGAGGATCGAACCCCGATGAATATATATATTCCATACATATATCACCACAAGATATATACAGTCTTGACACTCTCGATGACGTGACTCTATATATATCGAACGTTTCACCGTCGTTGAAATCCGAAGATAAATGAGTTTCCGGATGATAAGAATATTACGGAGCTTCCGGCGGGACTTTACGAAACCGTGGTGTTTGGTGCCTAGCCATCAGTCGGATTTTCACTCGCTACATCAACCACCCCCCCCGCCCGCCCGCCCGACCTTCGCCCTATTTTCTCGCGCCTTTGGTCGGGCTCGGTCGGAAAGGGAAAAGCTTTCGAAAGTGATTCTCGAGCATTTGCTCGAACGCTTTTCAACTGTGGGATATTTTGCCGGATGAAATCTCGTCCAAGGGCATGACTGGGTATGTATGTGTCGACGCGAAAATGTTTTTTTTTTTTTTGCCCCCTCACCGATGGTTCTATTAATGAACGAATCCACGTTAGAGAGCGTCGAACAATTTCCGACTCTTCGGAAAGCCCTCGATACTCAATGACTCGTGCGAATGTTGTAAAGTTACAAGGTGATGTGCTACATCGGCTGGGCTGCCGTGAGTGCGAGTGAGAACGAGCGAAACACGTAGTTTATCACCTGGGAGCGGAATAACGATGAAAAATTTGAAATTCATTTTTCACACATATTTTTCGACACATCAATGATTCTCCAAGAATCTTGTGAAGAAACTCACGAAGGAAACGGAGATAAACATTTTTTCTGTGAAACAGTCTCGAGCGAGCTTCAATCGCTCGAGACAAGTTGGGAAAAACTTTCGAGGCGTTTTTTTAGTTTTCTTCAACCTGATTTCTGAAAACGGGGATCCATTCGACCCAGGCTGAAAGTTCAACCGTTAACCATTCGAAGGAAAAATTATAATCTAATATTTTTTCTTCTAAATGGTAGGTACACTTTTGAACTTAAATTTCATCTTCGGTTCATCAAATTTTGTTGTTTTTTCGCAAAGTTATAAATTTCGATTCGTTTTTTGGTTTTTTTTATCAAACGAATTTTCCACGAGTTTATTTATTTATTTATTACTGAAATGTATCCATGAATATCACATTTTTCTAAAAACAACCCGATTTTCCTCCGAAATTTTGAAAAAAACATTCAGGAGTTCCGCCGCTTTGTTAATTATTCGGATATTGACGTTTTTTCGTGGATGATACAATGGAAGTAGGTCTCCAGCTACAAAATATAAATACAGAATATATTTCTTTCTAAATTCCGAATTTACTGTATGATTAAACAATTCAGATACCTAACAATTTTGCCGGAATGCACTTTCGGGACGTGGAAGGGAAGGGAGCGTGTACCGTAGGAAGAATTGACAAATTTGATCGAAATTTTTTCCCCCACACTAAAAAAAAAAAAAAAAAATCCAAAATTCATACACATAAATCACGTCTCAATGGACTGCACGGACGCTTCAACATCGTCCAAATCGCGTTTACACAACTTTCATCATAGTCTCCGTCCGCATCCCTCCCCCATCGTCCCTTTCGATGCCGTTTCAATCGTTCGCCTAGGGTTTCGCGCATGCGCCCGCAAGTCCAAAACTTTCGTCGTAACCGCCGAAGTTATGATCGTGGCGAGCATCTCTCCGGCTTTGAACCTCATACCCGTTTCGGATAATGTGCCCAGAAGCCCATCCCAAGTGGATACACCGAGGGTTCTCTTGTTTCACTCCTTCGTCACATCCGTAATTGAGTCGTCACTCGAATCTCGTTAACAATTATCGACCAGGATACTCTTCCCTCACGTTCTATATTTAATACTTTCGCGACATCCTTTACCATGGAATTCTCGACGATTCTTTGCCACGAAATTTTCGATTCGTTCGATCGTGATGACAGATTTATTAATCGCATAACGAAAAGCACGGCCAGGGGGGGGGGGCTGAATTTTCCGGCCGCTCCTCAGCGAGCCACTTGGGATCTTAATTCTATTCGCTTCATTTCCATCAACGTGATCCCAACCGATCATCGTCAAAAATCCAATTCGATCGTTCTTTCGAGAAAATAATTTCACGAAAAAAAAGTTTTATCGCGGTGTTGCACCGTCATGCATTTTATCGCGAGCTGCAACGAAGGATTTTCCATAAAAAAATATTTTCAAAATTCTCACATCTCGCCTAGCGATAAACCCTTTTGTAAAAAGAAAAAAAATCCACATCCAGGATGAAACGAGCTAAGATAAAAAAAAATCGGTCGTTACAAAAGGGCATTTCGCGAATTCTCATCACTTTGGTTTGTTAGCTTTTTTTTTCCTCATTTCTTTCCCTCTCATTCAGTCTCTCTGTGGCTCAGCCTTTAATCCCAATTTCGGCTCATGCCCCGGAGGTCCGAGATTGAGAGCAAGAGCGGAGTAAAAAGAACTAACAATAGGAATACATACATATATACATATATATATATATATATATATAGCGAAAGAGATAGAAAGAGGAAAAAGAGCGACAATAAATAAATAAAATAAATGAAAAAAATAAAATACGACAAGCAGACGGGAAGGACGTTATCGGGGATTGTTCGGACGTAGTGTACAGAACCTACGAGAGTGTACGCCGAACGAGAAAGTCGTTGTACGCCGACCAGTGAAGCGGCCAGATGGACAATATAAAGAAAAAAAAACAAAAGAAAAAATCACAAAAAAGAAAAGAAAGAAAAAAACTCTCACGATATACAGCAACGAATAGAGCTAGAAGAGCCACGAAGAGGTTGGTGCGATGGGCTAGTACGAATAGACCTCGTTGGCGACTCTCGGGTTCGCCAAACGTTCGAATCCTGATTAACGTTTTAAGTTCGTTCCAAAATCGTAACCCTCACTCTCACGCTATTCCACGAATTGACCTTTTCTCACGATCCCCGAACAATTCACGTTTCGCATTCCCATCGCACGATATCGTTCTCCATTTATTGTCTCTTTCTCTCTCTCTCTCTGACTCTCTGCTTCGTTCGAACACGTGCCAATGATACATACGGCTACCCCCGTGCACGCGAATTCAAGACGAAACGGTGAATGGACCGGAACCGACAAAAAAGAAGGTCAACGAAAAAAAAAGCGATCAAGGCACGCACTCCAATTCGTGGAAATATCGACGAAACCGCACCATCGTTCTATTTTTGTTTTTCTTGTTTTCTTGTCAAATGAAAGAAGGGAGGGGGGAGGTAATACGAAGCTTAGGGGGTGAGTTCCGGATGGATGTACATAGCGACGTGTGTGTGTGTGACAATCGATCATGCAGGCAAGTTGATCAATAAAAACGTCACGCGGCTCCGACGATACCAACTGTGACGGAGATTAATAGAATTGGGGGTGGAGGGACGGGGGAGGGGGTCTGGCAAAGGCAGCCAAACTGTGGGGCAGCCACCGCCGCGTCAGCCAGGGCCAGCCATAACTGTTATAACTCCGGACGTTTAACGATAACTTGTCGCCCGTGTTCACCGACGATGATGAGTGTGTGGTGATACACAAGAGTTCGTTCGTCGCTCCGGCTTTGTGTATTGTCACGTCAGGTTATGATACGTTGGGACGAGCTAGCCGACGAAAGTCAGGAAAATGGATTTACTAGGTGCAATCCGAATTAGATGCTTTTTTAGGGGCCAATTTGGTATTCGGAGGGGGGGATTTTAGTGCCAGGTTTAGTGCTGGATTTGGTGTTCGTTTTAGTGCTTTATTTAGTGTTTGTTTGAGTGCTAGCCTTTTGGTGGTCCTTTTAGTGCTGGTTTTAGTAACAGTACTATATGCTAGTTTTAGTCCTAGCTTGATATCTTGATAGCAGATATCTGTGGAGGTTCGTGTCGTTGACAGTTTTCTTCTTGCAAATATTACGTGGTACTTGAATACTTGATATTACTGGTTACGTGGCGACCAGGGTGGTCTTCCTCGCCGCCCTTTATCTCAGTTAGTTAAACTGGGCTTTTGAGTGAAATCTCCTGTGTCCAGTTTTGTCAGTTTTCTCGATGCAGAGGAAAGTCGTATAATTTAGGTTCTTCGAACATGTGTGTCGCAGAATGTTAGTACTCTTCCCCCCCCCCCAAGGACCAAAAAATTTACCTCCCTTTCCCCTCGTGAGATTGGCCGAGCCTAGGGCTGGACTCTTCGGATTTCAAGTCATATTAGCTGCTCAATTTTGGAGTTATTCGATGACTTCTTTCTCTAGCCTTAGGCCAATGCTCATAGGCTCAAAAATATCAACTTCTCCTATCGTTGAAACACCTGGACGACTCGTCTGTGCATAGAGAGGTTGACATATTTGAGGCTATGAGCATTTGCGCAAGACGAATACTTTCGTTTTCTCAAAAATGCCAACCTCTCCGCTTGACATTTTTGAGGTTACGAGCGTTAGCGTATGCTCATAACCTCATAACCTCAAAAACATCAACCTCTCCTTGCACAGACGATTCGTATGTTTTGAGTGATTCAAAGATAAGCATCTCCATAATTCAGGTGTTTGTTGCCAAGCTAGCAGACTTATTTTCGGAACGTCTGTACTGCGGTTTGAGCTGCAGAGCACTGAAATTGTAACCCGGGTACCAAATTAGCACCTGAAAGGCGCCGAATTTAGGTACACGATAATTACCAAGTCTTCCCTGCTAGCTCGACAGAGGTGGGCATGAATTGTTGCAAGCGTCCATCTGGGGCACAATAAAACATTTTAACTCTCGGGGTAAATAAATAACACAATGGGTGTCACGACCACAATGGGGAACGATGAGTCGACAGAGTTATGGAAACGAGCGATATCACGTTTTATTATTTTGCACAAGCGTGATGGTGCGCAACAACCGTTTTGGTGCGCAATGTTGGGAAGCCAGACGATGGCAGACGTAACGTAAGAGAGCTGCGGCGGCGTGGGGGGGGGGAGGGGGGTTATGCGGAATCCATCGCAAAAGACGGATCCCGACAGTGGTGGAGAGGATAATTTCGTGGATCCGACCGTCTGGAACACAATTAGTAACGCGTGGAGAAACGTGGCAGATGAACGGATGAAATAGACGGAGATGGAACATTTTCGTCTCAAGATGTCAAATATTTCGGGGCTGTTCATCCTCGCCCTGTCTCACTTTCACCAGCAATCGGGTTTTCTTGCTGCTTCTTACATCTCTCTCTCTCCCTCTCTCTCTCTCTCTCTCTGTCTCTCTACGGCGACAACGACGCGACCTACGGCCGGGGAAAATTAAGATGACACCGAGAACACGTCGGGCTTTCCACTTTCGCGGTTACCATCTACCCTCATATACACATACGTGTCTGTCTGTGCACGTATATACATCGGCAGAAGAATAACCGTGAGCAAGGGATGCCGGAAGGTGCGTGAAATTGAATTTTCAAACATCTTACGAGGGATAATAAGATAAGTACGAAAGCTCTGGAAAGGTTAGGTACGGTGTCTCACATCACAGCTAGGACGGAACCTTATGCGTCCTCTCACGTATTTACGATACTTCTTTCCCTTTTCGTTTTGCTTGATCTTGTGAGATATTTTTCTTATCTTTGGAGGAAAAATGACCTAAAAATAAGAAAAAAAAAGTGAATTATTATTTGACTATATCGTCCAAAAATATATTTTCCATTTCGGTGGCACGAAAAAACTGTATCAGTTTTACATAAGAAGTCTTGTTTTCTTGTAATTTTCATACTGATTACTACCTACGTACCAAAATTTAGATCGCAATCTTTAAAAAATCAAGAAGTTATGAGCAATCTTTTTAAATATTCACGACTGAATTCAAATGCTCATAACTTTTTTATTTTTGTAAATCGCGGTCTATAATTTAATACGTAGGTAGAAAACAGTTATGGAGATTCGAAAAGAAAACTTTGAAAAAATCGGTTCTATTCAAGTTTTAGGTGACTCAGCCTCCTTAATTGATTTCTCGGAAACGAACAGGTTTTTTTTGTTTCAGTTACGAAATTTTGGGCAACCAGTAGCGCGGTTCCGGATGTGAATTCGTAGGAAATTTCCGATCACTCAAGGTGGCCATTACGTCGTCGGTGTCAACAACGTTCGTCGGATATGAGGGACGCTCGTATCAACGCAAGTACCGCTACGTGGCAAGTGCGTTGTGAGAGCAATCGAAAGCACCTTCGACGGTTGAGTTGACTAACGTGATTGACGACGAACACGAGTTTCCGTCAATCTTGCACGCATGACGTGGCACGGGTTGTGATCAACGTCGTATTCGTTGCTCTGGTGCTCGTTATCACCTTCCCGACTCCGTTTCCTTTAACGGGTCCTCGTTTCACGCATTCTCGTTCGACCAGGAAAAAAACGTTGAACGAGATATTTTAATGTCCCAGCGAAAGAGAGAGAGAGAGAGATAAAAAGAAAGAAGGACTAGCGAACGTTTCATTGACTTTCCGCAAGTCAAAATCTGGACCCTTCTTTCAGCCTCCTTGACCCTCAAATGGTTAAAGCATCCAGATGCCAAATCCGACTCTACCCTCCGTACACCCTAAAGATAACCTACTTGAGGTGTCAACCATTGCTCACCATCGTATATCCGCGTTCAACCTCCGTGACTCTGGGCTGAGCCTTCTACGACCTCATCGAACTACTCCCCGACAATCTACTCGGCTCAAATGACGCATAGAACGTGCACTCGACCTTCTTAACCTATTCGATTCCATTGTCTCAGGGTCTCTCATAACCTACCTGACCTTCCCTACACTCTGATTGTTCACTTTCTGACATTCTGCAAAGTAAAGACAGAGTAATATATTCGTATATAATTTCGACGCCTTATACACTCCCCACGCTCGTCGATGAAACCGCAGAAAAAATATCGACATTCGGGAGTAACAAGGGTGAACGGAGGTTCGGAAATTTCGACTCGAGGAGGGAGGACGAAATAAAATTCGGAAGCTCATTTTGAACAGGAATTTTAAATCTTCGCATCAAGTTTATTCGTCGGTTCATTCGTTGTTGTGGAATGTGAGGGAATTCCGAGGGGAGTATCGAACGGGACGTTGAATCATTGTTGCACGGTGGTTTCTTGCACAGAAAGACGGAATATTTCAAGGTACAGCATGACGAAGATGGAACAAAAAGTGGATCCGAGGAAAAGACGACGACGTGTATCAGGAATGTAAGAAAGTACACGTGAGATATATGCATATATAAAAAGAGAGAAAGAGAGAGAGAGAAAATGAAAAAGAGAGAGGAAGAGAGAAAGACGGGTCGAGGAACATGAGGCAAATAATAAATCTCGTCGGCGTCATTCGGATCGGCTGCTTCTGTCGTCGCAACACCGAGAATCCTTGTTCACCGTAAAAAAAAAAATAATGAAAAATAGTAGAAGAAATATATATATTTAAAAAAATGTACAAATAAAAAAAATAAGTCTCCCTGGAAGGGACTGAAGAGCCCTCTGGCAAGACGTGAGTTGAATAATATACTTCTCGGGGAGTTTTCGGAGCGAAAAATAGATACGTGTGGTCGGTGTACAGTCGTAACGGAAAAACGTCGCGAAGCGACGTTTTGAGGGTCGAAACTCTTTTTTTCTTTTTCTTTCGAAATTCAGTATGAGGCAGAGTATCCCAATCACACTTACACGAGGGAATAGACGTTCAGAAAAGTCGCCCTAAAAAAAATGGAGGGGTGGGGGGAGGGGAGGTCGCACTGAGTCTTGGACGGAAAATGGAAGAAAAACAAAACGCATTACGCTCAAGTGGATGAAGAAAGGAGGGAGATGATGCCACGTTTATTATACCGAGTTCAAAGCGTGAACGAACGAAAAAAAAAAACCAGATGTTCTTTCGCGGTTGAATTCTCACCCCCAGGACACTGCACGCTCGACGGAGTCGAAGAAAAAAAATACGGGGGCGCGAGATCTTCGAGGCGCAAGAGTCACCCAGTGCGATGAATGACGAGAACGAAAAAAAAAAAAAAAAAAAAACATCCCTCTGCCAGATCCCCTCCACAAGCCACCGCCGTTCGTGCGGTGCACTTGATGACAAAACAATAATGATGAAGAACAAGAACAAAAAATAACAAATAAAACTGGTCAAGTGCAAATGTGACCCACGGGCCGAGGGTTTTGTACCATATTTTTTTTCTCCCCTCCCGAACCGCGTACCACGTGTGGACAAATAGCGGGCGTTTTTCGCATTGCTGTTTGTAAAATTTATAATATAAAGTTCGTAAATTTAATTTCGAAAAATCTTCGAGACCTAGGCCTTTCCTTATAATTTTACGGTCAACTTCGAATAACGCGTTGTATTCCCTGATTTTTTTGAGAATTTTGCTCCAATAGTTTCGGAAATAAGGGGGGTGGGGGAAAATGCTTGATCCTCACATAGTTTTCAAAATATATTTTTGAATATGTTATTCAAAATTATGAAAAAATGTAAATTTGCGTATTTCACATAAGAAGCCTTTTCAAATGATAATCCGCATGAAATATAAAAATTTTTTTTTCAATGAAGAACCTAAAAATTGGCCCCGCTTTAATTCTTACATGAATATTTCTTTTTATTGTTTTGTTCTTCCATGAATATTTTTAAGTGTTAACAAGGTATGTCCAAAATACCACTTTATGAAAAATTTCCAAACTCTCTTCGTCACTCGGTTTATGAAAAAATCGGATGTGTCAGACAGGCAGGCAGACACGCGAGTGATCTCATAAAGGTTCCGTTTTCGTTCCTTTGGGGCCACCAAAAACCTAAAAATGGTTAAACAGCCAAAAAAAAAATGGCCAGGGTGGCTAGCGGAGGGTTATATACGTCTCAGACCCTCGTAATTCATGCTAAGATAGAGAAAAAACACACACACACACGTTCCAAGAATTCATCGTGACGAAGCGAGATCCAGTCGTCTTCGGTGATGAGAGAAGTTGTAACAAGGAAATGAGAATTATTTTCACGACTATTCTGCGTTATTGTTATTTTTATATCTTTTTTTTTTCGTCGGTTTTTATCGTTTCCAACTTCATTTGCGGGAAAAAGGTCGTACGGGCCCGTCGGAATAGTTGGAAAAGTTGGGACGAATGGCGAAGGAAGAAGGAATAGAGACGACTGGAAGAGTGAGAGGAACGTGAAGAACGACGAGTCAGGGGGCGGGTCAGGGTGGAAAGGGAGCGAAAGAGAGGTAGAAGAAAGCGGGGTAGCTCTGCGTCCTAATGGAACCTCGACCCGAGAACGACATGAATATTTGAGATTCACGCGGTGGTACGAGCAACCCTCTATTCTCATCATTCCCCTTCGCACAGTCTTCTACGTTCTTCGGTTCACCCAGCCTCTCGGCACCGGCTTCGCCAACCGAACTATTTCAAAGGTAATGACGAAAATGCCATTGAATTCGTAGTCACGCAACTTTCTCGGTTTTCTGAATTGTATATATATATGCATCTGTATATATATATAGAGATATATATATATGGGGAAACACGCCTCGATTCGAATGGGTCAGAACCCTCTCGGACCCTTCAGAAATGGTGGTCAATGTCATTTTTCAGTTAGGGGTAACCCAAAAACGTTCCCTTATTTTTTTTCAAATTTTTCTCTCCACTCACTCCACCCTAAAAAAAATGCATGCATACTTTGGAAACGACCCCTCAATTTAAATGGGTCAAAACCCTCACCCCTTCAAAAATGGTCATCAATTTTTTTTTTCAGCTTGCGGAAACCTAAAGACATCCCCTTATTTTTCTCAAATTATTCTTCGCACCCCCTCGCCCCTAAACAAATTAAAAACATAAAAAATTTGAGAGAATAGGCATTGTGCCGTTTATCAAAATTACAAAAAAATCAGGGTATGTTTCCGAAGGGGTGAGGGTTTTGACCCATTCGAGTTGAGGCGTCCTTCCCCATATACATGTGCGTAATATGGCTATTTGGAACGTTATGAGACTCCGTTGGAAATCGATAAACTACATTTGTACATTTTTCGGGGATCTTTGGGATGATGAATATTTTATGAACAGCGTGAGTACATTTGACGATCGCCGGTATAGAATTCTGTTGTTGATCGTTTTTATCCTTCGGACCTCATAAATGACTTTCAAAAGTGGTTGTGGATGTCTGGGGTTCATGAATATTTCACAGCACGAGTACACGTGCGCCCGCCATTATGACATTTTGTCGTTAATTGTACGGGGACTTTCGATCAGTTTAATTTTTTTCTTCGCTTTTTCAGTCAAATGAGAATTAGCGGAATTGAATAAAATCAATGAAAAGGAAATAAATAATAATTTTGAAATTATAATAAAAGTTTATTTTATTAAAAATTATTCATTCTTATTATTGTTTAGTTCTTTCATTTTTCTGAATTTCGTTAATTCTATCATAATTTCTCAATGATTATTCTTTTTCAGCAGTCTATACGTTTAAACATTGCATACGTATATAAACTGTTTACTTTTTTCTTCAAATTAAATATTCCACCTTGTTCTGGCTTCACCCAAATTGTAACGAAAGCTCATTGGCAAATTGTCGAATACGAGGTCGAAAATTGAATAACACGAAGCATTAAAATCATTCGAAGTTTTCAAGTCCCACTGGTGCATCGAAAAATGCCAAAAAGAAATGCAAAATGAAATTTCCCGTCAATTTACAATTACATAAAAAATTTCATTCGCACGATAATCCTAAATTGGTAACATCATGGAATATATTATTTCATGGGTTCACGATGGCGAATATTTAGTAACTGATTGCTCATCACTTTCTTTCCTATCACGTTGCCACAAATACCTCAAAGCTCGTGAAATTTTCTTTCACCTCTGATAATCACGTGAAAAGCCGAG
Source organism: Diplazon laetatorius (assembly GCA_963662125.1). Taxonomy (NCBI): domain Eukaryota; kingdom Metazoa; phylum Arthropoda; class Insecta; order Hymenoptera; family Ichneumonidae; genus Diplazon; species Diplazon laetatorius. The sequence continues at coordinate 7,769,856 of OY759153.1, forward strand.
AATTGAAGCAAAAACGTTCGAAAGTACGAGAGCGGAAAGTAACGAAGGCGGAAATATATGGGAAAGCTCATCGCTGGGATAATAACCGCTCATCTTTTCTTCTCTCTCTCTCTCTCTCTCTCTCTCTCTCTCTCTCTCTCTCTCTCTCTCTCTCTCTCTATCTGTCTGTCTCTCGTTTTCATCTTTCCGTGCGGAGTTTGAACAAGAGCAAAGCTTTTCGGTACATAATTCCACGTTCCACGTTCCACGGTCGAATACATGGATAATATATACGTATGCACGTAGACACGTGCACGGGATAAAAGCTCGAATATCTGCTCTTGTCTGACGGCTCAATCTCGTCGTACTTCTCGTTGCTTCTCGTTTTCGCAAAATTTTACAGCCCTGTCTGGCCGCATTGAAAGCTCGAGCAAACGGTGTAACGTGCGATTTATAATTAAAATCTAGACTCGTACGAAGCATCCGGTAAATCAATCTACTTGGAGAAAATTTAATAGCTTTTTGGTTTTACAGAAAACCGAGTTAATTATAAAATTTCGAAGCTTTCCGAGCAATAAAATTTCGAGAACGATATTTTGATAAGACCGATTGCAGGTCACGAAGATGGGTATAATTGAGCTTTTTGAACAATACATTTATAGATCATTGGATCTTAGGATAAAGATTGAACTGAACCCTCCAATTATTCTCATCGAATAATTGGAGGGTTCAAACACACGTCGATATCGTCGAATCTTACTTCGATTATTATTAGAAGTGGAAAATTAACATTACGAAGCGTTGGTTTATTATTGATCTAGCTATTTGTGAGGCTCAACGTGTACGACATGGTCTAGATCGGTAAATCCACGACTGGCCCATTTTGGACTAACTTTTTGCCAGATGGAGATTTATCTAGTAAGACCTTAATGAGGTTCCAAAAAAGCTCATCCAGTTAGTCCCACCATCGATTTTTATGTTCCCACTATAAAAACACAGTATGCAAAAAAACAAAGAAAAAATATATATACATATATTTCGATGAACTTGGTTGATTATCCCTCGAATAATATTTTACCAACCCCTGACTCACCAAATTCCTCCACGACAACGGATTATGTGTGGAAAATAATTTCAACATTCTACAATGGATAACGAGGTTCTAAAAATTCTCATCCACTGAGTTGCCACCATCGAGTTATATAATAACTCTTTATATCGACTGAAACACATAATGTGCCAGAATAATAAAAAATAAAAAATGAGGCCTTGACTCGTTTACCTTTAAGCATAATGAGTACGTCAAAGTTTGACAATAAAAATCGTCAACGGATCATAACAAAAAAAACCCTAAATCCTCGGACGGATGGAATCCGCACTTTCGACCTCTAACCGGTGCTTTCGTTGCCATCGTCCCTCACACACGTCGTGCAGTTGAAATTGCGACGTTATCGTCCACACACAAAACTCTCAAAATCCAGCAAATCCACGTCAATCGCGAATCTCACACGTATTTCATTATTTTTCACCAACACCAAAGGTCGGTAAATATAAACCGACAAACATTTACGGAAGTAAATCATGCACGATCCACACGCGCGCCACTGTATCATTAAGCATAATTATGGGGGTTGGGGGGCACGAGGTCAAGAGATGTACACGACGATATATCGCGTAACATTTTCATGGATGGCTTGAAACGCGATCGTAACACAATCGTCACGCAGGTGAAAAACTTTTGTCGCGAGCGCGACATATTTTATGACAAAAAGCTCATTATTACGGTTCACCATTTTCTTTTCGCTTCCTCTTTTATGTTTTGGTACGAGTCAATTTTCATCGAACTAATGTTCGTTGAGAACCACTTGGACGATGGTTATCAGTGTTCCCAAGTGAATTAAAAAAATATATATATATACAGATTATACATGGGATTGGGCATGTGTAGTTTATATGCAGATTATGTATGGTATGTATATATATGGGTCTATTGATAAATTATGTATTCCCAGTCCCATACATAGTTTATGTATAGACCATATGTAATGTTTCTACTTTTATTAGTTTCATTAGTTATCATCATTAGTTTGCGATTATTAGCAGTTAGCGACCGGCATGTACGTGAAAAAATGTCTGCTTTATCGCAGCAAAATTTCGTTTTACTGGTAGTTGCTGCTTGGCAGTGGCAGGACGAATACGTAAAGGTAGCAAATGGATCTCCCGAGTGAAAAATCATGTATAAACTATATATGGGTTTGGGCATATATATAGTCTATACGGTGACACGAAATAATAACATTGAAAATATCACCCAATTTAATATCACGGATAAATAAACCTAAACAAAATGTCACCAAAGAAATATATCACACTGACAAAATATCTCAATGATAAATATCACACCGACATGATATATTTTTTCTCAATTTGTAAAACCTTCAGGCACACAGTTGATTTTTTTTTAAGCAGAACCACATCTAATAATTACAAATAATTTTCTGTCGGTCTAACCCAAAATGTTTCACGACACTTTATTAATCCAGAAAATTTGCAGGAGCTTAGGATGAATTACCGTGACCCAGGGATTTTTTTCCCTGTGGTAACTGTGACGACAAGGTTTTTTTTTCTTGTGAAACCAAACACAAGAGACTTCCGTGAAAGAAGTCAATTTTGTTGTGTCGTCAACTCGTTGATGCTAACGACGTTGACGTTTTTCGCCAGTCAGTCGGAAAACCGGGAAAAGCGAAATTGGATAAATGAAGAAAAAGAGATAGAGAGAGAGAGGGAGAGAGAGAGAGATAGAGGATGACGCTGAGAGAGACGATCATGAAAATCGTGTGTACCGCTAACCAAGTTGTCTTTCACTAACCTGTTACACTAACGGCTTCACTCTCAACCTCCTACTTTCTCGACGTCGAATTTTCGATCTTCTTTCACACGTTCTTCATCTTCTTTTTTTCTTCTTATTCTTTTTTTTTTGTTTCGTTGCTTCTTCTCGTCCTCTTTACCTCGCAGCTCTGTTTAATTACACGTTTTTCGCTTCAAACTCGTTGCTTCTCGTCAGATTCTACTTTCGAACGTCGTCATGAAAATAGTCGAATTTTCGAACGAGCTTTTGACTCACACACCGATCAGATATTATTTTGATTATTTTTTTCAATTTTTAATGCAAAACATCACGAATCTCAAAGAAATAAACGACGAAATGTCACACGTTTCACATGAATATTATCTTTCTTGAAGCTTAGTTTCGTTAATTGCATCAGTCCTGTTTAAACATTGTTTTTTTCTTTATTAAAAAAAAAATCTCTCATGTTTCGTCGATAAAATGTGCGAATGAAAAAATTTATTTGACGAAGATGAGTTTGTGGAAACTTGAAATTTTTTTATAACTTCGAAAACCGGCGAATTATATCGTCGAGAACGAAAAAAAAAAAACCGAAGAATCAAAATTAAACAAAAAAAATTAAAAACTTGAACGAGTCACAAAAATCACAATGTTATATATGTATAAATATACATATATATTTTTTTCGTCATGGATGGATCGCGAATCAACGTGGATTGAATGATTGGATCACGATCGCGAGATTGCATTGACGACGGTCGAGTGTAAAGTGGTCTCGTGCGTAACGTGTGCGTATATAGATATGTGATATTATTATTTGGCCGCCGACGGACGCGAAGGCTCGCGTCGCGACGCCGCTCTGACGGCCGTCGGCGTCTCGCCGTTCCTCGGCCCGGCCGAGCAGCGGGCTTGCACCCCTCAAACCCTGCCGCACACGGCGTCTCGACGCCGGAACGCGCCTCGCGCGCAAGCGCACGGAAGCGTTGAAGCTTTATCGCGCGGCGCCCACGAACGCGCTTTAACGAATGTACACGCATTCGCTCGGCGCTTTTATTTTTTTTTCTTTGATTATGGTTTTTTTTTTCTTCATCCCTTTTTCTCTCTCGTACACGTTATCAACTTCGTCGCTTAGAGGGCGGAGGGGTGGGGGTGGAGAATGTAATGCGAATGGTGTAGGAACGTGTGCGACAAGCTGACGTTGAGAAAGGCGCGAGAATCGTGACTTTTCGACGTTCGGGATGGAAATTCAATTTCTTTTTTTTTTTTTTTTTTTTTTCAATCGATTTTACGGAAAATGTGTTTTTTGCGAATGCGAGACATTTTTTTTGAGAAACTTGTGAAATTGTGGGAGGTGAAACATTTTTTGTAAAAGGGTTTAGAAGCGCGCGTCAATGAAATTGTGAGAGCTTTTTTTTTTTTTTAGAAAATTATGGTGTTCAACGGAGGGGACTATATGTATGAAAAAAAAAATTGCATCCAATAGTCATTATGCAGGTTGTATAATGTAGAATAAATTGATCTCCTTGACACCACGCAGGGGAGTTCTGTGTTCAAGGGCCCTTCGTATAATTAGTTATTATTCTTTTTTTTCAATAGACGATTCAATTTTCTGCCTCGAAGGTTGGGAAAAAAATGCAGACGTCCGCTATTTAATTAATTTTTGCTATATTCACTTTTATCGTACGTAATTCTATAGAAATAAGTGTCAACGTACAAAATATATACATATATACCGTTTTTCTATTTAAGTTTCTTTTATTTGGATTTTTTCATCAATTGAACTTCGATTAAATTGAGCGACTTTTTTCGAATTTTTTTTTTCAAAAATATTTCAAAACTTTTATCAATATGTTTATATTTTCATTTCGACCTACCCCAAAACTCAAATCCGAATTCATCCATCATGGCCAAGGCAATTCAACATTCTAAATGTATATTCTATGATCGTTTAATGAAGACATAAATAAAAATAACGATTTTTGCTAATTAATGTATTAACTACGGAAATTAATAAATTCATTCACTCTCATTATGTAAATTATCTGGATTCTCAAAAAAAAACCTCTGCCTTTTTCTGCCATTAGATACCCTCGTATCAGCCCTCGATATAAAAGAACAAACAAAAAAATAAAAATAAACAGAAAACTGCGTAGAAAACACAATAAAATTTTTCGTAATGTCCTCACGACACTCACAACAAGCTAATAACATTGCATGATGCGGAATATTCCGAAAGCTTCGTCATTCCCCGTCCCCATCGTCCTTCAACTCAACTCAAATAGTCGTCGGTCGAGCTTTTCCAACGGTAATAACCTTTCAATGGTGTGATTACCACGTTCGGAACTTCCGCGTTAATAACGAGAAATGACAAATGAAGAATGGTCGAGTGCACGTGCCCTGCGTGAACTGCGGATGCCGAACTTTTTTCGTCGTTGTTGTTGTGGTTCTAACCTGCTTCGACGTTTTATCTCCTTCGCGCTTTTGTATAACCGCCTTGTTCGCCTTGGGCGCAAAAGCTCTCGAGTCAAGCTCGAACCGTGCGATCGCTCGAAATCCCTCGCTCGGCGTTAACGCGCTGTCGTTCGTTGGAAGATGTTTCGTTGCTGATAACGTCGGTAAGCCGGTTAACTCGGTCGCGCGCGCGAACCCCCGGGCGGAGGGTAATTGATAGCCGAAGTAAATTAACCAATATGGCCATTGAGATAAGAATGAGAACCGTTGAAAACCGATACCGTTTCACTGTTGTTACAACAATTTGCTAAATTCCAAAATTCGTTGCGGCAATTTTTTTTAAATTAAATCTCTTTGGCGAGGATGGAGCTGAAAAAAATTTAACGTCGAAGTCTAACGAACGAAAAAAACGAAAAGAAAGACGAGAGGCATAGAGAGTTGAGTGAGCGAGCGAGTGAGATGGAATGCGTTATGCATAGTATTTCTATCCTCGATCTCCTCTTTGTGCGGTGCTGAAATTCGAGTTTTTTCCAAAATTCCAATATAGGCTGATGGTTTGCTATGAAAAAGAAAAAAAAGAAAAATGAAATATAACTTGCGAAAATCGATATTTTGATTATTGTCGATTAAAAATCAATTTTTTTTTGTCGTTAAACAATATTTTCATGAAAGGCATTCATAACTCACAATTTAAATTTTCCCACGCCAGAGAAGAACTCTTTTAATTGATTAAGAATAAACCGCGATAAGCTGTCTTATCGACATGCCGCTTTTTCTCTACTTCGACTCCAACAAAAACGCAGCCTAAACTCGTCGCTTATTGAGCGCAAGGTGCATGGTGATGAATTGCCAAGAACATGTGAGGTTGGGTTCTAAAGTCTTCAGACGGTAATTTTGACCTTTTGACTTTTTGACTTTTTGACTTTTTGACTTTTTGACTTTTTGACTTTTTGACTTTTTGACATCGGAGACGAAGAACGTCCCAGACAGGCAGGAAAAATGGAAGATGTTGATCTGGAAGAGTTGCTCCATTAGCATCTGGCTAAATCGCTACAGCCAATCGCTACGAACGGTAATTGTGTCGATTGAGTCCCAAGTTAATGCAACAAAGACAGTTCAGTGATAACTCTCGACCGTTCGTTGCGTAAAGCGCAAGGCAAACGCTTCCAGAGCCGTGATAGTTAATAGAGAGTCCACTAGCTTCCTGCGTACTCTCCAGACTTGGCACCGTCAGCTTACCATATCTCCCGGTCGATGCAACACCCCCTCACGGGCACACACTTCGACAGTCACGGAGAAGTTCATCAGTGGGTGGACGAATGAATCGCCCTGAAAGATACCACGTCCTACCTTCCTAAGGTGGCACTGTTGCCGGAGAGATGGATGAAACTAGGACACCATCAAGGAAATTACCTTGATTGAGATTCATTCACGATAGGAATCAAGTTAACCACTTATTAGATCAGATGTCAACCAACAATCACGATGGTTGGATGCGAAAGTGTGCAAAAAGATGCACGAGGAAACCGTGGGAGTCGGTCATGGGGTCATTCCTGACGTATTTGTTGAGGCGTGTGAAATATTCGCCAGAAGGCGTTGGAGCTCTGGGGGAGGAAAAGACGGGGGCTGGCGGTAAGGGAGGCTGGGGCAGGGCAAAGGCAGGAACGAGATGAAGATCAAGAAGTTGAGACGAAGAGTGCAGCGAAGACGCAGCCGGCCGTGGTGCGCGCAATAGGTCGGGTGATAAAGTGAAGAAAGTAAATTGGGGTTTGCGCCGAGGAATATCTTTCGGTACGCGAGTTGAGAGTCGCGCACCAGTGGAGCCCCGTAGCGTCAGCAACCGCTATAACCCGTAATCTCAAGTAAGTGTGGCGTATATCATAAGACACGTTGGAAAATTTATACGGGCGTGTTGAAACCGTCGGCTAATAAGAAGCGAGTTGCCCCGGAGATGCGGATCCGCTTGGCCTAAGCTGTTTCCGGTAAGCGGAATTTATTTAGTGCGCGCGCAGCTGCACGGTAGCTGAAGAAGGTGAGAATGGCGAAAATGGTGATGCAGAAAGAAGCGCAATGCAGGCGGAAGTTAATCGCGATTAGTGCGCATTTGAATGAATCCGTAAATTCGAGGCTGATACTTTTTTAAAAACTCAGGTGGTTAAGTCGACTTCTGACTTCAAGTGCTGGAAACTCTGAACAATCGTTAATAATATCAAGGGAAAGTCATACAGGATTATCCAAACGACTATTTTTTTTTTTTTTTGTATTTACTTTCCCGTGCAAGGGATTCTCCTGGGACGGCTAGAAATAGGATATTTCGCTGGAAAACTCCACTTTGGAGTGTAAAACACTGGAAACTCTGATAGGGATGGAGAGTTATTCGGTCATTAGGCTGGAGCAGAACTAAACACACTAATCTCTATGCTGCTTCGAACGCATTTAAATAAGGACCTAAGTCCTGCAACAACAACAAAAAATGACAATAATACACATCTTCATAGTTTTCTGTTAGCTCGATCTTCAGCTAGCTGACGGTAATTTTTAAATTGCTGTACTGGCTATATTTACAGATCATCCAAACAATAAGCTAAGCGACAAATTAGCACCTCATTCGGATACAGAGTAAATCTCAAGGTAATAAGGGCTGCTTTACGACGTAATAAAATTTGTCTTTACGCCGTTAATGAGTTGCACGCTTACGTCTTACATCAACTTCCTTTGAGAACTCTACGAGAACTAAATAATTTGCTTCTTTTCCAACTCTCCTTATCCCAGCGCGCGTTTGTCACCCGAGCTGGCCTTCATCGTCATCGCCCCTTGGTCCACTCTGAGCGGCAACGACGCACAAAGACTTCCCACACTCGACTCGTCATAAATATCTCGTGGAAACGTCGTGCTTGCTTGTAACAAAATACCAAGAGATATTACAAGCTACACCAAAACGCCTCGCATTCTACATATATGTACTATATACTATATATATATTATATATTTATATACTATATACGATACATACGGGATGAATGTATGTACCTATATCAATCGATTTTTATTTTATAGAACCACCGAAATGTATTTCACAGTGCGGTCAAGTGCGATAGATATAAATGTGGCTGCGGTAATTGATTCAAGCGTAAGCAATTGATTAAAGCATTCGATGGGTAGTTGAAACATGAGGTATGTCATATGATACACATGAACTCGATAATATATCGTAAATGTCAGATCAGCTTAGATATCTGACACCAACACTGATTACACAAAACCCCAACATATCTAAAAAAAATTATTTAATTCTATCTTTCTTCGATATGTTTTTTTCTGTGTATTTTCTTTCTCCACTTATTGTTCTTCGCCTCTATAAAGTTCTATTCGCAATATTTCGCTCGTAATTTGAATATTTTTCGTTTGCTATTTTTAGTATTTTTGGTTCGATATTTTTAATCTTATCTTTTTTTCGCTCGCAATTCTGTTTGAAATTAATTTTTTATCACGGCTAGCGTGAAAACGAACCTTTTAAATCATATATAGAAAACTAATAAATAATCGATCTTCCTCTCTCATTCTATTTCCTTTTTTCAAGGTCGCAGTCTACCGAGCAATAATTTTCGAATCATAAAAATCGCATCGATGCGAAAATGCATTAAGCAGAAATGTATCGATATATGTACGCCAATAACCGACTATTGGCAACATTACGAAGAGTCAATGATTGTAACTCGCCATCCATACGGATTCCACGTCAAGTGAATGGAAAGGGGAACCCACGCGAATGGGGGTCACGGCGGTAGTGGGCGGGGTCGGGGGTAAACCCGGGATCCGTGTTCTCCTGTGTCTGACCACACCGTGCAGTAACTACTGGATACAACGGAACGATCCATTGAACTTGAACGTGATACGTGCGGGGAAGGGATTCGGGGGCTGGTGATCAGCCCGCAATGTTCCCCATACATATCGGTACGGTCAATTGTAATCTGTTAATAGTATTACCGGCCACGATCACGTTTTCGATTTATATTTCTTCGTAACAGATCGTTGTTTTTTTTTCTCTAAAACGTTGGGGATGAATTTTTCTTTTCAGTACTGACGATGAGTAATGCAGCATGAATATGACGTGTAGTGCCTAGAAATAAATTGCTGTCGTGTTGAATTGCGATGACCCGAGTTGAAATTTCCACCCTCCGTTTAGCCTCCCTGATCCTCGAATCCCATGAGCACTCGGACGCCGACGCCAGCTCTACCCTCTGTCCAGCCTGCAGATAACCTACTTTAAAAATCAACCGTGACATCGCAAAGCCTCCTGCGAATTTCTCAACCTACCCTACGACAATTTGTTCAACCTATATGAGGTTTGCCAGGCAACTTTGCGAACCTACTAGAATACTGGGGTCACTAGCACAGTCTAGTATCGTAGGTCGTTTGCCTAGCGGCCTCCTACACCCTTACAGCCTTCACAGCCATCTTCAGAGGAGGCTATGCACATTAAAGAAGGCTGTGGAGTGTGCACAGCAGGGTTTAACAGGGTCGTAGAAACAGTGAGAAGGTTGTATCAAGGTCTCCATCAATCTACACGATTTTTTCTGCAATCTGATTCCTGTTTACTTTCTGCTATTTTGGCAGTGAAGGCGGAATCTAAGTTTGTATCTAATTCCAACGCCTGACACCCCTCACAATTCTTGCTGACTGCACCGAAAGAAAATATAAGTATCGCGATTGACCAGGGTAAATGGAGGTTCACAGATTTCGACTCGGTGCAGTGAAAGTGCATGCGTCCATGAGAAGCGGAAGGTCGACGCTTGTACGACGAGACCCTGGCAGCACCGCGACACGACCACAGGTTGTCGATGTAGTTAGGCGTGGAGAAGAACCAAGCGGCGAGAGGGAGGGGGAAGGGGCTGTAGCGAGGTACACGGGGGATGGAGGAAAAGAGCTTAGGAGAAGTTCTTTGCCAACAAGTGCAGGGGCCGGTTTACCTTCATCGCGGTTACGAGAACGTAAAGGAAGAAAGCGAGGTTACGTACGAAAGCTCGAGGGACATGGAAGACGAGCAAATACTGCGCACTTCTGATACCATTATCGGTGCCCATGAAGCTAGCAACTCGAGGTGTACTTTTACAAGCCGAATTCTAGATGGTCATTTCATTGTCGTCGTTTCTTGTCCGGTTCGGCGATGACGTCATCATCCAAGCGATGTCCTCACAAAACCAATGATGGTCTTGTGGGGATGTTCTTTCTTATGTCCTATTCTATGAAATGCCTATTGTGGGCATGTATAGATGAAAGATCGTTGGACAAAACGAGACGATGAAGCAAGAAAGCTTTCCAGATCGCTATCAGGGCGTAAGATTGTTATTGATGATTAAAAGTTTCAATGATTATATGGAGCTTGTGAAGAAAAAATAGCTCCAGGCCTAACTAGGTTTTGCGGAATTAGTTGATTGTATTAATATTTTTTCATGCATTTAATTATTATGTTACAGATTTCATTGTGATGTTTAGTTTTTCGGGATATAATTGGATTTTATTTAATTTTTCGAAGTTTTCGGATATGCCATTTTGTCCCACCTCGGAATTGCATTCGACCATCTCATTTTGCCCCGGTTTTCCGTTTCGCCCCGGTCGGTCCTATATAGATTCTCACCATACCGTACACGTATTATTACCTGTTCCATCCCCACCCACACCGTCTAGTACACGTATTGCTCGGTTCATTCCCCATCCTGCCCGATTGTGCGGTAAACCTAGGGACCAGATTCGGATTAGGAGACTCGTGGTAATTGCGAAGAAACCCACAAGACTACAATGAAATATATCGTATTCTCAGACAATGAAATAAATTGGCCAAACACAATGCAACCCAGTCCAATAGAATTTTCTCACAAATTTTCATCCGGATGAAAAAAAAACGAAGTTAACAAATCATCTACAAATTCCATTTGAAAATGTTGAACCGAAATATCTCTCAAAATTATTAATCATTATACTAATTCCCAGTCGAGCTATGTAATTAAAAATAAATAATAATCCAATCAATTATATTATCATCCCTCAATATCGTATGAAAATGTCACAGCGACCTCTCAAAATTATATTACCCTCATACAAAGCCGCGAGCTAAGTGATTGAATATAAAAAAATAATTAAACGAATAACTTTATCATCCCCAAATTCCATACTAAAACTTCACACCGACCAACCTCTCAAAATCCTTCATCATCATAGCCACGTTTCAACGAACTGCGTCATCGAAAATTAAAAAAAAAAAAGAATTTAACCAATTATCATTATCATTGTTATATAATTATTCCCGCCCAAATAATGCCAGACCGAACGACCGTCGAAAAAAAAATCTTTATATATTCCGGTGATGAGAGTTGCGCACAGGCTAGTTGCTTCCTCGTTATTGCTGTGCACCATCGGGTTACGTCGTCCCATATCCTCATTCCACCCCGTTCTTTCTCTCCGGCTTCAATATCGGTGCGGTTTTCGCTTAATAACGGGTTTCCATTCTCCGCCACGCCGCGGGCCAAAGTTCCGTGTTCTCCTCGACTCACTCCCCCCTCCCCTTTCACCCCTTTCACCCTCCCCCCGCACCGTGTACACCGCCAATTCCATCTCTTACTATATTTCTATACATTATGACGTACCTGTCTCTTCCATTCTCGGGTTGTATCTAACCCATTGGTTCTACGATCCTCGCATCCTACCCCTGCCCTCCTCCACCACCCCCTCCACCCCCCTCCCGTGGCCTGTACAAAATGCGAACGGTGAGCACGGTCGAACGTTCAATTTCCAACGAGCTAGTTACCTACTTCACCTTCACCGACGAACCGACGCCCCAACCGAATGACGCGACGTACCGACGAACGCGCGTTTTGCCCGCTCGTCCTGCGGTCGCGAGATTACGAACGGAATTTTCATCCCTCCCACCTCTCCCCGTTCTTCCCCTCGTACTTCGTCCCTTCGCATCGTTTCGCCCCGTTCGACGATGGCAATATCGCTCGCTTCCCTAACTCGGCTTCGGATAGTTCGGTATGGCTCTCTCTCTCTCTCTCTCTCTCTCTCTCTCTCTCTCTCTCTGGCGAAGCGCATTCCCGATACGTGCGCGCCCCCTGTGGAACGTCGACGTTAGCCGGGTTTTCCACGACTACGTGAATCCACGGATCAACGGCTATCGGGGGAGGGGGAGGGGAAGGGGGTTCTGGCTAACATCGATCTCGGTAGTCGTGATTTTCATCTAAGGTCACGTGGGAAACATATATCCGGGAACTCGGTGCTACGTATGACGTATCGTTTGTCGCTTGACGGAATTATTGTTGCCGGAACTGATGGGAAATCGAATTGCCAAATATGTATTCGTGTGTGTGTGTGTGTTGACTGTCGTAACCTGGGAGAGTCTAGGACCGAAAAGGACCGACAAAGTTAGGTTATACATGCATATGGGGAGGGACGTCATAAATCGTCATATTGCAACCCTTCTATCCCCAGATGTGGTTCATGATTTTTTATTTTTAGTGTCTTCTGGATTTTACGACATCACTCATTTTTTTACACTTTTTGGATCATCCTTCACCTTGACCCCCCCCCCTTTTTTATCAAGAGAGAACCACCATTTTGCCTGTTTCTAATTCGATGGAATTTTTTTTTCAGATACTTTATCGAAATTGAGGAAGTTTTTTTTCATGACATTGACATCGAGTTCCGAATAGATTTTTTTTCTTTTGTTCAATTTTTAAAAAATTCGAGTTCTTTCCCGGAATTTCAATATAGGATAATGATTTTTTATTTTGGAAATAAAGAAAAACTACTATCTCTTCTGCGGAAAATCGATATCTCGATTATTTTCGATAGATAATCTTTTTTTGTCTTAAAAAATAATGTAAAAATGATGAAAAATAATTAAAACATCGTTTTCCTATAGAAAATAATGGAAACATCGTTTTTCTGTCGAAAATAATGGAAACATTTATTTTTCGCAACGTCGATTTCATTTTTCTCTTCAGATAGCCAACCATTTTATCCGCCATTGAAACTTCTGAAAAAAAAATTCGAATTTTTTTTAAATAAAAAAAAAAACATTAGGCACATGACTATTTTTTATTATTTATTTAACTTTCACTTCTACCATGTGTGGATCGCACACGCACCCCTTCACTCTCACCTTGCCTCCAGAAATGTACGATAGATCATCTTCCGTGTCCCTATCTCGTAATTCGCGACACTTTTTACGAACGTTAAGAGAGTCCCAGATTAAGTGGTTCGTGCGTAAAGCTCGAAGCCACACGTTCAACTGGTAATTATTACTTCGGTCGGGGTCCCTCGTCGCGACCTTCGTTTTACACGCGTTAGCGATGCAGCGAGTCGTACACGTACCGCAAGAGTGCTTTCGCTCATCGGATGAGAACGCTCGCTCACCGAGCTTCCTGCCATCTTCTTCGCCGAGATTGCGAGATAGGCTGCACTCTCGCAAACGAGACAGAAACCGTAGTAAAGCAGACGGACCAGCTGCGATCCCCCCCCCCCCTCTTTATCTATCTCTCACTTTCTCTCTTTCTATTTCTCTTCGTATCTCTCTCCGCTTTCGAGTGCAATCTGGCCGAATGCATCTGTCGCCGTGGTTTCTCGCACTTCTAGCAAATCGTGCTCACCCGGTAGCTCGTGATTTTTGTCCCACCTACAGTCGTTTACTCTTCGTCGAAGAGTCTCGAAGAATCCGACCGTGCGTAACTGTATTTAACTGTGTCTGTGAACTCGATCTTGGCTCACCGCATGACTCCGATGCATCTGCGATCGAAGCTTTTACATTCGGATCTTCGAATCTTGAATTTAAAGTTGTCGTCCTAATGAAATATGTGACTGGAATAAAAATGTCGTTTCAATTGTGCCAATTATGTGCGATATAAGTATCAGGAATCGTGGATATGGTCAGGTACCACGATCTTCGTATGTAATGGGATTATATGCTATTTAAATATATCATCATTATTTAGATTAATTATTAATATGTAACAGATAGAAATATTATTATCCTAAAATAATAATTTAATGTTTATAAAAATCCGAATGTCAATATTTTATATCGACTAATAAAAAAAACGTAATCTCAATGGTTATTATTGCTCCACGATAATCGAGTATAGTCACTTACGGTGTCTGCTAAAAATTGAAAAAAAACCTAATCCCAATGATCATTATTGCTCCAAGATAATCCAGTATAGTTACTAACGGTGTCTGATAAATCTTCTGGGAATTGCCGAGATGCGACGTTAATTCGAAAAGTGTCGTGGACGAGAATGAGAAGAAAAAAAATGTTGACAAGAGATTACGAACTGCAGTGTACAAATCGATAGGGTCCATATATATCGTTGTGGTACCGTACTAATATGCACATACAGTCAAATACAAACTTCCATGCGTATAAACCGCAAAAGAATAAATAAGGTATTCTCCACCTCGTTAGAGTCACAAACATTCATGTTATATTCGTAGCTCGTAACCTCTCACCCCTCAATAAGCAACACCCAATATGTCTCCATAAGATGCCATTCTCGACTCATAACCATCATAACGAAAAAGCATAACTCACCCCCAACACGATGAGCCAAAATCACCACAACAGTTTAGAGTCCAATTTTGATTTTGATCATTTGAAAATTTCCGGTATAACCACATTGAGGATCTTCACGTGACCGGACTCCAAAAGCTCGGAAGTCAGAACTCTCGGGAATCCCAACTTAAACTTATCAAGCCCTCAACGTATTCGACCAATTTAAACGTTACCGCATCAATTATCATTCATTATCTCAACCAACGAGTCTCTATCTCCGTCCCTTCCGTCCGAACGAACGACGTTTCCCAAGTTTCACATGATAACGTGATTTCACCAGTCGCCACAAGTGTAATTGACATAACGACTCGGATTCATCGCGATTACCGTTCGTAATCGTTGGAGAATCGACGAGACGGGCGAGAGGCTCGTGGGGGGTGGGGGGGGGGGGGGACCCGACCATCACGGCTTACAACGTGAATACATCGTTCCTGGACCTAATCAGGCCTCGATTCACCGAACCGCGATTAGTTATACGTCGGTACTCGTGGCACTTGTGCGAGCAAGGTCGAATGCCCAGCGGGGATCTTGTTGAATTCACTATCGGTGAGCTTCGGATTTACCAACGTTTCGTCCCCTTCCCCTCCCGTTCTCGTCCCACATCGGCTTCCCAGTTTATCGTGTACACACATATATATATATACTCCACCGAGATTGAGATTGAAATATCCTGTCAGTCTGCTACGGGCTTACACAAGTTTCAACTTCTTCGAGCCACTCGTCGTTGTTGTATGGAAATTTCGAAGAGTGGGGGGGGGGGGGGGGTTCTTAACCGAGAGTACCGGAAAATTCGTCAACGTTATCGTATATTTGGCTTGGTCGAGAGAGAGAGAGAGAGAGAGGGAGGGAGAGTAAAGGCACTTTGAAATCGGTGATATGATTCTTCGGCTTTGATCTCTGGCGACCACACGGGTCCGTGCGAGCAATATCCATCATGACGAAAACGCTGGAGGACGACGTGTTCGTATATTAACGACGATGCTGAAGAAATCTGTGGAGCATTCCGAAGGGAAGAATAAAGAGAGCGACGGAGGGAGATATGTAGATCGACGGAGGGAAAAATCCCACAAGACGAAACGTTTTGATTCGTATCGGTAATTATGTATGAGCATGTGTCTTACGATAATATATCTGTAATTAGATACGTCGTGTATAAATGTATTGTACAATCTTGGAAAACGAATTTCTGTGATACTCATCTCAATAGTTAGGTCCTCGTTCATATAAATGATAGGGTAGGGCGGAATTCCTGAAACTTCGTACTGATAATCGCTGATTTGCTATAAATATTATTAATATTGTGTAATATAACATTAATAATATAGAATGATATCCGTAATTGTAGTATGTATAATAATTGTGCTATTATTATTATTATTATACCATTGTTGTTATTTTTGGGGTGGGACGCCCTGAATAACCGGATTGAAAACCTTCTATCTTCCCATGTGGTCGAGATATATTTTTCGTATCTTTTGGAGCCTACGATATCATCACGCATTGTTTTTTAGATCCTTCTGATCTCTTTGTCTTCCGAAACATCGATATTCCGATTATTTTCGGTAGAAAATCGGATTTTTTCTTATCTAGTACGATTTTTTAAATTATTTTTCATTTAAAAATAATTTTTTTTTTTCATTTAAAAATAATTATATAAAAATATTTACTTTTTGCAAGCTGGATATAATTTTTTTTTCAAGATACGAAACCATTATCCTATATTGGCATTTCGGAAAATCTCGAATTTTTTCAAGATTCGGAAAAATGAAAAAATATATTCGGAACATAATGTCCACTCTAAATTTAAAAAAACAATTCCTCAATTTCGATAAAGTCTCTGAGAAAAAAAATGTCATCCAATTAAAAATAGCCGAAATAGCAGATACCTCTCGATAAAAAAAAACAAAAGTGGTCGCGGGGACTAGAAAGGGGGGGGGGTCTGAAAAATCTAAATAAAACTTAGTGAAGTCGTAGGATCCAAAAGGCGATTTAGGGCAACTCGCCCCATAGACACAACGTCGAACCATATTATTACGTTTTTTTTTTTCATCAGTTTACATTGTGATAAAATTTAATATATTCGTAACTCGTCGATGACTCGTGCTTTTTTATCTTTGTTTTTTTTTTTTCGTCGATAAGCTTTTTGTCTCGTCATGTCATACCTTTCAGTGCTATGGTCGAGTTCGCGTGTGCATTCGCCCTTCCGAACGATAATCGATAATTCGTGGGGGCACGATAGTCGTCGTACTATATACATACGCGGTCCGAGGAATGCGTGTGGACTGTGACGCAATGGGGAGATACGTCAGGTATGCACGAAACCACACCGACATTACATCGTGTAACGACATGACCGAGGATATTTTTGAGTCAGCGCGAGCAGGGGTCTTTCTTTTATGTACTACGGCGAGATAAGCGACAAGTTATCGTCTATAACGAGTTTTATGCACGCTCTGTGAATCTTCGGTGGAAAAATGGAAGTACGCTGCGAGTGAACAAACGTGGATAATGGCGAAGCTCATCGGACGAAGGAAAACATTTTTTCTTTTTTTTTTCGAGTCAATTTTATCATCGGCCTACAAGTCACGACGCTGACCAAACTGCTATGGCGGAAACTCGTAAAAACGAGACGTAATTTGTGGGAAATAAAGATTTGAAACTGACACCGCGAGCGGCGGTCAATAGCGTGAGAACTATCGCGAGACGACATCGGAAAAGTAATTGTGTAACATTTTCTGATTTTTATATAAAATTATAATACCGGCTCATCGCTTTTGAAGTTTTCTTATTTAAAATGCACGAGATGATCATACTTTTCAATGATAGAACTTTGAATCTTGACAATTTTTGTAGAATGCTAACTTGCCTTCAAAAGTGTTTACCAAAAAATTTCTGTAAATTGAGTTCGTTTTAGTGCACCGCCTCCAGAACTCATTTTTATCTCAAATTTCAGCTTTTTAAAAAATAACATGGAAGCTGATTATCTTTCAGCGAAACTTTTAATAGCAATTTTGAAGGAAATTCGATTCCCTAGAAAACAACTCCCATGTACATTGTTTGAAAATCAATTAATTCCCGAGTTATTTTGATAAAACCATCATTCTCATAAGTTCCATGGCCATGCCATCATTCAAATATCTTGTATCCAAAAATGATTTTTTTTTCAATTTTTGGTAAACTATTTTTGTTACAATGTTCATTATAATTTCGATTGAATGTACTAATTAAAAACTACGTTCTACATTTTTTTTTTGATTGCTCAAATCGATAGTTTAGAAATTGTAGGGGGGACACTTTAATGACGACTTTGAAAACGAATATCTCGTGACTGAAGTGTTATAACTAAAAGATCCCGAAACATTTTAAATTGCATTTGAGGAGACTCATTGAAAGACACCTCACTCGATAGGGGGAGCGAAAAAAAAAAGTTGAGTTCAGTTTTTAGTCAGTTGCGTCGAATTTTTTTTTTTTTTTCAGTGTTAATAGTTCTGTTTTTGGGTCATCGATGAACGTCTGTACTAAATTTCATCTTAATCGGTAGATAAATGAGATAATATGGGGATTGTGACAGACAAAGAGACGGACGGACGGACTGACCTAAACCATAAGAGTTCCTAGACTTCTAGGGAACCCTAAAATGATGAAACTTACGAGAAATAGTAATGAGATACGGCGTCTACCTAATCTCAGGTGAGGATGTGAGGATCTCACATGCGAAGAGGAAGTTATAAGGCCGGCAAGAGGCGGGAGGCGGAGAAAGAGAAGAGTTTTGAAAAAACGCTTCAATCGCGAGTCGGAAGCTCGCCGCGGCTTTACCGGTCCGTCTCGAAAGCTGGGCCAACGGGCCGAGCGAACGGTACGAGCATCGGCCGGAGGAGCAACGCGAGGCAAACTAGAAAACCCAACTTTATTTGGAAAACGCGAGGCATCCGGACAAACGTTGAATTTCACGAGCCTCGTTGCATTTACTCGGCGCCCGGAAAATTCGTTGAAACTTTTACGTTAAATACTTTTGGCTCTCGGGCGCGCAGCACCCTCTCTTTCCCTCGGCCCGCGAGCTATACTTTTTTTTTTTGCCTGCGCCACGCGGCTTTGCGTATTAACGAGCAAGCCCACTGTCAACGACAGCGATGCAAGCCATTTCCGGTGGATACATCGACTCGTGGAAAAAAAACCGACGACGAAGAGGCACGCACATCGAACCGTAATATACATATATATTAGGGTGGGTTTTCAAAAAACATGTACTCCACCCTCCATAAGGTACGAAAATATGAAAAACTAATTTCCGCTTTTTCCCCCGATTTTTCTTTCATTGCCTTGGTTTGCCTGATTTGATAAGAAGGCTAGAAAAAAAATGTAATTTTATTTATTCTTTCGCTAACTTGAAATGTTTGTACAATCAATGATATTTTTTCGTTACTTTCTCACATCATTTTTCACGATATATGTATGTACATTCCTTCCAGATTTCTTTACCGGCTGCGCGACACCTAAAAAAATTAAATTTCAATTTTTATTACATTTTTTTCGATTATGTTTACCACACAGGTACCAACATTTGTTGGAGTTTTTTCGCCATAGTTTTTTACAATAAACATGTTTTCAAATTTTTTTATCAGCATTATTATATTTGAATCGTTTTAATTATGTCATCGTTTAATTGCCAATTTAGGCAATTTAGGCAAGCAATTTTTTTTACGATTTTTCTTCAATAGTCTTATTAAAGAAAAATCGTAAAAAAAAAATACGGAAATGAGTTTTTTATATTTTCGAATCATATCGAGGATAGAGAACTTGCATTTTTTTTCAAGTCGAATAAGTCGTACCACCCTAATGTACATATATCCATTATCGGGAACGTTATAATATACCTCGCTTGGAAAAATTCGAAGCGAGAATGGCGTGATAGCAAAAGAGGGATTTTCCACCGAAACAATATACACACACACATATATACAATATACACACATACAATGTTCATTTTTAAAAAATTTATTTCTACGGATTTTTCATCGTTCCACTTGTCGTCGAGCCGACAGAGTCTCGATTTATCACGGCAAAATCAATTTTTCATCGCTCAATGACGATGGTCGCTGCAGCTACAACACCGCCACGCAGATTTTTTTTTCATTTCGTCCTTTTTTTTGTTTTTTTTTTCACCGCTGGAACAAACTTTTGTCACCCGTCGATTTCTCGTTTCGCATTTTTTCATCCCCCTCCGACCCGTCGTCGGTCCCTCCAAGTGCAAAGCTCTCTGTGTCGCGTTTCTGGTGCTTCGGTGGCTCGTTTTGCGGATTATCGTGAAATCGAATGAGAGAGGGGAAAAAAACATGGAGTACCGGCGGTACGAGTGGAGGATGAAAAAAAAAAAAAGTATCAGGAGATGGAAAAAGAGACGACGAGCAAAGCACGCGACGGGTGTTATCGAATGTGTAGTAGTTTGAAAAGCAACGATGTAATCTGACAAGGGCTAGAAACGCATATATATATATATATATATATATATATATATATATATATATATATATATATATATGTGTGTGTGTCTGTCGAAAGCTTTTCTGCGGGTTGCGAAAAAAAAAGAAGGTTCTTATCGTTTTTATCGCTTACCTACATCTGGATAACCCGCGGCAGCCACGTCTGTGTATCTTTCATTGGTGAGGCGTTGAAACGGCAAAGGGCGTCGAAGGGTGCCACGACGGAGTTTTCTTTTCCCCGCCCCCGCACCCTGCTTCCTTTATCCGGTTTTTCCATCTTCGAAGAAAAAAAAAACAACAGAAACCGATGTTATTCAGGACTTGGAAGGAAATAAATAATGGTACTGGATAAAAGGCGAAGGACCGAGGGAAAGAATTGGGCCACCCAGGCTGAAAGGCGGAACGGACGAGGAGGTGGAGACGAAATGGAAAAGGAAAGAACAGATACGGAGACTCGATGAAGGCTTCCGTTCCAAATGCCACGTGACTTGGCTCGTACCCCTCAACCCTCCGAGGATTCCTGCGACACCCCCCCCCCCCAACCCCCCGACTCGTATCGTCCGAATGCCACGAACGCGTGTTCCACTTTCATTATCACGAACGAGTAAGCACGATTCGCACTTTCTCGGCTCTAATATTTCCGTTCGAACAAACGCAACAACGGCTGAACAATGAACCGTAGCTTTATGGTCACCGACCGACGAATGTGCGTTTGTGTGTGTGTGTGTGTGTGTGTGTGTGTGTGTTTGCAGCACCACCGACGCAAATTTTCACGCGTTAGAAGCTTCGTCATTGCCATCATTGTTTCCGTGTGCCGTTGTGTCGCCTTTGAATTAATGTACAGGGATATATGCGTTGGAATGTAACGCATGCGTTTATACTTTTTTGCTTCCGCATAGAGGGAACTAAAAAAAATGTGATGGTGGACATTTTTTTTTTTCGACATCTCCTGGATATACATGAATTAACGGCCAGGTTCTTGATTTTTCATTTTCACTTACGAGTTCGAATTTGAGAAGAAATTGAAATTCATTATCTTTCCCAACGATGCTAAAATATCAAGACAAGCTGCAATAAGTTGAAACTTGCAATTTTCTTTCTCCAAATCGTAGGTAGTGAACAAAAATTCATCTATGAGGAAGCCAAAGATTAATACGAAACTCAAAATGCTTCCTTATAAATTCAACCTCATAGAAGAATCTTCATTCATTTCGAACCTACGATTCGCAGGAAGAAAATTGCGAGTTTCAGCCTGCAGCTTTTTTTTTTGCCCGTGATGTTCTTCTCGGCGATTGGGGCTCGTTGTTGGCGATGGAGCAGTGAGTGAGATTGCTTCCTTCCCGGACTTCGATACCACCGTCGACGAAGACGGAAAATTACGAATTCACGAGGGGATGATTGGAAGAAATCAGGGGGAATGAGGGATTTCATTGTTTCGCCGGTAGTCGAGAGAACGAACTGCCGTTCGTTCGACAGTTGCGAGATTGCGGCCATTGCGAGATGAAACAGTGACCGAGTTCGATGAAATCACTTCCCACGTGATAATCGATGAAAGGAACACCCCGGAAGACGATTTGCAAAGGGCTACTGGAAGTCCAGCGATAACGAATCACAGTGAAACCAACTTTGTCGACTGCCGTAAATGTATTCATAATTGTGAGAAACTCTTGAGTGAAAGAAGAATCATTCACATCGGCCATTCCAATCTCGAGATATTCGCTGATTTCAAATTTTAACCCGATTTCTAAAAAAACGGGGTCTCGATTCGACCCAGGATCGAAAATCTGCAACGGTCAGCCATGAAACAAAAAAATTCTTCTGCAATATTTTATTTTTTGAAAAATCAAGAAACAAAAGCTCAGATTTTTTAAGCTTCGGCTCTTTGAATTTTGTTGCTTTTTTTTCTTCTCAAGGTTATACATTTTATTTTTCAATAATTTTTTTACGAATTCGTTTGATTATTGCTAAAGTTTATTTATGAATGTCATATATTATGATTCTACCATAAGCTTATGATAGATCTGACTCTTCTTTTCCGAAATGAGATGCAAAAAAAAAAAGTTTCAGTAATAAGGTTAAGAACACAAACACAAACGGGATCAATAACACAATAATAAAATTAACTGGACTGCGATTAAAAACTAACCATTAAAATATGAGCTCTGACTATAACGATCTACCCAGGAAAATCGATTGTTGTGACTTTCTCATGTCTCGCAGTAGTACGAATCAGCTACCGGTCAGACCGAATTACTTCAGTCGCAATTATTGCAACGCGATAGCGAAACAAATTACAAAACAAGACTTTGTTTTTTTCTCATATTCTTCGTGGCTTATGAAATAGTGAAATAGCGATTTGTGAAAAAGTGTTAGTTAACTGGTGCTCGACACGGAAGATGCGGACGATGAGAAACAGTCCACTGCGCTGAGCGTGTAAATTAGAGCGAAAGACCGAGCAATCGATCGTAGTAAAGATTCCGCAACAAGATAAATTCCATTGCTGTAGTTTCGCCGGCAGGACGATAATATCGTTGACCGCCATAATGGTCAGTGCAGCGTGTGAGTAACGATTCGAAAAAAAATCGATGTCTCTACCGCCGACCATTGTCGGTTGCAATTTCTCAAACTTTTTCACTTCAAAAAGTAATACAGCTTGTGAGCTTTGTTTGTTACTCTGTAAAAAATGTATCACACTCCCGTCAAAATAGTGAGAAATTTATAAAATTATCGGCTATCGGACTGCTGAGACAATTGACAATAACGTCGCAATCTCAGCCAAAAGTTTTTCGTTGGAATTCATAATTATCGCTAATTATCCAATATTACCGATTGAAAAAGGTCGAACATAACCTCGCACAACGTGTAATAACATCTATTCGGCGAAATTCCATGCTTACAAATTTTTCCAGCATTCACAAATTTGTTATAACAGAAATTTCTCCGGTTAACACACATTTGGTTGGCACGTGTGAGGCAGTCGTGAAAAATGACGTCTTGAAAATGAACGAAAGAACCGCGGTGGCTCACATTACGAGGGTGAATATGGAAAATTTGAAAGCGAAAATGGATGGAGCCAGACGATAAGATTGAACGAATCTATCAGATCGGCTCAACTTCACGATACGGCACAACCCTCGATATTAGGGTTTCGTCATATAAGACTCCACGACCCTTTGACAACCTTTTTTTTCGTCCTTTTTCTTTCTTTTTTGTACATCTCACATTTCGTCGTATCCTATATTCGACGATATCCAGCTACGTATATGATTCGTCAATTTTTTTATTCACGTTAGCTCGTTATTTCCGCTCAACAAATTGGGATTCCCCGAAGGACGAGCGTAAAATAAATAATGAAAAAACCCGGTGGTGCTTTTTGTCGCCGTATATCGCGTCATTGGCGTTTCGCTGCGAGTTTATGGACGGGAAAAAAAAGGAAAAAAAAAGGTCCGAACGGTCGTGTTTATTGCGTATCGCTATAGCACTCAACCGCGATAGGGTTGTATCGGAGGTAATAGGGCAGCGCATCTGAGTACGAGTATCACACACGAGTGTCCCGCAAGTGGTGGTCGAAGTTGCTTCGACCGAAATCCCACCCCCTCCCCTTCCCTTCCGGAAATGGACCACCGAAAAAAGACCAAATAAAACAGATCGAATGAGGTGGAAAAAGAAAAAGTATGAACAAGAAAAATAAGCAAGTATGATCAGCCAACGATTCCCAAGCGACCGGAGCCCCACGAGTCCAATCGAATGGAAAAAAAAAAAAACGCGCTGGCATGGTAACCGCCAACCAACTCCGCTTCGTTTCATTTTTTTTATTTTTATTTTATTGTGGTGTTATCGCTTTTTTGTTGTTCATTCGCGAAGTGGAAACGATCGCAAGGGCTGCGAGTGAATCGTGTAATTGTGTCTGACCACTACGGGTATTATCTACTGGAGCGGTAAAAATTAACAAATACGTTATTTCTTGAATATTTCCGATGGTGCACATGTGCCACGTCGTTTTTCGATTGATTTCCAACGAAAACACTTTTGGCTCAGTTGTGTCCTGATTGTCAATTGTTCGAGCAGTCAGAGGGCTGAAAAACTATGAAGTAGGTTCATTTGTTTCTACTTTTTCGTGCATTATTTTAGAATCAGCTGGTCGATCGCGCTGCATTTTTTTCTTTCGCGGATATTTATGAATCTGTATTCCACACATTAATTACTTTTTTTCAAAATTTTATCAACATCGGGAACACATGTCGAACTTGATACATCTTTAACTTCAAAACGAGCCGGTAAAACGAGTTGAAATTTTCCAATTTCATTCGGAAAGATAAAATTTACAATCCGTGCAAATTTTCGTTATGTTTTATTTCTTTGACGCGACCCTGACACATCAACGAAACACGTTTGACTCGACAAATCTTCGATGTATTTGTTGTATAAATGTCGTGAGAATGGGAAAAAAAAATTCGTGGGATAATGGAATTGTCCTGTGAGAGCTTCGAAATGGTTTTTTTCGAGGTGGACATGCACGTTTCCAATAAATCGTAATTCGATGAATCAGCGAGCTTCCTTTCGGGACTCGAGAGGAGTGTTATGGGTGAGTGTAGTGAGACAATACGCGAGGACGAACCAGGAAGAAAGCCTCGAGAAATAACGATGCGAGAAAACGTGCCGAATCGGATTGAGACGAGTAAAATCGTTTCCGGCAAACAATTCGATCGTATCACCAGCAGATCATACAAAGCTCTCGGCCCAACGATCATCGACGTCACGTACGTGCCGTAACAACTTTGACTCAGAACGTGACAAAACAGTATTTTCGTTTCGTTGTTCGGACGATAACAAAATGGCCGAACGAAATTGTTACCAAATCCGAATAGAAATTTTCAACTTGCATGACCTTGTGCGTGGGAATTGAAAGGTGAAATGAGGTTGAAATATTTTTTCTCCTTCGTTTCCACCTCAATGTGTGTCGGAAATTTTTTCCATCTTCTTTTTACCTTTCAAATGAGGGTTCGATTATTTTATTTCATTATTTCACCTTCGTTTCAGCTTCCAAACATGAAAAAAGATAAATAGCTGCAGGTTTTTCGGGTCCAAATGAGGTTGAACAGCACATAATAATTGCTTATATCTAACTTCGTTCTACTTTCAATCTTCTTTACCCTAAAAGTGAAGTTGTTGAAAGTAGGACAAAAATTAGAAGAAGAAAAATTTGACTCGGTTCATTCAGTAAAATGGTGAGAAAACATTTTGGAGCTGAAAAACAGCGATCGGTTTCAATCGTTTTATATCGAATTTTTCCTCGAGCTTACAACGTCGTCCATGTTCGTGATTGCGTTGTTCGACGGTCGTGATACTCGCGATACGGAACTCTTCGATAATATCGAATCCGGGATATGCAACCGCACCGATTTTCCCATGAGACGCGAAATTGGGACACGTGAAGGCTAGAGCTGAGTGGAACTGACTGAGAGTAAAAGGGTGACAACGATCAGCCTTCCGGATACAACCCATGGGAAACCTTTATCGAGATGCTTACGAAATAAAAAAAGTCTCAGACGTCGATGATACACGAAGGATTATTATTGTTATTATTATCATTATTATTATTATTACTTTACAACGATCAGCCTTCCGGATACAACCCGTGGGGACTTTTATCGAGATGCTTACGAAATAAAATAGTCCCAGACGTCGATGATGCACGAGAAATTATTATTATTATTATTATTATCAACCGTTTTCAGCTCGAAAACGGTTTCATCGAGGAAAAAAAATTAAGGGTTGAGTCACCTAAAAAATATGAAAATATTTTTTTTTTCGTGACATGATCAATACAAATTCGAAATCGATTTTACCCTCATCAAATACCTATTATACTCATCTGTCATTCGAACATTCTTTCATAGACGTAAGAAGCATCTCGACGCTGTAAGATTAATCACAAAATGTTTCACTTGTCGTAGCTTTTGGACCATACGACTCAACGGATTTCCAATTCTGACGTCTCATTCGAAATTTGAAATGATAGCTCAGTGTAAGTATTTTATAAGAATAAAATCGATTTTTAATTTGGATTAATCGGGTCACGAATTTTTTTTCCCTAATTTCTTAGGTGACTCAGCCCCCTTAATTCGTTTTACGATTGCGATGATCAAGTAAATATTTCGCGACGAGACTCGAACCAAAATCCGGATGCATCTGAAGCCGGAGATTGTGGCAAATGTGTGTACAGGTATTCCCTATTGCCCTGATCGTCGCAAGAACGGAGAGGGGGGGGTCGAGACTTTTAATTGGATGAGCTTGCGCGAGAGTTGTCGTGCTTCTGAAACCGATCAACCGGAGTAAACACGATTAAACGTATACACAGGAGGGTCGGTTACCGCTCGTAACCGCCAGACCGCCTCGATAGACCGAAGACGTTCATCGATCACACTTGTCTCGTCGATCTCGTTCGAGTGCTTTCAAACCGTATTCTCGAGCTTTTATCATACACCCCATATAGCTGTGCACGTTGCTCATGCTGCCTCAACTACGGTCGATCTGCGTACAGATTTTCCGCTACGTTAAACGTATCAACTGTGTATTCGCATTTGAAAATGGTCTTCGGGTAAAATGTTCAACGATATCATTGACTGGAGTGATGTCACTCGGGGAAATACAATTTTCGATTTGTAGATTTCTAGTTCGGAACGTAGGAACTATTTTTCTTTTACACAATTATTATCTTTGGAAAAAAATTATCGAGCCAAAGAAGTTCAAAGTTTTGAATGGAAAATGAATGGTAATTCAAAAGTTTTCCATTTCGTGATTTCTTTTTTTTTTTTATTCTACGATGCAAAACACGTTATTCGTTATATTTCATGGATTTGTTAGAAATTCATGCTTCAGATGAACCGTCTGCACGAAAACAAAAGCGCTCGGAGCTCATCCATATTCATAAATAAAATTTTGAAGGGACCTAAATATAGATACTTTCGAATGAAAAATTCCCCGATGACTTTAAGCAAATAGTTTTCGAGACGATAATTCCTAAAAATACGTCTATTCTATTTTGCGCCGTCTACTCGCTGATGTAACTTCTCAACACTTTGGAAAATTATTTTTTGACGAGTTTTCGCAACAGAAAAAAAAACAAATGGTAAGATTTTCACGATTCATATTTTCCCTCACTCACCAAGTGACGTCGCACGACGGGGAAAAATTATTTCGCAAAATGTTGAGTACCGTAAATTTTAGTCATGCCGTTCGGACGTGGAACGACCCATGGGGAAATTTTTTCCGCGCATCGGTAACGATTTCAACAGCGTACACCCAATACCCGAAATGAGTTCGATAGGCGTATTTGCATGAAACCGTTCGAACGGGCGCGGACAAAGGACCCGAAGAGTTGGAATATCGTACGAGATAAAAATTGTGTCGATAAATTTGTTTGCCGACAAATACAGCGGCAGCACGAGGCGGGATAAAAGTTTGAATCGTTTTGCGGCGGATGAAGGATCGTTCGTGAATTCACGTGAACGGAAGGCCCCTCTAGTGTGTGTTTCCCAACGGGCTCGAGACCTTTTTGTTTTTTTGTCTTTTTTTGGTTTGTTAAAGGTTCCCGTATTTTGAAATTAAAAAACGTTACACCATCGCTTTGTTGTCCGTCAGTCAGCACGATTATCATCGAAAACTATGGGGTATACTTTCCGTTGACTAAGAATCTTGAAATTTGGCACGAAGAAATATTTCATTGCACGAAAAAAAAATCCGAAAATCTTTAATTTCTAATTCTATGCAGAATTATGACGTGAAAAACTTTATTTTTTCGGTTTCTTTTGTAAGCGTTAACGTTGGCCCAGTAATACATCTTATTGATCTACATATTTTACACTAGTTAATACTTTGAAATATTCATATAAGACTTGAAACCTTCTTTGAAGCTATATTTACGATACGCAAGAGGAGTTATTTTACCATGACAAATTAGCTTGCATCCGAAAATAATTGAATTTTCTTATTTTTCGTATGCTATTTTTGCTGCATTGTTCGTTATAATTTTCATCGAATATAATGATTGAAAGCTACATTATGTCATTTTTTTTCGATTTGTTGAATTGATAGTTTAGAAATTGGTCGGAGGGGGTGGACACTCCGATGACGACTTTGAAAGCGAATATCTCGTGACTGAAGGGTTAAAATAAAAAGATCTCACAACATTTTACGTTGCATTTGAGGTGACCTATCGAAAGATACCTCACTCGATGGGGTGAGAAAAAAAAATCTATTTTTTTTCTCTAAAATTCTAAAAAAAAAATAAGGGTTTCTAGACTTCTACAGAACCCTAAAAAGGGAAAAGGGAACCAGAAAGAGTAATGGGGGAAAAATTTAGTACGGAACCTTCTACGGGCGAATCAACTCGAACTTTTTTTTTGCCCAAACATTTTTGTTCATCGGAGCGACGACGTTGCGTTCGCCACTTCGTGTCTCGTGCATTTCCGGTGGAGGCTTCGTGAAGAGCTCTCCGGGACCAATCGACGGTTCCGAACGAATTCTCATGTTTTATTCATAACGCGAAACGAATCAATCCCCATGATTCGCAGAGAGCCTATGGTTCGCGCCGCCACCTCGCAACCATCGGCCCTCTTGCGGCTTAAATATCGCATCGCGTTATTCACCCCTCGGGTTCGATTTAATATTTATGAAAACGCAGATGGCCCGGACGCCGACTACGCGCTGTCGCAAATGAGCAAACCTACCGCGTTACTTTTGGACGAGATTTTTACGTCCCGTTCGATTGTCCACCCCCCACCCTCGCACGATCCCCGTGTTTACGGATATTTATCACGGCATTATACCGTAGAAATTGGGTCGTGCGGAAACAAGCGGACAACGCGTGTCGAACCGACCAACGCGTTGTCAGTGCAATCGCGGTGAATAATCTCGACGAATATTTTATTCAATTTTTTTTGTAACAAATATTACGAATTAAAACCACATATTTAGAGATAAATGTTCAAGATTCAAGATAAATTTTCAATTTTTAAGAAAACTGTTTTTGTTTTAAGATAAAAAATTTGACTTTGAGAAAAAAAACTTTTAACTCGATGAAAAATGTTTGAATTTCAAGAAGGAAAAATTTAACTCCGAGGGAAAAAAAAACTTTTGATTTGAAGAAAAATGTTCGAAAAATCTTCACATTCAAGGGGAAAAAAAATTAAATTACAAAAAAATAAATGGTGAATTGCCGGAAAATGAAATCTTAAATTTGACGAAAACAGTTTGAAATTTTAAAGACAATGATCCCGTTTCGAGAAAAACTTTCAAATTCCATGAGAAATGTTCAAATTAAAAAAAAACTCAAATTACCAGAAAATTTTTGAAATTATAAAAAAAAAAAAAAAACATTCAAATTTAAAAAAAGAAAACATTATTTTCAATGAAAAAATTTTCTAAAATTTTGAAGAGATAAAAAAACGGCTGTCCGTCGTTCGATCAGTACTATTATCTTGAAAGTATTACGAAACCGTTTCAAAGACGTCATCGCCAGCTGTTGACGTTCGTGTCCTGGAATGCCCGATGTATAAAAAATGTCAGACACACACACATGCACACACACACACACACACTTATACCTCGACCAACGGAGATATAAGACGATCTGCGAATGGGAGCTGTCGATCAGAGCCATTCTATCCACCAGATATCTTCATCTGGCAGATCCTTCGCGTTCACACTATCCCGAGCCTAGGCACGATATGGGGTATTATTGGTTCGACGGATATTCGGTAGACGAGACAATTTTACGGTTCACGAGAGCCTGACTTTCGCACCACTTGGACGGATTCACGTATCCATGAATAAGGGTCACTCGTGCCGTGTACGTGACGCCCTTAAATCCGTCCTTATATAAGTTTTCAAGCTTCCGTGGAACTTTACCAGCCCACTTGCACCGTGTCATATTCACGGCGTCGTTACAGGAACAACGACCGTGTTTCTCTTTATCGTTGGTCCGATGACCGAAGTGAGATTTATTATCTCGTCTTACAGAACGAAAGTATCGGATTAAATGTGTTTGTTGTGGCAGAGCCGGCGGAAAACCTATTGGAAGTGTGCCAAGCTGCATATCCGAAAAAAATCCGGGTGTGGAACTCTACACCTGAAAGTTGAGACCGTTGATTTTTTATTTTTTTTTTTTATTTTTTTATTTTTTAACTTTTTAATTTTTAAAAAATTTTTTACCGGGGCAGCAAACGCTTTGTGCCTTGATGCTGAAAGAATGATTTCACTATTCAATCATGAATTTCAAGACGTCATACGTTTTAATTCAGTGAATAAATTAAATAAATAATAAAATTAAATATAAAATTAAAAATTTACGATTTTAGAATTTCGTTCCTGTACTTGTAATATGAGACTTTCCTTCGTGCTGAACTTCAAGATTATAAGTACCCTATTTCGCGTCACCCTATATTTTAATTGAAACATTTTGATAGTCATACGGTGAAAAATGAATAAGTAATAATAATTCTAAAATGAATCAGGTATTTGTGATTTTCGGACTCTTTCCTTTACTGGTGCTACGAGACCTTCCTCCGTGCCGAATTTTCAGATTCTGGGTCAGCGAGAAGTACCCTATAGGTTTTCATGATCAGAAATTGACCGACGAACAAAAAATCAATTGTATAAGGGTTCCATTTTTACGATTCAGCGGTATAAAACCCTCGAAATATCCCCATTTGAAGTCACCTCAATACCATGTGTTGCATTTACTTTCAGTCCCCAAAATCTTATATTTACCGAAAGCATAAACTGGAACTGAATAAAAACAACAGAAAAAAAAAACTACAAAAACAACAAAAATGTATGCGTGAGATCAAAACTTCTGAATACAGTCCGATTGGGGTGAAACTTTGATAAGATGTCTTCTGATAATATCCACTTCAAATGTATAGAAGTCGCCATAGGAATCGAAAAACCTGGTTCGTTTTTTCAACACGACCTGATGTATATTCACGGAGGGTTTAGGTATAAAATATGAAACACGATATGTGTGTAGCATAAGAGATACCCTTTTCTTCGTCGAAGGCACGTATTTTTCGATACGCGTATAACTATATGGCGGTACCGGGGATAACGATAGAAGCCGCAATTTTACGGTCCAGCACGTCAGGCGCCGAGCGTGCGGGCTGCTGCTTCTGCCGCTACTTGTTCTTGTCGACGTCCCCGTAGAAAAGCTCCCGTCTGTTCGAACGACGATGACGTCGAGTGTGTCTCTCGCCCGAGTGCATTGTGTCATGACGGGTTTTTTTTTCCGCCCGCCGATAGCACCCACACCGTCGACGAACACGACGTGCGACGATATAGATTCACGACAATCGCTCGCATAGCTATGGGCCACTCACTTTATCTCGCAATTTTATTTCGCCTCGCCTCGTCTATCAACGCGGGTAATAAGATGCGCACGATTTTTCGATATTTTGCCGTTTTGTCCGTTGAATTTTCATCTTGCTCTCGTTTTTTTTATTTATTTATTGATTTTTTTGATGAATAAAAAAAGCGTTTGCTCGGAAATTGTGAAAATAGGCTAGAATAATAATGAGAAAATATTAGGCTCACGTTAATTGTATTGATATAAATGTAAAATCCTGAAAGAACATACAAGGACAATAAAGGATTAATACTTACTGCCGAAACGTTCGCTCGAACTGCAGTAACCGAATTTTTATTCTTCGACGTGAAACATACTTTTTTTTCGTTGACAATAGTATATTGTGGAGGTCGGATAAAAAATAAATTTTTATCTTCCGACATACGAAATTATTTTTTTTTCTTACAAAAAAATATGTTAAACTTCGACGTACGTGATTATTTTTTGCGATGACGAAATAAACTCGTTACGTCCGGATTTATGTCGATTGCTAAATTTCGAGTGTTCCACTATCCAGTGTTCTATGAATATCAGTAATTCGCGCCTGTGTTATCCATTAATTTTCCATCTCTCTTGAAAAATAATCGTTTTTGTTGACATTATTTTTAAGTCACAATAATAAAACGTTCGATCGTACTACGATGAAAAAAAAAAGTTCATCCCCCGACGTACGATATTAAATTTTGTCGACGACAAAATAAACAATTATCGTGGGGATTATCGACGATTGAAAAAAATTTCCAAATCGAAAGTCTACTCCCACGATGCCAGGCGTCGGCGTGCTCGAAAGGGCGCACGTACATTCTATAATAAACTACGGAGTGGCGGTGAAAAAAAAAAAAAAAAAAAAAAACATAAAAAATAAACGAAAAAATAATATTAAAATAAACCTCCTGCGCGACACTACCCACGATTTACGTCATATCGTGACGTCGCATACGTGCAAGGTAAACGCAATATCGAACAACGTGATTATATTCGTCTTAAATCCAAACTATATCATGACAAAGTGGCACGAAGGTTTCGCGACGATGGTTGGTGGGGTTGATGGGGAGTTTGCACTCGAGACCCAATTAAAGCTTAACAAGAGCACACGAAAGAGAGAGAGAAAGAGAGTGGGAGAGAGAGAGAGAGAGAGAGAGAGAGAGAGAGAGAGAAAAGAGAGTGCGTGTGTGTTGGCGTAGCTAAGCAAAAGCTTTTGTACTTATATAATTTGCTATCTAAATCCTCGTGAACGGTATTCATATGCAGATGAGGAGGAGGGGGGGGGGGTGAACTGCTTGTTAAAGTAGTCGGAGAGAGTTGAGGTAGAAAGGAGGGGTTGGAAAATTCGAAAATACAAATGTTGACGAAAAATATACAGGTTCCATAATGATACACCAAATTTTGTTGTACAGCGAGTCGCGCATGCGCCGTGATACGTTATTTAAAAGGTGAGGCAAGAGTAAACTCACCGCAGGATGAAAACCCACAGCCAGGACCAATCAAATAAATGAATAAATGAGCACCGAGAGAGCCGGAGGGCTTTTGCACTCACTTTCCAACGTGTCCTGGGTACCTCTCTACACCCCCCCCCCGCCCTACCTTACTCCAACAACGCGCCCCCGTAATTGTGTTACACGACCCCAACCCCCCCTCCCTCGCCCCGCCAGGCCGACATTCATTTCCACCTCGGAAAAGACCCAGAATTTCTCTCGTTTCCACTTCCTTCTTGGTCCATCCTGTTAACGAGTTAATCGGAAACGAAAACCGCAGTTCCTCGGTTGAAGGAATGGCTAAATGTTGACGACACAACGGAATGGTTATTAACGTTGGGATGAGTGAGAAACTTGGATGTTAGAGAGATTTTATCAAACCTCCTGGAGTATCTAACTGTTCGCGTTTTCAGAGGTTAAAAAAAAATTATTTTTTATCTTGCTTCTTTATAGAGGAAGTTTTGTTTTCGCGGAAATTTTTTTTTTTCGTGATATTCATTGGAACGTGTTCAGAATGTCCCAAGACATCTAAAAATCACGTTCAGGAAAAAAGTCCGGATGTATGTGTGTGTGTAACATTGGTTGAACGCTAGCAACTTGAGAACGGCTCGAGATATCAAGCCGAAATTTGTAACACATGTAAAGGGTTCACGGTGCATAGCACGATTCAATTTTTGGAAAAACCGATCAAGTTTTTTTGTTTTTACGAGATTTCAAAAAAATTCAAAAATGTTTGTTCAGTCTCTGGCTCTCACAATTTTAGAGATATCGAGCTCGAATTTAGTGTAATGTTGTACGAATACGGGGAGATACTCGATACCAAATTTGGAAAAAATCCACGTATTGCTTTTGTTTCAAAGCATTTTCAAATGTGAAAAAAACTATGTTTGTACTCTAGCGGGCGCAATTTTTGCGACATCAGACTCAAATTTGGTGTGAAGCTGCAATATAATCCACAGAGATACTCTATTGAATTTGGGCAAAATCCATCAAGCCATTCATATTTTATGGCGTTTTGAAATTTTTCCAAAAATCAATGTAAGTGCTCTAGCTACCATAATTTTTGAGATATCCGGCTGAAATTTAGTACGAAGTTGCACTACCATCGAAAGAGGTTTCGTAATAAATTTGGACAAAATCCAATAAGACGTTCGCATTTTCTGCGGATTAGAATTTTTCAAATTTTACATGAATTGCCCCACGTATTTTAAACTACAAACGAAAATATGGTTACTAGAATCATATACGAAGATATCCTCCATGTGAATAAACCATTAGATTCGATTTTCGTCAAAATTGGGGGGGGGGGGGGTGGAAACCTTTAAAAGGCGACATAACTTTCTTTCGGCTTCGCTACAAACGAAGAGCCGTTCACTACAAACCTTTTCACACTCAACTCTTGAAGATTGACGCATAAGAATCGATTTTCATGACCTATCGATTTCCAAAAAAAAAAATTTTTTTTTGTAAGAAAACATTTTTTTTTTTCATAAAACACCGATTTTTTATCTACTACAAACGAATTCCGTTACTAGAGACCTATACAAGGGTATCCCTATGTGAATCGACCGTTGGATCACATATACAGAGCCATGCCCATGTGGATGAACCGACAGACTCGATTTTCGTCAAAATTGGGGGTCTGAAAACCTGTAAAAGTCGGAAAAAATTGTTTTCGGCTCCGCTACGATGGAAACGACGTTCACTACAAACCTTTTCACACCCAACTCTTCAAGATCAACGCATAAGAATCGATTTTCCCGACCCATCGATTTTCGCCAAAATTTAATTTTTTTTCGTAAAAAAAAAATTATTTTTCATAGAAAAACCATTTTTTTTTCTTCTACAAACGAAAATTCGGTTTCCAGGGACACATACAAGGGTATCCCTATGTGAATCAACCGTTCGATCGACGATAGAGAGCCATCTCCACGTGGATGAACCGATAGACTCGATTTTCGTCAAAATTGGGGGTCTGAAAACCTCTAAAAGTCGGAAAAAATTGTTTTCGGCTCCGCTACGATGGAAACGACGTTCACTACAAACCTTTTCACACCCAACTCTTCAAGATCAACGCATAAGAATCGATTTTCCCGACCCATCGATTTTCGCCAAAATTTAATTTTTTTTCGTAAAAAAAAAATTATTTTTCATAGAAAAACCATTTTTTTTTCTTCTACAAACGAAAATTCGGTTTCCAGGGACACATACAAGGGTATCCCTATGTGAATCAACCGTTCGATCGACGATAGAGAGCCATCTCCACGTGGATGAACCGATAGACTCGATTTTCGTCAAAATTGGGGGTCTGAAAACCTCTAAAAGTCGGAAAAAATTGTTTTCGGCTCCGCTACGATGGAAACGACGTTCACTACAAACCTTTTCACACCCAACTCTTCAAGATCAACGCATAAGAATCGATTTTCCCGACCCATCGATTTTCGCCAAAATTTAATTTTTTTTCGTAAAAAAAAAATTATTTTTCATAGAAAAACCATTTTTTTTTCTTCTACAAACGAAAATTCGGTTTCCAGGGACACATACAAGGGTATCCCTATGTGAATCAACCGTTCGATCGACGATAGAGAGCCATCTCCACGTGGATGAACCGATAGACTCGATTTTCGTCAAAATTGGGGGTCTGAAAACCTGTAAAAGTCGGAAAAAATTGTTTTCGGCTCCGCTACGATGGAAACGACGTTCACTACAAACCTTTTCACACCCAACTCTTCAAGATCAACGCATAAGAATCGATTTTCCCGACCCATCGATTTTCGCCAAAATTTAATTTTTTTTCGTAAAAAAAAAATTATTTTTCATAGAAAAACCATTTTTTTTTCTTCTACAAACGAAAATTCGGTTTCCAGGGACACATACAAGGGTATCCCTATGTGAATCAACCGTTCGATCGACGATAGAGAGCCATCTCCACGTGGATGAACCGATAGACTCGATTTTCGTCAAAATTGGGGGTCTGAAAACCTCTAAAAGTCGGAAAAAATTGTTTTCGGCTCCGCTACGATGGAAACGACGTTCACTACAAACCTTTTCACACCCAACTCTTCAAGATCAACGCATAAGAATCGATTTTCCCGACCCATCGATTTTCGCCAAAATTTAATTTTTTTTCGTAAAAAAAAAATTATTTTTCATAGAAAAACCATTTTTTTTTCTTCTACAAACGAAAATTCGGTTTCCAGGGACACATACAAGGGTATCCCTATGTGAATCAACCGTTCGATCGACGATAGAGAGCCATCTCCACGTGGATGAACCGATAGACTCGATTTTCGTCAAAATTGGGGGTCTGAAAACCTCTAAAAGTCGGAAAAAATTGTTTTCGGCTCCGCTACGATGGAAACGACGTTCACTACAAACCTTTTCACACCCAACTCTTCAAGATCAACGCATAAGAATCGATTTTCCCGACCCATCGATTTTCGCCAAAATTTAATTTTTTTTCGTAAAAAAAAAATTATTTTTCATAGAAAAACCATTTTTTTTTCTTCTACAAACGAAAATTCGGTTTCCAGGGACACATACAAGGGTATCCCTATGTGAATCAACCGTTCGATCGACGATAGAGAGCCATCTCCACGTGGATGAACCGATAGACTCGATTTTCGTCAAAATTGGGGGTCTGAAAACCTCTAAAAGTCGGAAAAAATTGTTTTCGGCTCCGCTACGATGGAAACGACGTTCACTACAAACCTTTTCACACCCAACTCTTCAAGATCAACGCATAAGAATCGATTTTCCCGACCCATCGATTTTCGCCAAAATTTAATTTTTTTTCGTAAAAAAAAAATTATTTTTCATAGAAAAACCATTTTTTTTTCTTCTACAAACGAAAATTCGGTTTCCAGGGACACATACAAGGGTATGCCTATGTGAATCAACCGTTCGATCGACGATAGAGAGCCATCTCCACGTGGATGAACCGATAGACTCGATTTTCGTCAAAATTGGGGGTCTGAAAACCTCTAAAAGTCGGAAAAAATTGTTTTCGGCTCCGCTACGATGGAAACGACGTTCACTACAAACCTTTTCACACCCAACTCTTCAAGATCAACGCATAAGAATCGATTTTCCCGACCCATCGATTTTCGCCAAAATTTAATTTTTTTTCGTAAAAAAAAATTATTTTTCATAGAAAAACCATTTTTTTTTCTTCTACAAACGAAAATTCGGTTTCCAGGGACACATACAAGGGTATGCCTATGTGAATCAACCGTTCGATCGACGATAGAGAGCCATCTCCACGTGGATGAACCGATAGACTCGATTTTCGTCAAAATTGGGGGTCTGAAAACCTCTAAAAGTCGGAAAAAATTGTTTTCGGCTCCGCTACGATGGAAACGACGTTCACTACAAACCTTTTCACACCCAACTCTTCAATATCAACGCATAAGAATCGATTTTCCCGACCCATCGATTTTCGCCAAAATTTAATTTTTTTTCGTAAAAAAAAAATTATTTTTCATAGAAAAACCATTTTTTTTTCTTCTACAAACGAAAATTCGGTTTCCAGGGACACATACAAGGGTATGCCTATGTGAATCAACCGTTCGATCGACGATAGAGAGCCATCTCCACGTGGATGAACCGATAGACTCGATTTTCGTCAAAATTGGGGGTCTGAAAACCTCTAAAAGTCGGAAAAAATTGTTTTCGGCTCCGCTACGATGGAAACGACGTTCACTACAAACCTTTTCACACCCAACTCTTCAAGATCAACGCATCAGAATCGATTTTCCCGACCCATCGATTTTCGCCAAAATTTAATTTTTTTTCGTAAAAAAAAAATTATTTTTCATAGAAAAACCATTTTTTTTTCTTCTACAAACGAAAATTCGGTTTCCAGGGACACATACAAGGGTATCCCTATGTGAATCAACCGTTCGATCGACGATAGAGAGCCATCTCCACGTGGATGAACCGATAGACTCGATTTTCGTCAAAATTGGGGGTCTGAAAACCTCTAAAAGTCGGAAAAAATTGTTTTCGGCTCCGCTACGATGGAAACGACGTTCACTACAAACCTTTTCACACCCAACTCTTCAAGATCAACGCATAAGAATCGATTTTCCCGACCCATCGATTTTCGCCAAAATTTAATTTTTTTTCGTAAAAAAAAAATTATTTTTCATAGAAAAACCATTTTTTTTTCTTCTACAAACGAAAATTCGGTTTCCAGGGACACATACAAGGGTATGCCTATGTGAATCAACCGTTCGATCGACGATAGAGAGCCATCTCCACGTGGATGAACCGATAGACTCGATTTTCGTCAAAATTGGGGGTCTGAAAACCTCTAAAAGTCGGAAAAAATTGTTTTCGGCTCCGCTACGATGGAAACGACGTTCACTACAAACCTTTTCACACCCAACTCTTCAAGATCAACGCATAAGAATCGATTTTCCCGACCCATCGATTTTCGCCAAAATTTAATTTTTTTTCGTAAAAAAAAATTATTTTTCATAGAAAAACCATTTTTTTTTCTTCTACAAACGAAAATTCGGTTTCCAGGGACACATACAAGGGTATGCCTATGTGAATCAACCGTTCGATCGACGATAGAGAGCCATCTCCACGTGGATGAACCGATAGACTCGATTTTCGTCAAAATTGGGGGTCTGAAAACCTCTAAAAGTCGGAAAAAATTGTTTTCGGCTCCGCTACGATGGAAACGACGTTCACTACAAACCTTTTCACACCCAACTCTTCAATATCAACGCATAAGAATCGATTTTCCCGACCCATCGATTTTCGCCAAAATTTAATTTTTTTTCGTAAAAAAAAAATTATTTTTCATAGAAAAACCATTTTTTTTTCTTCTACAAACGAAAATTCGGTTTCCAGGGACACATACAAGGGTATGCCTATGTGAATCAACCGTTCGATCGACGATAGAGAGCCATCTCCACGTGGATGAACCGATAGACTCGATTTTCGTCAAAATTGGGGGTCTGAAAACCTCTAAAAGTCGGAAAAAATTGTTTTCGGCTCCGCTACGATGGAAACGACGTTCACTACAAACCTTTTCACACCCAACTCTTCAAGATCAACGCATCAGAATCGATTTTCCCGACCCATCGATTTTCGCCAAAATTTAATTTTTTTTCGTAAAAAAAAATTATTTTTCATAGAAAAACCATTTTTTTTTCTTCTACAAACGAAAATTCGGTTTCCAGGGACACATACAAGGGTATGCCTATGTGAATCAACCGTTCGATCGACGATAGAGAGCCATCTCCACGTGGATGAACCGATAGACTCGATTTTCGTCAAAATTGGGGGTCTGAAAACCTCTAAAAGTCGGAAAAAATTGTTTTCGGCTCCGCTACGATGGAAACGACGTTCACTACAAACCTTTTCACACCCAACTCTTCAATATCAACGCATAAGAATCGATTTTCCCGACCCATCGATTTTCGCCAAAATTTAATTTTTTTTCGTAAAAAAAAAATTATTTTTCATAGAAAAACCATTTTTTTTTCTTCTACAAACGAAAATTCGGTTTCCAGGGACACATACAAGGGTATGCCTATGTGAATCAACCGTTCGATCGACGATAGAGAGCCATCTCCACGTGGATGAACCGATAGACTCGATTTTCGTCAAAATTGGGGGTCTGAAAACCTCTAAAAGTCGGAAAAAATTGTTTTCGGCTCCGCTACGATGGAAACGACGTTCACTACAAACCTTTTCACACCCAACTCTTCAAGATCAACGCATCAGAATCGATTTTCCCGACCCATCGATTTTCGCCAAAATTTAATTTTTTTTCGTAAAAAAAAATTATTTTTCATAGAAAAACCATTTTTTTTTCTTCTACAAACGAAAATTCGGTTTCCAGGGACACATACAAGGGTATGCCTATGTGAATCAACCGTTCGATCGACGATAGAGAGCCATCTCCACGTGGATGAACCGATAGACTCGATTTTCGTCAAAATTGGGGGTCTGAAAACCTCTAAAAGTCGGAAAAAATTGTTTTCGGCTCCGCTACGATGGAAACGACGTTCACTACAAACCTTTTCACACCCAACTCTTCAATATCAACGCATAAGAATCGATTTTCCCGACCCATCGATTTTCGCCAAAATTTAATTTTTTTTCGTAAAAAAAAAATTATTTTTCATAGAAAAACCATTTTTTTTTCTTCTACAAACGAAAATTCGGTTTCCAGGGACACATACAAGGGTATGCCTATGTGAATCAACCGTTCGATCGACGATAGAGAGCCATCTCCACGTGGATGAACCGATAGACTCGATTTTCGTCAAAATTGGGGGTCTGAAAACCTCTAAAAGTCGGAAAAAATTGTTTTCGGCTCCGCTACGATGGAAACGACGTTCACTACAAACCTTTTCACACCCAACTCTTCAAGATCAACGCATCAGAATCGATTTTCCCGACCCATCGATTTTCGCCAAAATTTAATTTTTTTTCGTAAAAAAAAAATTATTTTTCATAGAAAAACCATTTTTTTTTCTTCTACAAACGAAAACTCGGTTTCCAGGGACACATACAAGGGTATCCTTATGTGAATCAACCGTTCGATCGACGATAGAGAGCCATCTCCACGTGGATGAACCGATAGACTCGATTTTCGTCAAAATTGGGGGTCTGAAAACCTCTAAAAGTCGGAAAAAATTGTTTTCGGCTCCGCTACGATGGAAACGACGTTCACTACAAACCTTTTCACACCCAACTCTTCAAGATCAACGCATAAGAATCGATTTTCCCGACCCATCGATTTTCGCCAAAATTTAATTTTTTTTCGTAAAAAAAAATTATTTTTCATAGAAAAACCATTTTTTTTTCTTCTACAAACGAAAACTCGGTTTCCAGGGACACATACAAGGGTATCCCTATGTGAATCAACCGTTCGATCGACGATAGAGAGCCATCTCCACGTGGATGAACCGATAGACTCGATTTTCGTCAAAATTGGGGGTCTGAAAACCTCTAAAAGTCGGAAAAAATTGTTTTCGGCTCCGCTACGATGGAAACGACGTTCACTACAAACCTTTTCACACCCAACTCTTCAAGATCAACGCATAAGAATCGATTTTCCCGACCCATCGATTTTCGCCAAAATTTAATTTTTTTTCGTAAAAAAAAAATTATTTTTCATAGAAAAACCATTTTTTTTTCTTCTACAAACGAAAATTCGGTTTCCAGGGACACATACAAGGGTATGGCTATGTGAATCAACCGTTCGATCGACGATAGAGAGCCATCTCCACGTGGATGAACCGATAGACTCGATTTTCGTCAAAATTGGGGGTCTGAAAACCTCTAAAAGTCGGAAAAAATTGTTTTCGGCTCCGCTACGATGGAAACGACGTTCACTACAAACCTTTTCACACCCAACTCTTCAAGATCAACGCATAAGAATCGATTTTCCCGACCCATCGATTTTCGCCAAAATTTAATTTTTTTTCGTAAAAAAAAAATTATTTTTCATAGAAAAACCATTTTTTTTTCTTCTACAAACGAAAACTCGGTTTCCAGGGACACATACAAGGGTATCCCTATGTGAATCAACCGTTCGATCGACGATAGAGAGCCATCTCCACGTGGATGAACCGATAGACTCGATTTTCGTCAAAATTGGGGGTCTGAAAACCTCTAAAAGTCGGAAAAAATTGTTTTCGGCTCCGCTACGATGGAAACGACGTTCACTACAAACCTTTTCACACCCAACTCTTCAAGATCAACGCATAAGAATCGATTTTCCCGACCCATCGATTTTCGCCAAAATTTAATTTTTTTTCGTAAAAAAAAAATTATTTTTCATAGAAAAACCATTTTTTTTTCTTCTACAAACGAAAATTCGGTTTCCAGGGACACATACAAGGGTATGCCTATGTGAATCAACCGTTCGATCGACGATAGAGAGCCATCTCCACGTGGATGAACCGATAGACTCGATTTTCGTCAAAATTGGGGGTCTGAAAACCTCTAAAAGTCGGAAAAAATTGTTTTCGGCTCCGCTACGATGGAAACGACGTTCACTACAAACCTTTTCACACCCAACTCTTCAAGATCAACGCATAAGAATCGATTTTCCCGACCCATCGATTTTCGCCAAAATTTAATTTTTTTTCGTAAAAAAAAAATTATTTTTCATAGAAAAACCATTTTTTTTTCTTCTACAAACGAAAACTCGGTTTCCAGGGACACATACAAGGGTATCCCTATGTGAATCAACCGTTCGATCGACGATAGAGAGCCATCTCCACGTGGATGAACCGATAGACTCGATTTTCGTCAAAATTGGGGGTCTGAAAACCTCTAAAAGTCGGAAAAAATTGTTTTCGGCTCCGCTACGATGGAAACGACGTTCACTACAAACCTTTTCACACCCAACTCTTCAAGATCAACGCATAAGAATCGATTTTCCCGACCCATCGATTTTCGCCAAAATTTAATTTTTTTTCGTAAAAAAAAATTATTTTTCATAGAAAAACCATTTTTTTTTCTTCTACAAACGAAAACTCGGTTTCCAGGGACACATACAAGGGTATCCCTATGTGAATCAACCGTTCGATCGACGATAGAGAGCCATCTCCACGTGGATGAACCGATAGACTCGATTTTCGTCAAAATTGGGGGTCTGAAAACCTCTAAAAGTCGGAAAAAATTGTTTTCGGCTCCGCTACGATGGAAACGACGTTCACTACAAACCTTTTCACACCCAACTCTTCAAGATCAACGCATAAGAATCGATTTTCCCGACCCATCGATTTTCGCCAAAATTTAATTTTTTTTCGTAAAAAAAAAATTATTTTTCATAGAAAAACCATTTTTTTTTCTTCTACAAACGAAAATTCGGTTTCCAGGGACACATACAAGGGTATGGCTATGTGAATCAACCGTTCGATCGACGATAGAGAGCCATCTCCACGTGGATGAACCGATAGACTCGATTTTCGTCAAAATTGGGGGTCTGAAAACCTCTAAAAGTCGGAAAAAATTGTTTTCGGCTCCGCTACGATGGAAACGACGTTCACTACAAACCTTTTCACACCCAACTCTTCAAGATCAACGCATAAGAATCGATTTTCCCGACCCATCGATTTTCGCCAAAATTTAATTTTTTTTCGTAAAAAAAAAATTATTTTTCATAGAAAAACCATTTTTTTTTCTTCTACAAACGAAAACTCGGTTTCCAGGGACACATACAAGGGTATCCCTATGTGAATCAACCGTTCGATCGACGATAGAGAGCCATCTCCACGTGGATGAACCGATAGACTCGATTTTCGTCAAAATTGGGGGTCTGAAAACCTCTAAAAGTCGGAAAAAATTGTTTTCGGCTCCGCTACGATGGAAACGACGTTCACTACAAACCTTTTCACACCCAACTCTTCAAGATCAACGCATAAGAATCGATTTTCCCGACCCATCGATTTTCGCCAAAATTTAATTTTTTTTCGTAAAAAAAAAATTATTTTTCATAGAAAAACCATTTTTTTTTCTTCTACAAACGAAAACTCGGTTTCCAGGGACACATACAAGGGTATCCCTATTTTCCCTTTTTTCCAACTACGAACGAAAATTCGGTTACTACAATCATATACAAAGGTCTCTATGTGAATCAATTTATTGAGATGTAAAGTAGAACTTTGCTCATGGCTTCTTTATCATTTTACACATTTGCCAAAGCTTCCTCTATGAGGAAGCAAAAATTGATCGACACATAGTTCCTCATAGAGGAATCTTTGGCAAATGTCTAAAATGATAAGGAAGCCATGAGCAAGGTCCTACTTTCTTCACAGTAAAAACATCTATTATTGGGTTCATTTACACTGTCGAATATAATATCTCAAATTTGTTGTGTAACAAATAAAATTACAATATTATATTCGAGTTACAAATACGGTCAAAAAATAATGGTGAGTAATAAGCGAATAATGTTCAGCTGCTTTCGTAAATTGAACAGTGGAGAATGGTGCTCTGTACCCACGAAATATCAGTTTTCCAGGTATGAGAATTCTTCGTTCGGCATATTTTGTGTTTTGCCAGAGCACGTAATCTGTATCTTCCATATCAGCGCCAAAGGAGAGCACCTGGCACTCTTTCATGCTAAAGATTTGATTTTTGTTCAGCTCCTTCAAAAGTTACAGTTGTTCGAATAAACTGCATTCGGTGGTATCTGCAGCTAGCTGGTAATTATCT
The DNA here is from genome assembly GCA_963662125.1 of Diplazon laetatorius. Lineage (NCBI taxonomy): Eukaryota > Metazoa > Arthropoda > Insecta > Hymenoptera > Ichneumonidae > Diplazon > Diplazon laetatorius. The sequence continues at coordinate 7,814,290 of OY759153.1, forward strand.
TAATTCCTGATATTCATGTGTTTCTAGAATTAATCTGTCTCGAAAGAAATATAAATGAACCTTCAAGGTAATTTCCTCTACAGTCAACCACTTTATCCCATCTCTCTGAAAACCGGGCAATTCCACGACGGTGAAACGCTGTATCTCCTTCGAGACGATTCGTTCATCAATCTATCTTTCGACTTCTTTGTAACTAGGAAAGTGTGCGTCCATGAGCGCGTGCTGCATCGACCGGAAGAGATGGTAATCCGACGGTGCTAATTCTGAAAGGTAAGCTGTAAGCTGAAAGCTGAAAGACTTCCTATCCAAGCTTCAGAAGCGACGGCTTTGCGCTTTTTGCAGCATGCACGCGAAAGAATGACTTTGCGTCGATTGTTGGCTACCGATGGTCTTTTTTACATAGCATCGTTACTCAATCGGCATAATTGCCGTTGGTAGCAATCAGCTCTAGCGTTTGAGGTGGATTTTTATCGAGAAATTCTCCCAGCTCAACTTCTTCAATTTTTTTTCTTCTGTCCGAGACGTTTTTTGTCGATCACGTCAGAAGTACCGTTTCGGAAGCGTTCGAACCAAACTCTCGGACAATAACCGATGCGTTTCAGCTGCGATTCTCTCGAAGCCGAAGTAACGAAGAAGCGCGTGTCGGTAAAACAGATTGTCGCGATCCATTTTTTTCTGTCAATTGGAAAATCTCTTTTGCAACGATAATTCCAACTTGTGACAAGGGATGGGCATTCATTCAATGGAAATGTATTTCAAATACTTTTCGAACCAAATAATCATTTATTTTACCGAATTTGTTAAATATTCCAATTAATTGTAAAATAATAATTCACGTAAATTGGTCATAATTATTACAAAAATGTGAAAATATTGATTCTTGCTTGATAATTAATCATGGTTATTTGTTTGAAGAAGTATTTAACATACATTTTTATTGAATGGATGTCCATCCCTGCTTGTGACGACTAAATGGCTTTTAGCAATGTCTAAGCTACTAAATATGGGCGACTGTACCGTCGAAAGTTTCCATCGTTGAAACCGGTCGGCTTTACCAGCAGCAATAAAATTAATCACCGATGAAAACTCCGATGTGAGAGTCATGAACATTAACAACACAATCGCAACGTAAATTCACGTGGGCTTTGTGGCCGTGATCAGTGAGGTAATTGTGGATTTTACGTCGAGTGCAAAAGTTCGATGCTGCCATCGCCGAAATGACTAACCAATCCATCGAACGCAATGTCCAATGACGTTTCAGATTGTTCGCGGACATTTCTCGTTATCGGAATTTTCAACGTGAAGTGTCATCGGTTGTAGTACGGCCTCGTCAACTCGACGGCAATTGCTTCGTGCCGAATCAAATTAAAATGGCTTTTCACACGTTCGCAACGCACTTCGTCGTCATCTGTGTCTCTACCACGTCGGGTCTATCGACGTTACAAATATATTTCATACGTCAACATTATCACGTACCGGTGCGTAGATATTCGTTGCATATATATATATATATATATATATATATATATATATATATATATATATATATATTGTTGGTGGTCCGTTTTGACGAGGTTCTTCGAGAAAATTTACGGAGAACCTAACTCGAAAAGTACATATGCCCTGTAAAATTTTATCAGCGTTTCGAAAAACCTATTGGAAAAATTATCAAAATTTGGACGACGGCCGAAAACAGCTTTTGACGTTTTAAATTAGATTTAAATGGATTTTCGCGGGGCGAAATCAAGAACTGATATTTTTTCGATAAGCTGAGACAATTTCACATCGAAAACGAATTTCAAATATATTTTTTTATCGACGTAAGTACGGGAAAAAATACATGAAAAATATAAAAACGGAAAAATGGAAAATTATCTTAATTGACAACTACTAAAAATAATAGGAAAAAATCGAAGAAAAAATTGGGAATTTGTTTTTCACCATCCACTTGAAGCTGCTTAAATATTCATAAAGATTCCCAATAGTGAAGCCTAACGATGTCCGATAATTAGGATTTTTGATCATACATATGTGAGAGTGTGTGTGTGTGTGTGTGTGTGTGTGGGTACACACACATGCACACACAAAATATACTCCCGCAGAAACGCGTTAGAAGCATCGCTGCAAATGGCTAACGACTATAAATTACAACAGGAAAAGCACCAGCGGCAACAGCTTGCACCCAACACCTCAAAAAATAAGCAAGCACGCTCGCCCGAATCACATGCAGCCACGGCTCATAGAACCATTTTTTTCTTTTTCAACATTTTTATGATTTTGTTTTTTGTTTTTAAATTTTTTTAAGAAGTACTCGCTCGACTCCGCATCTACTTCCGCGAACAAGTTTTTTCCCCCTTTTTTCGTTCAATTTTCAACACCGCACATTGTGTTTTTTTCCATCGCCGCGGTATCTGAATTTAATCCCGACATTTTAAATGGAAAAATGAAAAAATAATGAATATGCATTTGCACGCTGGTACGAAACAACGAACGAGTAACCATTGCAATGTTTGCGGTAAAAATATTTGAGTAATTAACGTGACGGAAATTTGGAAACGCAAGTTAGGGGTGGGGGGTGAACAAATATTCACCGGAGTGGGGAATGAGAAATGTCAAATAAAAAAATTATGAATAAATAAAAAAAAACTGGAATTCGCCGAGTCACGGTGTCGAGATTTATCGCGTGAATTGTACGCGATTTAAATGAATTTCGTGAAAATTGGATGAAATATTCGTTTGATTCTGTGTTGGTTCACATTGTTGCCCGTGTCCCCTCCCCCGAGCGATTTGTTTAGTATTCAGAGCCGATTTTGCACCAGATTATACACACGACTACGGTGATCCCTCGAGTTGTTTTCTTCTCGTTAACTCAGCGGAAGGAAATAAAAAAAAAAAGAAAAAGAAAAAAAATACATAGAAAACGTCGTTCGCGAGGGGCGAAATTTATGCATTTTATTCAAGGGACAGTGATTAATCTCAAGCACCGGATGCGTCTGACAACTTTTTTTCGGTAACACCGGTTGACACGTGACATCGTTGAAAAAAACATGAAAAAAAATATATATATAAAAACAGAGTAAATAAAAAAAATTGGCAATTATACAGAAAGTGGACGGGAACTTGGATTTTGGTAAGACTGCGAAATATATTGTAGAAGACACTGTCCCCAGGTGATTTTATATGTATAATTATGTTGGGCGCGGGAATCAAGTCTTCGTATCATTACGCATACTTCTAACTGAGAACCAACCCAAACTAAACTAAATAAATCAAAATAAACTAATGCAAAGTAACAAACTTCGATCTCAGGATCTGTCGGTTTTTTTAACGGGTTAGGGTTAGTTAGTTTATTCTTTCTGGAGCGTTAGCGATTACGATCGAATTTCTGTTGTTACTTTCTTAAAAGAAAGTGCAGATGGCGGGAAAAAAGGTCAATTTTAGGAGTTATTGTCTCAAAAACTGCTTAGCCGCTTTCTTTCAAGTTCGTTTCATTCTAAAGGATATATATTGAGATATGTTAATAAATTTCAGTGCAAATGTACGATGAATGGGAGCGCTATTATTTTGACTGGTGTGAAACAAGTTTTTCACCGCCACGTTCTGCGGTTCCCAATTTTGCGAGCAGTTTGTTGGACCGAAACAAAAATTTCGAGAAGATTCATGAAGTGTAATGTATTGAGTAGGATTTTTTTTCACAAAATGGCCCCTGAATGAAATTAAAATTCAGACGGACACGCGAGTGACATTATAAGTGTTCCATCTTTTTTTTCTTTCGAGGAACAAAACGCTTCAAGAGCACGTAAAAATGTACACTGCGCAGTACGTCCGCACTCACATAATTTCATAATTTTAGTAACTATTTTAATTGTGAATTTGATATTTTAGTGTCACTCACCATTTTTTGCAGGCTCCTTTCCGGGTTGAATCTGTTTAACGTCAGATTCAATTTCATTCATCACCACTTTCGGTTCATCACCACTTTTTCAATCGCCACAAAAAATCCTGAGAATGAAAATCTAAAAATAATTCAAAGCGTATTATTATTAAAGAAGAAAAATTCACCGGCTTCTTTTTTTTAAGGTCAAGTTCAAATTTTTCATCGTGGCGGGCAATTTTTTTTCCAATCAATGTGTTAAACAAATCGATATAACTCATCAACCGTCAAAGTTATGTTCCAATGTCACCTATTTTTTTTTTTTTTTTTGCTGGTCGTGTACACTTTCTGTATAATTACCCAAAAAAAATGAGGATAAGAAAAAAAGAAACGACGGGACAGGACGATGCAAAAAAAAATTGTTGGAGAGAGAAAATCAACGATGTGATATTAAAAATCGTGTGTGTGTGTGTGTGTGTGTGTGTGTGTGTGTGTGTGTGTGTGTGTTAGATGACGCGTGTACGTTGCAAAGAAACTTTCTCAAAGCCTTCGGTCGGCCTCGTGGTGGATACTCCATTATTAAGCAGCGCGCAGTGATGTACACGAGAGCACGAAATCGTCCGCATTAATTGGCCGCTCCGGGCGTTGCGGCATCCGTCGACGTACAAAAACGCCCCCCCGCATTTTGACGATCCTCACAAAGGGGGATGATGAAAAAAAAACACACACACAGAGCTCCGGGTTCCCCGTCAGCTTGAAATACAAAAAAAAAAATTAATCCGACGCTCTTAGCTCGTTGCGAAACGCAAGCCCGAGCTTTATCAAACGTGTTCACGACTAGTTGCACAACAGAGTGTTCAAACGTTCTCGCTCCACTTTTTTTTTCTTTCTTATTTCATATTTCCACAAGAATCAAAAGCCGTTTGATGACTTGATGAAATTTCAACCTCGATTCTCTCTCTCGTCTCGTTTACTCATCAAAGAAAAGAAAAATATAATGAAAAAAAATAAGAAAAAAAACGAACAACACAAAATACCTCTCGGCTTGTGAAAAAGAAAAAACACGAGAATCTCATGTGTCTTATTTTTCAATATTTCAAATCGTTTATTCAATTTTTCTTTTCTTTCATTCTCATTATTCATTTCGTTCCCCCAATACATATACATGTATATATATATATTTTTTTTTTTTTACAAAGATCGTGTACGAGAAAAGTGTGTACAATAAGCAATAACGTTGTCATCGGTACTTGACCGTGCACCCGGACGGTTAATATTCTACAAATTGGCAATGATTATCATTATTATCAATTAATCGATTATCATAATATTATTAAACGTAAATAATGTACAAGATAAATGTTTCATAATTATCTAAGATTCCGATAGTATGTCTTCGAGAGTCTTGTCATCGTGAAGCGGCGAGTGTCCCAACGTCGGATCGCTTTCGAGAAATTCTCGAAGTTCGGATTCGAGATCCGGAACAACGGACGAGTCGGAGGTGTTTAGAATGGAACCGGAAGTCGAGGCGTGCGGCAAGACGATGGGAATTTGGATAGCGGCGGGGGTGGGGGTGGTGGGCAATAGGGAGGGGATCGCGGGTGCGGATTGTCTGGCGGGGGTCATTATATTGGCGGCTAACGGTGAATTGGCGACTCGCAACAAATTCGTCGATACTTGATTGGTCGTGGTTTGAGGCACGAGGGTCGTGTCGGCGACGATGGCGGGATTGTGGGTTATCGGTTCGACCTCCATGGGTTCGGGACCGCCGCTTATGGGAGCGATGCCCATGGCTCGTCGAAGCCCGTCCACCGGAGCTATGGCCGATGGCGGAAGCTTCGTCGCAATGGCCATCAGACTGTCCGTTATTTTTTCCGCCAGAACCGTCTCGTTTTCCGCGGGTTTCGTCACGTTTGCCAAATGTGACGGCGGCGGTGCTGACAAACGCTCGTGTTGAACCTGTCTCAAACGGCCCAACATTTGCGACGTGTCGTCCAAACGGGTTTGCAGAGCCGCACGTTCCTCCGTCTGTTTTAATTCTTCCTCTGTGAAACGTGATAATCAATGACAAATTTATTCGTGACAATTTTTTTTTTTTTATGTAACGCAACCATGTTTTTCTCGCTTTTTCGTGGCTATCAACGGGAGGTAAGGTGGGTCGTTTGGCGGTTGCCGAGTGTCGGTATGGTTGGCAGGCAACAAAACGCACAATAAGATCACTCGGACGCAAAAGGCGCCCCCCACCCCCCCCCCCCCGAGCAGCGGTATCGAGCGAAGGAGGAACCAAGAAAAAATCTGCATTATTTGCGGACTAAGAACGGGCGACCGAAGTTTATAGTGAATCGGCAGCGCCACCAAGCGGCTTCGATACATATCATATTCGACTTGACCACTGGACTCCAGATTAGCACCAAATTTGGTTCAATATGGACCATTATGAAGCTCGGAAAACATGGTTGCGTTATATAAAGAATAGTCACGCGATTGTTAAACCACCCCTGTTGCCACCTCGATACACAATATTATATATGTGGACGATTAACGCCAGAAATACCTTTAGGAGCGTGAAAAAATAGGTTTTTTTCGGGAATTTTTTTAGAGGGGATAAAATCATCGAATCATTTAAAAATTTTCACATAAGCTTATTATAACATCCAAGTTGAATTTTTTTTTTTTTTGGATGACCAACAAAATAGCGGCGTAAACGCGATTATCTCGAAACTACATTTTCAAAAACGGCTTGTGTTGTAACTCAAAAAGTTATCGACCGATTTCGATGAAATTTTGGAAGGTTACTCACAGTAATATTATGGGAAGGAAAAAATTGTGGAAGTGCATGATGCATATTGACCATGTCAATATACGATCATTGAGGAAAATTTTTGGGTTTGATTTCCGATGCCGAATAGCGTGGCCGTCGATGAGCGACTGGGTAACGACAAAGCTCCAGATACAGGACGTACGAACTACGACTGTAGCTGTGCACCCGACGTTGTTTACAGTCAGCTATCGCTAAAACTAGATCCGGTAACGTGGACGAGAACTCGGGAACAACGGATGAGTAGAATGGGGAGTAGAGGTGGGGAATGTTGTGAGATAAGGCACTCGTGATTCTTTCGAGATCGGTGTAACACATACATAATGAAATACATAGGGCTAAGGTATGCATACAATCTAGAGCTAAGGTGAGAAAAAAAAAGTTGGTCGACGGTCGAAATTCAAAACGACAAAAATTCAGAAAGGGAAAAATTCATAACGCCCAAAAAATGTGTACCGTTGATGTGGGTTGCTAACGTTGTGGAAAAAGAGTTCTGTGACGAGTTAACAGATAAAGAATTATTGGAGTAGGATCCCAATGTCTTTCTAGTTGCTAGCTGATAGGTCGAAATCATTTTCGATGAAAGGGACATAGGACTGTGCCTGAAATATGTGAATCATTCTATAATATTCATAATCATATTCTTCAAATGCTTTTACCGGCCGGTTAAGAAATGATAATTACAGCACGCTGGTGACGTGTTGAGTTTGTCGACGTCCAACTGACGCAAATTATAATCTCAATTTATCACACGTAATTAAAGTTGTCTAATAGTAACAACATCCCAATTCTCACTTCGAATCGATGTACAGTTAATCCCAATTCTAACTTCAATATGGTAAACAAAAATGTTAACTTTTTCTTCATTAGAATTATTTGAAGAAAAGTCCTCAGCGTTTTTTGGTACGTTCCATGGAATAAAAAGAGATAGGGACACCCCACAACATAATTGTTTCTCTGTCCTCTAACCATAACACTTTTCTCTACAGCTTTCAATAGTCCACATCTCGACGTAAATAATTCATCCTTACCCAATTTGTCCAAAAAGTCAACGTCTATTCCAATGTCCGAGAGGGTTTTAAGCTGATCCACATCGACCTTGACCTTTTCGGCCGGAACACTCCGATTAACGTCCTGAATAGGTTTTTCAAGAAGATGTTTTATCTTATCCTCTTCCTCCTTGAGACGCCGTTTTTCTTCCAACAATTTCTTCGTTTTTCGATGATCACCGCTGGTCAATATATCAAGAAGATCGTCGACCATGGTAAGCGTGTAATCGCAATCTTTCGCAAAATCCAATATAGATTCGGCATATTGAACCGCGGTTTCATCGCCGTAAGTCTGATAAACGATGTCCGTCTCGTCCTTGGTCAGATTGGCGAATGTCGAGTCGTAACTCGGTGCGTACGAACCGAATGCACCGTAATAGAGTGGTTTCACGGGTTTCGACATGTTTCGACGATCCTCGCGAAAACCAGCGAGCACCCCCGTGCCGTGACTCAATTTTCCAATGAGTTGTCCCAGAGATACCGGTCTCTGATTGGTTCCGGGTATGACACCGTCACCCGGCACGATTATCTGCAAACTCGTCGTGCCGTCTTTCTTCTGTCGCAAAAATCCCATTTTCGAGTTCAATCTTTTCAGGCTCAATTTTTCGGACGCCGCTTTGGCGGCTCCTCTGGCTTGTTTCAAAATTTCCTCGGGCGTAAGATCGTCCGGTATTGCCTCGAATTTTCCAAGACTCGCCAATCGCATTTTTCGCTGATTCTCCTTTCTCAATTCTTCGGCTTCCTCGTTGCGTTCCTCCTGCTCGCGTTCTTTTTCAATCTGTTCCTCGGTCACGAGAACGTCCGGATTGTTCGGATCCTCGACTCCCAATTCGAAACCCAATTCTTCACGCGTGATGTCGTGCATGTAAGTCAATACCGATCGCAATTGACGCAATTTGTCCGGTGTTATCATCTTCATGCCCACGTGAAGCAATTTTTTCGCGGCTTTGTAATAAATCGTGTCCTGATGATTGTACGTCATTGCGTTGTTGCACATGAGTTTGAAATCATCGACGAATTCGTGAAGATTCGGATAATTGTTGTCATCGATTTTTTGTTTTATCGTACTGAAATCCATGGGACTGCTGATTATGGTTGAGTAACCCGGAGCGATGTTGTCGGTTACCGGCCATGCGAAGAATTGTTGGGGATCGCGTTTTTCCATCGATCGCAACAAATGTTCGAGCAAACGTTGGAGCGGCGTGCGTTCGGCGATTTTACGAAGAACGCAAGTTCGAGGCTCGCGATGAGGCGACAGCGAGCTCGCGCTCGTCGTCGTTATCACACCGAGACGAGGTTGTTCAGTCGAAGGCGGTCTCGGTGGCATCAATTGATGATTTGCTATTTTTTTTGGAGGTTCGAGCAAACCCTCATCCGCATCGCCCACAGATTCTTGTGACGATTCCTCCCTCCGTCGCTTTTTGTCCTTGTGATGATGCTTGTGACGTTTGTCTTTCTTTTTCTTCTTCTTCTTGAGTTTTTTGTGTCCCATGTATCTGTCGTACTCGGATTCTCCCTGAGTCACCGAATAATTGAGACCCAGTTGCTGCTGATACTGTTGCGACAACATCGTCGATTGGATCGGCGACTCACCGCCGTATTCGGGCGTTCCGCTGTTCCCACCTACTTTCAGGATCAACTTGAGAGCCGGCGGCTTGTCCGTCGGCGTGAAGTGACCCTCTGGGCAGAACAAATTTTTATTTTTATTTTTTTTTTTATTCAAACTGTTTATGATTTTTATGTATGACTTTTGGATAACGAACGACAAGCTGGAAGCTCTTTGTTATTTCATTGCGTACGACTATCATGCGGTTTCGGGATGATGGATCGGGCAAATACGTATGAGGCGGCGTGCAAAAGCGTGCGGTTTGAAATAAATGAGCATAGATTGGATGAAAATTGTGCAGCGTCGAGCGAGGTAATGCAAATGTGAATAACTAACCAAAAGATATTGCAAAAAGCAAGATTATTCGCAAGCAGTATGGACTTTGAGCTGGCTTTGTAATATCGTAATGACTTTGTCTTCACTTTTAACGAACTGGAAGCGAGTAGTTGGTAGTAGAGAGATTCCGCAATAAAATAAATCTACGTTTTTCGTTCAATTACTTTAAGCTTCTCTCATTTGAATCCCGTTCACGCGTTTCGTGGGGTTTTGCTCCCTCGGGATCTGTGGCAATACTCAAGCTAAGCATCCATAGACACTGACGCCACGCTATCCAACAACAAATAGACCATCTGTTTTCTTTTCTATCTGCTTTTTGTGCAAATCACCGCAATTTTAGGAACATCGTCAGGCCTACCATAACTCGAAAAAGATACAGCAATAAAACATGATGTTGGACACTCATCGACAGTGCAAATTTCTTTCGAACCAATAGACAATATATTTATATGTATACATATATATATGGGGATGTATTCGAGGGTCGCAGAGCAGGGGTTAGGGGGTAACGATAATAAATTTTCGTAGCGTAGCTAGCTTTGGTTCGTGCAACTAGTCCAACTTTCTGCGGTTTCATTAGCCCTAACTTACATAAAAATCGTACCTCTTGCGACAGTAAACTTGTTTTCTTTTCGCGCTCTTTCTTTCTCTCTCTCTCCCTTTCTTTTTCTATACTTTCGAATTGGCCTCAACTTCTACCCCAACCTCACTCTCAGTTTGTCCGTGGTGAAAACGTAGTCAATATTTCCTGTACATCATCAGACTATGAGTACAACGAGGATTCAATTATAAATAACAAAACAAATCTGTATTCGTGTATATCGACTGCAAACATAACCAAACGTTGCAATGAATTTCAATGAATATTTTCAATGATTTATATTTAAATCCAGCATGAAAAATAAACGCAAACACATTATCATTGCCGAATAGATTGTAACATTGCATCGTAAATGTTGAAAACATAGCGAATAAAATTCTTTCGCATTGTGCCTGCGACGGGTCAATCGTTACGATCGAATGAAAATGCCAAATGAGGTTATCCGTGACTTTATGATTGCATTATCGAGATATATATGTACAAACAACTCGTCATCGATGGAAAGCCTCTTTTACAATTTCAGAAGATAAAAAAGGAACCGATGGATCGTGCAAAATACGTGATTCGCGAATTCAATCAAACGAATGTTGTGCGCAAGCAACGAGTGCGCAAAGACAATAATTAATTATTTTTCGACACAGCAGATTTATCGCGAATTCAATTGCAACAACAAAATCACGAAACACGATATTCATATGTTACGGACCAGAGACAGACGTGAGCAGCAATGGGATAACCGCAAAAAGACCCCCGCGACGCACGCATAGGGGGAGGGAAAAAAAAAAGCTCAAGCGATTACTTATTGCTCACCTTCGTGACGTTCGCGTTTGTGTTTTTTATGCTTTTTCGCACTCATGACTTGCGGTTGGGGCAACAGCTTGAACGACAGTTGACGATAGACCACGCTATCAAAGAGATCTCGTCGACCACAACAATCTTCGCAACGACGCTTGATGAACGATGCACTGCTTTGTGAGTTTGTGTACGGGTTATGAGTTGAATGAGACTGTGTATGCGTCTGTGTGTGTGGCGGCGCGCAGTATGTAGTACGACCGTCCGTGGTGCGAGTGCGCTGCGGTCGAAAGCGGCGGCCATTCGAACCAATTCGAACGTCGACCTGGGAATTTTTTGTTTCTGCTTATTATCGGCTTTCAGGATCACGGTCGTTTGTGCAGGTCCGGGAAGGAAGCCGGATTTCAATGGTTGGGTAAGGTCTCCTGTTTTTTTAAACCGAGTTATGGCTTGTCCCCCTGTGGGGACACCTCTGCGCACTAGATTCAATGAACGTCTCCTTACTGACGCCGTTTTTCACTCCATTACGAGACAGCGTTGTTTGTGTGTGTATGTGTGTGTGTGTGTATGTGAATCGTCAGGTGCGAAGCGTATGAATTCGACGATCGGATTATTATATTCGCGTGAGTGTCAAATAACTCCAAATGGAGTATTACTACATTTAATTACAAGATATTTTGCAAGTAACGCCACATTTTATTGGGATTATTGGGATTTTCACAGATATTTCCCGATATGTAGTGTCAACTTTTCAAATGTCAAAGTCGCGCCACGAGAATCAAAACATTGCCTTTTTTCACCAACACACCCCACGGTGGTAAAAAAGGTCCGAAAAAATTCTGTTTTATCGATCGGGAAGCTTGGATCGATAAAGCTACACTACACGACCGACCGTTGTTAACGCATTCGTCGTCGTGAACACGCTTCGCGCCATTGGCGCCCCTGCTGTCATCTGAAACGGGGAGCTTGTGTCGCCGGCGCGAAGCAGGCTCGTGGACAATATACAAACTACACGCACACACATGTATCGTTCGACATGACGCGTGCGACACGCGATTTTTTTCGGGTTCTTATTATTTTTTTATCACGTACATAGCACTGTGTAAGGTTAGGGACAACGTTTATTCGCACGTTCTCTCTCGCTCCGCAGCGAGCGCTGATATCACTGTCTCTCTCGCACTCGGCCATGTAGTTCGTCGGCTTGACGTTTGTGCGAAACGTTTTTCTCGTCAGCAACGAGTGCGAGAGAGATAGCGCTATAGACGCTCGCTGCGGACTGAGAAACGTCTTGTATCACCTTAATGCTAATATACATCAATGGCAACGCATGTGTGCATGGATGAGCGTTTGAAAACCCACGAGGTTCATGGAAACCCGTCATTGTTTGGCATCGACTACAACGCCGGCACGCAACACAAGCAACGACGCTCTCGCAACAACATCGTTCGCACACTCGTGCGTCTGCGCAGTGAGCGCACGTGGATGGACGCTCGCTAATGCAGCGACAACGAAAAGTTACTGATAAAACGGCGAAACAAAAAAAAAAGAAGGAAAAAAAAGTGCACCTCCGGCCGACGACTCCGTCATTGAGCACACATTTAATATACAGTCAGAGGCTGCTCCGAGTTGTCCGAATGATTAGCTATACCGCGTCGTTGTTATCGAGATAACAAATAATGCAAAAATATCGTACAGTCGAACCGCGCTTATGACTACAGTCCAAAATGTTTGCGAAAATTTTTACACGCGTCAATCAACATCACGAAATAAAGTATTTAAACGGAACAAATCACGATTGACCTTGACAAAGCCATCGGTCAAATTTTTGATTCGTCCGTTATTGTGATACACGTATTCATCGTTGACCTTCGTCCATTACGACCTCCGATTATTTAATTTTCACTTTTGCTCCGAATTCAAGATTTTCTTCTTTCGGCCCCCAAGCGAATTCCTACATTACCGACGCTATGAATCGATTATCGTCGTACATGCGGAATATGCAGCCGATACTTAAATAAAACAAAAAAGAAAAACGAAACCAACTAAACGTTCAAATGGACAAAGTCCTCGGAACAATGAATAGACACGAGTAAAAATGTTTCACAGTTCCGGACAAGTGGCCCATCTTCGTTCCTCGTGTCAATGACTTCTTGGACACACGAGACGTCCTTCAGGCCTGGCAAAAACAAAAAAAAAGAAGACAAAGACAATATCAAAACAGAAACTCCGTGAGGTTTGGAAGATATTCACGAAGAGCCGGCGCGATGTGTGTGAGTTAGAAACAGCCGTGGAGGGGGGAGGGGAAGAGACGGGTCGGCGAGGGGGGGGGGGGGGGGCAGACTCCATCGCACATAAACACCACACAAAGCCGCGAAACTCGCGTAGGGCCGTGCCGATCACCAATACACGCCTATGAAAAAACACACTGGCGCACCCGTTTAATTCGAATGCGTTGGCGGATGTGGCGGTTATAACGCCAAAGCAGGGACGAGGGAAGTTAGACACGCGGGTTCCGAGAACCGCGCGGAGCCGGGAGAATCAGTCCGAAGCCCACGAGCGAGTCGCGTGTCGCGTGTGCGTCGGAGGATCACTCGCCGACAGTCCCCCCCCCCTGCCGCCATTTCGTCGTGCGTTCAATCCTAACGCGAAGAAACTAAACTTATGACGAAAAAGAAAAAAAAAAGGTTTTTTTTTCTTTAAAGAAATAAATAAATAAATAATGATGATAAGACGATAAAAAATAAAAACACGACGAAAGAGATGTTTGAGTGTGCGAGGTCGGGATCTTGATATTAAACTTCATCTGTACACTAACCCTTTCTGGGAACAAATTATATATATATATATATACTCCTACAAAGTAATATTTGATTTTGAAATATTAAAAAAAAATAAGAAAATTTTAAAAAATTAGATCGCAGTCAAACGCCATCATTAAACTTACGGACAATACGTTAAATTATATGTACTTTACCGTATAAATTTCAAAAAAAAAAAAATCACATCGAGTTTGAAAAAAATGTTTGAAGCTCCAAAATGCAAAAATTGAGACCCAAACACAGTTTCTATTATTTTTGGAGTCTTTGTTTTCTTTTTTTTTTTTCTTAATTCGAAAAAAACCCAACATTTTGAAAAAATAAACATTAAATTCAACTCATTATTCCCTAAGTTACGAAGCATTTGAAAAAGAGAATGAAAGAAATAATGAATACTCCTTTTGTTTGGTAAAAAAACATTTTAAAAACTCGACCGAATGAAAACCTCGTTGATTTGGTATGGAACACCCTCAACGAACCCTTCGAAGGATCGGGTCTCGTTGAGCCGGCCGGTTATAAAATACTAAACGACAGTCGCCCAGACCTATCGACATATCACACCGGCGTGAGCCACACTGTTGCTGCTGCCCCGCCACAACGCAGCCAAAGACTCGTCGGCGTCGCGGCCTCTCGGGCTTCGTCATTAAAATTTTCTCCGGTTTTGCTTCCCATCGGGAGTCAGTCTCTCTCTCTTTCTCTCTCTCTCTTTCTCTCTCGTGACTCCTCGACGGAATATCGCGCGCCCGGGCTCTCCCGAGTCTCCCTACCGTCTTTATTACGTTGCATTGTCGCACGAGCCCCAGTTACGCACGCACACGCACACGCACGCCACGCCGCGGCGGCACAAACTCTCTTCGGTTACGCGCGGACGACCAATTTTTTCGTTCGCGGGGAACCCCTCGTCGTCTCAAGTTGTCATCGACCATACGACCGGATTGTCGCGTTTACAAAACCGAAAACACACGCGAGATATAAAAAAAAATCACACACACACACACGCACGAAACAAAGAAGAAGAAGAAGAAAAAAGAAAAGGTTTCGAAAAAAAACCGGCAAACGACGAATGGAGAACGCGTTCGCCAATCGTCGTAGAAAAAAGTGCGGGAGTAAAATTTTCGAAGATTCGTCGTTTTGAAAAATTTGAAACTTTGAAAACAAGAATTTTTTTATTAAAATTTTTTCTGTTTGAAAATAATTGTGAGGGACGGTGCATTTGTTTTTGAATAAATATATATGTATTTGGGTTTTTAGTTGGTCGTGTTGTTTGTTCTTAAATACGAACGTGAAATTTTTGGAGTTTGCGCGTTGGGCACGGAAGAAATAATAAGTGTTGATAAATCGGGGTTTTTTTTTTTCGTGTGTTGATAATATTCGGAGTGCAAACGACGTGAGTTTGGAAGACAAGGAGTAACGATGCAGGAACGTTTCAAAGTGACGCCGGCCGATCGCGATCAAGCCGGATATAACTGGCGCAATGATTTACGCGGACAGAATTCCATAGATCACGACGATGCTGGTGAGTTTTAACGATTTACGATTTTTCATTCATTATTTTTTTTTTTTTTGCGATTCAATAGTACTTTCGACGACAGAAGCAAAATGTACATCTGAAAATGTGAAAACAAAAAAAAATCTGTATCTATAGATGATTCATTGATTTTTTTTTTTCAATTTTCAATGGCATTTTCCAAAATTTGAATTTTTTTTATGTAACTGATCAAAATCTTTACATATAATATATGTTATGAAAAAAAAAGGTTTAAACATTTTCATCAAGAATATTAAATGACAAAATATACATATTTTTTAAATTGTAGTTAATGCTCATATAGATATTTCATGGACCTCTGCATACATAATAATTCAATAAAGACGATTTTATTTCAATCAAACGATTTTCAACCCTTTAATGCATGCATAAATGTGTTTCAACATTTTTATCGGACAGACTAAAGTACAGAAAAAAAATGTTTTAAGGATTCTAGACGCATATATAAATGAATGTGTTAAAACTCTTTTTTTACTCCAATTCACTTGATAAAAATGTTAACAGCCTTTTTTGTATACACCTATAAATACATATGAGGGTTTTAAATCGTTTCATTAATGTTTAAAAACGTTTAATTGATTATTTTGTACATGCAAATATAAGTTTTGGAACATATTTTCCATCCCAATGGGTAATTTCGTTCGAAAAAAAGTTACATAATACGTAACTCTTCACTTCACAGTAAATAAAAATATGATATAACATAGTTTAAAATACTCCCACGTCAACGTGACGTATTGCATGGTACGAATTCTCGGACGATCTGTTATCGATCGAGTCACATATATATATATGTATAAACTCCGCGTATATTTCGACGTGAGAACGAGAGTCGTTTATAACAACATCAAATACAAAACAAGCGAAGCGACACCACAAGACCCCCGGCCCGGCATTGCGCGTTGCTCCGTTCCTTTGTCTCTCGTTGCACGAATGGAATTAATGATTTTCCGCCATTTCATCGTTCGCGTTTGTTGCAACGACGATTTTCGAAACAACGAAAAACGAAATTTCGGAGTCCGAAAGCCTTTTCGCGAATAAACGTTTTTTTGGTTTATTTATTTATTCATTTTCTTTTTTTTTTTCATGACCATGAACGTGTATCGCAAATGAATAATGTGGTGGGTCACAAAATGGTCGTCGCGAGTCAACAACGGGTCATCGACTCGGCACAACCGTTGTTGATTTCGGTTATTATGCTTGGGGAAAAAAAAAAAGAGAAAAAAAATAAACCTAAAACCAAAACTAAAATTTTAATTTGTAGAATATTGTTTGTCGGATGTAAAATTGAAATGAAATTTATACGACGATTGTTTCGTTTGGGGTTGTATTATTGCGATACATCGCCCCCAAGGTCGCGTTTCGGCTGGAACTTTTCCCCTCGGTCATGGATACACATTTATTTTATCTTTTTTTATTTTTTATTTTCGTTTCTTTTCGCTCGTCTGGGACGCTCGAGACACGTGTATACACATATATGTATATACGACGAAGTAGAGCGTATAGCAGAGGGCGAACTAATCGATAAGCAATAGAGTATGCCGTCGGTAAGGTATGGAACGGTTTGCGAGCCGGGCCGACTGCTCCGACTGGGGTCCAAGCCTATGGCGCCGCGGTCTGGCGACACGCGGAATGGCGTACCGGACTCCTATTTGTTCATTTCGCTTGGTCAACTTTGCAACAATCGGAAGTATAAAAAGACCGGTCAGGAGCGATAGAGTTTCGCAGCCATTCTTACTGAAATTCTCTACAACTTTTTATAATACGTATCGACAGCTATTTGACCTTGACAAATAAATTTGCTTTAAAAAAAACCTTTTTAAATTTAAAAAAAAATTAAACAATAAATAAAAAACCGTTGTTTCTACATTTTTGATAAACTAATTGAGCTACAGTGATCGTTATAATTTTCATCGAAAGTATCAATTAAAAGCTACCTTTTTCAATTTTTTTCCGCCGATTTTTTGCATCGATAGTTCGGAAGTTCGAGGTTATCGCTCTGATAACGACTTTGAAAGCAAATATATTGCGACTGAAGGGTTTTAAATGACGCGAATAAAAAAATGTTTCTTCGTTGAGCGAAGGGGTTAAATTTGTCGCTTGAGCCGAGGGCGCTGCTAAGCTGAAACCGCCCCTGATCGAGGTTATCTCGGTCGGGATTGTTGGGTTAGGAAGAGATGCGCTATTAGCACGGACTCTCGTCGCGTTACTTTTTTTTTTTTTTTTTTTTTTTTACGGAAAATCCGGAGTGTCGCAACAATCGACATCCAGCTGGGCTGTCTCGCGACCAACGTTTTTCCGTCCGCGTTTCGCTTTTCTTTCGTCTCGTGGGTTTGGCGTCCGGGTTTTTATTTGGAAACTTCGTCCAGCGAGCGTCACGCGATGGCGCACGGTCTGCCGGGGGACCTGCGTCTCGTAGTCGAGTAACCGGGTTTGGTTGGTCCGGTCCTCTCTTACCTTGGCCGTAAAAATAGTATAACCAGCGTCTCTTCGGTTAGCTTCTTGGAATTTATTGTTATTATTCTCACGAGTTTGGAAAGAGACGTGGACCAATGTCGTGTTAAGCTGTCTCACTCGTTTGTTTACCATCGTAACGCTTTGATGCATCGAACGGAACAAGATGAAATACACGGGGAAAGCATTTTATCGTTTTTTAGAAAAATAAATAAATGTATACATTATATAGTAAAACAAGGTGAAACTTTCAATTTTCTTCCTCTGAATCGTAGATAGTGAAAAAAGATTCTTCCCTGGGAAAGAATTTGCATTTTTGCTTCAATCTTCGACTTCGTCATAAACGAATCTTCGTTCACTATCTACGACTCGAAAGAAGCAAATTGCGAATTTCAACTTCAGCTTGTTTCGATATCTTAGCAGAATGAAAATATCATAAAATCAAAACTTATTGATGGATTTCGCCCAAATGCAATACCAACCGACCTCGGGTACATATCTTTTCGTCAAGAACTATTTAGACAAGTATCTCAAAATTTGCGATCGCTAGAGTGATAACGCCCTTTTTTGGGGAATGTGAAAACGACATAAAATCCGATTCGCAGCTTGAATCATTACGAAAATTAGAGTCAAAGGAGGGATTACGGAGCTGCACATGTCTGCAAGATTTGAGGGCTGTAGCTAAAACCGTTCTCGAGTTATGCAAGTTTCAATTTTGGGAGGCCATTACACACATACACACACACATACATGCATCCGGACATTTCCTATAAATGTGTTTTCTCAGCGTTTTGGCACATTCTGAACATGGTGACATTGAGATCTCGAAAAAAAATTTTCCCACCGTCACAAAGCTTCCTTTATGAGGAGGAAATAATGCAAGAAAATGGTAATTGGGCATTGTTATCTAGGAAAAGGTTACGGCTGCCGTTTTAGATGTTTATTCGATTTTTTTATCTTATTTTTTAGTTGCCTAACATTTAACGTTAACGGAAAAGTGTTGAATTATATACAGAATTACGAATACGAATCATGCAAGACTTTTCTTTTATTCACGTTTGCGTTCGGGGACACTGAAAACACATGGTTCATCGTTAATGTTACCGACCGAGTATGTTTCGTATCGACTTAACGATCGCGTCGTAAAATTTTTGTTAAAGCCCACGACTGAGATAACGATCGTCAATAAAAATTCGTCGTTAAACTGTATTTACGAAGTCTGAGAAAACGGGGGCGTTTTTTTTTCAACCTCTTTCACGATGAGTCATGGATTTTGAAATTTATTTCACAGTCCAATGGATTTGGAAGTATAACCAATTTTTATGACCAAGCGATTTATTATTTGTAACGAGTTTTGTTTTAGCATGGAAATGTCGGGTCTTGTAGAATAAATGAATTGTCGACGATGGATAACAACTTATTCGGTCATTAAAATTATGTCGGCCCAATTATTGCTACGGTTAATGAGTATCATTAAACGTCGCAATTATGCGTTACGTTGGAGACGTGGCGCTTGTCGGATCTGACGGCAGGGGGGGGGGGTCAAAGAAACAATCTTCATGAAAATACATTTAAAGTCGAAATTACGACGAGACAACTTGATCGTATTGTCGCCTCGACGTCAAAACTGGACGACACTAACGGACGCTCGTTATCACGTCCTTTAAATGGCTTGGAAATCCGTGACAGCTACATAATCGATTTTATATTTTTCTACAATGAACTTCCATCGGCACGTTTCGTTTTACGCCCACTCCGATCATTAAAATGTGGTTTGAGGTTGCAAAGTATTTATATAGATACACTACCGTCGGATATTATCAGGACACTAGCGAGGGGTGCTCGCAGAAATAACTTCTGTCTTTGAACGTCGCTAACTTCGCGACAAATAAAGATAGAAACTTTTTTGAAGCACCGTTAGAAAGGTCATGAATATTTGAATTCATTGATATTTTTTAAATAATGTTTCAATCATTGAGCACTGGAAAAACGTGTAAAAAAGATTTTTAAAAAAATCGGATTTTTCCGAAATTTTCTATCTCGACTTCAAGTCATAGCCAAAGTTAGGAAAAATTTTTCAGAAGTTTGACACTTTTTATGCATGATCTCTGAAACCTTACCTGCAATTCGAGCTCAAGAAGTATGAAAAATCTCAGGGGGTTCCTGAGATATCATAAAAATTGTGCAGGGGTGCGTGAGTCCAGCGCAGGCCATCGATTGCACGATTCGGCGGTCTCGCTCGCTTGTTTTCTCGGGGGAGCAGGACCGAAACAGATCATGAGTACAACGGGCGCTTGTATGATTATAGCGCTTGCATTATTTATAGCAGTTCAATTTCTTTAAAGCATTGAAATAATTATTTCTTCTATATCGATGCAGTTCATACTAAATTTGAAAAAATGCATGGAGGTATATTGAAATATAAAAATATGCTCCTGAAAGGATACCCCGTACTAGCGCCCGTTGCACTCAAGATCCGTTTCGGTCCTGCACCCCCGAGAAAACAAGCGAGCGAGACCGTCGAATCGTTCAATCGATGGCCTGCGCTTGACTCACGCACGCCTGCACAATTTTTATGATATCTCAGGAACCCCCTGAGATTTTTCATTCTTCTTTAGCTCGAATTGCAGGTAAGGTTTCAGAGATCATGCATAAAAAGTTTCAAACTTCTGAAAATTTTTTCCTAACTTTGGCTATGACTTGAAGTCGAGGTAGAAAATTTCGGAAAAATCCGATTTTTTTTTCAATCCTTTTTCTACGCTATTTTAGTGCTCAATCATTAAAATATTATTAAAAAAATATCAATGGATTCAAATATTCATGACCTTTCTAACGGTGCTTCAAAAAAGTTTCTATCTTTATTTGTCGCGAAGTTAGCGACGTTCAAAGACAGAAGTTATTTCTGCGAGCACCCCTCGCTAGTGTCCTGATAATATCCGACGGTAGTGTATATTGAACGAAACAAATTATAAATAGTATTCAGTATTAATTTGGCACATCATTACAAATGTAGCAAGAGCTGCCCAACAGTGGTATGATGTTTCGAATGAAAATTTGTTTCGACAGGTCTTGATTCACACATTTTTTCATAGGAATGAAAAATTTATAGAAATTTCGAAGTATCGAAATTTCTGTAAATTGTTTTTTCCTAATCCAACAGAATAATGTGACGAAATGTAATAATCTGGACGGATGAAATATTTGAGAGGTCATTGGACGGGATCGAACGTATTAACGTAATTGCACGCTGCAACATGAAAAAACATGATGAAAACATTTGGCTGATTTGCACCGTTCTTTGAAACCACTGAATTCAGTTTTATTTGAGAAGCCATGGCTGATATGAAACTTTTCGAGTCTCATGGATGTATATATGGTTTGTACATAAATCATATGAATGAGAAAAACCAAATAACATATGCTTACCCAAAAATGATATTCATATCGATGAACGATTATGTTTAGCTTTTGTTGAAATAATTTTTGTTATTTTCATTCAAACCTGGTATCACAAGTATTCCATCGATAACAAAATTCCCAATAATATTTTCATTCGTCATGCTGAAAGTCACGTTGAGGCAAATTGTGTAATGGCTGACGAAAAAGGTCTTGACGTCTGCTAACACGCCATGCCAAAAAAAAAAAATCTATAAATCCACGAAAAAAGCGAATAAATATCGTTGACCCTGAAATCTCAAAAAATATGACTTTGAAAGAAAAAAACAAAGCATTTGAGACATTATTCAGCCCCTGACAGCATACAATTCTCATTCGTAATACTTTTTTCTATGGTTGAAAAAGGGCGAGATATTCGAGGTGATGAAATTGGAGATATTAAAGGGCAGTAATGACAGGCCCGACTGGACTGTCCCTAATGGGGTGGGCCATGAAGCAATCGCCATTTCCAGTCCCAAAGGTGGTGACTTCACGAGCTCTTTGTGCCTTTTGGATACCCCAAACCTACCCCATCTTTCCACCCTCTTGTGTGTTACCCCAGGACACGAAAGGTGGTCGATAAGTGGCGCCCTCCGTTCAAACTTTATCGAACGTCCCAGGGACGAACCCCTTTTTACCTTGCGCGGGAAATACACCGACTAGCGATTCGATCGAACTCCGACTCGTAATCTACTCGTGAGCTAATCCCATTAGTCTGTTCTTATCTCACGGAGGTCATACAATTCCCACGTGAACCCCGAGAATGTTCAATCGAACACCCCGAAAATATTCGATCAAACGTCATCGATTGAAACTGACTGGAAAAGTTTGGATGTTGAGACGTTCGGAAGTTTATTACTCAATCACGCCTTTTAAGGTTGATTTACGATTTGTTTCGCTCGTTCTTTATCGCTCAGCAGCGAGCGCCGATGGTGCTATTTCTCTCGCACTTACGGCGGTGATCGGACGAACGAAACGACTCGTACATCGCCTTAACGACTGAACGGATTTGAATAAAACTCGGTGGTTAGATGGTCCGTGTCTCAATCTTTCGCTTCCTCATCGATAAATATTCGTTCACTATCTACGAATCTGAGAAGGTGAATTTCAAATGTTGACTTGCGGCTAGTTTTGATATTCTAGCATCGATGGATAGGGGTCGTAAAATTTCAATGTGTTCTCAAAATTACACGTGTAAGTGGATTTCCACTGAATTTAGTACCAACATTAATTACTCAACGGTTAATTTATGTATATTCAGGAGATTGAGCACGGAAATTCAAATATCAATAATAAAAATAAAACAATCAAAATATTTTAACAAATCGGCAGAATTTTAGAATTGAAAAAAAAATTGAATTGCTTTGAAATCCGATCTATTTTGCCGATCTTTGCTAAATTTGATACGTGTATCACGGCAGGATGATGTTATGTAGTTTTTAAAAGTTTTGGTCCAATTAGTGAAATTTGACCAGAGTTATAGTGATGAATTTGAATTCATGTCTTCGATTAGCACATAGGATTACTATTTATCCCGGTTAAATGCATAGTTCCTTGGGGAACATAGTTCCTTAGGGAACATAGTTTCTTAGGGAATATAGTTCCTTAGGGAACATAGTTTTTCAGGGAACAGTTCCTTAGGTAACATAGTTCCTTAGGGAACTATGCATACTAGGGATTGATACTAATGAAACCGATTTTCTATCTGTATGGGCGTTTCCATTTTAAGTCTAAACAACCGAATCAATTTTGATGAAACTTGCCGGATATCTTTAGGGCAGTCTAACCCAGAATTTAGTTTTTTGTTTTTGGAGATAGGGGGGGGGGGGGAGCGTCAAGGCATTTCACTTGCTTCCATCGGATTTCGATAAAACTCATGTCACTGAAAGAGTTTCAGAAACAGGACCAATTCCCGAAATTGCATTGAAAAATGTTTCCTCAAATATTAACAGAAGAGAGTTCGAAAGTTAGCAGTATACATACTTTGTTTCGCTATGCAAACCAAAGCAAGCTCAAAATAAGTCAATAACTTTTTTGTCGATTTCAAACTATGTACAAAAAAAAAATATGTTGAATCATAGAGATTTCAGCGGTGTGAGTGCAGTGGATAGGTCACGGCTAGTAATCCATAATTCGATTATCATCGTTCGGTGATGCCGAATAATCCGAACTCTCACGTGACTATGTAATTACCATTTAAATGGAATACGATAGATATTGCGATATTTTCGCACGGTTAATCTTGTTTGCTCGCATGAGAATCAAAGGGCGGGAGGGGGGGAGCGGGTCGGGAGTCGGGTTCGAAGCTCGCGAGAAATTTATTCACACGGATCATTGTTTATGCAGATACCCACGTTATACACATGTAGATTGGATATTATTGTCTCGCTGACTAACACGCTCGCGAGCATTGAAAAATCGCACGAGGCTTCTGCAAAAGTCTCTTATCAACCTTTGTACGCACGATTAACGCCCCGGCTGCGTCGGTCCAACGATTGCACGGTTCACTCATGCTCACGTGAACTTCGCGATATGTTTCATAATAATCATTATTCCCGATTCAACGACCCCGCAATAAAAGATTTCCCGTTGCATCTGTTTACGTTACACGATTTTAGTTTTTTTTTCCGGTGTCTCGATTTTTTTTTGTTTTTCATACCCACTCGAAGCAATTGTGATGAATTATCGCATGATCTGAATAATAATTTTGGATATTTCATTTTATTCTCACAAATGAAATTTCATTTCGAAGAAGAAAAAAAAAGAGAATAATAATAAAAAAATTTTACACGGGTGTAAATTTAACTATTATTATTATTTAGTACTTTACGGAATTTCATTTTCATCGGTTTCATAACACGAAACAATTATTATGAAATATTATCCGATCGAAATAACGATTTCACATATTCTATTTAATTTCTATTAATTGGATTTCAACACAAAGTCGTACAAAAATAAAAAATAATCAAAGTGGTATTCACTCTCAAAAATGTTGCACACCAGATTACACTGGCCCAAAGATTACACAAGATTACTCTCACAAAAAAATACATGAAGAACACATGTCAAAAAATAGATCTGTTTTATAATCTTTCACAATTACATACAGTTAACCTAGAATTTTTCAAGATTACCCGTTAATCCCAAGTGCATATGAGAAATACAACAACCACAAAATAAACACACAAATGATAACCGAAAATTTCTCATCTCATGTATACCAGATTACACGAGTGAATACCCCTTCAAGATTAACAATAAAAAATGTTCACACCATCGTAAATTTCGTCATTGTCATCATCACTATTATTTTATACTCGACATAATTTTCATATATATATATATATACATTATTTTTCTCATCGATTCAATAACGCTCGCGGTTCGTGAATGTTATGTACACGGATGAATTAAAATTTATCGCCGTCATTGTCGTCGCATTCCTCATTCTTCTGTTACTCAATGAATGACGCATAACAATTTGAAATAATTGTCAATTGACACGGCGGTCCCGATGACCCCGTTCGGTCGTCGTTTTCCCACAGCTGAGAGACAAAAGTGACCGAACATAGACACGAAGCTGCGGGAAACGACAAGGGGCGAGGGGCGAGGGTGGGGGGGGGGGGATAGGGGCCAAGCATATTGCCGTTCGTAGCCCCGTTGCCCTGGCCCTGAAAAGGTTCCCGGTCGGGGTGAATCCGTCAAACGCACGCCGCTTTTGTCTTCCGGCCGTTTGACATAACTATACATATATATAGACGTTAATATATTTGCGAGTCTGGTGTGTACGCAACACTTTCGAGCTTCTAACGATTGTTTCACGCCATTCGGAGTGATCCTAGTGACTTTGGGATTGATTTCAAAGGAAGACCGCTGTTCGCCACTTGAATACGAACCAACACGTTGTCACCACCGATAGATGACGTTGTGGGGCGGGGGGGAGGGGGGGGGGGCGTTGACGAACACACAAATGTGTCGTGCATCACGATATTTCTGTCGCTACGAGTTTAATTTTTTTTTCTTTTCCAAGGATCAAACACGGCGGCTTGTGATGTTTTCACGTGGTGGGAAATTAATCCAAAGTCGAGAAACCGTGATGAGGTCGTTTGTGTTCGGTTCTGTCAGTGGCAGAAGTCGAGAGTCGGGTTGACATCAAAGGAGGCACAGTTTCTAGGGGTTCGCGAACTTCCGACTAGTTCGCATCTCCATTGTTCACGCTTTTCCGCGGTCACGAGTGGGTCAGTGTGTTATAACCAGACGATATTTTCCAATGGTTCACGTGAATTTTTGCACACACGACGAATATGGGATGTGGAATGAATTACTTGTTGTTTTTTTTTCTTTCAACGTGAAAACGGTAAAATTGGTTTTTGGTAGGATATTGGTACTCACTACTTGTTAATTATATGTGAACCTGCTACTTGAATTTGAATTTTTTTCTTTCGAAAAAATTAGAAGACAAGTCGTTGCAATTGTTTTCAGTAGTATGTTAGTACTAGTTCTCGCCTATGTGAACCTGGCACTCGACTTTGGAAAAAATGTTTTTTTCTTTCGTCATTCTTAGAGATTTAGGTATGTAGTTGTTTGTAGTGACAACATTTTCGTTTCTAGCTCGAAGAAAAATATATTTTTTTAAAATAATTTTTTTTAAGTATAGTTTATTGTTTGTAGTGGTTTAAAAATAACTTGAATACGATCGGAACACGCTTCAGAATTGTTTGTATTCGTTAGTAGTTTCGTTTTTTTTTCGGTTGTGGTAACTCGAAAATGAACTTCAAACGACCTACTCACTCCACAGTCGTTTTCAGTCGACTCTTGACACGTGGGATATGCCCCCAGCCACCTAATAATATCTGGGGGGGGGAGGATATCCCATATATATATATGTCAGAAATGTTCTAGCCACACATCGGTAAAGTAGGGATTCCCTCAGACCAAGTGCAGAATATTTTGAATATAAGGAAATGAAAAAAAATGAATAATCAAAGGCTTTCAGGAGTAAGGCTTAACAACAAATAATACAATAATGACCAAAACCAAATCATAACCTCTTAAAAAAAAATTCCTACCAATTGAGTTTCCAAATAAGAGTTTGACGATTTGTTACATTTTATCCAAAAACTCATTTGAGTTGCCATGAAGCGAAGATAACAAAGAAAATGAATTCCATACTCTTTCAACATCGTAATCGAGATCAAATCGACGAATGATCGACCAAAAGATAAAAAACTAGTATCCACGTACTCGACGATTCGTGCCACTCGTGTTGCGTATCAGGATTATTAGTTATCCCATGAAGAACCCATCCCATCCATCTATTTCCATACAGCGAATATAAACTACGACCCGCGTCCAACGCCAACAACATTTCATTTCATTATTGGCCCAATTACCCGAGGCGATGAGGCGTCATACTTTTTATCACACACACACACACACATTGGCTTGGACCAGTGTGTAAGGACCACGCAGCGACGAACGACGAAGTGAGGACCGTAAGTGCGGGTCCCGCGAACCGCTTAAACCAGTTTGTCTCGATTAGTCTCTTCATCGTCGTTCATCGTATACCAGTGCCATTGAGGCGCGTCGCAGTGTGTTGCTCTTCAATTTATATCTTTCGCTTATCGGTACGGAATTTCACGCACAGCGATACGTGCACCCGTAAATTAGAACGTCGATCATATTACACGTTAATCATTGAACGGGCTATGAGGAATGTCCAACAATAATTTGAATAATCAAACAGAATCAAACTAACGAAAAAAAATTCGAAAATTCTTTTTTTTTCGTAAGTTTTCAATGATTTTTGTGGAAAAACAAATGGTTAACGTTTTTTTTTAAACCCTTAGTTTTTCTTATCTTAAGGTGCACCACTAGTGTGACCGCCTGAAAAAAAGCTGATTTTTGGGAATTTTTTTCTAAAGGATTCTCCTGCCTAGCATGTTTTGATGTTTTAAGGATATAATTATGGATATATAATAAATCTATAATAACATTTTTGTGTTAAAAAATTAAACATTCAGTAAAAGTTATTCAGAAGCTCCCGAGGCTAAAAAAAAAGTGCCCCCACTGCTGCAGTGACAGCGACCTTTACAGTGGCTGAAATTAGAAAAAAACCAAGAAGTTTATCATGCTAGAAGGTTACCTGTACCATGACCCTCGATCGAAAAAAAATTTGAAGTTTAACAAAATGACAGAGTTTTAAAAAAAAAGTTTCAAATTTCACGCGAAAATTTGATTATTTTTGGTCTCCTAAAATTACCTTTTTTTATTCCACCGCAAAAATTGGAGCTTCAAAAATTGGAGAATCATATCTAAAAGAAGCTGCAACAAGAATCATATCGATCTGATGATTTGTCTTCGAGTTATAACTGCAGCAAGTTTGAAAAATGTAGTTTCAAGAAAAACGCGTTTGAAGTTTAAATCACTGATTTCATTGTTGTTACTATTTGAGATATGCACTTGAAATTTCGGTATGTTATTTCCAAAGGACTATCGAATATAGACTATCGAAATATGCAACAACAAAAAAATCGATTTTTTTTAAATTTCACACTTGTGGTGCCCCTTAATACAATATTAGTGATCATCCTCTATTATTTCAATACATGTTCTTATTTGTGTCCTTTTGAATCAATTAGAACTTTTGTCAATTCTTAATATGAAAATTCGAATATCCGAATTTTCATATTTGATATACTATAATTTTATATTTCATATATATTATTCGTTGTCGTTCATTTGGGGTAAACACAAACATTTCTTATTATCCTGCAATAGCGTTTGCACAGCAGAAGATTTCGCTGTATTTCACCATGTACAACATGTCAGTGCCGATTTGGCACGACGAGAGCTGCGATGGTCGGACGTAAAAGAAAATGGCGACGGGTATCGGTTTCAATTCCACGTGGAATATCACGGTAAATGGGATTGAGACTTTTGCCATCTCATTTTCGCGAAACTTTCACGTAACTGCAGATCCATCGAACGCAAATTCAATGTGCAAGCGATACAGATGGGTTCATGATCGATCGGTAACGCGATCGATTGAATTTATTTCGCAGGGATGATGTACGATGATGTTTTTTGCATACCGCTGTACTCGTGGTTTGGTATTATATATATATATATATAGGCGTAGTCTGGCGGAATCTAATTTTGTTTATGCTCCCCGGAGACGAGTAAGGACATCGAAACCCGGCCGATACTTTCAGAACCCTGCTTCCTCGATGTGGCTAGAAGCTTTTTGAAAGTTTCCGAGAAGCAACGGAAAATGTGAAAACCACCAATGAAATATTATCTTATTTTTTTTCTTCTCCTTAGTACAGCTACAGATATATTTATACATTGAAGTGGCCTTTTCTTAAAGTCGACTTCCCAATTTTCACTGCCCTTGATTCATCACAATTTCCGAGATATTGATTTTCATTTCACTTCACAGCCACCCAAATAAAAATCTTTTTCTGGCCTGAGGGTCAGACCATTTTTTTCCATGTTTCTAGGGTAGCCAAAACCGAATTCGAAGTCGATTTCACACCCAAGACATTTTTTATTCGTGGCTGTGTTTTCAACATTGATAACATCGAAACGTGACCTAAAAAAATCTTCATCCGTTTTCATGAATCTCCAATTTGTTGTTTTCCTTCGTGAAACGCGAACGATCGATTCGAGTGCATTTTTTTTTATTCCGAAGTTGTTTATATGGGACGACGGGAATGACAAGGGGTGAAGGTTGATTGATCCCGAAATTACAGGCAGGAATTTCTCGATAGCGGGGTCACTCGTATTACACGGGCATATACTCTTGTAATCGAGCTTCGACCTGTCCATCGTTCGTTCGAGCGATATATATATAGCTATATCAACCGTGCGATTGACGATGATAGGAATTTCCCGTTGGAAATTGAGAATCCACGGGATCTCCTAGTGCCGACGGGTTCGCACTCTGTCTTCTTACTCGGGCAATTTTACGACAATCAACTTCGCCAACGCGATATAACTCTGTTTTCTGATTTACGAAAATTACACGTCTCGTTGTGCACGATGCGCGCGCATACGACCAATAATTAATAATAATAATAATAATAATAATAATAATAATAATAATAATAATAATAATAATAATAATAATAATAATAATAATAATAATAATAATAATAATAATAATAGAGCTTTCGATGCATATACTGCGTTTGATCAATTCAGCTTTCAGTCGAAGGTACAAATTGTATCAACCCCTCATTTTCATGTGATGACCGACGTCGTGGTTAGTTTGGCAGTCGTATTGACATTCAAATAATAATCAAAATGAAGCAAAGTCGTGCAAAGTATCTCTCTTTCTCTCTGTCTCTATCTTTCTACTCCTGAAGTCATTAGACCAGTACCGGCTGACGAAACCGATCGATATCGCACGTACAAACATAAATAAATGAGTGACAGGTGAAATTGAAGTACGTCTACTGTAGATGCTTATATTCCGAGTTTCATGGATAATCAGTAATAAGCTCTCGACATGAGCTTGCGTGCCTCGAACACACGTACCCCCGGGCTTCTGCAGTGGTAATGGTCATGGGTCAGGCATAATTCCGCTTGCAGATATAGAACATAAGGAAAAGCCCCTTTTAAACGACCTGCGTGCTGAATGATCGATTCAAACGAATTCAAGAGGCCCTACACAGTTAGCAATATTTGCCAATGATTTTGAAGACGATAAACGATTTTGATGACAGATGGATACGGCTACCGAGCCACAGTTTGTTATTAATAGTAATGATAATGAAGATTCCACGACTGATCAACCGTTAAAATGGCTTTTGGTCGTCTATGATGAGTTCTCGCTGTGAGATGACTTTTAATACGGTTAAGCCACTCACTCACATTAAGCCACTCACATTAAGCCACTCACAAGCCAAATTGCCAGTCGATCGTCTCCCCAACTGAAAATTCAAGACAAAATCCAGCCCCAATGTAAAATCCAATAGGTTACAATTCGTCGTATATAATTTTTCAGCTTATCCATGACGTTTCATTACATTGCGACGAAAATAATATCATTCGCGAAGATCCAAGTGACGTAAAAATTGTATAATATAGCTGAGATATATACGATGAAGAGGTTATATCGAGGCGAGAGATTCACGATCGAGCGTCACATCGAATGCAACAACGTAAAATTCGCGGAAGCGAGTCTCCGGGCCCTGAGCTTACCGTAAAACTTTTCCTTCCCAGCGGTTCTAGCTAGAATCTAGAAGAGTCACCCCGTCGCTCCGGATATTCCGACTTGGCTGGGCGGAGGTTTGCTGTTGCATAATATATATTTTATACGGCAGATAGAGTTGAGAGTCGGAGTCGAGTGGAAGACCAATACGAATTTACGAAGATAGGAGAGGTACAGGTACCCCGGGTACACATCCAAACGAATCCGATAAATAAAAATGTATGTGTTTACACACACACACACACACACACACACACACACACACACACACACACACACACACACACACACCCGAAAGGGTGGTAGCGGGGATGGGACAGAAGTGGGGTTACGTGGCGCGGTGGAATGGCTAGAGCACATCCAACCCATCGGCAGGGTTTCATCGACCGATTGGGGTTGAGGGGTGGGTGGAGCTTAAGCCACGTACTAACGTATACACGGAGAACCGCGTCAGCACCTCTTCGTATATCCGTCTCTCTTGCTCTCCCATTTACGTGACCGTCCTCTTGTGTTTCACCTACATTCCGTTACACCAAGCACAGCTTGATGTATATATGTCATATGGTTATGATCGACGATGCAGCTACGAAGCTGTAATGCATTTTAGGGACCTTTCGGTCTTGGACGTAGGAACCACCACTCGGATGTCGTCTTTACATCTGGATTCGATATCAACCGTCGTCACCGAATCACTTGGATCCGAATTGTCGTTGTGTCGTTCTTCGGGCCTAATTCGCACGAGAGCCAGGAGTCGTTTCGACTTGAGGAAGCCAGAACCCGGCCTATTTCAAGCGCACCCCACATCTGCCATCCTGATCGGATCTCAGAGGATCAAAAATTTTGAGATCCCGATTGATGGTTGGTACTCATGATCCACGTAGTGATGGAATCTCACCTTTTGCCTGCTTAGTACGTAAGTTCGATGGCAGTCACTGAGACAAGACGCTGGAAATGGGTCGGATCTTCGCTGGTTCGAATTTGACCAGCTGACGCCTTGCACTCGTGTGACTTGGGATTTGAGGCATCGGATCAGTCAGGCACGAGGATTACTCGAAGCACAGGGCACAGTTGGGACTAGGGCGAATTGAGGCAGCTGACAGAGGGGCGAGTTCCTGTTACCAGGACCATATTATCACCAAAGGTAGCAGCAGCAGCAACTGGCATCTTTGTAAGACTCAAGACTAATGAGACGACTGGGCCCAGGGACAGTTGGGACCAATGTGACTGGGCGAGGACAGTTGACAAACGAGCCAGCTGGAAAGACGACAACACCTGAGACCCTTCCACCAGGACCAGTAGTAGGTACCAAAGCCAGTGATAATGGTGGCAATGGCAAGTCGTTTCTCAAAGCCCCGACTCTACGACGAGTCCGACAAACGGAACTGTGAGACGTCGTAGAGCCTTCGTCAACGCTCACTGCCTGTGTACTTCTCTTCGAGCGAAGACAATACACGTGTAACGATGACGAGACACAGCTAAGAGGGCGGAAAAATGCCCGAGGCCAACACGGCGAGTAAGTGAATCGAGGAACACGGACGGGAAATGCGAAAAGGGGACGTAACTGGGAGTCGGAGGTTCAGTAGGTAGTTATTGATGAGGTGAGATGAGAGCGTAGATGTAGCGTTTGTGGGTTCGTTCAGATATTGGCCATTTGCTCGGAAGCCCGCAAGTTGGACGAGTGCTAGTAGGACTCTGGCGTCCTTGCTGCCCTCTGAAAGATTCTGTACTGTTATATCATCGTACACCATCACGGAATGATAATTCTATTAGTACATTATGAAATTATCGACGATGTGACAATCGAAAAAACTTAACAATTGATATCAGGTGGCCAATGACTGAGCTTGGTCGCTCTTATCGAGGCTCAATCGCCGTGTAGAGCGTTCGCAACCTGCATTGCAACGACATGACTGGACCGGACGGTGCGGAAGGGTCGAGTCTCGAACGAAATAATAGGCTTCCATCTAGCGGAAACGAGCTGATGGGCTTATTCTTCGACTTGTGTTTTTCTTCTCTCTCTCTCTCTCTCTCTCTCTCTCTCTCTCTCTCTCTCTCTCTCGATTCGCTTCTTCCATTCGCTGACCCGGGATCAGTCCCACCATCATGACCGCGTGCCCCTCGACGACTGATGACGTCCTCAAATGTCATCCACATTGTAAGAAATACAACAACAATGGGAAGATCTTGTTTTCTTTTTGTTCCCGCCATAATTGCATTCCGAGTCCCGAAATTTTCGAGCCCTCTGTTCACCCCGGTTACTCCCTAATGCTTATATTTTTGCGTTCCAATAGAGAAGCTGTGTGGAAGTGTGAAATTTCGTTTTCGATATCTCATCATGTCACCATGTTCAGAATGTGCTACAACGTCGAGAAAACATTTGGAGATAATGCCCGGATGTGTTATGTTATGAATCAAATTTTATATCGTTTTCAAATTGCCAGAAAAAAAAAATACGTTTCAGAATGTCGAGAGGATCATGTAGGTCAACAGGGGCCCCGGAGACCATAGAATTGACCCGGTTGAAAAGGTAGAACCTGCGGTCTATATGCCATACAGGTTGAGCAGGTTGTCGGAGGGTAGTTCGAGAAGGTCGTGAAGTCAGTCTATACGGAATTCCCAGAGCTGTACAAATCGTCGTGAGCAATTATTGACCCCACAAGTAGGCTATCTCATACGAAGGTTAGATTCAGCGTCGGTATTCGAACCTTTGAAGGATGCGGAGGTCCAGGGAGTCTGAGAAAAGGGTGCTAATTTCGATTCAAATGATTCTCCTTCGTGCAAATCGAACAACGAGTGAATTTCGCATCAACAATTGTCGTCGCAGTTGATACACATGGCCGAGCGCTTAAGCCTGAAAGACGGACAGACGTTACGGTCGGAATCGATCGTCGGAATCGTCCTTCGTGACGTTTATAGTCCGGTCGAGTCCATATCGTATAGGCACACGAACCAGTCTCTTGGCAGAGGCCAATGGCGTATTCACGTGTGGTGAGGTCGCCGATAGTTGCGTTTTTCTCTTTTCATTTTTTTTTCCACTTTTTTGTCACGCTAGTCAAACGTTTCTCGCTTGCCCGCACGATTCTAATATATACGTTACGGACACACGAGCCATGCATCAGTGCAGCTGTATCAGCTTTGCCTCGGTGACTCTTGAATCCGTCGCTCCCTCTTCCCCGGCTCGTGCCGCTTCGCCCCTCCCCCTCTGTCTCCTCCTCCTCCGCCCCTTCCTGCACCTGAACAGTGCCGATCGATCGAAGGTGTCAGGTGTCAAGGCCACTGCCGGTAATCATTCACCGTAATGCGCAGGGAACTCCGGGTGAGCTGGCGGTGCTGTTACCGCCGTCACTACTGCCGGCTTCGTTGTTCCGTCTATCGCCGCTTGTGATACTACAACCGGGTCGTGTGTCTGTCCTGCTAGGCTCAGCGGGTGAACCGACACTTCCGGTTGTACGTTATAACCGCTTTGCACGAGATGATCTATGAATGCTCGGGTGCATGCCGTTTGGTTGTGCATTTATGCATGAACGTATTATTCGGGTGGATATGTTGTATGGACGGACGGGGAAGGGGGCGCTGTCATCGATTAAATGGCCGACACGGGGACTGTATGTGGTTTTACCCCGTGAACGACTGATCCACATTCGTCCATTGCTGTGTGGAACGTGCTTTTTCCATTTAGATGTATCACGTGGATTGTGCGTTTCGTTGTGTTGCGGGGTCACTGGAAACGGACAACCGAGTTGTCCATCGGTCGATAACACAACTAACCTGGTGTGCTTCTCGGGATTCTTCGGTCTTTGGTATCCATTTTCGTTGGATTGTATTCAATATTTATATTCTCGCGGTATGAATATATGTATAAAGCATGTTAAATCATATTTAGGTTTTGATTTTTTTTTATTAAGCATATTTAGGTTTTAATTTTTTTTTAATTAAGCATATTTAGATTTTATTTTAATTTATAAATTAAAACATGTGTGCATTTCAAAGGGAAAAATCGGACTCTCCTGGTAATGGCGAATTTCAAAGGTGGAGGGGCTGCAAAATTAAAAAAACCTTTATGAAATTATTTGGAACCAATCTGGTAGCGGCCCGGTCCAAATTCGTCCCATATAAGGACCATCTTAATATATATGTATTTGTATATCTATACATACATATAGAAAGAAACATCTTGACTGACAGATCTGTATATGTGGATAAACTTGAATAGAATCCGCCATCGTATTTCCAACCACGCGTACAAGCGGTCGCATTTTATACTTTGATCCTCGGGATTATCGGTTTGTCCGTCAAGCGAGTAGAAAAGAAAAATGTGAATTTTTCTTTCATGATGATAAATAAAGTCAATAACTCCGGGTCACATAACCTCAATGTATGCTATATATTTCGCTCTTTCTCTTTCGCACCGCCACGTGCGCCGATCGCTCCTCCTTTTTTCCCTATCGAATTGGGGAAATGAGAAAAAAAAACCGTATTCAATGGGAATAAATGAGAGAAAAATGATGCGATCGCGGACAAAAAGATGCATTTACGAGAGTAACAATAAAATAACATACCTAATAATAATTTCAATTTATATCGATAGAATAATAAATAATAGAAAGAAAACAATTTGAGAAATCGAATTCGATACGATAAATCATGATATAATGATAATTGTCATTCACTTATAGAATAATATCACTTATAGTTGTATCAGTTATTATTTTATAATCACTTATAGAATAACAACTAATACAACAATTCAATATCCAAGTTTATGAATAATAAGTATTATTCCCTCGTACAATTTGTGGAAAAGAAATTCGATACGAAAAAATATACAACAATGTGCGACATTTTTTTTTTTTTTCGTTATCTTTCATTTATTTCTTTTTTTCATCGTTTCTTGTTGTATGCGAATACAAAGAATAGAAGAAACACCGGTAATTTTGTTGGAAGAGCTGTGTGACGGAACGATCAGGTTGAAGCCCGAACTGTGTGACGCGACACGGATTCAGTTATGTCGCGGAACAAAAGACCGTTGTTGCGATATGTTGGTTATGTGTATATATAGGGTGCATCGACCAACAGCCACAGTGGGCTGATGCAGCTGGCTCGTTGCATGTAATACTCTCCTCAGTCGTTGCTGTCGACGTTGTTGACGTTGCTGGGAAAATCTCTCTTTTATCCCCTACTCCCCCTCCCCCCTCCCTGCCTACCCCTTCCCCATCCGGTTTATCGTGGATTTTTCGACGCCCGAGACATCTTCATCCAGCTCGGCGTGGTATCATGGTAGCCAGGAGGAGACTGGGGGGGGGGGGGGATTGCAAGCGATGTTATATTTCACGGCGGATTTACATACGCCCGAACGTGATGCGTGACCCTCTCCGGAGTCCGGGAGAGCCTCCAACGTCGGCCTTATGCACGTTGTTGTGCATGTGTGTGTGTGTGATCTGACCGTCTGGGTTATATGGGCTTCACCGTTGATACCCATTCTCCCTGATACTCGCGAAGAGGCGCGCGCGCACGCGCGCCGGCTCGCAGTCGCAGAATCCGGGATTCGTCCCCTCACCCTGCTATCATCTGCGCACTCTCTCGCACTAGGGATGCATGGTAGTTGGGTTAGGGTGTGTCGAAAAAATGACAAAAGTTTTTTCGATTCTTCTGGCAGTTCTTGGATTTGAAGTGGATACCGTCGAAAAGCATATGTAAAAATTTGAGCCCTATAGGACGATATTCAGAGGTTCCGCTTTCACGAATTCAATTTTGCATTTGATTGACAAGGAAAAAATTTTATTCTCATTGGTTGCAAGTTATAGTTTCGGTAAATAAAAAAATTCGGGATACAAAGTGAGTGCGATACATGGTATTGAGGTTGCCGAAAATGGTGATGATTTTCGTTTTCCAATTTTAAAGACTTTTTTTTTCGTAATTTTTTGAGAATTCTTGTTAAAAAGAGAGTCGCTGACCTTGAAAAAAAATTGTTAATAGAAAAATATTTCCATTTTGAGTGACCTCGATACTATGTTCATCGTTGGAATTTTTTCACTTACCAGAAAAATAAATAGCGAGAGGAAAAAAATGAGTTTTTGGGGGTTAATCAAAAGCAAAATCGAATTCGTGAAAGCAAAATCTGTAAATATTGTCTGATTGGGATCAAATTTTCAAATATATCTTCTCATAGTATCTACTTTATATGTAGGAGTCACAATAAGAATCGAGAAACCTTAACTGTTTTCAACCCATCTTAATGTATACATATCATATGTTTTTCGCACGTCTCACGTACCCTATTCGATGTTGTTCGTAAATATTACGACGTCGAGAAATATTGAAAAACGATGATTGAAGAGTGGAAATATATTGACGTCACCATTTGTCAAACGATATTTCTCTTATCGATTCGGTCTCGATGCGGGATTGTGCATTCTACGGGATTCTCGCGCAAGTCGCGGATAACGATTGGAAATATTATGGGGGTGATAATGGTCGATGGGCACAGTGATTGG
The DNA here is from genome assembly GCA_963662125.1 of Diplazon laetatorius. Classification (NCBI taxonomy): domain Eukaryota; kingdom Metazoa; phylum Arthropoda; class Insecta; order Hymenoptera; family Ichneumonidae; genus Diplazon; species Diplazon laetatorius. The sequence goes on from OY759153.1 coordinate 7,851,334, forward strand.
CAAGTGATAAAAATGTTGTACTTTTGCTGGGTGAGATTTATCCCTTTCCTCTCACAAGAATCAAACCAATTTGGTTCTTGTGAGAGTGGGGGGAGAGGGGGGGGGCGATATGGGTCAAGAATTTGCTAATTTTTTTTTTTCACATTCCCCTTTGCACAATCTTGATTGTTGAAATTTGCATATAAAAATCTGTAAATAAATTTGTTTCAGCTTTTTTTTTTGTGACAGTTGATGAATACTAGGTGACCACAATAAATCATTAGACGGCACATGAAACGTTCGAAATCCCTGTTAAATGTTTACTCCGGATGTTACCATCTTGTGAATGTCCTGTTCCGGAAGTGAAATTCGTGACCTCTCTCTCCCTTTCTCGAATTTCATATTTAAGCAACTTCAATACTAATCCTCGACGCATGGTACAGTGCCAATGACTGTTTTTCCAACAACGCGAATAAAAGGATGAAGCAAAAAAAAGAAAAGAAAAAAAGAAATGAACGTCCACAACCCTCCCGTTAATCCTACGAGCTCATCCTCCAAGTTTCATCTCGCATCGTGGTTATTTATATCACGGTTATTCTCGACCAACCACAACACATAAAATCCCTTCGTTCTCGTTATCCACACGATCCTCGTCGTATACATATATATATATACATTCATGTGCCATGTGCGCCATAGGCGTATGGATCCGCGGTGGGCAGGGCGGGAGGGGGGAGGGGTGGCAGGAGGAAAGATGAGATAACGAACGTCCGAAGCGCACGCGAAGTTATATTCGTCCGGGGTGCGGGTTGGCATTGCACCGACCGATGTGACACGTTCGAGCGAGGGTGCTGGGATTGTTCGTACGAGTAATCTCTCATTGCGTGCGAGCGTTTCACGACCGGAAGTTGTGCGCCTCGTTCCAACTTTTTCCGATGAATTGACAATTTTTTTTTTTTTTATGTCTACTTTTTTCTTTCTTTTTCGTTTGTGTTTTTTTTTTCAATCCTGGTTATTCGATGGTCTTTTTTTCTCGAGAATCCGGGAATGGGGTAACCTCAAATACGGAACAGCTGATGCTTCCGTGGCTAACGCCATTTTTTCCTCACAGGTGTGAATTCGTCTTTTTTTTTTTTTTTTTTTTTTTCGCGTTCTCGCGAACCTCGACGACCGCGATCGTCGACGACGAGGTCTTCGCGGGAGGCCCTGAACTACTGCCCGCCCGAGGTTCATTGCCTACGACCTCGATTACACGCGATATATTATTATCCGACGTCGGCCTTAATGGCCGATGTACTCTCGCCTAAAATACACTCCTACGGCGGCGTACGTCGTCGGCTAGTCCTGTCTGTGCATTTGCAGTGGGGGGTGTGTTGAAAAAAGTCAAAGTTTTTCCATTCTTCTGGCAGTTGCTACATTTTGAGTAGATAGTGACAGGTGAGGTCTGTCAAAATGTTGGCTCTATCGGACGATATTTTGAGGTTCCGCTTTCGAGAAATCGATTTTGCCTTTGATTGACACGTGAAAATTTTTGGGTATTTCAGTTGCAATTTGTTTTTCCAGTAAACAAAATATTTTGGAGATGGAAAGTAAGTGAAATACACAGTATCGACGTCACTCAAAGTGCGGATATTTTTTGTTTTACCATTTGAAGAAAAAATTAACAACTTTCTTTATGACACGAATCATTGAAAACAGACGAAAAAAATGCTTATATTTTATTTATTATTGTAAAAAAAAAAATATCCTCATTCTCAGCGACTTGAATACTACAATGCACTTAATTTCCATCCCCGTAATTTCTTATCTATCCGAAAAATAAGTTACAACAGGTAAAAAAAAATTGTTACGTGTTAATCAAAGGCAAAATTGAATTTGTGAAAGCGGAACCTCTAAATATAGTTCGATTGTGCTCAAATTTTGGGACATGTCTTCTGACGGTATCTACTTTAAATGTAGAAACTGCTGGAAGAATAGAAAAACTTTCATTTTTTTCAACACACCTTAATGTGCAGTCTCGTCGTTCATAAATGCAAACTCCCGATTGTAACTTTAAGTAGCGTCTAGCATGCGAACTGCCGCACCGACTTGCACAACGGCGGAGCCAATGTCGATCGACGCGCCCTGGTCGAATTTTCTTACTCCTTTTTTCATCCTCCCCGACCGCCCCCCCCCCCCCCCCCAAATCTTTTGAGCAAGCGGATGCTGATGTTGGCTCTACCTTCCGCACACCCTAAAGATCACCTTGGAGAATCACATACTACTCCGTGTTCAACCTCCGTGACTCCGCGCAAAACCTCCCACGACCTCCTCGAACTTCAACCTTCTCAACCTGTTCAATATTCCATTGTCTCCGGGGTCTCTTTTAACCTACATGACCCTCCCTAAACTCTGATTGTTCACTTCCGGCCATTTTGGCGAGGAGAAGCGAAGTATAATTCGTTTATAATTTTTAAGACTGATACTCTCTCCACACTTCTCACTATCTCTGCAGAAAAACATAGAGGCGTTTGGGAGTAACCAGGGTGAACGGAGGCTCGAAAATGTTGACCTCTTGTTAGCTACCCACAAATTCTTGGACAAATTTCCTTTCGTTCCCCTTATTTTTTTGACAATTATTATCGACGATAGCTTAAGGGGGGAGTAGGATTAATTCCATACGAAAATAGCATATGTTCGATAATTTTTTTTTAACAACACAGTCAATATATATTTATTTCTGTGATTGCTACGTAATGAAGTAACATTCGAAGAATAATCTATGAAAATTTTATAAATTTCTATGGAGAAATGAGGCATTTACATCAAATCTCCATGGACGTCTAAAAAAAAAAGTTTCATTTTCGTGTCCCTCATAACTCGTCACTGGATCATCTGGAATCACAAAATCAAAATGATTTTATTAGTTTAATAAGTTTCTGCAGGTTACAATGCCGAGTTTTTTCTTCAACTTCATTTTTCAATTTTAAAAATTAATTTGGAGAAAAAAAATTAAAAATTAGTAATTTAACTTCTAAGTTCTGTAAAGAAATGAGTCAATGGCTGATTTCTTCATGAAAATCAATAAAAATTTCATTGAATATTCTTCAAATGTTACTTATTATGCAGTAATTATAGAAATAAATATATATCAACTGTGTCGGCAAAAAAAAGTTATCGAAAATATGCTTTTTCTTTGTATCGAATTAACCTCACTCCACCCTCAACTGGACTCACGATGACATTTCGATGGAAACTTTATCGAAATAATGTCATTCGATTCAATCATGATGGTGATGATATTTTTCGTTGTTTTCGTTCTTGTCATATGAGAGAATCGGTGGGTACGCTACTGGGCACTATAATGGGCCGATCTTCACCCTTGTACGTTCGCGTTGTCCATTGCAACCGTTGCAAGAGCCTAGACCTTCGTGCAGCGTAATGAGAGGCCCCGGTGACTCCTTCGTGTTACCGTGTGTGAACATGTTAGATGATATGCCTTTACTACACACCGTTACTTGCGCAAGCCTCCATGTGTGTGTGTGTGTGTGTGTGTGTGTGTGCGATGTGCCGTCGCAGTGTCGTTCGTCGATGGTATTGGAAAATTTATGTACCACGTCGAGCGATATGTCACGAAATGTGTGGCAATTTTCACGAGATTATCGTCACACAAGGTGACGTCAATCCGTCCGGGCGGACATTCGAACAGTCACACGAACGGTGGAACAGTTTGTGCATCTTCACGATCCAAATGTCAAAGGTTTGTGAATTCACAAAATCAATTTTCTATAATCTCATTCCACGTGAAATTCATTCTTTCAATCCGATCAGTTTTGCGTGGGAAATGTATCAACACATTGTACCTTAAATTATTATATTGTTATAATTTTGTTATATAATATTATAATAATATTATGATTTGAAAAAAAAGTAGTCAAGTATAGCGTGCTGGTCACGCACATGATAGAGTTCCATAGTCATTTTGTAGTAGCCCCTGATGAAAGATGTAATCTCCACAATTACGTTATACAATTATAGAAATCTCGATCGCTACCGTAATTCATTTACTTTTCAACTTTGAAATTTCTTTGAAGCTACGTTTATGATACGTAATAGGAGTTACTTTTTACCTTGACGGATTAGCTTGTATCCGAAAATGAGTTGATTCGATATTTTTCGTAAATCTATTTTTCCTACAGTGTTTGTCATAATGTTGATCGAATATAATGATTAAAAGCTACATTCTGAATTTTTTCTCGATTTGTTTAATTGATAGTTTAGAAATTGGTCGGCGGAGGGGGAGGGGGCACTTTGATGACGACTTTGAAAGCCAATATCTCGTGACTAAAGGGTTGAAATAAAAACATCTCATAACATTTTAAATTGCATTTGAGGTGACCTATCGATAGACACCTCACTCGATGGGGTGAGCAAAACAAATTCGAGTTCACTTTTTAATTTGTGGGAGGAAAGTCAATTTAAAACAAATTGTATAACATTATAATTTCTGTTTTTGGGCCATAAAAACGCTTACCCAAGAAACAGGTAATTTTTTTCGGCTTTGGATCTATCGAGACAAATTGACACAAAAATAAAATTGCTCATCATGAAAATATCCCAAATCGTTCCAAAAAACATCATTCCAATATAATTAATTCGGTAATTTACATAACTGTGTAATGAATTGAGGAAAAAAACAGTATCAACGAGTTTATTTGAAATGAACGTGACCAACGTGCCTGACACGAAAGAATTCGATAATTGAAAAATGCTTTTAGTCGTTCACTCTGCCCAATGAAATTATCTTGAAACACATTTATCGATTGAAAAATTTTCACGAACGCTGTGTCTTCTCCAGTCGCTCGTCGTTCTGTCGCGTAGGCTTCGATGGTATCACCATAGCGGTGTGTCGTATTTCTTTTGACGATGTCTCGAGGAAGTGAAAATAAAATAAAAAATAAAAAATAAAATAAACATAGACGAAACACACATTAATGGAGACAGCCACGGTTGGCAATGCAACTTGAGACAGCAACGGGATGGGAGATGGAAAAAGTGGGAGTGGCAGAAACACGGATGAGGAAGTCGATGGGGAACTCGGTTGACACGTATACGAGACGCGAGAATAGCGAGAGAGAAAAAGAGCGAGAGAGGGAAAGCGATAGAGAGACAGAGAGAGAGAGAGGAGTCAGTTGTCGCGAAGAAAGGTGCGAATGGAGCAAGCATCCTCTCTCGGCGAATTCGATTGAGATATAGGTGAGCAATAAGAGCGGGCATCGAGTGAAATCGAGAAAAAAAAAGTGAGAAACATATCAGTTTCGCATTATCGAACGCTTGAGGTCGTGGCCCATTCGTTTCGTCTGTCGAATTCGTCAATTATTATCATTCGAGCTGTGAATATATTTTTATCCAATTCAGCATTTATGTCTCATTTGTAAATGTCAATGTCGAGTGTCGTCATATCCGGTCATATTTTTCCAATCGGACGACGACTTTTGCTTTTTCTTCCATCTTTTAATTTTTTTCAACCTTCAATGTTCGTGTCAATTGTTTTGATATATAATTCAGTGATGGCGATGTGCGGATCACTTTTTTACTATTCGTTTTATTACTATTTTGCGGAAAAACTTGCATTGACCGAGTTGAAGATTTCAACCTCCGTTCAGCCTCTCTGACGCTCAAATTTGTTGAACGCCGACGCTGGATCTACCCTCCCTTCAGGCTGCATATAACCTACTTCAATCATCTCAATATACTATCATCGTAACCTGCCACGACCTTCTCGACCTAACCTCCGAATAGGTGTCCGAATATTGTCGGAATTATAAATTATTAAATTCTCATTGATGTATTATTATTATCAATTATATAATTGCAGCCGGATGATAAAAATTAATGATTATACTACAGACAATATTTTGAATTATCTGAAGACCATTTAGTGCAATATAAAATGATTAGTTATTGAATTCTCGTTAATGCAAGATTATTATTAATTATTAATTCGATATTGCAATATTCAATGAGAATAAATTAATTTCTACTTCTATAATAATAGGATATTCTGACTACGGTTAACTCGTCCGTATTTGAAATTCCAGAAAATCCTAATTAATATGTAATTTCTACGCCTGAGGCCATTCACAATTCTTGCTGACTGCGCATAAAAAGAAAATCTAGACATTGAAGATTAACCAGGGTAAACGGAAGTTTGAAAATTCTGACTACGATCTTTACGTCACTTTTCCCTCTCGTAGACTCTCAGTCCAAATTTTAACGAGTTTAAAAAAAAAAAATATTTTGTTTATTCATTTATTATTTTTTTTTCAAATCTCTCGTCGACGTCAAAAGCAATCTTCAATATGAAAGTCCGATATGGTCGTACATTTTTTACCTCTCATCCATCCGTACGAGTAAATTGCACATGGCGTCGAATTACGGTCAAGATTTGGCGATTCGAACCTTTCCCGTCCTTCAGCGAGATTCCAAATTTTTTCCACTCGCCCCCTCCCCTCCCCTCAACCATTTTCCACCCCTTTCATAGAGGATGAAAACCCGGGTCCGATTTCAAAGTACATACCGCGAATATATTTGGGTTTGGGCTGTATGTGGGCGAGTACTCTCTGGCACTTTATTCGGAAAAGTGAGTTTTCCAATTAAAAAATGGGTGGGTGGATATCGTGATTTCGAGCACGAGGTGAAAACTCGAGTTGAATAAAAAAAAAAACAAAATTCATTCAAGTTGCATCATCAATATTATCGTCCGAGTGTAGATATACGAAAAGCCGTATCAACGGACTCATGCACACGCTGGAAAAACTTCTCGAGTGGCTTTGGTCGTTCGTTACATAAAGTTTCGAGAGACTCCCGAGGCTATCTGGCTCCTCTACACATCATCGTAACTACAGACATACATACACGTGATGAATGAAGAAATGGCTGAAGTAATCACATAATTTCTAACCTGTGAAGATTTTATTTCATTGACCAATGCCATATAAAAAAACAATTCTTCACGCCCGAAGTTCACAGGGCCAACAAATAATTTGTAAAAAACAAAATTAAAAAAAAATATATATATATATATCAATAAAAAAATTTGCCATTGTAACGAGTGTGTAATGCGCATGAACGAGGCAGTAGATATGAAATAAGGGTTTGCGTTGTGAATATAGAACGAAGTCGGTCGATATAGATACAGGTATGGGAAAACCTGTAGAGAGGGGTTGTAGGCTCCTGGACGCGAAGAAGGAGATGGAAATTGCGAGAGTGAGGACGAGGAGGAACGCCAAGCCGTTAGCAAGAGGGTGAAACGCCGCGAGGGTAGGGGTAGGCCGAGGCAGGTTCAGTCGTTCGGGGCGAGTGTGAGGGTATACAGGTTGCACGTTCGTCGTGGTGGCAAACTCGAGGGAGATAGTCCGATACAACGTCGGAGGGTTGTGTATCGCTTATATTTCCACAGACGACACACAAACGCACACACCTGTAGGTTTAAGGAGGCTGTCACCTGAAAAATTGGCAAAAAAACATTTTTTTTATCGTGACATGATCGATCCAAATTTAAAATCGATTTTACCCTTATAAAATACGTATACTCAGCTATCATTTTAGATTTTTTCATAGCCATACAAAGCAATCAAACGATGTAAGATTCATCACAACATTTTTCACTTGTCGCAGCTTTTGAACCATACCGCTCAACGGATTTTCAATTGAAGACGACTCATTTTCTTCGTAACAGAGCTCATTCTCAGATGAGTGTGGGATTCTTGTTTCTACTCTCTCTGGACATTGTGGCAACCTATAACGTGAATAAAAAACAAGTTTTCTGTCATTTTTTAGATAAACGGTTGAATAATAGGTTACCATAAATTCAATTCACTACGCATCCGAAATTCCCACACCTATCCAAGAATGTAGTCTTTCACGAAGAAAATGTGACGTCAGAATTGAAAATCTGTCGAGTCGTATGATCCAAAAGCTACGACAAGTGAAAAATTTGATGATAAATCTCACATCGTTCAGATGCTTTCTATGGCTATAAAAAAATTTCAAATCATAGCTGAGCATACATATTTCATAATGGTAAAATCGATTTTGAATTTGAATTGATCATGTCACGAAAAAAAAAAAAATTATAATTTTTTAGGTAACTCAACCCCCTTAAACGTGAACGTGTGTATAGAAACGAGAGAGATAGCCTGATCGAACGTTGGGGGTTGTATATCGCTCATTTCTATATACAAAACACACACACAGCTCCCCCTACACACACAAAAGTGTAGGGTTAAGCGTGAACGTATGTATAGGTCAAACGTATACGCGTTGAAGGTGACGAGGGGAGGGTGGTGGGAAAATAGCTGGTCGGGGTAGGCTGTGGGGTGGAAGGTAGGCTACCCTACGCGCCGGTACCTGGATATCAGGTGAGTGGGGCAGAAACAGCAGCACCAGAAGCAGCACCACCAGCAGCAGCAGCCACAGCTGAGACCGTGTCCACCACCACCACCACCTTCACCACCACCACCACCACCACCATCAGCGCCAGTGGCAGCGTTGCGACGTCGCTGTCTCCACCACCCCCGTCAAACGTGAAAACTACTTGTCTCTTGGTCCCGTGCCGCGCGCGCGTCGCTCCGGAGCATCGAGGCCTCATCGAGTGAGCGAGAGAGAGAGAGAGAGTTAGAAAGAGAGAGAGAGAGAGAGAGAGAGAGAGAGAGAGAGAGAGTGAGGTGAAACAACCCAGATAACGTTAGACCGAGTGAGTGAGAAAGAGAGAGAGAGAGAGAGAGAGAGAAAACGAGCGAGCGAGCGAGGGAGTTAGATAGAAAGGGACAGAGAATTGGAGGTACACACAGTTAAAGCTCCGAGTTTTCCAACAAAACGGTTTGCCTCGTCGTTCTCGTCGCGATCGTCGACGTGCCGGTTTACCTCTCGTAGAGGCTCTCTTATCGTCCTCGATATCGGTTTCTTTGTTGCTGTTATTTATTTTTTTGGTGTGGTTTTTCGTGGATTTGTTGTTGATGTTGTTTTTTTTTTTCTAATCGGTCCTCGCTAATATAGCGATAAATTTTGCGACACGTCGGTCGACGCACACGCGTGTGATTGTCCGGAAATCGGATTTAAATTGCGTTCGCCATATATAGTAATAATAATCACGTTCTAAGAAGCCATCGGACGTTATTTTATCGGACGAAGGTGCGTGATTTTTTTTTCTTTGTTTTTTTTTTTTCGTCAGATCGTCGAGTATCAGGTAGAAAGAATTTGGGAGGTGGTGTTTTTTTTATTGGTTTTTTTTTTCGTTTTTTTTTCGTGTTGTTCCGGTATTTATTGTTTTTATAATTGTGGGGAAGACGGGGTTCGGGTTAGACAGAGTCTGGCGGATGGGGGTCGGTTTGGCTCGGTCCCCGCGTGACACGTTGAGCTTTCCGTGCAACAGTTATCACAGCCCGGCAGAGTTGCATCGGCTTTCGTCTATATCCAACGTCTGGGCCTATGTATCACGTATTATTGCCGTTGTTATCGAATCGTTCGTGAGCTACGGGTTATTTTTTTTTTATTATTATTTTTTTTCGTTGTTTTTTTTCGACGTGTGCGGGACGTGGAACCAACCGGAACATTGCACAAACGTTTTTTTCCCTCTTTTTTTCTCATTCTTCTTTTTATTTTTTTATGGTAAAAATTTGTTTTTTTTTTTCATTCTCGCGTGTACGGTACTATTTAAACGTAATTATTGTATATCGTTGAAACGTTGAATGTACGTCGATGAATAACGTAACTAATGGGCGGTCGCACGATAGAGATAGAGAGAGAGACAGAGAGGGAGAGAGAGAGAGAGAGAGAGAGAGAGAGAGAGAGAGAGAGAGAGGGAGAGAGGAGGACAAGGACGAGGTTTCGACGAGCCAAACTCGCTCGGATGGAAAATCGTTATTGCTATGCTCGTGCCATTCGCCAGTTTTAAGTTTGAAAAAAAATATATGTATACACATATATGTATATATATATTTTTTTTTCATTCATCGATTTTCCCGGTGGTTGAATAGTTTTAAAGGTTTTTGTTCGATAGCTTGAGTGGTGATAGATATCATTCTGGAATCTGTGCTTTGACTTAGGTCGAACAATTTTTTTGTTACTTTGTATTTCACTCCTGATGTTTCACCTGCTCCATCGAGGGCCTCTCCAGACGTCGATTTATTATTTACATTTTTTTCCCTCTCGTTTTCTTTTTTTTTTTGTGTTTCAAATTCATACAATGATATCTTATTATTAAAATAATTATTTATTTCATAACATACGTAAAATATTATTTTATAATTATATAAATATTAATTGACATTATATTGAATTGTCAAAATTCTGGCTGAATTGTCAGACTTCACATATATATTAATTTTTTTTTCAATTATTCTGTTTCGTTGTAAATTTTGTTGTTATTTTAGAGAATTGATTAATTGTTTGGACTATGGAGTTTATCTTCTTGTTCTCGATGATAATTTTGAAGTATAATAAATTGTTGTGGAAGATTGTTCGAAGAATGACGCCGTCGTTGATGGGGGTTCGTGATGCTAGAGATTTGTCGGGGGTAGAAGAGAAAGAGAGAGAGAGAGAGTGTATGTGTGAGAGGGAGAGAGAGAGAGAACCGACAACCGGGTGATATCTCTCACACGATCAACGTGATAAATCGCGTGCGTGCATTCTTGACTCGTGAATTATCGCTAATAAGATAATTGCATCGTTTCATGGAAATTTGATACTGGGTGTTGATTGCTGCTCACGCGAGCATGGAAAGCCGAATTCATTACCGTATTTTCGTTGTTCCAGGGCGATTATTGTTACTATTATATTTTTTTTATTTGCTAATCGATTCGACATTTTTGCGTGGGAAAAAAAATGTGCTCATCGACGGCGAGAATAACGCGACAATGTTTCAATGTTTTTTTCATTAATTCGAGTCAACAACAGATCAGAATTATTCACATTTTCCGATAATTACATTTATCAGCGATCAAAACAAGAACAAATAAATTTTCGTTAATAAGCATTTCGTTTGTGCTCGATCAAACTCATCAATCTTGTTTCAATTAACGTCACAAAATTCATAATGAAAGTTAACTTTTCAAAATTTTCCAAGATTTTCGAAACTCGGTGTATTTCAAAATATTTCTAAACTTAACGACCACGAAAATTCGACCTAAAATTCGATGTCGCAATCTTTCGTAAATAGTCGCGAAAAGAAAAAAAAATTCCCACTTTTTGTTTCTCTTTCTTTTATTTTCTATTTTCGTTGTGAAAAAGAAAGTAGGTGAGAACACAATTTATTTTATTTTTATTTCATTTTTTTTTTCGATTACGACAAAAAGCACGAAACACACCGTGAGAACGCGAGCCACTGGAAAAAAATGGGGAATTTCGTTTCGGCAATAGATACCGACCGCGAAGCGATGAGATAAATGTTGTTAATCACTATAGACCGCCCTATAATTCTCTTCTATTAATTTGGTCGATATATCATAGACCGAGGAGCAGCCCTGTAATGGAATTTCGTGGAGTTCACGTTTGTAATGGATGTAGGAGCCTCTGAACTCGTGCCAGTTGAGTTCCTCGGTCGTTGTGGCGATACACAGTATTTGGAAAATTTCGTAAAGAACTCGAAACACGTGAGAGAAGCGAGGGAAAGGCACCGGAGGCGTCGTGGGCGTACAAGCGAAGGGTGGAAGGGGGAGGGGAGAGAATCGAGAGCAGTGATCGATTGGGGCGACAGGCTCTCGCACATTGGTTCTTCGTTTCGTCACCTATGGTGTGTCACACACTTCTCTCTTCATCCCCCAACACGTTAAGAAGCTATTATTTTACACTTTATTGCATCATTCCATTTTTCACCTCCATTTGAACCTCCATTACGATTGGGTGATTTGGGGCAAAAAAAAAGGAAAAAAAAAACTGTCATCGTTGTTTTGACACGGAGCAACGCAGCCCCAGGGCCGAATAGTGACCCCATGGGCGTTCACGCACATCCCCCGGAACCTTTTTAGGGATTCGTAGTCAACTGAGCGAACCTTTATGGTTTTAGTCTTTCCGTCCGTCTGTATGTTTGTAGGTCACAAGCCTCCCATTTACTCATTTTTACACCTATTCACACGAAATTTGCTATACGGATGGAGATTAATGATTCAAAAACAGAAATTATGAGATTTTTTGGAGAAAATAATTTTTTCGAGTGAAGAGTGTACTCGAAATTTTTTTTTCGATCACCCGATGGAGTAAGGTGTCTTTGAATAGGTTTCCTAAAATGCAAGAAGAAATTTCGTAGGATGTTTTGATTTTAACCGTCCAGTCAAGGGATATTTGCTTTTAAATTCGTTCCTCTAATTTCTGAACCATCGATGCAAACAAAAAAAATACAACAAATTTCAGAATGTAGCTAATTATTAATTAGCTACATTCTTAAAATTAGAAATTTCAATTACTAGTTTCAATGAGAATTATAACGAACACTGTAGCAAAAATACTTTATCGGAAAATTACCAATTAATTTGTTTTTTTTATTTATTTTTTATCTTTATACATAGTTTTTATTTTTTTATATACATAAATCTTCACACGATCACGTACAATTTTATGAACTATTCTTTTTATTCTTGTTATCTTTCGTCAACGTAAAATAGAGTTTTTGATACGTAATACCAAAAAATGTACGATCATTTTAGTGAGAATAGCCACGGAATCCTATCATGTGCATATTGTGCATGCACAACACGCTCTTGACATTTTTTTACCATTTTTTTATCGCACGCCCCGGTTATCTGTTTCCTTTCATGTCACGCGCTCGATTCCAATAATTTCGCGAAGCGAAACAGAAAAAAAAAACAATACAAACAAAAGTTTCGTACGATCGACCATCAACTCTGAAACTCGTGTATAAACGAAATGAATTTTTCTCGATGTAAAACGGTGAAATTTCATTTCCCACGCATAGTGGCAATCATGCACGCGTATTATTGGCAGCACGAACCGCGTCTCTTTGTAGTCGAACGTGTGTCGAGAAAAACAATTTGAATCTCATCGAGCAACTTCCATGGGCTCGTGGCCATTCATTAATCACGATTGTACAGTCTCGATTGTAAAAACGTTGTGCGCGCATCAAACATTCGGCACTCTGAGTAACGACACCCTGTCGTCACGATCGGTGCACACGACGCGTTCGTCGCATAACCGACCAATTATCACACTGTTTTTTTTGTTTTGGTTCTATTTTTTCACTGTGGGCGCATCGTCGCACTAACCGCATCTGTGTCTGACAATGTTTGTCATCCAACGCCCGAAATTTGTCGAGTTTGGAAAACAAAAAAAAATCCTCCTTCGACCTGCTTCGCAATTTTTCACTCCGGAGGTCACGCGTTATTCGCGTGGGGTTGCTGAGAAACGTACAACAATAAAAAAATAAGGGTGTCGAGGGGGGTGGGGGAGACAAAGTGGGTGAGACTGACAAAAGAGGTGGCGTTGTTCACGATGATGATTGTGTTTGATGACAGGATTATTTGTCTTCGTGATGGATAACGAGGGAAAAGAAAAGAAAAAAAAACCATTGTGCGACTCCAATTTAGTGTGAGGTTGGTGACGAGGGAATTTTCGCCGAGGAGCAGAGTCGCAAGTGTAGCTAGATAACGTCGATTGCTGTTGTGGGGGTGGGGGCAGGCAGAGGGGGGGGGGCGAGGTAGAGCCTCGCCGAAACCTAATTAATTATTGATCGGACATTTGGCCTGGATCAGATAGCCCGAGTAACATAAACACGTTTTCCGTGTCTCTCAATTTGCGGTGGCAAATGAGTTTCTTCCGTCGCTCTGGGGACTCATTGATATTTCATTTTATTCGCGTCCGATTGTTCGATCGATTTTTCGTAACCAGCGATAAATCGTTGTTGAACCAACGTTTCAGATGTGGCTCTTTAATTATTCGTCGTCAAATTAGAGAAAACGATGTGAAATCGTTTGTCCGGTTTTGCCTCACGTGCGTCTCCTTATTTAGCGACTACATATATTTATACATATATGTATAACACTGATAACGGATACAATTTTTTTAATGTTAGATACGACGACGTGCTTTGAACGATAAATATTGATTGTGTATTCGATGATTATTAATAATAAAAAGTACATTCAGTGACGTAATAAAAATATAACGTTGAAGAGACTGGAATCGTGGTGTTGAACATTGACAGTTTAACCGAAGACTCGCGATGAGTAATTCCGGTGCAATTCCGCTCATCCTGGTGAAGAAGGATCAAATGGACGAAGGCAAGTACATGTGACTTTTGTAATAATAGCATTTTATTTCATTTCAACCCCAATGAAAGAAGGGATTTAGGAAAAATGCAGTCTCTAGCACGACAATTGTCCCGGATACAATACAATCCAACGCAATTGATACAATTTTATTGTCACAAGAGACTCCGACGTATCGGCGACTGAAAACAATAAGCTTATAAAAAAATATCGTAATTTATTTTCTTTTATTTTCTAACGATTCAACCATGAAAATAATTGACCAATTTTTTTTTGGTATTTGAGGTCTTAAAAGTACTAAAATTTTGTTGTACCCATAGAAAACAGCTAAAACCCAGCACGACGGCTTCAGTTTCAATATTTTTCAAACTTATATTCATGCATGTGACTAAAAAATCATCTTTTGCATAATTCAAGCACTTTACCTCAGCAAGTTGCGAATAGGATACACGGAATTAATCGAGTGTATAATATCTCGTCGTTAGGCGCATCTGTGTCATCATACTTTGAGAAAATCTTGGCTGTGCCTATTTAAGCCTCGTGCCTTCTGCCGCACGCGCTCGTTTCCCTTTCACCATTCAATTTCTAATGGGATAAGCGAGCGGTGCGAACGTGTCAGCCGAAGAGACTTGGGTAGAAGGAGTCAGGCCCTTGGCGTTTACCATCAATCTCCTACCAAACTTGGATGCGTTCGAGTTTCCTTGACGACGCGAACGACGTCGTCCTTATCCGTCATCCCAACTCCAGGGCATATAGCCAGCGATATTCGGCGAGCTCTGTGTAATGATGTAGAGTTCCTTAACTCGGTCCTTCGTCTCTATTCCGATGAAGACAGGAAGGAAGGTGAAATAGCGAAATCAACGAAAGGATTTGCTCGTCTTCAACCTGATACCAGTCCTTTGCCAAGCATAGCCTTTGATCATTCACCTTCAACACGAGTCCATGGATTATCACAAGCTCTTTGGACTATCCTACAGACCCTAACATCATCTGTTCACACCTTTTTCCTCGCACATATCTCCGATGACTCCCTCGTTCTTCCAGCTAGCAGTTCTGACGTGACAGCCAAAGAAGCACCCAGAGAAGTAGGTTCCTGGAATTTACCATCAATCTCTTCCCAAACTTGGATGCTTTCGAGTTTCCTTGACAGGGAGAAGATCGTGAGGTATACTCATCGTTCCTATTTGTTATCCCAACTTTGGGGGGTATGGCCAACATTCGGCAACCTCTGTGTGATAATGGCATTTCTTACCTTGGTCCCTTGCCCCCATTTTGATGAAGACATGCAGGAAGATGAAATGGTGGAATCAACAAAAGGATTTGCTGGTTCCCTAACTAATACCTGTCCTTCCAAGTCCAGCCACGCATAGCCTCGGGCATTCACCGGCAACACGAGTCCGTGAATTATCACGAACCCTTTCGACCATCCTACCCACCCTAACATCGTCTGTCCATCTATTATCCTGCGCACATGTCTCTTGTTCTTCCAGCAAGTTGTTCTGATATGTCAGCCAAGAGGCGACGGTAAAAAGAGGCCTTTGCGGTTTACCATCAATCTCCTTCCAAACTTGGATACATTCGAGCTTTCTCGACGTGGTCTACAGGTTTTTTACTCGTCGTTCCTATTTGTTCTCCCAACTCTGGGGTGGGGAGGGTACAGCCAACCTTTATGTGATAATATGGTTTCCTGCCTTGCTTCCTTGCCTTCATTCCAATGAAGACAAGCAGTAAGATGAAATGACGTAATCAACAAAAGGATTTACTCGTTTCCAACTTAATACCAGTCGTTTGCCACACTTAGCTTCGGGCATTCACCGCCAACACGATCCATGGATTATCACAAATTCTCGCGACTATCCTAGACGACTATCCCACCCGACATCATCATCATCCTTTCATCCCCTTGTCTTTGCACATACCTCCGATGACTCTCCTTCGTCCTTCCAATTCCCTCGTCACGTTCGTTCGGAATTACAGCGAGTAAATTCGCGCCTCGAGTCTCGCCCGAATGAAACTCACGAGACTCACCGTGACTTCAATTGACTTTTCCATATCCGTGTGCCGCATGCGCTTCTGCGGCCAATCTTACAAATCGTCGAGCTGAATAATCAACTCTCGGCTCGCTCGAGTGAATAAATAAACGGTGGCTAACGTCCGTAAAGTCGGGGTGGGTTTCTTCGGTAACTGTGCAAACCCACTGTGCCCACGGTGTAGCCTTTCTCACTCTCCGTCTCTCTTTGCTCCTTCGTTCTGCAGGTACGCCTTTCACGGTACATAGACCTACCAAGCTCACATACACCGTAATACCCGCGTGTGACGGGAGCGCTTACCTCGGTCGGCGAATCACCGGGCTGGAAAGATCCCTTTCCCAGATCTCGTTTGTTTCTCTTGGTTGATTCCGAATTCGTTGTCGGGCGAGAGCTTTCAGCGAAGCCACGGCAAACACCGTGGAAAACATCGAAACACCCTGACAAATTGGCCAGTCGTGACAATGTCTTTCAAAGACTGTGTGCATCATACAAATAAAAAAGTGTTATTTTTACCATGTTAGGTGTTAGGTCCCAGGGTGAGGGGCTAAAAGTGAACATTTTCGTGTGCCCTCTGCGGGAGGATTTTTTTCTAAGCTCAACACTAACTCTGAAGACACCCGGACCCAATGAAAAAAATAATCATTGTCCGTATACATCTCATATACCCCACACAGCAAAATTGATCCCGGGATCATCCTGATACAGTTCTATTCGGGTCTCGGCAAGATAGAACGTCCTATAGACGTCTGTGGGAGGTACTAGTGAGACATTGTTCTACCCGGGATTAATATAGGATGGCTTGAGGATGTCCTGTCGTGACCGCTTGTAGACGATCGCAGTGCACTCTCTTATAGACGTCTGTGGGAGGTGCCAGTGAGACCTTGTTCTACCCGGGATTAATATAGGATGGCTTGAGGATATCCTCCCGTAACCATGAGTAGACGATCACAATGCACTTGCTTATAGACGTCTGTGGGAGGCACTAGTGAGACACTGTTCTACCTAGGATTGATATAGGATGGCGTGAGGATGTCCTGTCGTAACCGTTAGTAGACGATCTCAATGCACTCGCCAATAGACGTCTGTAGGAGGTACTAGTAAGACACTGTTCTACCCGGGATTAATATAGGATGACTTAAGGATGTCCTGTCGTAACCGTTAGTAGACGATCCCAATGCACTTTCTCATGGACGTCTATGGGAGGTACGAGTAAGACTATAACATGAGGTCTTATAGGAGAAAAGTCTTATACTTGAGTATTTCAGTCACTGAGTGAGGAAAATAACACTCTCTGTGTTCCTGTTAGATGTGCGTTATATGAGCGTAAAGTAATGGTACAATCTCAATAGTCAGATTAGCGTAGTGGTTTAAGTTAGGTAGTTATTAGTTAGGTAGATAGGTCAGTCCGTCAGGTCGTAGGTTCGAATCCCCGCAGTGCCATCTTTCCGAAATGCAAATTGCATTTCCGGACAACTTTTTTTTTAATTCATATTGGTCAAATAATTGAATTAATATAACGATATGTCGACTGTCGGCCAAAAAAAAATTGATTTAACAAATAAATAATTATTTCGCAAGCGGTTTTTTACGGATATGCATATAAGCAAATCTTTGGACATCGCAGGGACGTCAGTGGGATTGTCCCATTCCGGTAACACATAGCGGACATTTAAAAGCGCATGGGAGTCCCATGGGACCATCCCAATACCATCACGAGACAACTGTCGAGACGTCCGAAAGACGTACTTTGGACGTCTTTTTGCTGTGTGGGACATGTCCTGAATTCTGACCGTTTGAAACATTGACTGTTGTGAATTTTGCTCGTTCTGAATTCTGTTCGCTCTAAACTCTGATCGTTCTAAATTTTGCTCGTTCGGAACTCTGATCGTTCTGAATTTTTCTCGTTCTGAACCCTGGTCGTTCTGAATTTTGCCCCCTCCCCGTAAAACCGTAACAGAAAAGTAAACGAACATTTCTTCAATTGTTTTGGTCTGAACTTTTCATCGATCAATCATAAAACAATTGGCAACAAACAGTCAGGTGTATCGATTTCCCATTCGTCTTGGTCTCCCTCGCAATTTTTATCGTCGACAATGTAAGATTTGCTTCCAATTTTTTTCAACATTTCGCGTTTTCTTGTTTTCAGACTCCGGAAATCTCCATGGACGACATTGAGAAATCGGCGTTCACCGCGGCTTTTGTGTGTTTCGAAATGTTTTTTTTTTATTCGCGTAACCACCTAGCTAGCTTCCGGGTATAACGATAAATCCACGCTCGGGTCTGAATTCGAGCTTCGCGGATTTTGTTTTTTTTTGCTCTTTCTCTTTCATGGTTGCACATAAGTCTGGCATTGGGAATTGGCGTTCTGTACGTGGCAACTGGGAAACTGGGTACAGCGCGCATTCACGGGAGAAAGATGAAACCAAATAGCGATTGCTAGGCAAGAGAAGAAAAAGCGAAAAGGAGTGAGAGAGAGAGAGAGAGGGGGAGGGAGAAAGAGAAACGGAGCACACATAAGTAACGGATATACAGTTCATCTGTTGCAAACATGTATTATATATATATATATATATATATATATATATATATATATACATTTTTCCAGACGGTCTTCGTATTGGAAATGGAGTCTGCAATACTCAGCTGCTCTGTCTTGCTTGTGTTTCCACATGGACAAGTACAGCCGCTTGCGAAGGAGTGCCCGGAAGCTTCCGTGGCGAATTCGGAGCGATAAAAACTAACCGACGTGTTTCGTTGGTTTCTGCTGGTTACATATATATATGGCGAATAAACATTTTGAGACGAGTCACGAGCATCAATCATTGCTTCTCGCGACTCATCACGAGCCCCGGTCTTTATTCATCATTTTGCAAGTTTTTCAGGGGTGGAAATAAAATGTCAAACTCGCTGACGAGTATTAATGAATGAATTTCACGTAGTTTTTTTTTCATTCTATTATTGGTAATTATGCGGTATGACGAGTTCTCCAAATTTTCGAGTTTAAAAAATTTGTTTTTGTCCGACCCCCCTCGAAAACACGTCATTTCACGCATGCGAAGCGGGGGCAAAGTGACCGATTTCAGCCCAGCAGCGATTGCACATGCGCATCACGCCAGCAAGCGAAAAAGGATTTTTTGTTGCTTCTTTTGAAAGTTTTCTTTTCACCCCTACATTGAATAATTAGTCGGGGGAGGCCAAAAAATCACGTTGCAATTTTTTTTCAAACGAAAAGCAATAAAAAATAAAAGATTCGAAATCACAAATTTTGGAAAAGCAAGATTACCATCTTATTTGCCGATTTTTTTTCTAATTTCGAAAGGTATTGTCGTCGGTTGTTTCGTCGAGACTTTGCGAAACTTTTTTTTTTTTTTTGCACGTCGTGATAATTCGCTTGTGCAACACGAAAACCACTTTCGCTCTGCGAAACTCATGGTTCGTTGCTTGTTAACATATTTATCAGATCGATCAGCATATTCAGAAGCTTATTTGCAATTTTAATCGTTCTCACACTGCGAAGCTCGACTTCGTCTCGTGATACGCGCAGTGACGTTCACCCCCCCCCCCGCCACGTACAATTTTGTTGCTAACTCTGCCAAGTTGGCTTGTCATCGTCGTCTTTCAATTCTTCGTAGATTTTTTCACGGTTGAAATTTATTTAGCTCGTGGGAAATGTTTACTTTGAATATGCATAATCGGTCAATCTCATGTGCTGTTATACCGAACGATAGATCAACATTTTACACAACGATGTGTGTCATCAAAATAACGCGATAGGTCGAAAGATGAAGGTCACCATTGAAGAATTTAGGTTTGTTAGTAAATTTAAAAAAAAAAATTCTGCCATTTTCCGAATATTCGTGACACGGAAATTTCGATGAAATCTTTGAATCTTGTCGATCATATCCGACTGTACAACATACTCTTTCACTGGTTTCATTCACAGAAAGTGCGATGGGGTGTACGTGCGAGAATAAAATCTCAAGAGCACGAGAGTCGATGGTCGATCGCATCGTTGACTCGTACTACTTGCGGCAAGCACATCGGACTTGAGAAATCCTCGATAAAGCAGGATGTCGTTTTATTTTTATTCTTCGGGGCGCTTTCAGTGGTGTCCCTTAACCTCGTAAAAGCTGCGGTTCGCAAGCTCTCTCAAAGAACCACAAAAGCGTGAATCCAGCCCGTGTAAAAAAAATTTGCTTGGCCGGGCGCTGGCAGCTCGTTGTACGCTCCCGTGATATTTGGGTGGCACTTCGCTAACGTTTGGCTACACGATGTCTCATGAGGCAACGCTCGGTAGCCAGACCCCTGTTGCGGTAGAGTATTTGGCATTGGTCTGGCAGAACCAGAAGGCACAGTTTGGTTCACCGATAGACGCGCACGGTATTTGGCATTTGTATGGCAGAGCCAGAGGATACTGTTTGGCTCACTTTCGGGCGCATAGCATATTTGGCAGGTATATGGTACCGCCAGAGCCATTGCTTGGCTCACCTGTGGAAACGAAAAGTGATTGGCGACTGCATGGCGAAGCCAGAGGAGATCGTTTGGCTCACACGTTCGAGTGTTCCATACAGTGGCCGGTGTATAACAACCCGAGTAAGAATATTCTCCTTAGCCATGAGCGCTGCGCTACCACTTGGCTCAGCGGCGTGGCAAATGTCTGGGTGGTCGCTACCCCGCGCGTGGCCCCGGTATATGGCCATTGAAGGGCTCAGCGAACGATCCCGAACGGCAGCCAAGTAGTTGATGGCTCGTAGTTGGATATGCCCAGTATGTGACAGCGTGTGGACGAGCCATACAGCTCCCAAATAGTGCATCTATGATTCCGCCAAACCCACGCCATGCATACGCCAATCTGCATGACGTAATCGCGATATCTAGCCCATGTACGGGTCAAGCAAGAGCCACATACCGGCCAAGCTTGAGCTATACAGTTTCCAACTACAAGCCAACTACTTGGCTGCCGTTTGGGATCGTTCGCTGAGCCCTTCAATAGCCATATACCGGGGCCACGCGCGAGGCAGCGACCACCCAGACATCTGCCACGCCGCTGAGCCAAATGGTAGCGCAGTGCTGGCCAAGGAGGAAATTTTTACTCGGGAGCCGCCGGGAAAACCGCAAAATTTAACACACGGGTCGGACGGTGGCGAGGGAAAGGGGCACAGTCAAAATTGCAGTCAAGGATTTTTGGGATCGCTTTTCCGTGACCTTAAATGTTAAATTCGAGTGGAAATTTGAGTACGATCGTAAAAGTGGAATTTCCACGGGCTTGCGCCATTGTTTCCAACGAAATGGCCAACCATTTGGGGGCCATTCAGACAATTTCAGGTCTCATCGTTTTTTACATGGAAAAAAAAATACAATAACGCCGCCTAGCTCTTGTCGAGTGCAACGATTGGTCGTCTACAGTCCGAATCACGATTACGAAGTACCGCAAATGGAATTTTTAAAAAATGTTCCGAGCTAAAGTACTTAATAACGTTACTTCCGGTTGAACAAATCCTCATATCGTTACTCAGTGAGCACTGGTCGAAGCTGCGGTTGTCACGAAATACCGAGAGACAATTATCTTTGTCTCTCGCTCTGTAAAATTGTACATTTGTATGAAATAGTATTTTCTTTTTTTTTTTTTTTTTTATCTTAAGAGGATCTCGAACGTTTAGCGTCCGCAACGAGTGCGAGAGAGATAGCGCCATGGGCGCTCGCGGCGGAGCGAGAGAGAAGAAGCTCCAAACGTACGGGATCCTCTTAATTGAAAAAAGTATTTATCGTATTCAAGCTGATGCCATTCATTCTCTGCTGGAGGTTTTTTACAGTCGTTTGTCTTATTTCAAACCCGTCCATCTGTAATAAACTTTGTTCTTTTCGAAAAAAAAATATAAAAAAATTAACTAAAAAAATTTTTGAAAAAAATTTAAATTTAAATCAGAGTACCATATTTTTTATCTCTCTCTCTATCCCTCTCACACTCTCTCTCTATCTCGTATTTCTTCGGGTCGTGCACTGTCGTCGTCTCTCGTAATGAGTAGGTTGTGCACCTTTTCACCAGTACCGAAAGAAACTCGGGCTATCCAGCCACGACGAGTAGACCCGAGCGGAACCCCGAGGGTTTTTTTTTTCCTTCGTATCATGCGACATGCACGGACATTGCCGTTTGCACATTTTTTTTCCAAATTCTTTTTTTCGCTTTCCTCTTCGTTTTTCGTTAATTTTTTTTCTTTCGATTTTTTTATTTGCCCCGTTCTCTCACTGGCGTCTCTGTCGGTAGCCATTCGTTGGAGAACTCGGGTAACCCCTTTGGCCCTAGGGCCGTGTGCATAAAGCCCGGTAAGCCGAGCGTACTGTACGGCTCGGCGCTCCCGTACAAGCACATTTCATGAAACGAGAGAGAGAGAGAGAGAGAGAGGCAGAGAGAGAGAGAGAGAGAGAGAGAGAGAGAGAGAAAGAAAAGAAGAAAAAAGACGGGGAGAAAGAGAAACGGGAGAATAGTGAGCGAAAAATTCACGATAATATAATGAGAACGTGGTGAACATTTCAAGAGTCAACCCCCCGCCCCCCGCCCTCACTACTTTCCCAATTTACAAAAAAATGTTATCCGTCCGTCTTTTTTTTCCGTTCTTTTTTTCCCCCTATTCACCGCAAGATTTTTCTCTCTTGTTTTACGTGCGGTTCGTTTCGTTTCGTTTCTTTTTGAAGCACTCGGTTGTGGGAGAGGGTCACGCGCAATCAGTGGTAAAGTTTTGTTCCATACGCCGATGGGATGGTATCATCCGCTGGGAGGTTTCTGCCGATGGCCGACTCGAGAAACCACTTTGATGCATTTTGATTTGATTTGATGTTTTCTTTTTTATTTTTTTATATTATTTTAAATATTTCGGTGCATTCGTTTGATCTTTTTTTTTCTTCTTCAAAAGTTACAAATTCATTTGTTTGTGAAAGATCAAAGATTCAGTGATATTTGATTTTTTAGACGAAGGACAAACATGAATGAAAATAGCTATTGTACAATTGCTCCGGTTTCAGTGGTGGGGGTTATGTTCTTGAAAGCTTTGGTGAAGTACTTACGTATCCTTACTAATAATGATATTGCTACACAGTTGAGATTCCTATTTGATTTGGTTTTGATTATGACCGAGAGAATCTTAAATCGTCATTGCTATTGACTGTGCACATTTTATTCGTGTATTGATTTGTTGTCATGTTTTCCTGGTTCTTCGATTGATTATCAAAAAAAAAAAATGTCAACCCTCTAATTCCTCTATTTCTAATTTCTCTAATTTCTAAACTGTCGATTCAAATAATCGAAAAATAATTCACAGCGTAGCTTTTAATCATAATTTTCACAAAATAAGAAATAATAATTTGTATCATACATCAAAATTAAATTTGTGTCAGATACAGTCATAATTTTACGAGTGATGAAAAATTGTGATATAATTTTTCATCAGATATGATTAATTCTGCTTGCTCCATTATTCCCAACTAATTGATGAAGCAATGTGACTTAACCATAAAACGATACACAAATAAAATGTGCCATCCAATAGCATCGGTTAATGTAGGATTATATCGCCCAGAATAGAAATCAAATACAATCAAAATTTTCAATATGTAGCAATATTATTATCAAAAATAATACAGTCGTCCTATGCCCAAAACTTTACAAAACTTAAACCAAAATATCTATGTTCGAGTTTCACAACTTTTTGTTTTGTAGTTTAACACGTGCAATTTTCACATCGGTGATTGTTGCCCGACACTTCGATAGTGTTTCTTTTTTTTCTGTCACAATTGATCGCGTCAGGATTCCGAACG
The DNA here is from genome assembly GCA_963662125.1 of Diplazon laetatorius. Lineage (NCBI taxonomy): Eukaryota > Metazoa > Arthropoda > Insecta > Hymenoptera > Ichneumonidae > Diplazon > Diplazon laetatorius. The sequence goes on from OY759153.1 coordinate 7,875,416, forward strand.
ACCGTAATTGCTACAAGATCGGACGATAAAAGTTTGACGAGCGGCCTCCGGGCCGCTCGTTCACGGAGTTTCCTCGTCGCTTCGTATCTTTATTCGTCGTTTATTGTCGTTTCTTTGTTTAATTCATTCGCGTAAATTCACAGCGGCAATTGAGTCGTTATAACAAGTCAAAAATGGTAACCCACATAGTCGACAACGCCTGCCATCCACGGACCCCCAATTTAACGATGATATATTACAAATATATTTGAATATAATTTCATATTTTTCCCCCTAAAATATATCGTTGACTCTGCCACGTGCAAAACATCAAACACTCGACGTCCTTGTGCGATACAAATATGAATTTGAAAAAAATTAAAATAAAAGTCGTTAAAAAAATGTTTGACTGTTTAAAAAAAAAGAAAAAAAAGCGAGGTAATGGGTGAAATCATTTTTAAAACTGTGTTTGTTCAAAATTATTAAAAAAAATGTTGTCATATTATTTTTGAAATATTTTTATTTGGTGAAAAAAAGAAATTGTTTTTTTTTACATCCTTCCTTTTCATTATAGACCGATCTCGCGTTTTATATTCCTGTATGCCACCGGTGACGTGCGTACGAGCCCCGCACAGAACGGACCGTCAACAGGGGTCGCGCGCGTGTCGCAATCACCACTCTCGTTTCCCGTTTGTTGATTATTTTTTTTTTGTTTCTTCTTTTTTCTTTTTTTTTTTTACGTTTAATCTCGACGTGTGTTCCAATATTCCACCGGTTACCACGGCCGACGAATCCATGAAAATGCATTCATCGCGAATATTTTCGTTCATCAATTTTTTTTTCATTCATTTTTTTTCGGTTTCCTCGATCGATTCGAAGTCGTTTTCCGTTGCGCACGTTTTATTTTCTCTCTCGCTATTTCGGTCGTGTATTATTTACTCATTTTTTTTCGCTCACTCGTTTGAAAATATGGAAACGAAAAAAAAAAATGATAAAAAAATAAACGCCAATTACTGATTCCAATTTTGTATTGTTGCAAACGAGTTGCATTGTTATGCTCAGAAATTAATTGGAAAATAAAAAAATTTGCTTACGATTTTTAATTTCGAACAATACGAGCTTTCGTCATTGTTGATCGAACCGAAACATTTTTTTGGTTGAAGTTTTTCTTCGTTTGGAAAATTGATGAAAAAATCTTGGCATTTCGATTTTTCGGCAGGATGGTAAATTTCGTTGAATTTCAAGCGTGATTTTTACGATTGGGACGTACGGACATCATACAGGGTCGCCACTGAAAGACACAAATTATGTATAACCAAATAATATCTTTCACGAAAACATGGATTTGTCTATTTCTTATTTTTTTATTATTTCATTTGGAAATATAATTCATAGATTTTTTTCGCTATTACGAGTAAAAAAGTAACACGGAGAATAAAAAAATATTGAGAGCGAGTAAATTGTGACCTTTTTGAACCCCTCAGTTTTTCCGTGGCCTCCATGTACGTATGTATAATAGATAGACGTAGGTTCCATTGGTACAATTCGCTGAATCGTACCCTCGGGAACTTTACCCACGAAAGTGTTCAGTAGCCCATAACTCACGACTAACATGTGGGCGTTTTTCCGGTAAAAACATTTACATATTCCCAAAGGACGAAGAGGCCTGGCAATCGAACGAATTTCAGAAACGGGACTAAATGGGATAACACATGGCTTCGAAGTTTCAATCCACAAGAGGGCTCCCACGCCCGATCGACCGGGCCAAAATCTCGGGTACATAACATTTTTGAATATCTTTTTTCACCCTTGAACAGTGTCACTTGAAGAGCGACACGAAAAATATCAACCTTGACGGTCTGAGGATTTTTTAGGGTTCCGTACATCTAAATCGTAAAAACGGAACCCTTGGCACTTTTATGTCCGTCCGTCAATTTTATGACCATGAGAACCTATAAGGTACTTCCCGTTGACCTAGATTATTAAAATTTGGCACGAAGGAAGGTCCCATAGCATTGGTAAAGGAATAGGTCCGAAGATCATACATTTCTGATTTATTGTAGAATTATTATTACGCATTCGTTTTTCACTGTATGACCCTCAAAATGTTGAGGGGACTTCGCGTCGGCGTACGATCTTGAAATTTAGAGCACGGAGGGAGGTCTTATAGTACAAGTGAAAGTGAAAATCAGAAAATCATAAATTTCTAATTCTACGTACGGTTATTATTGTTTATTGCTTTTTTCACTTACTGATCACCATAACCTATAGGGCACTTCCGTTTGACATAAAAACTTAAAATTTGGCAAGAAGGAAGGTCTTATTGCACAAGTACAGAGAAAAATCCGAAAATCATAAATTTCTCATTTTATGTAGAATTATAGTTATTAATTTTATTTATTCACTGATTGAAAAACTATGGGGTACTTATGGGGTAGTTTTTATTGTCCTGGAATCTTGAAATTTAGCACTAAGGGAGGTCACACAGCACAAGTAAAGGGAAAAATCCGAAAATCATACATTTTTAATTCTATATAGTTACAATTATTATTATTTATTGTTCTTCACTCATTAGTCATCAAAATTTATAAAGTACCTAAATTCCTTATTGACCTAAAATTCGAAAATTTATAATGTTATGAAACCTTCAGGGCGTTAGTCCCACTCGCACTTGTCCAATTTTTTTTATTTTCTTGAAAAAACTCGTCCGATTTGTTCAATTTCATCCGAATATTTTTTATTCGAAAGTACGTGCATTGAGGTACGTTGACAATTTTTTCTTATGAATATGGATGAGCTCGAAGCGCTGCTGTGGCGGCCAGGGCGTGAAACATTGTCCCTCGTTGTCACGATCCGCGGTCCCCGAGTCTTCGTGCAGTCGATTCATCTAAAGCAAAAATTTCAAACAGATTTCTGAATTACAATGTACAACACGTTTCGCATCGTAAGTTCTTTCAAAAGCAAAAAACGAAAAAATTTACAAAATAGCGACCGTTTGAACTTTACATTCGTTTTTCATCCAAAATGTGCCCGACTTTTCAGGCTAGATAAAGAACGAATAAAAACAATCCATCAAAAAAAAAAAAAAAAAGAAAATTCAACGTTACCAAATGTTCGATAATTTCGGGTAAAAATTTTAGAAATAACAAAAAATGAGTTGATGTTTTGCAAATATTTTACCAACCGTATTTGAAAAGTATGCTTCGAAACAATTACGTTCACAAAATTTGACATGGAAAACGTCGATAAGCTCTGAAATTCTTGTAACATCGATTAGAAAATTTACACTTCAACGTTTTCAGTACTTTAAACATTTAGACGAGCGGAGAAAAAAAATGGACGAAGAATGTTTATTTTTTACACCAGATAAGATAAAGGGACAGGAACATTACGAGACTTGTTTCGAGTTTTGACGAAGCACGAAAGCTGAAGCTTGCATACTCAAATTCGTCGCAATAAACGGTTTTATACATTTTCGCAATTTCACATTCTCGAAATTGCCGTGTAAACGATATAGAGTCGGGTAGCGCGTGGCTCATTTATATAACTATCGTATAATTGCGAAGTATTAACTTTATAACACAGAGAGCGAGAGAGAGAGAAAGAGAGAGAATAAGGAGCCGAGCGAAATGAAACTTGAAGCGCGCTGCCGCGATGACGATGAAAAGTGTACCTGACCCAATTTTCTCTATGAAGTTCGGCCGTTCGCGTTTCCTCCCCCTCCCCCCTGCACCGGCTTCCTACTCCTTTCGTTCGCATTGCTCGCTACCCGAGAATGGCCGGATAGATACAACTCGATGAAGAGGATAAAGAGCTCAAGAGCGTCGGGCCTTTTTTCTTGTTTTTTTTTTTTTTTTTTTTTTCATTTCCATCGCCGGATATTAAGCGCGTGTGGCTTAGCTCGCGAATGGAGAACTCGTTGGGGCACGAGTTTCTCGTCTAAAAGATAAAAAAAAACAACGGATGGTCAACCAGCCGCAGACGTTTTTTTTTATTTTTTTATTTTTTTTTTCGGACTCGAGAGGAAACAATCAAAGTTCTTGTCTCGATCGAGAATGTGGTGGAGAACGATAACCGATCGGTTTCAGCATGGATTTTCTATAGCGTGGAAGAAATCAATCCTCTTCATAAGAACAAATTATGTCACTCTGGAAAAAAAAATAATTCTCAATGATTTTCCTTAATTTCACCGATGATCACGTATAAAGATTGCGATAGTTTATCTTTTTTGTATTATTATTATTATTATTATTATTATTTCATTGCAAATTGATGGATTTTTGTGTTTTTGGTAAATTCAAATGTTTTCTATTTAATTTTTGACAAATAATTTGGGCTTGTTTTTAATTGTGTTTTTGAAGAAGAAAAATGTGCATTGGGTTAGTTTGATAGTGCTGTCGTTGTGGGTACAACAAAAAAAAATCATTTATCATTTCTCTTACCACATACGCGACGAAACGATTTCAATAATGATTATCACATAAATTTTATGTATTTTCGTGTGTTTTTCTACAATGTTAAAAAAAGAACAAAAAATCCTAACTTCGCCTACTAGGACTATTAGCCACCAACAAATTTCGCACCCCCAACACTGAATTTTTTTTTTTCCGAACCCGATCTCACATATACGAAACGCAACGAAGGATTAAATACACGGGAGCGTTAAACGCTCTTATCGACGATACGATTGGGTATCGCTTGTGCGCGTGCGTTTATCGATAATGGGAAGAGGCTCCACGTTGCAGCACGGGTGATGTTGTGTGTGTGTGTGTGTATGTATGCAATAAGAAGAGGGTCGGTGGAGCGAAGCAAGACGAAGGGAAGCCTCGCGACGTATAAATGTTTCATGAGAACTCGTTACAATCCACGCGGTCGCTCCGGCCTCTCGTCCAGGGCCACCAAGGTTTTCTGAATTCAGCATTTTGTCGCACCAATTATGTGAGAAACCGAACCTACAGTGGAATCAAGTCGGAAACTATACTCCGAAATACTCTAAAACAAAAAAAAAAATTTTCATTAATAATAATAATAATAATCAACTATTCAAAGGATGCAAATGGATATGTAATGTAGTTAAAAAATGATTTGCAATAATAAATAGACAATAATAGTTATTAGTATAGTATAATTCTATTCAGACTTGAAGTCTATTAAATTGTATTAAATATTACCATTGAATGAGAAATAAGGAAATAATAACAATAATAATAATATCATCATCATCATCAATAAAAATATATTCCTCGGAACCGATGGTTCGATTGAATCTCCGCACATTCCCGCTCCGTCGTAAAAACCAGAACAAAAAACTCGCTGAATATCGATCAAAATGCCCCCCTCCCCCCGCCCCCACGTCTGTGAACTTTCTGGCACTTAGTTGCAATTTGCCGTAAAATCGAAGGGCCCGTAAGGGCTCTGATGGATGAAACGTTCGCGGGTGATGCACTCACGTGGTCTCTCTCTCTCGTACGCCGCTAAATCAATTAACGAGTGCATTGCACGGTCTTCGATATAAAATTTCGCGGTTTTCTACAGGTCGCTCGGCTACGTTACACAGCCAACGCGTTCAACACTGACGTAGCCATTTTACGTCGTTACTTCGACGAGTATGTGTTACCGTTTCGACGTAATGAGGAGACCCGTCGGAGCGTCATCCGGCGACGGTCGATGATAAAGAACGAACGAGAGTTCGGATAAAATTTATTTTATTATTTTACGTCGTCGCTTTGTTAGTCTCGTTTCTCGTTCCGAGTCTATGTAGGTCGAGGATAATACATCGTAGCTCGTAATGCGAGTCAGGTGGCGATAAAACATGCGAGCGTATATACCACTCGTTGTGCTGAGAAATTCAAAATATTTATATCAGCTAGGAATCGTGTTTATGTGTGTATGTGTATGTGTGTGTGGGTGGGTATACACGAATTACATAGTCCAGCACTACTAGTTTTCCATTTCATTGCGATTTTCTCACACTCGCCGGTCAGTTTGAACGCTTTGAATCGTATTTGAGGTTCGTCGTCAAACTTTTATCGTAAACATGCGTGTTTTTGATGTTTCGGGTGATAAACACGGTCGTTTTTAAAGTATCAGGTGGTAAACACGCGTGCTTTTGATGTATTAAGTGGTGAACACACGTGTTTTTGGTGTATCAGGTGACAAACACGCGAGCTTTTGATTTATCAGGTGGTAAATACGCGTGCTTTTGATGTATCAGGTGGGGGCGCGAGTGCTTTTGATGTATTAGGTGGTAAACACACGGGCTTTTGATGTATCAGGTGGAAAACGCACGGGCTTCTGATGTATCAGGTGGTCAAGACGCGTGCTTTTGATGTATCAAGTGGAAGCACGCGTGCTTTTGATGTATTAGGTGGTAAACACACGGGCTTTCGATCTATCAGCCGGTAAACACACGGGCTTTTGATGTTCAGGTGACAAACACGCGTGCTTTTGAGGTATCAGGCAGTAAACACGCGTGCTTCCGGTGTGTGAGTGATTATTATACATGCTACACTACAATGATTATCCATGCTAGATAGACATCGCGATAGATTTTTTTCGGTGTGTACGTCGATGCGCAATCTGTGCGATTAATTGATTCGTCGTTCTTCACTCTTATCTCAAACTATCGTGAGTGGGTGTTCGCACCAAACACGATGTTTCATATCATTCGTGTTCGATGCGCAAACTGCGCTGCGGCACTCTTGCACGGCAATTAGTCGGACGTCGAGAGCCCAGCGACTACCACCGGACGAAACGTTTGAGCTTTCGGCCCCGTGGAACATTTGGCCCGATGGGTGGGTCGTTCAACTGTAAACACGGAACGCGCCATTGGGGAACGTCGGACTCGGGTATTGCCAGTTTTGTCACCGAAACTTTGGTCGTTCGCGATACAAGGGTCGAATCGTTTGCACGAAAGTTCGGAACAGTTCGAGACAGGTGTTTAGCGGGCCCGTCGGGTTTCGGGTGCGCAAGACTTGGACTGCCCCGGACAAGGCGGAGGAATGGTCAACGTCAATTAACCGGTGAATTAAATACGTTTTCGGAAATTGAGGTGGTGACGAACGAACGATCTCGAAAACGGGAGTACGGTCGAATAATTAAATGTTCGCGGAGGTCGATTATGTACATTCCGTTTGATAAGTAATGTGCTGTGTTTTTTTTTCTTTAAACTGTTGAAGACTTTTTTTTTCGTTGAAGAATTTCATTTTTCGTGGTATGAAAGTACATTCGAAGGACCACGATGGAATGAATTATGGGTAGCCGTTTGATTGAAAAAGTGAAATGAAAATAATTAAATTTCAAAAAAAGAAAAAACGAAAAAAAAAATGCTCAACATAGATTTGTTAAATAAATGAGAGTAGGGTGTTGTCCCCCGTTGGACCATGAATAGTCCATTGCCCACCTGTGGTTGTTATTGAATACTTTGCACATCGATTTTTCTCGACCTTCTAGCTGACGACCGCGCCACAAATTATTGCGACAAACCGTATATTCATGCTAAATGATTTATGTATATATGAAACTACCCATAGATATATATTTACGGGTGGTTGTTATTCTGTCAATGTGCGAATTGTGATTTTTCTGGGGTCCGAATCGTTAAACATTTTTAGGTTTAGGTTTGAAAATGTGCACAGGACATTACTCGACAAATGAAGAGACACAAATGACGTTTGAAGAATCTGAAAAAAAAATGGAGTGTGTTCCCTGTTTGACAAATATGAATGAATATCAAAGTTACAAGGCGATCGACAACTATGAGGTCCACAAGTGTGTCGGGTTTTGAAAAGAATGACCCCAATATATTTTACAGTGACGATGGTAGTGTATACCAAAGACGCGTAGAAAATGGTGCGGTGCGTCGGGACGCGGACCGACGGCGACATCCAGACGCCGTCGACGTCCTCGCGTATCTCATCGACGCTTTTTTGCCATACCGCGTTCATCATCCGAGCAGCTACCTCATGTGAAAAAAAAATTATAAACTGCAGTATAGACTAATCTATAGTTTGTATATGGCATTTGCCATATATAATATATATATGTATTATACTCCCAAGTAAAAAAATTATATATAATCTATATATGGAATTTGCCATATATATAGTTTATATATAGATTATATATAATTTTTTCACTTGGGCTGATGTATACAATCTATAGAAAATGCAAACATATAAAGCTTATATATAAATATAAATTATATGAAGTATATGTATATATAAATTATTTACATACAGAAACAATACATAGTCTATATCTGTGGAGTTTACACATGATTTTTTTTTACTTAAAGTGACACATACGAGGCCACTTCACTACTTTATTTACGAGCTCGCATCAGCGTAACCAAGTCTCACGTATAATGCACATCGTCTTTACGGGGCTCATCTTTATCATAGAAAGTAACGTCATGAAAGTGGGGGAAAAAAATTTGAATAAAAATATTGCGCGTGTCGTAATGTAAAAAGAAGAAAAAAAAATGTTAAAAAAAAAAAAAACTAACTGAAAACAGGATGGGATACAGAGCAGCGAGGCCCGACGACGATATTCTCCGGGGCAGCGTCCGACGGTGAAATCGTCGTTGTATCGAATTTTCGTCATACACGAGAACGAAAACGTTGCGCGAGGGGGTTCGTCGGGGAAGGAAAGGGGTGGCACGACGGGAGGCTGGTTGCTCGGATGAAAATTCGGGCGACGTAAACCGATTACCGAGCAATATCCGGTTTGTAGCATCGGCACTTTCGCAAACAGGCAAATTGGGCCAATCGACGGGACGCGTTCGATCCCTCGCCCTCGCCCTCTCTCTCTCTCTCTCTCTCTCCCTTTCTCTCCCTCTTACTCTCGCTCTCTCCAACTCTCGCAAGCTCGCTCCACGACACGGTGGGCGTCACCCGCGTGTCCGTTCGATACTTACCTACACCACTTTCCTTGAAAATCGTGTCAACGAAGACCTTTCTCGCGCTTCTGTCATCGCGACGGGGTTGCTGCTGCTGCTGCAAACCCTTTTTGCATTTTACCGCATCGAGGGATGGCCGATCTGTGCGATACGTGTGACGCAGATCGAATCACCTATACGTTACCATCGTTACGTTAGCAATTAAATATTTCTCAATGAAATATCTTTATTTTCATATAAACTCTAAATAAAGTAAGATAGGGGAAAAAATACTTTGGAGAGACTTAATTTACGATTTCTTTAATCCTATTTTCGGTACGCTTCTTTTGCACCTCATGGGCAGAGGGGTCAGCCTGACCCTGCCTTTTCAAAATTTCTGTGGTTAATATAGTAAATGTGGTTTGAAAAATCTTTAAAAAATTCTTGCATCGTTCTTGAATCTTTCACTTTATGATCAAATCATGAAATATGATATTCCCAAATAAACTTTAGCACCGAACAAACAAACTCGTGAAAAAATTTCATTGTGAAAAAGAAAAAAAAAAGCATAATTTTACGAGAAAAAAAAACAACAAAATTCTAGATGAAAAGCTGAGCTTAAATTCAAGCTCGAGGGTTGTAACCTTCAAGAACAAAAATATTGCTACATGAATTTTTATTAAATACAAAATTTGGCCTGAGGTGAAATCCACCTCACTTATCAGGAATCGGGTCAACAGAAGAAAAAAATCTTCACAATTATCGTGTTACAATAATCATGATCAAAATACAACGCACATTATTGTGCAACGTTTATACCGCAACCGCATGAAACATACTCGTGTATCAGGTTGGAAAAGCGTTTGGCAACGTGATACACACGCGAAGAAGTTTAACCTTCGGGCGCAAAGTGGCCGTCCTCGTAGCCGTCTTCCACTATTTCACCTCCGAGCTTTTTTGCCCAAGCTCGCTCGCCACTCTGTTCTTCGACTTCGAGCAGCCTCGGTAGCGCCCTCTCCACGCAACCCTTATCCTCCAAACCGCGGTAGAGTCGGACGGAGTTCCCGGCACTACATGCCAAGTGCGCTCTGGCCCGCGGGGAGGGGGAGGTCGGAGGGGGGAGGGGCAAAGAAGTGAAGGGCGAAAAAAAAGGGCTCGGTGATTTCGCAGCTCAGTCCCGAGGGTTTTACTCGTTAGCCCTCTACTGTTCTTTCACCCCCCATTCCACCTCGAATCTCAACTATAAAGTACTACCAACTTTTCTGTACCAAATACGTATACACCATTTGGGGGTGGGGGTTGGGGATGGTTCGAAAATGCTGACATGCACACGTGTTTATACGTATACATTGGAATGTTTATACGTCGGCTGTGACGAACGAAGCTGCTTCCCAGTTTCTCGCTTCTGCTTTTCCACACAATGAACGTTTTAAAGAGCGCTCGGGATACTCGACGCTTTTTCACTAACGAAACCGTGAAAAAGGTATTCAGATTCATCTTCCGTTCAAAAGTTGTTTGGAAAAAGGAAAAAAAAACAAACTAACATCCTTCATCGATATTTCTCGATTATATTAGCGTTATTTTGTTGAGCTTGGTTCTGAATGGTAGGGCTTTGGTATTTGCTTTGGTCCATTATGATAATGTTATCTTGTTGAGGTTCTAGAGCTTCGTTCACGTTGACCTCAATTGTTTTTCAATCAAACGAATTTTTCCATTTGCGATTTTTCATCTCTCGGTCTGGGTAAGAAGATCCTACCTTACCGATATTTTTGGCTCGTTTTTAATTGTCAACTCGTACTCAGGGGGGGGGGGGGGGGGTTAACTACCCTTCTTGTGGCTAAAATACACAATAGAATTAATACATTTTATTTTGATCATTAAGAATAATTAAAAATAATATTTCATAACAATGTAAAAACATAATTCGATCCTAAATTATTTTCTTCATTTTCTCATTCAACAAAATAGTCTTGTCTACAGAATATCACATTTTTTTAAGAATAAATTTCATTGAAAATGATTCTCAATCAATTATTTCCCAAGTTTAAAGGGTGGTTTCACCAGCGAAATATGAGTTTGGGAATATATCTGTCGTTTTAACATTGAATGAGGTGTTATGACATTTTGACAAAAATGGATAACATTCCTCAGACAACAACTATCGCTCAGATCCCATATATGTATAGATTGAGATACGATTCGTCCGATGGATTTGATATTTGATATTATATTGTTATAATAATAGATATTTAGATTTTTATTATATATATATATATATATATATACATTTTTTTTATTAATTCTCATGGCTTCTACTAAAAATGGACGATAATCCAATTCAGAAAATGAATCCCGATATATTTCTGCATTATCGTTCGTCACGAACACCGATCCAATTTTCCATCGACGAGCTTTGACCGTTCACCGGTCACAATTGTCCGCCAAGTGCCAAAAGTGTGACCATTGAGAGAGTCCAACCGTCTTCGTCGGTGTTGAATTTCGAACGATCGAATCAATGGTTTTCCACGGATGAAGGACGCGCGGATGGTGAAAGACAAAGGGTTAGGAATTGTGGTGGAAACGGAGTGGATTTCCGGCTTTTAGCGATTACAGGGAGAGTCCATTGGTGTCGTATACTCGATCGATTGTGCGCGCCACGTAGTCCGGCTGGGTCCGTGTTCCACGTTGAGGCGGTCCACGGGCGAACGGTTCGCACTTCACCGAGCGATCCCGTTCGTCCGGACAATTTCTACGCTTCGTGTGAACAACCATCGTCGACATCGGTCCACGCCAACGACTCACTCGAACTCCGATGCAATTTCATTGGCTCAAAACTCACACGCCTCAGGGACGCACAATCACGCAATCGCACAAACGCCAAACTGTCGAAAACTCATTGAAACCAACTCTCCGATCTCGCACTCTTCGTTTCTTCGACGTAACGATTCGTCTGTCGTTGCAACAGCCTGAAGCTCGTGAGCACTGAACGACAATGACAATGGCAAAGACCGATCACGAAGTTCACGATGATGATTTTAACGATTACCCGTCGAATTGATTTATTCGTGATACGGACTTTAATTTATTACCAGTTTTTAATCGATACATTTACGTCGCCGAGAAAACAAAAGAAAAATTCCCCCGCCTTGGGTATTATTAGTGTATTTATTTCTTAATTTTCTAAAATCTTTTAAATCGTCACTTTTATCTTGTCGACTTTCAAATTGTCGTCGTCATTCAAAAAATCATCGACTTTTAAATTGTCGCACGATAAAATACTTATGTCCGGGTAATCTCACCGACGAAAGAATTCTCATTGCTACCTAAACATCTAATGATTACTTTTATCTGTTACTCTGTATATATTACTTTTATTTTGCGTCAATGAGTTCGTAAGGCAATGTCATTGAGTTCTCATTGACGCTGTCTCTTCGAGTCATATAAAAAGAAAGGAACATAAAGAAGAAGATAACGAGTCTTCGTGGCTGATTATAAGATTTGAGTTTTGTAATTTCGTTTTTTATTTTTTATTTCAATACATTTTTTCATTCAATCGATTGTCATTAGAAAATTCACGACGCTCCTTAAATTCGTACTGAAAAGCTTCAGGCAATACGAATGAGCTATATATTTGTGGTGGGGAGATGGGGAGAGAAAGCGAGAGAGGGTGGGGGATGAAACGTACGCGATTGGTAACGCAGTTGGATTTTGCCAATGTTTTCGTCGTTCGAAGCGGGTCCGGAGCTGCGCGTTGAACTATCCGGGTCGCGGGGGTTGGCGACCCAGATAGAGAGCAACTTTCGGGGGCTCGGAGTTCGCTGGGTTTTCCGTGGGAGCGGGGGCTGGCGTCGAATATACGCGGATGACAAGAGGACTCTGGCGAAGTCTGACAGAACGCAAGGGAGCCAAATGCCAGCCAGGCAAGAAGGGTGGAGCTCCTTGTGAGCGCACTGAAACTTTACACCTCCTCGTCGCTCCTCGGTCTCTCTTTCTCTCTCTCTCTCTTTCTCTCTCTCTCTCTCACACTCTCTGTCTCTATCTCCTGGCTTCTCTCAACTCTTCAACGTCGAGTTTCTCTCACCGTTAGGCAAAACAATGCCAAAGTTTTCGTCAAAGTCAAAACCTGCCATTGTCTTTCGCTTTTTGACGAAGTTCATGCCTTTTTGAAGTTTCGACGTATTACGAGCATTGCACGGTGGTACAAACACACACATGATTCCCATATAATTTGCAGCGAACGTTGAAACGTCTGCCTTCGTTTAACAGAACTCGAAACACTCGAGCGACATAGATTGAAACTGGCGAACGTGTTTTCTCCGGTTCCTTTGAAGCTCCGGTCTATACCGCTCTTCCGAGTTGATTGACAAATCACTTTGTCAATGTCGCTCGTGTCTGATACTGAAACTGTTCGATGCGGAAACGAATAGAGTGAAGAAAAAATGTAAACGACTGGAATTATTTGTAATTTGTTTTGTAATGTCGGTTGTACGACGAGTTTGGGTCGAATATCTTGATTCCGATTGATAATAAATCAGGGGCGGAACTTAATGAGATACTTGTGTTGTTTGCAAAGTTGGTCGCTTAGCTGGGGGCTTGACATCAATAGCAAGAATCTCTCAGAGAGATCGCTGGGGGTTCACATTACTCTAATCACGATACCACAAACTCGTCAACTGACGAGGACTCCCTAGTCGAAATATCTCCGATCCTCCGTTTACTCGGGTTGATGCTATGTCGAATGCATATTTTGCTTCCTCATGAAGGAAGCCATGTGATGGTGGAAATTTTAGTAATTTTTATTTGGTAATTTTTTTTTTAACATTGTGGTAATTTTTTCAATATGCCATCCGAACTACACACGAAATTTCACCGACAATATGGATTTTAAACTCAAACAGCTGTTTTTCGGTCGCTGAAATTTTCTCAGCTTTCCCCAAAATATATAATGAAAAAAAAAAAATTCCAAAATTTGCGCGACGGCCAAAAAACAGCTTTTTAAGGCTCGAATTCCATTTTAATGGACTTTCGCGGGTGGGAAAGAAAAATTGATATTTTTTTTGAATAGCTAAAAAAATGAAAAATGTCATAGTTGACAGCTGCCAAAATAATAGACAAGAAAAATCAGAAAAAATTAGAAATCCGTTATTCAGCATACACTTCAAGCTACGCGAATATTATAAAGATTCCTGATAGTAAAGCCCAAAGTTATCCGATAATTGGTATTTTCGCGGATACAAATGATTTCGAGTGTTAAAATTGTGATGAAACGTGGCTCATCAACGCAATTCATAGATAAACGTCGATGGATTATTGGTCCTTGCAATCGTTGGTCAATGAAGAAGCCGATAATCTCGTGTTTTTTATTCTGCGCGTGAATATAATCCTATTTGATAACGCTGGAAGAAAAATGGTTGCCCGGCGAGAATTAGCGAGGCTCGTCTGACGGATTCGGGGATTCGAGAGGGCCGAACGGGGTCGAGTGTTATAACAGCGGGTGCAGCGAGCCCGCAGACATGGTCGGAGGTTGGTGGAGATCCGGAGGGTCTAAAGAGAGCGAGAAAGAGATCACTGGGGCTGGAGTGAACGGAAGAGAGAGAGAGAGAGAGGGGGGGGGGGATGAGAAGAAGTTGGGTGCGGTTCAGGGGCGCGGTATATCGGTTCGTTGGATGAAACAAAGTGCACAATGCATTTGGGAATCGAGAGCCAGAGAGAAACGGTGAGGACTCGGCATGGCATCCCTGATTGCCGGCCGGTACTGGCATTAGTATTGCTTCGGTTCGGTGGAGTAGAGAACGTCCTGGTGTATAGTGGCCACTGATGTGGCCTCGGCCAGCAAACGCCGACCCCCCCCCCTCCTCTCCTCGTGTGTGTGTGTGTGTATGTGTGTGTGGGTGTGTGTGTGCTACCCTCTACCTACCTCAATGTACGCGGGTCACTCGGAACCATAATGAAACCCCCATGTGAAACCACACGCGGCCACGTGGTTTCGTGTTATGAATGCGGATTGTTAGAGATAATTGCCAAAGCGTCTCGGGTTGCTGGGACACGATCGAATTATTATTATTATCGTTGTTATTATTTCTATTATTATAATTGTGAAATTATTGAAATTACGAATAATGTTGTTGACAACAAATTCACGAAATACTCGAAAAACGTAATAAAAAAAAAGTTTATACTGTTATTATTATTTTTATTTATTGTTATGTATGTCTTATCACCCTGACTGATTCTTCAACTTCAAGAAAAACATCCACGCTTTTCAAAGAAAAAAAATTCAAAAATAATAATAGTGCATAATAGTGCATAATAATAATAATAATAATAATAATAATAATAATAATAATAATAATAATAATAATAATAATAATAATAATAATAATAATAATAATAATAATAATAATAATAATAATAATAATAATAATAATAAATTGAATGGTTTTAAATTGTTGAAAAAATGCAATCAATGATGAATCGATGAATAATCGCTCGGGACGGTTCGTATATAATAATAATAATGATAATAATAATCGTTATTATTATCATTATTATTATTATTGTGACAGCACGAATGTCTAGGCGATACGGACAATTAGAAAAAATTATCAGCAATTTCAGTAAAGGAGTTACGACAAATGCACCCCAAAATAATGGGAAATTTTCAATGGATGACGTTGCAATTACTCGAAAAAAAAAAAAATTTTTGCTGAAAAGAGCCTCGATTATTCATGAATGGATTTGTTCGTGAATAAAATATGAAAAAGAAGGTTTGGCCCATGAGCAATGATCGCTCGACTGTACTGGGTCGCACGTGCTCTGGAGAACGACTGATAGCCGCACGTACGCGGAACCTTTTGTACTCGCTGCCAGTGGCGAGGATGCACTTGGAATTCGTTCTATTTATAATAGTGGCCACATATACGCGCGAGTTTATCCGTCCCACGCGAACCTATATATAAACACTCGATACATTTCATGTGTGTGTGTGTGTGTGTGTGAGTACTTAGGGTTGCCTTTATACGGAGCTTGAACGAATTTTAACCAGGCCGCCCCCTAGATTGGCTCCAAATAACTTTTAAAAGAGTTCCCTAAATTTGCAGCCATCTATCTTGAAAATTGGCCATTACCACGAGGGGTTCGTTTTCCCCAATTTGCTAAAACAGGTACTTCAATTTTTTTAAATTATATGCTCATTTTACCCTCTTGAAATCTCCGTAAAAATACAAGATACTATATCAATGAGTCCGTGGTGCGTCCATGGATGAAAAAAACTTTTTAAACGGGTCGACTTTGAAATCTTAGGGGTCATCAAGGTCCCTGATACATTTCCACAATTTTCTATGTCTCTTATATCCGTATAATTTTGACAGAAGAATATTTACATTGGAAATATCAATCTAAAAATTAAAAACACTGATCTCGAAATAAATACGAATCATTTCGACGCAATTTTTTTTTTCGTTCTCTTTGAGAAATAAACAAATATGTGTATTTTAAAGGGAAAAACCAACTCCTCCTGGAATTGGCCAATTTCAAAGATAATGGGCTGCAAATTCAGGAAACTTGTTTCAAAATTATTTGGACCTAATGTGTCGGGCGGTCTAGTCTAATTTTGTCCAAGTTCCATTTTGGGACCACCCTCATATACATATGTGGGTACAATACACCGAGCTACGACTCGAACTGACTGCAATTAACTTGCCATTGGGCGATAAGCATGCGCTCTCGTGGAATTGTCGTGATAATTGAAATATAGAAACGGCATTGGAAAACGGCGTTTGCCAACAATGGCGACAAAATTTATTTATCGCTTCGCTAGACAGACAAAGATAGTGACGGAAATAAAACAAAGAAAAAAAAAGGACACGAATGCATTCGTGTGCTACGTGCAAACCATTTTTTTCTCCTATAGTGTTTCTACTTTTTTTTTAACTACGCTCTCTTTTTTTCTTTTTCTTCATTGAATCCCAATTCTATTCATTTCTGGATTTTCTTTGTTGTCCATGTATGCAAATTTCGATATTCAAACTTTGTACAGCATTCAAAATAATCACAACGACATTTCTTATTTTTCTTTATTAAAAAAAAAGAATTAATTCATGAATTATTTGAGTTTTCCATTATTATTATTTTGAAAAAAAAAAAATATTTTGCAATGAACAAAACGTAAAAATGCAGTTTCAATTTATTACATCCGATGCTTTGTGCTATTTCGGCTTTGGATGATAACACATGGCTTACTTATTTATTTAGTTTTGAAAAAACAAAAAAAATAAAATAAAGTTCCATCGTTCTCACATTTGCCCTCGATCTTCCATTCGCGTTTTCTCGTATTGGCAAATTTTCAAAAATCTCGGAGCCATCTTACACGTAAAATTTGTTGGAAAATGCGCAAAAAAGTTCGAAACCTCGGGTCGGGTGATAAACCAACGTACGCGATTGTGTACGAAATTACGAGTCGGAATTCGTGTGCGTGTGTGTGTGTGTGTGTGTGTGTGTGTGTGTGTGAGCATTGGTTGGTGCATTGGTGCATCGTAAAAGTGCGCGGGAGCGTGAGCATGGTTATGGAGCAACTGGCACAGCTAAGAGATTTAGCGATTCGGCTTGCGACGATACTTCGTAAACCGTACACAGAATCCGCAACGATATATTTTTCCCACGCGAGGATCTAAAATTGAAAAGCCTCTATTGCTCGATTCCACTGGCCGGTCTTGACGATGGGGCAGAAAAGGGGAAGAAAGCCGGGCGAGGGGATAAGACGGAAATCGTCTCTCGAAGAAAATGCCTGTGCTTCTGCCTACTTCAATCTCGTCGACGCAGCCAGCAAAGTCCTTTCCGGTTTATCCGGAGATTTGCATCGGCCTTCTTTGCGCTGTTACTTTCAATGCAAAAAAAAAAATTTACAATAAATTAATACCAGCCGTAAACATCGCCGTGTGTCGGTGAGATGGTGAAGCCTTCGTCGATGGTTAAAACGAAGAAAGGTGTTCCATTTATTTCTGTATTTATTTATTTATTTATTTATTCATTTATTTTTCATCGAATGTATCGTGTTTTTCGTCGTTTCGTTTGAACTAAATTCGTCACGAAAAAGGAATTATTGTTATTTATTAAAAAATATTCCATTCTTACGAAATTAATAAATTTGAATCTGATTTTTTTCAATTAATACAAAAAAATCATAAGTTTCATTAAAATTTTGGGAAATCTGTGAAACGGGATCTGGAAAGTTTTATCGAAATGATAGCTTCATGGCATTGAAAATTTCAAGTTGAATTTAAAAAAACATTAAAAAACAATTGTGTGAATTATGATAATTCATTCAAAATTACAATTTCAACATGATTGAAAAAATAATAGTTAATAAAAATGTTTCAAAATATCGACAACCTGATCCTCAAACTCTCATCCCCAAGACAGCACGATAGACTCATAAACACCGATGTCGAATAGCATTCAATTTTAAAAGAACGAACGAATTAAAAAAAAACTTTCTCACCCACACAAAATTTTTCAAAATAATGATCATTTCTTCAAAATTTCCATTCAAACAGTTCAAAACATTTTCATCCGATTCTTCGACACGGAATAACCACGACTTGATCCGATTAAACCGTTTTATTATCTCGCGAAACGTTTCGCAGTGATCACCCAGTATTGCAGGGCGTTGGGTCGGTGGGGCAGGGCGAGAGGGAGGGGGGGGAGGTAGGGAGAGAATAATGTACCAAGGTGCAGTGGGTGGATTGTAAAGAATGCTGGGCATGGTATATCTGTCATAAATGTTACAGATAGGGATGTATATATGTAAATTTATACATACATATATCTATGTATGTGTGTGTGTGTGTGTGTGTGTGTTAGGTTATAGAAGCACGATGTACCAGACGCAGACTCTGGTCTATCGATCGTCCGAAAGTCGCGCGCGCACTAGGCACATCAGGGTGAGAGGACTCGAGAGAGGGTAACCACGAGGAGGAGGTGAAGGAGGAGGAAGAGGTTGGAGGAAGAGCAGAAATGCTTTTCCCAAGGATAAGGGAGGAGTGAGCTCAGCAGCATCGGCCCAGCCGTCAGCGAGGCCGATGCTGCTGCTGTTTCTGCACCTTCTCCTCCTCCTTCTCATCCCTTCGTTCCCCATCCTCCCTTCGCGCCAAGTGCGACTTGGCTCAGCCCTTCCTCCGGACTTGGTCACAGCTCATCGTTTCTCCCTCACCCTGCATCACTGCGAACGCCTCTGCGAACGATGCAAGCTCAACGCTCTTGGATAATCGACGAGACTGTTCCTCGTCTGCTCCGACTCAAAGCCGATTATATTTCAGACTCCATGATGCACTTTGTGTTCCCTCTGTTGTAACCCCTTCGCCCCTCCCTCCCCCGGGAGGTGGGTGGAGGAGGGGGGCATAACCAGTCACCTGTTATTAGCATTTCCTTGGTGTTATTGTGTTTCCGCTTCCGTCGGACGTTTGTTGCTTCCGTCCAGAAAGTCATTTTGTACAAAGTTGAACGATGCTCTTCGAGTGTCTCTCTCGAGAGAGAGTCCACGGTCGCGGGAATCTTTGCGGTTGGAGATTCGAGCTCGAGTCGGATCAACGGACAATGGGGGACCAGTGTCTGAGGGTTAATCAATAGACCGGAGATGAAGAACGGAAACGACGGTTATGTATCTCGATACAGCTTCTCCGAGGTCGCGTGGGATTTGTGAAATATATATATATATATATATATATTTAACATCGAAGGCGTCGAATAATTTAAGGGAGGATTGTCGTTTGAGGATGGGACTAAGTTCCTTTTTCGGAATTTTTAAGGCGAATACGTCGATAAATTTGGTCGTGTGGGAGCATTTCAAAAAACCAAATGTAACGGAACTATATTACGATGGAGTTTCGTGTTGCAACTCAAAAATTGTTATTCATATCGAAAATTAAAAAATCCCCACCAGATAGTTGGAGAATTGAAGCATTTATTTTCCTCGGTGGGAATTGTGACGTCGGGATGGACAATAAAAATTACAATGAAATGATTTAGTTTTATCACAATGAATTACTGCAGATGAGAATTTGATTTTTTTATTATCACTTTGAAGGGAGTTTATTGTGAAGAATAAAAATTAAATAAAATAATTTTTTCTTTAATTTACATCGAAAGGAAATGGGCGTCGTCTAACTTATGACGTATTCGCTCGAACAAATGTTTTCCAGAGATTGACTCGTCAGAAACACGAATGTGAAATGTATTACCAATCGGTTTTTTCCCGGATTTTGTTTGCAAAAAAAATTAGTATGGTTAAAAATAAAATAAATTATAACCCCATCCCCGGAACGTAGTTATTATTTTGTAGAAAAGTCGTTTCGAGATAAATTTATTGAAAAGCGGACGAACGCCATCTGACGGCCGTCTACTTTTTTTTACAATAAAGTCCCAACGATGATTCGAATTCCCAAATAAAAAAAAATGACTTCCCATTCCTGAAAATAATTATAATCGAGAAATGCAATAAGAAAGAAAGTGGAACCGATTTTTTTTTTCAAGTTCCAAACTAGAATCGTCCGTTCGGAAATTATTCGTTGCACATTTTTAATGACATTTTGGTAAACCCATTCCACACGGTTGATCAATATTTCGAAGCAAGTCGTGGCGAACGAAATTGAACAATCTCGGTGTTCGCGGTGAATAATGCAGATACAGTGGAACCTCACTTAGCTCGCACGATGCAAAGACCACGTAACCTTCGCGAAGGACAAATGACGTGGTGCGTCAACGTTCCTCGTGTTGGTCCATCCTCCACCGTTCGATCGAGGCTGGGACGTATGAATAAACAATTTTCGACGTCTATGTTCATTCGGGAATGTTAAAACTGGGCGAAGATGAACTAGGCGAGGGTCGACTGTATATGTGGATATATATATATATATATATATATATATATATATATATATATATATATATACATATCTTCATTCATGTCTCGAGTTTGTTCAGTCGTCGTGCTTGGCTTGTCACGAAATCAAATCTCAAACTCAAACTCGATTATCTCCCGTCATT
The DNA here is from genome assembly GCA_963662125.1 of Diplazon laetatorius. Classification (NCBI taxonomy): domain Eukaryota; kingdom Metazoa; phylum Arthropoda; class Insecta; order Hymenoptera; family Ichneumonidae; genus Diplazon; species Diplazon laetatorius. The sequence continues at coordinate 7,896,315 of OY759153.1, forward strand.
CGTGCAGTCCCGACGTGATAGGTATGGCAGGTAGTCGTGCTAGATCGAACAACACCTCGTTAGATACACACACACACACATATATATGTGTGTGTATATCTATATACTTCACAGTGGTCCTTATATGGAGCTTAGATGAATTTTGATCCGACCGCGCCCCAGATTAGCTCAAAATAATAGTTAAAAAAGTTTCCTAAATTTGCAACCATCTTTCTTTGAAATTGGCCATTATCAGGAGAGATCGGTTTTTCCCTTTCTAATACACAGGTTTTGTTTTATTTTCCATAGGCTCATTTGAGGGTCTTGAAATTTTCGTCAAAATACAAGATACTTCTCAATGATTTATAAATATTTTTTAGATCCCCCTTCTCCTCACCTCACCCCCTTTTTTTTGAAGGGGTAACTGCTACTATCCCGGTTTTATTTCGATGAACACTTTATCGAAATTGAAACACTTTTTTCAGGAAAAAATTGGAGAGGGCATCATGTTCGTAATACATTTTTTATAAATATTTATATATTATATATTTATATATACAAACATATATGTATATTTTTTCAATTTCGAAAAAATTCGTTTTTTTCCCCCGAAACGTCAATACAGGATAATGAATTTCTATCTTAAAAAAAAACAAATATTAAATTTCATTTTTCTTATCGTTTTTTAAATAGGTACCCATCATCCTATATTAACATTTCGGAAAAAGAACTCGATTTATTATTCAAGAAAACATTTGATAAAATTCAAAATGTTATTTGTGAAGATTCACAATTCGATCAAAAGCACGAGCTTTTGAATAATCAGATTTAGGAAGAACATTCGACAAAAATGGTTTGGAAAATAGCTTTCCCTTCGTTCTCAATTTATTTCATTCTTCTGCAAAGTCTACACAACACTATCTTCAAAAACCTATTGCGAAGATTATTAAAACAAAAATCAAAAAGAGTTGCACGAGCATGAATCGAAATATTTTTAAAATCCAGTGCATAATTCACAGTTTTAATCCAAGAGAAAACGGAATCCATCCCTTTCGGACTGGAGACCCTTCTTCGATATATTTTTTTTTCGCAAAAGAAACGGTCAGTGAGCGCAGCTCTCTCCCCCTTGCTTTCTTCCCCATTCACCCACTCGGCTCAGTAGTGAAAGAAGAAATGGAAGAATGGAATCTGGGGCGGTGGCGTGTTTGCTCTCTCGCTTCTTCTTACTATTCTTTTTTCCCCTCTCATTTTTTTTCTTTTTTTCTTGCTTCATTTTTCTCCTTTTCGCCGTGCTCTAGGGTGGCTAGGACCATTCGGGGCTTAACGGGAGAGCGAGCACGCAGTGGAAGCAACCGATATCGAGACATCACGGGTCCGATATAGCGAGAATGTAAAGATGGAACGAAACTGTGAGGGATTGGCAAGGGCGGGGGAAGGGGGCGGCGAGGGTGGCACTCGAGAGCCTGATTATCTCTGCAATTCGCGTTCAATCGGAGTGCAGACGATTCTTCGCAAGTGTGCAACAGCAGCTTATCCAACTCTCTCAACGCCGATGCGCTTTATTTTTTCCTTTTTTTTTCACTTTGCCAACCGAGACGCTCGGGTTTTGCGAATTTTGCATCACTTTTATGTTATTCATGGAGGAATACGTAATGACGATGCATAAGATTCATCGATGCTCAAACTGCTTTGAGATTGCTCCGTTATTTTATAGTTATTATTATTATTATTATTTATTATTATGATTATTTCTATTGTTATTTTTCAAATTATCGTGACTCGATTTACTGCAGTTGGGAAAATGATAAAAAAAGGCAACAGGTAGATTGCCAGCATTCAAATCTTTATTCTTATATATTTGTTTTTCGAACTGACATTGGAATGTACCTACAGTTTCTTCAGAGATGGAGGAGGGAGATTGACATTTTGGGGATGATGGATTGAATTTTTTTATTCGTATTTTTCATTGGCATGTGATTTTTTTTCTTCTCCATTTTGGATCATCAGATTTAAAAAAAATATTGAATCATACGAATTATTTGTCGTTCGACATTGTTGACTGAGAACATTTTTATAAAACTTTTTCGTGAATTATCGAATAACAATTCAACTCAGCGTGGACATGTTCAAAGAATTAATAAAATACATATGTAACAATTATGAATCGTCCTGTAGATGAAATACAGCGATGTTCCGTGATGAAATTTCCACAAAAGCTTTTTCCTCGACGTGTCTGGCTGCCAAGCGGATTAAACGGTTGGAGAACGAATTTTCCGGGCGATGTTGGGGGGGGGGGGGAGGGGCGTTGAAAATTCTCTCGGCTTGTCCATTCTCACTGGCAAAAAGCGACTCACACGTTCGGGTACATCGTCGTGCAGTTCGCATTAATTTTCCAACATGCATCTTCGCTCTCGCCAAGTCGTCGTTGGAAAGACGATTCCACATCTGTACCGACATTCGCGAAACTTCTCATTCCTCGGGTACTCAACTTTTCCAAACTCCTCCGTCCTCGAGTAACTTTTACGACAGCGCGGTAAATTAAAATTTTTTTGCAAGGCAAAAAAAAAACAAAATATTTAACCCGATTCGACCCAGACCAAAATTTCAACCGTTCGCCATTTTGAAAAAATAAATTATGTATTGAAATATTTCTGTTCTTGAAAGATACACAGCCTTGAGCTTCAATTCAAACTTTGGTTCATCAAATTTCGTCGTATCTTTTTTAATGCAATGTTATAATTTTTTTTTTCGTCGATAACATAGAAATTTGGAATACATATATTATAATTAACCCCAATTGCTGAGTTATACAGTTAAATATTAACGGAACAGCGACAATCAACGGTATCCAATTATTGTAAAAAAATCCATACGAGTTCCACAACCAGGAAAATATGTCGTCGAGTTATATGCACTGTCCCCAGCCCCTCGTCGACAGATGCTGTGGAATTGAATTCTCTGCTTCCTGGGATTTCAATTGAGACATTCCACGCCTCGTCTCGAGGTCGAATTTTCGACGAAAATTCCTCGAACCCGTGTCGAAGTTATCAGCGCCACTTTTCTCCACTTTTTCCGATTTTTTCCCCCAACCCGACCAATCGATGTTTGAAACCCTTCACGCTGGATCAATTATTATTTCTATTTTCATTTTTCCTTTAGCGTGCTATATGGCTGCCTAAAACAAAATCGACCATTTTTCTGGTCAATTTTTCTTCAATCGTTTTAGTCAATATTATTAATAATAAAGATTACAAAAACTGCGTCGATAATTCTCTTCTGATAATTTTAATGGAGATTCTTTGTTGAAAAACGAATATTTTTCAGACCACCCTAAAGATGGGCTTTCATGCTTTCACTAAAAATGAAAAAATTACAAGAACAACGTCGATATTTTTTTTCCTTGTTAATTTCACAATAAATTATTCATTTTCAGAACGAAAGTTCCCCAGACCGGTCCAAAGATAGGCATGACAATGACACAGAGTTCTGAATTTATCGCCTCATTAAAAAAGACCAGATAGTAATAAAACGAGTCTTTTAATCGTAATCACTAAATAAAATAAAATCATCATATAAATTCTTCATTGAAAAACGAAAAAAATGTTTTCAATTGCTCCGAAGATACTCGTAACAATGGGACATTAAATTTCGTCATTTAAAAACGTTCCACAACGTCGCACCGCATAAAGTTGCTCATTTACGATTTTATTTACGGTCCCCCTATGCGCTAGTCCAGTCGTGGCTGTTCGGTAGCTGCCGTGGCGGCACCGTAACCAAGCCGATGCGATTAAGTTAATTGGTTGTGAAGCACGTGTACACATACGTTCTACAAACGTAGGTACAACGAAGCCCCGTTGGAAAGCGCAGGCATTCAGCCAAAGCTCCCACGCAGTCGACTAACTCGCCGCTCTCTGTATTATTACACGAATTATACGCGTAAGCAAATCCACACGACGCAACCTCGTTGGTGGCCATACGCACATGAGCACGCAGCACAGCGTTGACGTTTCAAGCCCGCATATCTTGGTTATTAATAATAATTCGTCGGTATAGCCGAAGCTCCAACTTTCATTGATGAAACTTCGAGTCTGAGAATTAAACTGTGCGCGTGGAACAACAGTTCGGTATCTCTTCGATAGCACAGGGTGATTCAGTGATTACAATGATTTTCTAAATGATTTCAAACGATCAATTTTTAAGAGAATTGGAATTTTTTTTCTATTTCAAACAATTCAGTAGGATTGGAAATAAAGCGTATTGATGGGTCATGTATATATATATATATATATATATATATATATATATATATATATGTATATAGCTGTGTGCAGGTAAAATTAATGAATTTTCATGATTTTTTTTAGCCATGTTAACATAAATTTATTAAAATACACTATACAGTATGAATTACAACAGATACTGAGGTACTTGTGATGAAAATCATGAAAATCGCTTAATTTTCCGGCAAATAACTAGATTAAGTTAAGTTCATGTGGGAAAAACAAAAATAGATAATAAATCAATGGATCCTGAATCTTGATGATATAATATTTTCAGAATTTACTGACATTCAGTTCCATTCGTTTTGCAACCATTAACGTCTGTAAAACCTTTTTTCCCACAAGCTAACGTGTTAATTTCCAGTAAATTCATAAATTGATAACTACTAAATTCTTTAATGAAAAATTCTGAAATAATTCATGTATTATTATTCCAACAAAAACTATCATTCCTAAAATTTTTAAGAATTTTTGACATTTTTTACATCCATCGAGTAATACCTCAAATCTTCCACTGCTTACAATTATTTCATGAATTATCGAGTTTCACAGAATCACCCTGTACAACAAAATTTATTGATACTTCGTCGCCGTGAACGTCCGCGGTCGACGAGCGTCGACCCAAAGCGCAGTTTCATCAGATAGCCGGAGCGATGACCCGTAAAACTCAACGTGCACGCGTATTAAACGAAATATCTTGTTAATTCATCGTGAAGAGACGCGAATTCATCACCCGAGCGCGTGAAGCGACGACTACGACGATGCGATGAAACCGAGGCTGTGTTGAACGTGTTGAACGGAGATGCATCGTCGCGGATGAACAACGAGACGTCAGTTTTTATCTCGTACCCCTTCGAATAAATTGCCACGCGGAACGTTGATGAGTTATGAGAAACATATTTTTCTTTTCTTTTTTTTTTTTTTGATATTGTGAGATAAATCGTTCCGGACGGGATCGCCCGTCCGAGTGACGGACATTTTCTCCAGAGTTGTTGATGAACAACTCCCAAGTTGTCACATGTGCGTCGTTCCGCGATAAAACAGATCGCAACACGGTTGAGTCCATTTTTTTCACAACGAGCGATTGAAAAGATAGAAATCTGAAAATCTGAATTTTTTCATCACAGAACCTTTCATACCTTGCTCTGAACATTTATTGAAAAAGAGTTTCAACCTAAAAACCAAGAAGGACAAACATTAATTCTTGAAGTTATAACCTGTGGACCCTCCATCGTTTTCTTGTTAAAAAATAAACAATATATATCATTGTGTATCTTGAAAAAAAATAAAAATAAAAATAGTTTTTTAGGTTATGCGGTCATCTAAGCTCCCCTCGAGTAGTCAAATGATAAATTATTTCGGGGCGCGTCTTATTTCGGACATCCGACAGGGGAATTGTTTGATGATGGTCCACGTCCGAGCGAATCGACCCTCGTGCGGGTTCGAGCTTTCGAACCGTCGCTCATGACTCGGCCCCCTCCACCCGCCGCACCCGTGGGTCAACCCGACCCTTATCTCCGAGAGAGGTAGCCCGTAAGTAGGTTCCGGGTGTGGGTTGAAGAAATAGCCGAGGAGTATGAGAGAAATCGCAGCCCGCAGAAGCCAATTGTTCGATAACCCTCTATATCAGCACTTGCGCCCAGAGCTTGGGCGACCCGCGACCCAGCTATGCGCTGTATCAAGTTGGAGTTGTGGAACCCGGTGAGCCAGAACGATGGCCAAGATAGTCCGGACGGATTCACGTTGCAAACTGTATTCCCCTTCCCGGTTGGTTCTGCAATGCCGTCAATGTGCTACCGGAATTGTCTCCATTGTCGAAGAACTCGTGGCATCCGAATGACAAGTAAAAAAGAGTTAGGTTAGATCTTAGGTCCAGATGCGTCGGATCCGGGTCTGTCTTCTGTCTCTGGACTCGAGTTGCGCTTTTTGCGACAGCATGAACGGCATATCGGCCGCGCGTCTATGGATCTAAATGTTTATACCCTCCTTTTGGCCTCCCTGGCCCCCAAATCCGTTAAGCATGCGGATTTTGACGTTGGCTGTACCTTCCGTCAATCATAATGATAACCCTCTTGGAGAGTCACAAACAGTGCTCATGAAGGCTCCTATAGCCTCCAAGACTCCTAGATTAGGTGTACTGCATATTCAACCTCCGTGACTCCGCGCAAAGCCTTCTACGACCTCTTCGAACTACCCTCCGACAGTCTACTCAGCCTGTAGGACGTACAGACCTCGCATAAAACTTTCTGAACCTATTAAATTCCACTGTCAGAGTCATTCAGAGTCTCCGTCAACCTACATGACTCTCTCCCTGCTTTCTGATTGTTCACTTTTTGGCATTTTGGGAAGTCAAGGCAAACTATAATTCGTATATAATCCGAGCATCGTGGTACTCTCCGCATTCCAAATGCGGTAAAAAAAAAAGAATCTCGGAATTTAGGAGTAAACAGGGTAAAAACTGAGACTATAAAATTTCGGATCGGTGTGTCGGTTTTCAGAAAAATCTAGGCTGCGCGCTGACGTTAACGCCCAGTTGCGCGCAGGAGTGGCGCCAGCTCATTGGCCCGATGTCTCTCCCACCACGCGCCCGGTCGATCGACGCTCCTGTCGCTTACCGGAAAACATTGAAAAACAAAATCGGGGCCGTAAAAATCGAGATTGTAGTATATGTCCTTGGTCAATATTGACAAGTGAATTCTACGTGGGATTCGATCCACGTATACCGTCCAAGTAGATGTTGCCACATTAATCCGAAGGAACAACAGAGTTGACGCGTGTTACCGGGTTACAATGGCGATCTATGTGTGTCGCACGGCTTGCGGCCTTCGAGACAGGACACACGTGGACAGCCGATGTCCAATGGGGCAGCGGTAAGACGTTATGATGTTTGTGTGCGTGTATGCATATGTGCGTTGTACTCGTGGACGCGTATATAGCTATCGACTTCTCGGCAGGCATGTGCAATGAGCAAACGGGGCAAATTACAGAGGCGAAGGCTTGGGGTCCGAAGCTTCGAGTCCGGTCGACAAATACAACTCGGTCGAAGTAAGGGCCAAACATGTATGTGTGTGTGTGTGTATCAGTGAATACCACATGCTTCGTCCTCCCCTATAAATACATTTACGGAGATTTAACGCCTCTTGTGGTCGACCTCTGACCGTCCTCTGGGACCTGAAAACTTATGTTGACATCATTCTACCCATACGACGTAGTTTCACCATTTCCAAATGTTTTTGTTTTCCATCTCTCAGACACGAATCTTTGTTTATCCGAATGAATAACAAAACTACAGTTTTATGACCTCAAATGTCCTTCGACGAATATTCGTTCCATGAATTCCTTCATAAGGCTTCTGTGCAATTCGAATATGATGGGCACACGTGACATTTATGTATGCATGAAAATGGTGTTTCCTAGCAGGACAGGGCATCACCAGCGAGCTCACGTTATTGGGTCACACACTGTTGATGCTTACAAACATGGTTCATAAAACCAGAGGAATAGTTAATCCACGTGGAAATCTCGTATATTTGTAACGATCGAGAGGGGTCGGTGAGGATAGGGGAGGTCGGAGGGTTTTTTTCAGCCCAGGTCCATAGCCTGCTGGTGCTGCTGCTGCTGCGTCGTTGAGGTAACGGTCTGGCTGCTGCTGCTGCCGGGCTCGCTGGGGGTGCGGATTCCGGGGCTGGTTCACTCCTCCTCGCTCCCCGGTGGCTGGGAGGGGTTCTCGCGCCCGCGCGTCTCCCACCACACACCAGTGACGTCATGAAAACCAGCCCGTGACGTAAAACCCGGGAAACGGTTACGTTACGCAAGCGTCGTGAGCGAGTCGAAGTTCGGGTCGGGGTTGGGTCGGGTTGTTCGGGGTGTAACTCGGCGAGCCGAAGCTTTTAGCGGGGGGTGGAGGGTGGGGGGAACTCGCGGGGTTGAACGTGTTAGGGTGCGGTACAATCACCCACTGACCCACTTCTCGCCCCCTGCGTTTTCCTGTGCAGGTTCGATGATGATACATTTATATCTATATTTGTCGAATCTTCTTTCTCTCGTTTTTTTCCATCTTTCGTTCTTTCTCTCTCTCTCTCTCTCTCTCTCTCTCTCTCTCTCTCGCTTTTTTCTTCTCTTATTCCGCACCCTCGTGAAGATCCCACTTCCCTCTTCGCCATTTCATCCCTCGGTCTCTTACATCTCCATGCACAACTATCTGGTCGGTTTTTTTTCTTTTGGTTGGATTTATAACGCGATTCATCGAATTTATTCTCATGGGAATATCGTGGAGATTTCGTATGTGGGTCAGAAACATTAGATAACGAGGTATGCGTTGGACTGTGTGTCCCATCAATTCGTGAGTATTGCAGTCTGTTCGCATTTTCCCCAGGACACACACACACGTCGGGGATCCGATTTTGTACCGGGCATTCGGTGATTCCCACGGATGATAACGATTTGCCGACTCATCGGGGCTCGATGGTCATCGGTTTAAGGGTGCTCGTTGTTCGGTCATTTTTCGGTGGATTATCCGGAATGTATTTTATTTTTTCAAAGGAACGTTTTTGGTTTATTTCGATGACACTTGGTGCATATTTTTGTATTAGATAATAATATTAAATGATGCAGATATTCTTTTTTTTTTTTTTTTTTGTCATAAGATATTAAAAATGATGGAACTATTTCGAAAATTTTCGAATTTTTATTTCGAAATACGTTTCACCATTTTATCAAGATTTTGTTTTTCTACAGTGCAGCTTGTGCCACCTTAAAGATTCAAAAAATTTTATACGAAAAAAATTCCCTGCATCATCCAATGATATTGATGAAAATAGTCACCAAGTTTCGTCGCAATTAAACCAAACATTTTTCGTGAAAAAAAATCATGAAAATTTACCGATAAGTGCCTGAACAACAGGCAACTGTTCCTTTAAGGTGATGTGCCACATATCACGGCGACATAGTAAATCACTTCAACATACGTAACTTAGAAATTCGAGAAACATTGAAGGTGCATTTTCATTGCAATATAATTAGGATTTTCAACACTTCGAGGAGAATGAGGAATTGGATATGTCGGGACGTTCCTTTTATAAACATAGATAACTTTAAATTTTACAAAACTATATAGCATGTGATAGATGAAAGTTTGAGAATTGTGTGAAAAGTAGAAAAATGCTGGAGCGACCATCCAGATCGTAAAATGTATAACTTTTGCAAAGTTTATTTCAATGTCGCGCACCATAAGCACAACAAATTTCGCTGTGACGGACGTGACAACGTTGTGGTACAACAGCTGACACGTTTACGCGTTACCCAACTTCACTTGTCCGGGATCCACTTGAATTTGGCGTAATTTGTCATCCGTCAGGGCCAATCGCTGAAGATTTGAAACTTGTTCGTGCACCCAACATAAAAAAAACTTTGTGGAGTACGACGTTGTCAAGTGTTCACTTGGAACCGAAACATTTTTTCCGTAGGTCTTTACCATCAATCACTAATCCTCGATAATAAATCATCAACCTATTTGTCATTTTAAGCCTACGATATTGTACGAGATTTTCCGGTACAAAGTTTGGCGAATCATTCGCTATATTATTTTTATTCCTGTAATTCTTATAATTAAAAAAAATTGTCTTTGAATAATAGTTGAAAAATATTTCATGTATATACAGTTATGTTAAATTCATGATTTCACAATTATTTAATTTCACATTTAATCCAGAAAAAAAAATTCAAACTATTCAACGAGGAACTGATAATTAAATGAAAAAAAATGTCTCTGTAATGAATAAATCTTCCAAACGAAATACTTCTTTCTAATAAATATATAAAATCGCAGAAATCAACTCGATTCGCAAACTCAAATGACAAATTGAAGTAAAAAATCGTTTCGTCGATTTCGAATTTTCAGAAAAGCACGGGCCCAATTTTTCGGGACCATCCCTTCCGGAGCAAACAAACTACCTCCTCTCTCGAAAATGCATCATAGTAAACAGTTATAATTATTTCGTAGACCACTTGTTCTTGAGCGATAATTTTGGACCATTTATGGACTTCCTTCCCGAGAAAGCTATGACCCGCGCAAGCACGTAATCTCACGTAAAATCGCGCGGAACTTAACTCGAATCGCGAGAGCTCAAATTGAATATCGGATTAGAAAATCGTTTCGTCGATTAAGCGCGAGACATCGCGTCACACGCATCGGTTGTACCCAGGAGGCAAGGCGAAGGCGCCTTATTCGTCTATAGATCGCAGGAGGATCACCGATACCGCCCGGACAATTGAGCTGTTCGAATGCTCGGACCGCTTAACCGCACAATCGCACTCGATGAATTATTCTCCGTAAATTCGACGGGAATTGCATGCGCGGAAATTCCGCAATCCACGAGGAAACGTTGCATATGTAATATATATATATATATATATATATATATATATATATATATATATATATATATATATATATATATATATATATATATATATATAGATCGTGAGGCGAATGATCCGACCAACGGAGATGCCCTTGGCTATGAATTTGAAGATAAATTTACCGTCCTTATCGCTATTTTCGATCGCAATCATCCAGTCCACGACATTTCGAATTATATCGTTCAATTGCTATCTGGGATGTCAAGAGACGCAGTGACCCGGTTGGTTTCGTGCCCGGTTCCCGACCCAAGGGTCCCGGGTTCGAATCCCGGCGTCGACACCAATGGAAAATTTTTTCTATGTGTTTTTTTCTGTGTTCTCCCGGTGGTTCGGAATCCACCGTTGAAAAAAATTGGAGGTCCATGATGCATATTGAACATGTCAATATGATCATTAAGCGAGTTTTCGGGTTCGATTCCCGATGCCGAATAGCGTGGCTGACGATAAGCGGCTGGGCAACGACGAAGCTCCAGATACAGGACGTACGACCTACGACTGTAGCTGTGCGCCCGGCTTTGTTTACAGTCAGCTATCGCTTAGACTAGCTCCGGTATCGTGGAAGAGAACTCGGAAACAACGGATAAGTGAGGCGCCCGTAACTCTTCGGAGATCGGTGTAACAAATACAATACAATGCTATCTGGGATGTCGAAAATGGACGACGATTTCGACGAGATTTTTCTTCGTTGATATCGATAGTAATAAATAAGTGAATAGATGATTGTGGTTATAACAATTCCAATAAGAAATAATTATAGTAAAAATATTAATAACAGCAAAACATTATTATTATTTAAATTATTATTCCATTAGAAATAATGAAAAAAAAAACAGTTTACTTATGAGGGAATAGAGCTTTTTCGCAAGGCTTCTTACGAAAAAAAAATCTATTTCGCTTTATCGCGCATTGTATCATGCAGTTGAGATCCTGGTGACGTTGTTATGTATATTTCCTTTGTCGTTTGTCGTAAAAATCGCATTTGGTAGAAAATGTTGCGTGAAACTTCGTTACGACTGGCTTGAAGACGGAACGAAATGTCAATCCCGTTGCAATTTACATAGTTTCGTTGTTTCATTCTGTCGCTGACATTTCGACATTCAATCGGCTTTGCGTCTGTTGCATAATCAAAACGATCAATCAGTGGGACTGGATAACGTTTGTGCGCGGGATAACGATTTTCATGAATAAGAATAATCGACGGTTCAACGGAGAAATAAGGATACGAGATATTAACGAGAAGAAAAAAAACGAATAATCGAACGTCCGGAGTGCAAATTGGATGAAGCATCGCTGATCAAAGCCCCGAATGGATTCGGGTTTTAATTTTTTTTTTCATCAGGAATCTTTCTTTATTTATTATTATTATTATTATTATTATTATTATTATTATTATTATTATTATTATTATTATTGTTGTTATTATTATATTATGGAATATTCTTTTTCTCGTTGTATTCGTGATCGGTAAAATGTCTGCAATATAATTAAATGCATTTTTGGAATATTAAGAAAATCGCGTTAAAAATTATTATTATTATTATTATTATTATTGAAGTAAGTAAGACCGAGCAATAAAATAAAGAGTAATCATAATGACTATGATCATTATCGTTATTATTATTATTATAATTATTATTATCGAATATTATAAATTTATTTTCGTATTTCTTCTTATTCTTCAATTTTTCCATCCGTGTTTCACCCGAACGTTCGAAACAAGATTGTTGTCCGATGCAGCTGCATCGTCTACGCGATAACGAGACGAATGTGGTGTGTGGAACCTGTCGTTGATGGGCGCCACATTGTTCGCGATAGGCGTCGCGATTGATTCCTCGCATTGATCGGCTTGTTCATTAACAAATGGTGAACACGTTGAGGAGTGAGATGGGAAAGTGAGGGTTATCGGATGGAGAATCGTTCGTGACGAGAACGCGAAATTATAGGTACGAGAAATCATGGAGGCGCATGGAGATAGTTAAACGGGCGAGGGGATGTTGGTTCGCAGTCTAACGGGCGGGGGCGCGAAGGCAGCCCTCGCGGATGTAGCACAGCCGTGGGCCAGGGGCGGGGGTCGTCGCCCAGGAATTGAAAAGCTCAGAGATTATATTGACCGTGGCGGCATGGGAGAGCACACGCGGGCCTCGAAGCAGCATCCAGCACACCAGCGGCATCACCGGTAACGATAATGATAATAGGAGGTTCACAAAAGCTTTGTGTCCCGGATTCACTGTGCGAAGGGAAACGGGCGGGGCGGGATTTTTTGCCGCGAGGGGGAGGGGGAGAAGAGAAGAGAAGAAGCGAATGACGATAGATATATGTATATATATATATATATATATATGTATGCAAAAGGGTTTGGCGGCCAGGGGAAACGAGGAGACGATCGGGGTTCTTCGGCCTCGGTGCGTCCCACTTTTTATTTTATTTTTTTTATTTTTTATATATATCCGAAAGAAGGATAAACTTTTAAATTGTCGTGTGCGGGGCGAGGGTGTCGCAAGTTGGGCTTCTGGGTTTGCTACACCCCCCCCCCCCCCACCGCCCCTAACGCTTCGCTGCTACGAGCCTCCAACCTCAGCCACGACTATGGGCGACCTTTTGTTCAACCCGGTAGACAACCGCCCCGGCCCACGAAGTTCCGGTATCTTTTAATTTTCTTTTTTTCTTTCGTATTTGTTTTTTTTTTTTTTTTTGAGTTTCTTATTAAGAATATCGGCACCAAACTTTTCTCGGTTCTTCTGGCAATTTAGTTTTGTTCGAGGGAGAGCGGGGGGGGGGGCGGATCCTAGGCTGCTGGCAAGCTCAAGTTTTTGAGGGTTGAAATTGGGCTGGTTTTTTTTACTGGTTTAGAAATTTCGAAAAATTTCCGGGTGACAGCTTCCCCGGGAGAAAAAAAACGTCATAACCGCCGGAAAATGTTTGTTTTTATTCTCTCGTGAAAACGATTTTGTCGATGGGAAAATATGTTTGGTTTAAATTTTTTTTTTTTTTCGAGGATAGTCAAGAAAATCTGGTGAAAGAAAACGAGAACTTTTTCATTTTTGCAGAATAAACATTAATTCTAGAAACAAGTGCCGCACTACGATCAGAGTCAATTTTTCAGACAAAATTGAAGTTTTTGAGAATATCTAATGAAATATGCAGTTTTTGAAAAAATCATGTAAAATTCTTTGCTCGAATACAATTCTGCCACAATATAGTAATAACATATCAATGATTAAGATATTTTTTCGGTGTTTCTACATACTTCGAATAAAATAATATTTTCAAGATTTCCGATCCCCAAAATCCTCACTACATAAGCTCGACGAACCTTTTTTTTCCATTCGGAATATTTTTATAAATCCAAATTTTCGGAAAAAATGGTAAGAACCTTTTTTATAGAAAATTTAATTACATATGAAACAATTTTCTTGTTTTTTTTTCCAAGGAATTTCCAAAGAAACTGAAATTTCATCAAACAAATTGTTTGATAACTCAAACTATGTTTGATCCATCTGTTATTATATTTTTTTACAGCAATTAAAAAAGTCCTTATCTTTAACCAAAAAAGTTTCCATGTGCGGACGCCGAAGATTTGATTTTCATCGACCACCCTAATATTTACAGACGCTACTCACAAAAGCCTACACGAAATTACAAGTGTTCGAGCACCGACGGAATCGTAACTTTGCCGATATTTCATTCTGAACTGCGGCGCGCTCGAGGCAATTGGCAATATAATTCGAGTCGAAGGTTTCCGAAGTTTAATTCTTCTAACGTGAACAGATAAGCGTTCATGCACACTTTTTTTCTATCGCTGTGTGTGCGTGAGTGTGAGGGTGAGTGTGTGTGTGTGATTCAACGAGCTATAATGTTACCCAATGCGGGCAATCGATCGGAGTCGACGTAATCGCTGATTGAATTACGCGTAAGTCGTTGTCCCTGGAGGGATATTTCAAGCGGCGAGAGCGAGAAGGAGATTGAAAAAAAAAAAAAAAAAAAAGACTCGTGAAACGTGGAAGAACCCGCTGGAAGAAAATTAATGTTTGCAGATGCAATTATCCAATTATCCAATCTTCGGAAGCGTTGCGATCGAAAGACGTCGAGTGGGAAGCTTTGGTGGGGTGGTGAATCGACGCCTACGGCGACGAGTCGCTATTTGACTGAGCTCTGGAACAAGACCTCAGGTTCACCGGATTTAATCACAAAAATATGAGCAATAAAAAGTAACGCGAAATTATTAATTCAAATTGTTCCATCGGAATACAGAAATAATTTTAAAAAATAAAAAAACACAATTCTATGTAAAAATCGTGATTATGAGAAATTTCACGAGTTCTGATGGTTAACCCTTAGTCCATAAGCATGCATACATGATCATGTTGTTCAAACAAATTGATATTTCATCAATATAATGATTGATTTTTATACTCGGATAGTTAATAAGATTTTTTTTTTTAATTTTCAGAGCAATTTAGAGTACATTTTGAAGCTCCATGGCTTCCCGCTAAGGGTTAAAAATTTATATTTAATATTTTTTAACATCGCATCAAATCTAGGTTTGTTGGAGACAATTTGTTTATAAAATCATACAAGACGGTTTGAAGGGAAAAATTTATCTGGCATGCATGCGGCGTTATGGAAAGACTTTGAAATTGTCTTATTTATTTCAATTATTATTATCATTATTTTGTTTTTTTTTTCTAAAATAGTCGATTATGATTTCTAATATTCATTATTAACGACGAATATTGTTATGAAAAGCAGATGCTTAACGTAAAAAACATCGGTAAGGTAGGGAATCTCTCGCTCAGAATAAAATTTCGAGTATGGAGCAATGTGATTATTAAACAATAATAATGATAACAATCAAAGGCCCATACAGACGAAGCTCAACCAACAAGAATATATAATTTGTTTTTAACGGTAAATTACGAACGAATGATCCACACACATGTTACGATCAGAACGAATAATAATTACCACTATATTTTTTTCCTCCGTCCAATTTGCTCCCATGGCCCAGGTTATCTAATTGAAACGTGTTTGCACAAACGTAATGCATTACGTATTAATTCATTCCGTGATGAACAACATTTCGGGTCGTTCGTATTCGCAAAAGGCAATGCAATGGAAAATTAACGAATATTCATGGTGGAACGAAATATTATCATACATGTATGATAATAATACAAGCAATGGTTCGGTGTACCATTGTTCGCTGATTTATTCATAATTCCGTCTATTTCAACGGTACGGCGTAGCGGGAACCCAGAATGAGCTGTCTCTCGCTACATTGTGCAACGCTTTCACGTTTTCACGTTATACGCGCACACACACATACACACATATATATTTATATATGTATAGAGAGACGCCTCAATTCGAATAGGCCAAAATTCTCACCACTTTAGAAATGGTCGTTAATTTTTTTTTTTCAGTTCAGGGTAACCCGAAAACATCCCCTTAATTTTTCAAACGTTTCTCCCTCCCTCCCCTTAAAAATGGATAACATAAAAGATTAGAGAAAACTCGATGTCGATATTCATTTTTATAATTTTCGCAAAACGCAATGCTTCGAACGACAATGCTCCGGAGAGTCAAAATTCAAAACACACATGTATATATATATGTATATTTTTGTATGGACATCTTCTATAAAACGTCTTAAAAAGTGTATTGAAGCCAACGGGCATAATTTTGAGCATCCATTTCACTGGATAGTCGTCCATTTTATTCATTGCAAAGATATCTTGAAAAATTTATGTCGTAGAAAAAAAACAATTTGGGATGATTGTTTTGTAAATTATTTTTTTAAATGTAAAATGCAAATCTGTAAAAAAAACGTCCACGTTTCTGTCAATGAGAAAAAAAAATTAATGTTGACCTTCAAATGACCTTCACCGAATGGTGAGTACTATAGCACAGTATTTTTGCCCATCTTCTAGCCATGTTACTTTTATTGCAAACATGTTTCTCCAAAAATACGTTATTCTCAAATCATTTTGCTGTTGCAACTTTAATGAAACACATTGTATACGAAATTCAATTACGAGAACGTTTCCGTGAGGTACAGCGGGACTCGAAGCCGGGCAAAACGGTGCAGCTTGGTCCGATTGCGAGCTTGCAGAAAAAAAAAAACGCGAACCGATTACTCGAATCCGTGCATATTACAATCCGTGATTAACGATAAACGATTAATTCGACTCGATTGTTTAACGGGTAGGGCAATCTCATGCCCGTGAGGCACGCACGCGAGACTCACGAGGCAATCGAGTGGATACGCGGTGCGGCATACCAAAGTAGCTGATTCTCCCGCGACAATGAAGATAATGAACGATAAATACACGTCGATCGATCATTGCCACCCTTCGTTATCCGAAACTTATCGCATTATAATATATATTCGAACGATCGAAAGTTCGACCTGCGATAACGAACAAGTGTAATGCAGTAAACCAAAAAAAAAAAAGTCTCAGACTTACTTTCTCATGTGAAGTCCATTATTTCGATATCTATTTTATTATACTTATATAAACTTTAATTACATTATTATTCATTTTCGATAATGCTCATACCGAAATCTCAACAAACAAACAAAACATACATATCCACTCACGAAAACAAAATTCTTCCGATTTTAAAAACAAACTTCAAACAATAATTATTCACCCTCCAATTTCCAACTTTCATCCTTATCAAATTCTCAAAACCTACAATTTATGAATGCTCTCGTACATTTCACCGATTCGGTTCTGCTATCTTCCATCCTTCCACACACACACACACATATACAGATCGTCTGCCAATCTCAGTTAACAATCTTTCGAATTCGCTCTCGTATACCTGCGTGTGTCGTGTATACATGTGTACACGTCACACACGTATGCCTGGGGGTATGTCATGTGTGTGTGTGTGTACGATTGAAAGTCGTGAAAAAGAAATTCAGGCCCGAGCGAGGCGATAACGAATAACGTCGACGACGAGTGCACGACGAGGAGTGGCGGTGCAAGGTGCCGAAGGTGGAGGAGGATGAGGAGACGAAGGAGGGGGGAGAAGGAGCCGAAGGCGGTTGAGGGTATAAAGTGGGAGGAGGACGGGGACGATGATCGAGCTGTGGCGGCGCGGGCAAAAGGGGGCGAGAGTCGAAGGTTCGCGCGCAGCTCGTGCTTGCAGCTAACACGTTAGCACCGGTGCCACAAGGACCACGAGCAGAAAACCAGAACCACTGACATATACACATATGTACTTATATACATACGTACATATACATACACACACATATATACATATATATATATGTATATATATATATATATATATATATATATGTCATACATATATATATATGTATATATATATATATATATATATATATATGTCAACCTTCTCTGATAATACTCGCGTGGAGCCCAACGAGATCCACGCGTTCGTCGTATCTCTCCCTCTCTCTTCCCTCCTCACGTATTTCCATCCCCCTCCCTTAACTCACGTCCTCGCTACCCTCTCGCACTCTCTTACCCTCGCCCGAGTTTTCGGAACTTCGATTGGGATTCCCTCTCACGAACACAAATGCACACGAGCAAAAAGCAGCATCCACCAAAGCCCACCCCTCTGTCCGACACTAACACCATCAACAACATCGATAATACACACTCACACACAAGCACGGTGGACTGTGAACCCATGCAGGGAGGGAGATTACCAATACAAGAACGAAACTACGGTGGCAGCAACGTCGTCGTCACTGCTGTGCATCCCTCCGCCCGGTTTCTCACCCTCCACCGACTCTCCCTTCCCCGCTGCCCCACCCCCGGTTCGTCGCCCAGTGGTCCAAACGACGGTGGGGGAGTGAGGGAGCGAGAGGGAGAGAGGGAGAGAGATGGATAGATCGTAGAAGGGGGAGAGAGAGAGAGAGAGAGAGGGAGGAAAAGATAGAGACAGTGAGAGAGAGAGAGAGGGAGAGAGAGTGAACGAGATGAAATTCGTCGTGAGGGATGAGAGAGGGATGAAAATCGAGAGCAGAGCACAGCGGCGGGCGTCCCGGGAAAACGGCGCAAGCGCGGAATAAGGGTGGAAAAGCCGAGCGGGCAGCTCACTACGCCCGGGAACGTTACGGGTCGTGGGACGCCGGACGGATTCTGTGTGCCAGTTACGGTGAACCCCGACGAGATAAATAAAAATCACAAAAATTAACAAAAAAAAATCAACGGCCCATCCACAAACGCGATGAACATCGATGAGGAAAAAAAACAGAAATAATACATTTAAATTAAAAAACACATAATTATTGATTAAAATATAAAAATATTACTTTCGAAAAAAAAAGAAGAATAAAAACAACCCTTAAAATCTGATTATCGACACATAATTCACCGACGCACGTACCAATACATCTGTTCACATTGATTCGCATTGAAAGGAACATTTTGAGAAAAACAAAAAGAAAGAAAGAGAAAGAGAAATTATTTATTGTTGTTGTTGTTGTTGTTTTTTTTTCTGTTGTTCCAAAATTGTGCTGTGTGCGAATCGAAGAAAAGAAGAGGAAGAAGAAGAAAAAAAAACACAAACTGTCTGATAATTTCGTTGTAATCGTCGGAAGCGTGTGGCTTTCGTCCCGTTGATGGAAAATCAAAGATAAGACAAAAAAAAAATTGGTAAAAATTGCGAATCCGATATTAGGAAAGACGAGAAGACGAGGCGTCGTCGGAAGTTCGACACGGTCTCGCGTGTCCTTACGTCGTTCCAATCTTAACAACGCGATTGAATTGCGCAAAAAAACGTGTTTGACGAAAACTTTGTGCGGTGGTTTGTTCAAACGCGCGTTGCGTTATTGTTGCACGATTGTAAATCGTGTTTACGAAGTTTTCGCAAAAATTTTTCGCGACACAACGTCGAGACGTATACGCACGGTTTGCAGACGAGCCCGCGCGTTATCGACCACGCCGCTCGCTGCACCACGGTCGATTCTACGAAACTGACACCGGAGGGTTGCTGCTGCTGCTGCTGCTGGTGCTCCCGCTGGAAAATCGCTGTGGGCTTTCGTCGATCAAAACGGAAATCGCTTCGGCGATAAATAAATTCGAAAGTCCCGCGCTCATCGTTCCACGGAGTGGTGTGATTTTCAAATAATAATAATAGTAATCATAATTGTTGTCGTTGTTATTACAGTAGTTAAAGTTTGAATCTTAATTATAATAACGAAAAATATATTATTCGGAGTGGTTCGATTAATCGGAGTTAAAGATTTTGGATGGAGAAATATGAATAAGATTCGATTAAAGTGCTGAAAGCTTTACGGGGAGGTTCTCACCCCCTGTGTGTATATATTATACATATAAATATATAAATAGAGATATATATATATATATAATATATAAATTATAGAAAAAAATATATTAGTAATTCTACTGTTGATCTGTTATAACTAAAAGATTTATGACACACACACACGCACAATCGAATAAAGTGTAGAACATTTTATCCGAACTCTCGAAGAGATACGTGCGCGGTCAAAGGTTAAAGATTCAACAACTTATTGCCTAATTGACGATTCAACAAACAAAAAGTCGTGAAACGAAGACTCTAGAATAAAATAAAAGAATTAAAGATAATAATAAAAAAGTAAACGAATAAATAAAGTAGAAGAGAGAAGAACGTTGTCACTCGTGGAATCATCATGAGCGGGGGAACACCGAAATTCCAGACGAAAAGCTCTCACGATGGCTCGTCAGGACGCCCGGAGGCTGGTATGCCAACTTCTTCTTTCTATTTCTTTTGTCTCTAATTCTTATTCATGTACACACACGAATGCATGTAGTTTCAAAGTTTCGTCACTTTGAAACTGCAGTCTTTGTAGTTTAAAATTTGGAGGACCTTGACTGTTTGTACGGGGTCCATGTGGATATTGTACGACTTTGTCGTACCGTTTGTTCATTTGTGCAGCGTGTATTCGTAAATACGCGTTGTATGATGTATGTGTGTGTGTATGAATGTAGATAGTACAGCGAAGAGAAGCCGTGGCCCAGTGGTAACACGTTCTTGTATCACACGCAGAGGGTCTCGGGTTCGATTCATGTGTTTGTTGTTTTTCTATGCTCGGAACCCAACACAAAATATTTCAAACTCGCTTCACCTTCCAATTCGGACTTATAAGGTAAAAAAAGTTGAAATGTACGATGAAAATTTTGACTCGGGTGATGATGAGCTGCTGGGCCAACGACAAACCTCCTGATACAAACCCAAGTCGAAATTTCCATCTTATATATTTCAAATTATTTCACCTTATAAGCAGTCTTTGATGAAAAGTTCATCGGTAGTCGATGATGCCAATGGTTTGTTAATGATTTGTTGAGGTACCAATGTACCTATAGGTTAATGATTTGTTGAGGTACCAATGTACCAATGTTCAGTCGGTGAATTAGTGATAGGTTTATCAAGACTTTTTGTAACGAACTTATCCAAAAACCGACGATCCAGTCGGTAAGGCACTTGATTAACAATCGCAAGGTCGAGGGTTCGAGTCTCGGTGGCGGAAGATTTTTTTTTTTTTCGTCGAAATGAGAAAATTTTTGTGCGGTAAGAAATCATGCAATGTTGGTTTAACATATTTTTGTATTTTCTAGTAACGCAATATTCCTTATTATAACACATCACGAATCGTTTTCGTAACAAATACTTCTCCCAAAGCGCCGACACCAATGGAAAAAAATGTATCTATGTGTTTTTTTCCATTGGACCTTGTAAAAAACTTCTAAAAAGTTGTACAAGTAAAATTCATAACCACTACTTTTTGCTTTCCACAACAGATTACCGTGACAAATATTTTTTGTTCGTCACTCAAACTAAATCGTTCGCTGTCACAGCACTAACCCAGAAAATTTGCTGCAATAACTCCGGGTGAGTTATTGTGACGTGGAAATTTTTCTCCGTGTGGGTCTAATGCGAGCGTCGACTGTAAGCCTGCCTCGTAGCGGAGAAACGCACTTTGCCGGCGTATCGCGATCGCAAAAGCTTCTAGTCTGACTATACCGCGTTGTTACTACTGCCCGTGGTGGCTCGCGGTTTCTACTGCCGCAGTGATACGGCTCGGCCAATAAGCGCGAGTAGAAAAATTCCGGATGTTCTCAGACGCCCACGTCAGTGGGTCATCCGATATCTGTCAAGGACTCGTTGTCCTTTGTTCATCTTTGATTATCCGTCTGCTGCCTCAATTGTGGGAAAAAAATTGCATGTCCAGATTATAATTATTTCGATGAAACGTTATTAACGCCGATAAAGTGAAAAAAATTTGATTACTGGCAAAATTTGGAATTTCGTTGAATCAAAAAATTCACTCTAAGATGTAGTTGATTTTCATTCCAATTTTCGTTAATTTTCAATCAATATATATTCGATAAGTATCAGTCGATAATTGTTTTTTGGGTATAGAAATCATAAAAATATGAGAAAATTATTTGGAGCTTGTTAATTAGTTTTAATAAAATAAAACATTTTTATAAATGAAATGAATAATAAAAGTTTGATATGAATAAAATAAATGATGCAAAGAGTCTTAATAAAATAAATAATAAAAAGCTGGGCTTATTTATTAGGGCCTGAAATTTAACCAGAAACAAATTGGATAGCCGATATATCTGAATCGACAATTTTGTTTCTTATCGTTGTCTGGAAATCCTCAAATGACCCTAATTATTACAATCGAAAAATCATTGACCGATCAATGGTCGCATACAATGCTCGACGTCATTATCAAACTCAATAAAAAAAAATCCTTGCACACACTTAGAAACACCACATTCATCACGCTTCAAATAAAATACCTAATTGCTTGTTGTTTCGAAATAACACGGCGACGGAAAGAAAGAAAGAAAAATAATAATAAATCGCAACTCCCGGATTAAAAATTAAACGTTCAATTTGCAAAATTACGCAACAGCGCTACCCTCATTAAGCTCGCATTTAAAATTCATTTCATAAAGCTCCGACTGTTTTCATTTCGGTCATGGTTTCTTCATGATATTCCGGTTGAAACTTTCTCGGCCAAGATGAAAGTTTGTCAATGTTTTACCTACAGTCGGTAACTCGACAGAATGGCCGTACAGGCGTGTATTATTGAGAGGGCCCCGAGACTCGGAGTAATTGCTGGGTTATAATAACGCACCGCGGTTTCCACGGATAGTTGACGTGAGCGGGAGAAAGCTTTCATCTCGGTACTTGAAAACGATCTCGCACCCGTTCGCTCAGTGAAAGCTCGGTCTACTCAAATTCTCATTCGCGCACCGAAGTTTCGGCAATGTTCACTCAACTGCGATGAAACTTACACCGCGTCCATCGCACAATCATACACACCCACACACACACACACACAACGATAACCCAGATATCCGGAAATTCGTGAAACTAAGTCTAAAATCAGCTTCGCTTACGACGAATTAATAATCACCCTATATCAACTTTGAAACAAAAATGCGAGTGATTTGTTTTTTTCCTTATTTTCATCTCACTGAATAATAACGAGAATAGCGTAATTCGAACATGCGTGCTTTTGCGTCTGAAATAAGCTTGGCTAACGAAAAACATAATAATCACCTAGAATCACCTGAAAAAAAGAAAAATACACATCATATTTTGTCTCTGATTTTCATCATAATAAATAAAAAATAATAATCACGGATAATTTTATAATTTGAACATTTGCGCTTCTGCGTCTGAAGGGAGTTTCAGTTATGATACAATCATAATCACCTAGAATCAATTTGAAAAAATTAAAAAAATGCACACTATTTTTTTTCCCTAATTTTTCATCTTACCGAGTGAAAATAATAGTCACAAGATTTGTATAATTCAAATATCTGTGCTTTCGCGTTTAAAATTATCTTTGCTTAAAATAATGATCACCCAGAATTACCAAACAAACAGACAAACAAACGAACAAAATTCAGATGCACACAACTTTTTTTTTTCGTTTCTTCTCTTACCGAATAAAACAACAATCACAAAACCCGTAGATCACCATATTTTTTCATTGTCGCATCGTTCACCGTTTACCTCCATCCAACCTTGAAAAAAAATATCGTCCCACCACGTCACGAGAGCTTTCGGGTAAACGATAATGCACCACGGTCCAACGATTCTCCTCCTCGATTAATGAAGACATTAAAAATGACTCTGCGGAAGGAAGATGAGACTGAGCCGTGTCATCGAGCCCACGATATACATCACAGACCGACCGCATAGCCCCAGACTCGACGTATTAATCGTCGGGTGGTTCAATTTTAATTAGAAGTCATTAAGCCCCGGGCCACGTCCGAGCTGTCACTGCCTACGACTGCTGAAACGTCCCAAAAAAAAGAACCGCCCCCCTCTCCTCTTTTCTTCCCCACTGGCGTTGATGTTGTACGTGGTTGAAGAAATCGCTCGGTCCAGCAGCAAAGCACCCCCAACCACTCACCCCCCAACCCGGAGTGCCGTTCTCACATCTTTTTCGTTTCTCTCGTTCGCGCCCACGGCTATAACTCTTTTCCCGCAAACTCGCGTACCAACATCGCCAAGCTACAGTCGCCGACATGCAGCAATTTCAAAAGTGCAGACCCGTTCGGCTATCTCACAATTCGGGCGGGGCACCCGACGAAAAAAGAGGTGGTGTCCGAGTGAAAATTAAAGCTTCGCATTATTAAAGCTCCGGTCCACATTTTGTTCACGGTTCACAGCGAACGGAATGGAAACGAACCGAGGGGAGGGGGGCAAGTGGGTTCTACGTGGATTCTGGATTTTGAACGACCTGTTCTCTTAGTGGGGTAGCTGAGAGAGAGAGAGAGAGAGAAAGAGAGAGAGAGACGAGTGGAAAAACACCTGAGGCCAGCCGACGCCTTGGCACCCTCTCTTTCCCTCTCTGTCTCTCTCTTTCTCTCTCTCTCTCGCTCTCTATTTTTCTTCTCTGTATCTCGACCCTCTGTCTCTCTCTCTCACCCACTCGTACTGCACTTACTCTCCTCCCTCTGAAAGCCTCAGCGTATAAACGCAAACATGAACCACTGGACGAGCTCTCTCCCTCCCTCTCTCTCTTTCTCTCTCTCTCGCTTTTTCTTTCTCTCTCACTCTCTCCCAGTGCTCTACTCAGCTGCATACCGTTTCACTGTGGGGGGTACGCGATATTGCCCCATATACGTATGTATATCAGTGAGCCGAGCAAAAAATAAACTCCTCGTTGCCCGACGTGTGGCTGACTCGAACTACTCGTTGCTGTGGTGTTGCATCAGGTGCGCCGTCCCGTGCCAGAGTGCCGACGAGTCGTTACGTTCTATATGTTTAATTTACACACACACTAACACACATACGTATATGAGAATTCCATTTAATTTTCAACGTACCCTGAAAAATTGGGCTGTCGACTGTGTAGCATACAAACTGATATTATCACGTGAGAGTATGTATGTGTTTTTTTTTTCATTTTTTTTTTTTTTTCATTACGCCAATATGCGTTTTGCTGATGGGACTCGAGTTTGGTTTGTTTATTCTTTCACGTGTGCGAAATTAATCCGATATACGTTGACAAACATGAAAAATCACTCAACCCATGCAATTGGGAATGTTTGTTGTGAAAATAAAATGTGAATTCAAAAAGAAAAACTGTGGGACAAAGGGGACATTTATTTAGTTGGTGAAAAATTGAAAATGTTCCACGAGACATATTCGACGAAGTCCGTTACCAACGACACATCATTTTCTCAATGATATTCCAATGTTTAATTTTTCCATCAATATCGATTCATTGGTCTCAAAATCCCATTGATTTTTTTACAATTTTTCTTACTTCGAAGAGAATCTTTTTTTTTTTTAAGTTTTGTTGAAGACCCGAGAATTCGTAAAAATTCAACGATCTGGTTATCTTGAATTCAACGGTTCACGGGGTCGTGGTGGTTGGAGAAGTATTTTTTGTCCAGGGTGAGGGTTATTATTATTATTTTTAAAATTCTTTTTGTCCGTAAATTTTACTGCAACGTCCGTAAACATTTTGCCGGTGAGAGGTTTGAAAGCTGCGAGAATGGCACTCGTGGCGAAACCTAGTTCAAACCCCGTCGTCGTTGCTCTTATTTCCAACCTACCCTGTAACTCTACCACTTTCTCGTTTTTTTTTTTTTTTTTAATTTTTCCGTTGATTCTACGTTTTATTTTTTTCTTCATTCGTTCCATATTCCACTAACCTCTTGCTTCGTTGTTTTTTTTTCTCTTCTTTCTCTGGCTCTTATCATACGAGGTCGGAGGGTCTGGGAGTGCAGGGTGCGTATCGGTTGCAACCTGCGCGACAGCCACATCGCTGATGGGGGAAGAGTGGGGGGGGGGTATGACTGGCTAGAGAGACTGGTAAGAGAGTCACTTTCATCGTGCGAACACACGTAGAGGGTCGGGAGCCGGGGACAAAGGGGCGAGACGGGGATGATGCTCGATCGTCGCAGACTTACGTAAGTTCGGTGCATCCATAGATGCATCGATAGTGCAAGCGCGAAAAGGTCGCTTCATCGTTAAACCAGACCGCGCCCCTTCCCCCATCCACCCCAAGCGGACAAGCGACTGAGCGAGCTAGACTGAAGACTAGAATCGAAGGTTTGAGGGTTGAGGGTGGCACAGCCCACCTTACAAATATGCTGTCTGTACTAAAAAGACACACACATACGTGAATGGTTACTGCTACAAGGTGTTACCTAAACGTGCCGATTCCGTCGTAAGGCTGCACAAATATAAGCACACACACACACACACACACACACACACACACACACACACACATATGCAGACAAAGGTCTCTGTAGGTTAAGTTATTTTTTTTTCTTCTTATTTTTCCACCTAAAGCTCAGCTCAGATCGTTTCGGTCAAAACTGTATGTGTGTGTGTGTGTGTGTGTATGTATGTGTGTGTGTGTGTGTGTGTGTGTGTGTGTGTGTGTGTGCCAAATGGTGTGGAATCGAACAAAAGATCGAACAAACGATAATTTTTGGAACTCAGCAATTGTTTACATGTTTTTTTCCACTTGGGCTCGGTTGAGGGTGTCAACCCACCCTCAGGCATTTGAGACTTACGTAATAGCGAAACAACAAAAAAATCTGCACTACCCCTGGACGGCATCAAGCCCCTTACCGTGGGCTCTTCAAAAAAACTACTCAGGACTTTGAATAATGATAGCTCCGTCAAAAATGAAGCTACAGAGTTTTTTTTCATACGGACCATTGGAAAGCTTTTCAAATTCTGCGTCGAATGAGCCTCAATCGAGCGAATTTGGACTTCTGTACCTTGAATTATCACGTAAAAAAAGATAAAAAAAGATTATTCAGATTTTGATAGAATTGTGTTACGTCAACGTTGGACCCAAGGTAGAAGCTAAAGAAAAATTGAAAAAAAAATAAATTTTTCTGAATATTTTCACGTGTTGTCAGTTATCATTGGATACTATCTATACAATTTAATATAATATATATTTTACGTCATCAAATGCGTTTGAATTTATGTGCAAAAAATAAAAACCGTGGTGTTAGACTTATCTCTGCACTGCAGACGCATTATGCATGCGAGCCATGAGCGTCGGATTACAAAATACTTTCGACGCATATTCCGGTCTCGGTCGGCAAAGTCGTTTTTTCGTCGTCATGCGCGATGAACTGGGCATGGGCTGGGCCGCCTGGAATGGGCGTCTCATGGAAATTCTCGACCCTTTTTACGCGGTGATCCAATGACCTTGCCCGGCGTCACTACTTACCCTCGTTCGTTGCACTTTGCTCACGAGCTACACGATATTCATTATTTTTTTAACCTCTGCTGTAGTTAAGTATGACGCAAAGTTTTTTTTTTCTACGAAGGAACAGAAAAAATTAAATTTAATGAGTTACTGTTTGTTCTGGTCCTTGTTGTATTATTCTGGTCTTGAGATTCATGCCTCGAAATTATTTTTTTACACGAATAATTAAAAATATTATCATGTAATATAACATGCAGGCAAAGAAAAAAATACAAATAAAAAGAAATGAATTTTCAACCGAAAAGCGTTGCAACGAATCCGAAAGAAAATAATACACAATGCTCGTTTAACCCAACGAGTTATTGATATTTCATTTTCATCCCTTTGACCTCCCTTTCGTCAATCCATCAAGATATATCGTAATTCCATTACCTGAAATTACGAAAATTTGGTCAGTCAGAATTTTCTGGAATATCGGGGAAAATATCGTAAATTTTTTTCATCATTTTTTAAATATTTTTATTCTTATCAGTCACATTTAGTGGGCGACCCCCTGCGACACTTGCCTCGTCCACTCAATCACTTCGGTCGGACCGTGACATTCCTCCCGAAATTGGCCCTGACACTGGACTAACTCCCCAACGTATAAATAATATATAAAAAAACGATCGTACCGTTGTTACTGCCCTCCTCCGCTCCCTCTCATCGCGCGTCGATCTCCACCAGCGGCTCATCAGCCCTGACGCAAAGGTCAGCCAGCCGGATGGGAAGGTCTATCGGTTGGCCTATAATTGATACACGCTCGACGGCCTTCGAACGAGAACAAGATCGTCCCTCCCCACGAGCCACGAATAGTCATGTCGAAATATTCATAACCCGCAAAATTCACTGATCTTGATCGAATAACAATTTTGTTCTTATTTCAGCCGAAACTCGTGATAGCTCTCTCGGAGCGAGGCCGAAATTTTCTTGACTGGAATAATAACGTTTATCCGCGTCGTTCGATCATTCGTCCATGATTTATGAAAGTCGTTTTGCAACAGCCGGTCGGTATTGCGCGGGGGAGAAAAGCTCCTCAAGGTCACAACATGACAATCTCGCCCTCTTTCTCCATCTTTTTCGTCGCCCTGCTATTTTTCAACGCAGTTTTTTTTTTTTTTTTTTTCAATTCTTTTTTTGAAATTTATTTCCGACATTTTTAGATCGTGGAGGACTCACTCCGAGGTCCGAAGAGTTGTAAATCTCTCTCGGAGTGTCCAATAATCGCCGGTTCGCTCGCCGCCACCCCGCTCCCCCCTTCCTCGCACCCTCTCCCGGCGGACAGATCGCCGTCCGAGAGCTTCGGATGACCGTAATAGAGTTTATTGTTTCGATTAATATCGACTGTACGCATTCGAGCCGGAAAACCCGCCGCAATGTCTCGCCGCTTTTGCACACCCTAGGGCGGGGTGCAGAGGGTAGGGATTATGCGCTTCCCCCCATTCGCTGACCTCAATTTATCGCGCTGCGATGAAACGTAATTCAACGAAATACCGCGAACCATCGGAAATTCCGGTATCGGAGAATACAAAAATGCAAAAAATTCGGGGGACTGTCTGTGTGAAAGTATTTTTTTTTTTGTGGTTTACAAAAATCCACAAATTGCATAATTTCACCATTTTACTTTATTGTACTTGTTGTTGTTGATTTCGTTTGTTTTACTTTTTTTTTAAACACGGTTTATTGAGAATGGAAGCTCATGACATTTAATTTTTTGCTTTAAATTTCCGGAAATTATGTAATTTCACAATTTTTTATTGAATATATTTTTTTATTCGTTCATTCTTTTAATTTTCGAAATATTTTTTTTTTTACATTCCAATACCCATGATTTATTGAACTTTCAATGAAGACGTACGTCGGAAAATTTTTGTTTCCCTCCCTTCGAATCTCCACAAATCAATTAATTTTACCGTTTTATTGATTTTTGCTTTATTATGCCGATTTATTCATTCATTTATTTAACTATCCAATTTATTGAATTTTTAATGAAGATGTAGGTGGAACGGATTTTTTTCTATGCACAGATGGTAAAATCGTTGAATTCGTTATTTCATTTTTTCATTACCGCTCGTTCATCGACCAAGTCGACATGTAATTAAATCGCAATTTTAATTGCCAGTTGTCCGGTGAAAATTTTCCAATCTCGTTGGTGTCTTTTTTTTCAATTCATTTTTTTTTATTTCGCTCAACCGTTGATACCGCGTAGCAAATCTGTGTTATTATTTTTTATTTTATTTTTTTTGTACAACGTGTAATTATGACAGAGGTGTGAGCGCGAAAGACGAGACTTTTAATGATCGTTAATCGAGTCGACCTCGATATCGGATTGTACAATGTGGCGCACGAAACCCCACACACACACACACACACACATACACACGCCCTTTCCGCAGTCCCGCCATCGAGCTTTCTCATTTCGAAATTGCAGGCGATAAACAAGAGTGACACACGTGGGCTAATGCGTTACAAACAAGCCCCCTCGTAATCGGTATCAGTTACCACGGTTAATAACGGTTTAATAACCCGATCAGTTCTATTTAATTATCGCTCGACTAGCCCTCCACCAAAATTGTTATATCCCGTTGCGGAAAATTTATAGGTTTCTGTCTGTGTGTACTCAGAACTACTCTACTCGGTGGTTACGAGGGTAGAAGGCTCGGCTGCGATGGGGGAAAGAGGGGGTGGTAAGATCGAGAGAGAGAACGGACGACAAAACGACTGGGCGAAGAATTTTTTTTTTTTTTCATCTCAGCTTCGTTCGTCGAAGACCGAGTTTTCCGGAATTTCCTCGTCAGACACGGTGCTCGACATAACCCAGGAAATTAGATCGTTGGAAGAAAACGCGGAAGCTGTTGAAACGTGGTAAGAGAGTAGGGGGGTCTTTTTACTCTCTCACAGGCACAGAGCTTCTGGTCGTTGCCAAGCTTTACCAGCGAAACAAACGAATTTCCGGAGGAAAATTGCGAGTTCGACGATCAACGGCTCTTCGGTTAGCTCTTATCACGGCTAACCACACACTTTATCGTAGTATCAGGTTTTCCTTTTTTTTCCTTCGTTTTTTTTTTCGGGGGAGGTTTTTTTTAGACACACGAGTCGGTCAATTTAATCACTCGAGTAATGATTTTTATGTTTTTTTTTTTCATTCCAACGGTTTGCGACGACTTTGGAGTGAGATATCTTTTGACGAGACATCTTGTGATCTGGAAATGATTCATTTCATCGATTATGAGAATTTTTTTAATGCAAGAAAAATGTTTGAGCATGAGATATTGACAAATGGATATTATTCTTTGTTGTATCGAGTTTTGTTTGACCTTTTTTAATTGCTAGTATTTTATGATTAGGGATATTCATGAATTCTAAGGTGAAACTTTTTTCTAGTGATCAGTGATTTCACCCCCCCACTATCTCTCTCTCTCTCTCTCTCTATCTCGAAGCTATCAATCATAATATCACATACAAAATCAGTTTCCAACAACCTAATAATTACTATTCTTATATCTCTGCCATTCGTTAGATCTCGTAGCAGAAAATTTATGGTTTTCTGTCTATGTACTCAGAACTCAGAACCCCACTCGATCAATCATATTACATGCAAAATCAGATTTCGACCAATCTAACGATTTCCATGAATCATTTTTTCTTCAACAATAAAACTAATCACAAGCGGTTATCAAACATTCGATCTTCTCTAAAAACTCACAACAAATCCCAAAGAAAAAAACCTAAACGACTTGTACCTCATGTATTTCAAATCGCAACTGAATTAAAAAAAAAAAAAAAAGAAAATAATAAATTCACACAAAAGTCATTCAAATGTACAATTCGTGAATATTTTGCTGCCACCCTTGTCGCTCGTCTGTGTTTCTGGATTTTATATCTCCGAGGATTTCTCTATTATGTCTGACCTCGTCCCGGAGTGACGGGAGAGGAAGAAAAAAAAAAATAAAAAAAGAAGAAAAAAAAAGTACGAAGAGACATAAAGAGTGGACGTAGGATGAAGAACGGTAGGATGAGGTTTATAAGAGAACAAAAAAGTGTTTCGAACGCGGTTGGAGTACCGAGGGGTGAATATATAGGACGTGGTAGGTACGTGTCGCGGCCTCAAAAGCGTCCGAGGGTCACCCGGAGACATCCAACCACGTCTTGCAATCCCCCCTCCCCCCATCCGCCGTTGCATTCCGAGCGAACAATTTATCTCACTGCCATGTTCCAGTCGGAGATGGAAGAAGACAAAAAAAAAACGAAGAAGAGAGAAAAAAATAAAGTGAAAAAAAGAAGAAGAAGAAAAAGATGAAAACTCGTCATTTTCATTTTCTCGCCTATTCTCTTTCATTTCTTTGGTTGTGAAATTGTGGGGCGTGACGTTCTTGTAGCGAAATTTTCGAATAAAATTTCTGGTATACGTGAGAGACAAGGGAACAAGAGATAGAGAGGGAGAGATAGGTTGTAGTATGTGTGTGTGAGAGAGAGAGAGAGAGAGAGAGAGAGAGAGAGAGAGAGAATGAAAAGCATCGAAGCTCGTATTATGCGAGATGAATGAACGCGAGTCGGCACGAGTGCGCGCACCGGTGTGAAGAGAGTTGATTAACGACGTCGACCCACAATTTGCTTGGGTTTGGTTGCGCTATAGTCGGGTTCGCGAAACCAGAACCCTCGTGCATCCCCTAATTACTCGAATCATGTTTGCCGGAGCTTCCATTATACGGCCTGGGGTCCGGGTCTCTCGCCCTCGTGTCGCCAACCTCACCAACCTCCGTCGCAATTCGAGGTCGTCAAGTGCATCCGAATCAACAGTGACAAGTTGTGCGTCATACGTGCGATAACGCAAGCTCGGTTGTTTGTCGGCTCTGTGTGTGTTGTTTCAATGACGTGGATGCGAAAATGAAAAAAAAAAAAAAAAAAAAAAAAAAACAGGAACAAAAATTAGGCCAGGAGGTGTTGAATCTAAAGGCCCCGAATCTTGTAATCGATTTTTTCCCATCTACGTCTGTTTTATGATTAAGTCATGATAATTTGATCTTTTTTTTTATTTCAATTCGGGTGACAGTGATGATGAATATTCGTTTGATTGAGATGAGCAAACTGCTTTGGTTTTTTCAGCAAAGTAATTCATAACGAATGAGACAATAAATTTTGTATTACAACGAATTATGGAGTTACAAATATTGTAGGTAATTGATTTTTTTTTATTTCTGTCCATCTTACAGACCGTGCTAATTAGATACTTCTATAATATTCAGGATGGAATTGATAGAGACATATATATGTATACCTGGTTATCTGGTTGAGATCTGCAAATGGCCTTGGCAATTTCAACGAAGTAATTAATAACGACGTCGGGAGCAAAATTCATTACTTCAAATAATATATAATGGTTTCTTCTCCGAATGAGTCGATATTCGAGGAAAAAAATATTCAATTTAATCTCCACTGGTTCCCGAACACTGACACGGTAATTACTAAAAACTGGATTCTGTATAAAGCATTCTGCTACGATAATATGACGCAATCGTTGAATTTCACACAAAGACCCCGAAAATCCTGTATATAGTTAATACAATATGTATATGATGCATATATATCACTTATCATTATCCTCCTGAATCGAATTAATCAATTCATACGCGCAGTCTGCCACAGTCAAATTCATCCGTAATTTTCAAAGGCCATGTCAGCGAATTCATTCGATTTGCACGTTTGTGAATATTCACGTAATACGCGAAAGCTGTTGAAGTCCAATAATTATATTTTATTCAAATTTCCATTGCACACTAGCAAATTGAATGAAAATAAAAAATTCAACATTTCACAATCAGAGGCTGTAAAATCGACGGGAATTATTTCGAAAAATTGAATATTTCGAAAGCAGTAAAATAATCGTAAAATATCTTGAAAAATTGTAACATTTCGAGAACAGTGAAACAAACGAAAAATATAATATCTCGAGTTCAGTTTAATTGACATAAAAAAATGAAAAAATCAAGTATTTCGAGATCAGTAAAATCAATGGGAAATATCGAGAGTCTCTGTCGATGCACATCGTCGTTGATGTTTCGTTAAAAAAAATATATGAAAAACGTTGTCTATCGAGATTAGTCGTCATGTCTGCTTGAAAATGAAGACTCTCGAACCGCAAGCTCTCAACGCAAACCACGATGGATTTTGTCTCTCGAAAAATGCTTCGAGGCCGTGTAAAATCGTTTTAGTGTGTTACGAACACATCGAAATGACGGGTTAACCGCGTGTCGCTCGTGCAGTTTGTCAAACAATGATCGCACGCGCAGATACCGCGATTCCGCAGCCTCCCGATCTCTCTCTCTCTCTCTCTCTCTCTCTCTCTCTCTCTCTCTCTCTCTCTCTCTGTGAAATCTTCGATCCACCACGCTCTTTACAGGAAGCCCGAATGTTTGCTCGCGCGTACTCGCTGTGTTTATCCATCAAGCGTCAAGCACCATGCGTATCGTAATTGCAGATACTAACACACCCATATATACCTCACAAACTCATATATACCTCACACGCTTGACTACGCACTTTGTCACACGACCAAATACGAACACCTAAAATCAATCAGCTCGAAACCTCCAACGCATTTTGCATTGTTTGATTTATACGATCGACATCATCGGCGCCACTACATTCTCAACTACATTCTCGCGTATTTGCACCCTTCGCATCATTTTTTTTCAATTTTTGTTTTCGAACTAGTGTACCGACAATGGTAGAACGAAAGAAAAAAAAAAGAGGAGTTCGACTCGCGCACAGACGATTCCGCACAATATTGTTTTCCGCATTACTTCTTGAAAACTTCATCTTTTATTTTTTTCCGAAACGAATATAGCATACAAAAGTTGACATCAGAGTTTGCCATCTACTGCAAATTAAATTACAAGTTAGGTAAAATTGAATTGATAAAAATTTGCGATTAAATAAAAATGTAATGATCTCCCATTTTGTTGGACGTGATAGAAACACAGCGTTGTCTCACACTCGTGACGGTCCAGCCGACATCATCTCAAAGGCCGTGAATTATTTTTTCACGTTGCCTTCATATTGAAGTTTTTCTTCTCTTGGTCGGAGTGAGAGAATTCCGAATTGAATTGAATTCAATTGAATTCAGTAATCTTTATTCAAGTACCAACTCCACAGAGAGACGAATTTCACCAGCACAAATTTTCTTTACAGCAACATGAATTATACACACATATTTATTTTATATAAAATTTCTATGTACAATATATATATATATATATATATATATATATATATATATATAAATATTTAAATACATATTTTATTCTGTTATATCGTTAATTCGCAGTCTTTAATTAATTTCCCGGCTAACGTTGATACGAAAGACAATCTCAGATGATCCGGTACCCCTCTCGATCGATGGGAGGGAAAAAAAAGGATGGAAAGCGTTTGACATTAAGAGCGGAGAAGAGGAAGAGCGAAGGAGGGGATGAATCGTGGGCGTAGAGGCCATGTGCTGACGCGCAAATTTTAAGTCTTCGCCCTCTCTCTCTCACTCTCTATCTCTATCTCTCTCGCCTCGTACATCGTGCACACCACTTCGGCCTTCCTGATGCTTTATTTTTCAAGCTAGCTCTGTGTGTATGTGTGAGTGTGTGTGTGTGTGTGTGTGTGTGTGCATGTGTGTATGTGTAGATGTAGGTGTATGTGTGTTCCTTCATCGTGCTCCAATTCGTTCGTAGCAGCGATCGAACGATCGATCGTTCTCATCTCTTTCTCCATCCTACGTTCCTCGTCGCTCACATTCACCTCGCCGACGTCGAAGCTACCCCCACGAGGGGGGCGGGGGGGGGGGGTAGTTGTATCGAGTGGCGCGAGAGGTGGGACCACCGGGCGCGTGCCACTTTCAGGAGCAGATAATTGAAAGGCTGCGAAAGGGGGGACGGGGGAATGAGAAGAGATGACGGGTGGGGAATTGAGGGATGAAAGGCCGGTAAAGTCTGTGGGATCGCCTTGCCTCACTCTCCCCCACAGAAGGGTGGGGGAGGGGGGTTGAGAGGTGGTGGTACTGGCTTGACATTTGACACACCGACACACACACACACACACACACACACTGCGGCCGTCGTGTGATTGTGAATCCTATGCTATTGTCAATAGAAGCGAACATCAAGGGCTCGTCCTTTCATCGTTGGAAAATTACAGCAATACCCATTGTTTGTATGGGGTTCGTGACATCTAACTATCATCCCCAGCTTTTCGTCTATCCAGACGTGATCCACCAACATTCGTGCAACATTGCGAGGCTTCGAAACTTTCGGCATATCTGTGTACTCTGATACCTGTCGTCGTTGCACATTCGGATAGCATCGTTAATTAACGGTACATTTAATACATGAACCCCCCTGCCCCCCCTTCACTCGAGCTTTTGATCCGATTACTCTGCTTTGCCGTTGATGTGCACGCTTCGTGTATCCGTATCCATTACTCGAGCTGCAAGCTTGTGAACCATCAGGCAGTGGTAAATGATTTATTATCGTTGAATGAGAAAATTCGTGAACATTATTTGTAAAATTTTCGTAATGGTTCAGATCGTGAATGTAATGTTTATCATTTATATTAAAAATATTTTTGTATTGTTACTCGAATTTTTATATTTATATTTCCATTGATTTATATGAATTTGTGATGTTATGAATTTTAGTACGGTGCTCTCAGAGAGGCTCCGGCACCGGAGCGCGAAATAAACACGTCTCTTTTCGTCCATATATATATATTGCAATGTCGCAGGGATATTTACTCAACCAAGTTAATAATCCAAGGAGTTGAACCGACTTCAAAAGACGGTAGAAGGAATGTGGGAGGCGCGGTGTACACTATGTACAACTGCTTGAGACGGTTTATTTATCGTGCAATGTAAATGCGTCAATGCAGGATGAACGCGTAGAGTTCCGACGACTTACCCTGCTGCTTATTGACTGCTTCGTCTCGGTGACAATAGTTTTTAGTGCCTGCAGCATGTATGTTATTACTCTCAGGAAAGTGAGATTACTCTCAGGAAAGTGAGGATACTGGAAAGGGTACTTGAGAAGGGTTTTAGAGGGGTTCTTTGGAAGGGTACTTTGGAAAGGGTTCGGGAGACATTCGGAAAAGTGGAAACGAGCTTGAACTAGGATTCTGAAAAAAGCGACTTACCCCGCTGCTTACTTACCAACTAGTCTAGGTGACAATCGTTCTTACCTCCTACTAGCCTATCACTCTGAAGAAAGTAAGGATGTACTGGGAAAGATAATTGGAAAGGGTTCAAAGTCATTTGAAAACGAGTTTGAGCTACAATTCCGACAAAGCAGGTATGTTTGAACCGGCTGCGCAGGGCAAGCTTATAGCCGAAAAACGATGATCACAAGAATAATGTCATGGTGATAAGAACCTTCCAATTCGGGAGTTAGCTGGATATTCGGTAGTCGACGAGGAACCCAAAATATCAGAGGATTTGCCAAAGAGTGGTGGACATGAAAAGCGTAAATGAGGGTAGATGGAGGCGTAGTCGGCTGCTGGCAGGTTAAGGCATGGAGAAAGGGTAGCGTTGGATGGCAGGTTAAGGAGACGGCTAGAAGGCTAGAAACTATTTAGGGTTATATGATATTTTCTTACTTTCGTGAAAGTCACCCGACTGTCTCTGTCGGCCAATCCAATGGGCTCGGAGATAAAAAAATCAATGAGGGTGAAATACGCGTGATCGTTCGGACAACAGACAGTCATTCTACCGATTGGGCTCGAGATTAACCGAAATTCACGCTCATTTGATCGATAGGCAAAAACGTCGGATCGCAACGAAAGCTTGTGATCGAATCATCGACGAATAAGGGTGGCACGATGGAACGACGAGTTAGAGGGTGGAGGAAGGAGCCGCGCAGAGGAAAGAGGGTGTGAGCTAACAGCGTGGAAAGAGCCGACGGAGTCATTGGTGGTTGGGGTTGATGGGCAGGGGGGAGGATGCGGAGGTCCGGATATTCCAAAATTGAGTGAGCGACCCGCAGAATTCGGGCAACGCGGAAGACGTCATGGCGAGTGGATGTGCAGGCGTTTTCGAGCTTTCGGTCTGTGCAAAAGTCCCAACGTCAACGATGCTGTCGCCGGGTAAAACGGAAATTCGAAGGAAAATTCGCAAAAAGCGATGGATCGACGTGAATGAAGAGCGAGTGAACGCTGATGTGAGGTTGAATGCGCGTGGAAAGTTGGAAGGACGGGAAACGTCGGATGTATTTGTCGATTCTGCATTCTCACTGTCGAGGTTATAGATGTCGAGCCGTCCGAAGCAACGCGTTTCACGAAGTTGAGGAAATACCCCGATTCGCATTTTGCATCAACTGTCAATTTTTAATCGTTTTGTGAGTCAACGACATCATCTCTTAACACTCTAAATGATAATATATCAAATAAACAATAAATTAATGGAATAATAATAAATCACATATCAATTACATACATTCATTTTTGATCATATTATCTTTGAATATCATTTATTCATAATTTATTAATATTTCATTCATTTATTATGTATGTTATACGATATCCTACAGCAAAAAATCGTAGGTCATCATGATCTTCACAGACCACATATAACAATATTATTACCATCTAATTACAATAATTAGTTATTCTGTTGGTTAGTTGCTTTAGCCGTATTGTTTTATTGTAAATTTACAATAATTAATTATAATAAATGAATTTTAATATTCCCAATAATACAGTATAAAAAATATCCATGATATTCCAATAATTCTACGAAGAAAAACAAAAAGCATAGTTCCTGGTGCCGGCCGATAGGTCCCAGGCTCCGTTAGGAGTGATCCAGTCTGATGCATCAGTCGCCACAGCGACGCCAGAGTTTCTCGGCTCACAGAACCCGTTGCCCAACATAGTGGCATCGCCCGCCGCACCATCACCGGCACCAACTGCGGCAGTAACATTACCATGAGACACGAGCTTCGAACCAGACGAAAGCTCATCGTCGTTCTTGTGTTCCCCAGCTCACTCGCGCATACAATCACCACCGACGAATATCATGCCATACATATTTATATATATATATATATATATATATATATATATATCCATATATATTTAGATATATAGCACACCCAGGCCCAGACGCTTTCGAAGCTTCGAGCCCCGGAGCATCAGCATCACCGACAACGTTTGGTCACGTAGAATACGAAGATCTTGGCGGTTGCATTTGCACCGAGCGCTCTCTGCTGGCGAGGCCCATCCACCGACCGACCCAGTTTTGTCTTTACCAACCAGGCAGCAACCCCCAGAAAGTGCAACGACTGCGGCGTTCGCGACACTACGACCAAAACTACATCACTACCACCAACCTTGCGTTGCACCGTTGTCGCTGCTGATGCTACGTGACCAACGTGAAGCACGCTTTGGCTCGCGCCAAAGCTCCTCCATCCACGCGTCCCACGGGTTCCCTCTCGATTCTCTTTTACAGTTTTTTGGCTATTCCACTTTTTTTTTTCACTCTGTCCCAACTGACTCCCCAAAGTTTTGTCGCGCTTGTCGCTCGACATTTCTCAACATCTCTCAGTGGGATATTCCCACATGTATATATGTATGTATGTACGGAGATCTGAATCCACGATGGCCTCGACTTTCCACTCCATTTCGCGGGGTCAGCCTCCTCATCCCTCTTCGATCATTCTCGTACGTGCGAACGGACAAAGGGTCAATACAAGCACATACATAGCTGTTGTTTACTCTATTTACTTATGTATCGTGACCCTTGAACGACCTTTATCCGTATCATCCGACGATAATCGTTCGATTGACCTTCAATCGACCGTTTTCACCGTCACCCAGGTGAATTAAGGTAGTAAGGTACCCTCCATAAGAGAGTTCCTCGTCAGATTTTCATGAAACTTGGCATACTTATAGGTATTGATGAGAAAAAGGTTCGGTTAAATTTTTATGGCTTTCCGGAGCGCGAGAAAAATATATCAACAATTTTATTTTCACACATTTAACATGGAGTCTTATGGAGAATCACGCTCAATTTGAAATAATACGAAAAGTCCTCGTCAGATTTTAATGAAAACACTTGAGCTGCAAGTTGAATATTCGGAGAACATTTTGGGCACTTGACAGTAGAGATCAGGAGACTGTGATGATAACAATAAGCAAATAAACATCGGGAAAATACAGTTTATATTAGGAGTCGGTCGTGATCGAGTAGACATGGCAACGTTTCGCGTTTGTTTCCCATCTTCTCTCTCTGTCTCTCTCTCTCTCTCTCTCTCTCTCTCTCACTAATCGACATCATAACACGCGACGTTGTCACATTAAAGTACTACGTACCTCAATCAGGAGATGGTATATCTTAGGCTTCCTTTGACTCTTACAGTTTGTGGGATGCTACCTTAAGCTGGTGCGGAAAAATTTCACCCATTTTACATCATTCTCAATCATCTTACTCACGATTCGAAAGCCTGGGGTTCTAAAAATGTTGAAAAAAAAAAAAAATAGCCGTTTCGACAAGCCAAGAAATAGATTCTGGCACCCCCTCCCCCCTCCACCTCCCCACCCCAATTCACTTCCTCTCGACTTATTTCTCAATTCACCGGGTCCCTTCTTCCGCAATCCAGCGGAACTATTGTCAACTTTCGTACATCGAACATTCTCACGAATTTCGCGAAATTCGTTCGGGTGTGAAATGCGCGGCAGGGGACGGGGGAAGGGGGCAGCACGTGAGATGAATAAAATGTATTCCCTCGTTGACACGAATCTCGCAATTTTACACGATTTTTTACCTTCCTTCTCTCTCTCGTTCTCGTGTGGAGACATCCGCAGGCGTCTTTCCCGAGAATCGCGGTTACATTCGCGACGTGATTGGATTAAATAGTTTTATGGATCCGAAAGTCGGAAGGCCGTGAAAAGAGAAGAGTAGGAAGGGGTAGAAGAGGTCGGAAGATTGGTCGAATGTACTTGAAGGCTCGGATAATGATGACCAAGTTACTCGAGTTGATTGGCTCCCAGAGATGGTTTCCAACGCTGCAACCACCTCTCCCCCCTCCCAACCCCCTCACCCTTCCTCATCGCCAACTGGGGAGCAAAGCACGTATAGCAAAAGTTGAAGTTTCCGGAGAATCGCACCGAAAACTCAATGGCCAACGGCTGCACATTTCCGGTACCGTTTCACACGGATCCGGTTGTGGAAGTCGGTGTGATTCGAGCACACATACATACGTATACGTAGGAAATACATGATAACGATATTAAGTGTGCTTTCTCGTCGACTTTGAGTCCATTGTGCAACGTATATATATATATAACTAACGAATAGCACGGAGATGTTATGCATTTTGCACTTTCGTACACTCACACATCTATATATGACTCAGATGTATAGGTGTACAAAGATTGCGAGAAGTATCTAACGGCAAAGTGTGAAACTAGGGGATGCAATAACGAGTCGAGACGTTTTCACGAAAGTTTGCCTCGTTATTTTTCCTCCAATGAAAATGGGGCTGTACTTCGTGTGATTGGGGGGTGGGGGGGAGGTGAGGGGTGAGAGTGTATGAGTCTGTGAGAGGCTATGAGCAAGAGGTTACAAATGGCAATTGAAAGGAAGCGGGTGGGGATGGAAGGTGAAGGGAGGGGGTCAGAGCCAGAGGGATAGAATATTCTCATGATGAAATATTTTCATGACTATAAAGTAGACGTCGAGGTACGGGCGAACAAGGTGGCAAAGTGGAAAAAGGATTTTAACGGCGTCGGCCAATGTGACGCAAGGAGGATTGCATAAACGGGGACTCTCGTTCTCTCTCTCTCTCCCACACACACACACATTTTTTATATACTCTTTTATCACGTATGGACTATTTTCCACTTGTTACGGATGCACGAGCGAGCAGCAGAGTGTGTGATGCTGCACACTGGATGATAATAAAAATATAATAGACGGATAAATGGGATTTGCGTGTGGAAGCTGCGCTTTGTATCCGCGAGCTTTTTTCTTGGACGATCGTGAAAAACCTGTGCGGGGTCGAGAATTTCTTCGCGGGTTACGTGACAATTTTTCTTCATCGAAATATATACGACTGGCATTTGAATGGGACAAACGAGTTGTCGGATTTTGTTCGGCGCGACGTGTGAGAATAAACGATAAGATAAATTTCAGTAGTGGGGGTCCGTGTGATGTCAGACACGCGACTGTCGGGCGGACACCGGTAATCGCGGTGTATCTTTTCATCGTCGGTACAGAAATTGCGGTGTTCTCGTTTTGTCCCGGTTTGTTCGTTTTTCTTTTTCTTTCTTGGCTCTTGCTTAGACGCAAACGTAGATTCGTTCGAAGTCCTGTTCCACTGTTACAGAGTATTCTCACGGGGAAATGTGTCTCGTGGACTTCATGCATTTACGTAACGCATGCTGTGGTCTCGTGGAGACACTTTGTAGAATTGCAAGGAGTCTTTGCGCAGACGTTGGGGATTTATTTATACCCTTTTGAGTTACACATTTCATTTCCAGCGGTTTTTCGACTTGGAATGGGTCAATCGTTGACTCAGGGAAAACGGGACCTCGGGACCTCAAAAAATTATAGCAATTCTTGTGAAAAAATGTGAGATACGTTGTTTTTTGTTAATTTCATTTAGCATATTGAAAATTACATTTTGGCTTGAAAAATCATTGTTGATTGCGAAATTTTGTATTGCAATTCAAAGTTGCTAGGGTGATTTTTACCACGAAAGTGGTTAATAAAAAATAGTATTTGAAATAGTTTTTATAAAACAAACAATGGCAGAGAATTGTCAGGAAACAATTAAAAATTGTTAATTTATCGACTCATAATTATGAACATCCGAGATGAATTCCTTTTTT
Source organism: Diplazon laetatorius (assembly GCA_963662125.1). Taxonomy (NCBI): domain Eukaryota; kingdom Metazoa; phylum Arthropoda; class Insecta; order Hymenoptera; family Ichneumonidae; genus Diplazon; species Diplazon laetatorius. The sequence continues at coordinate 7,938,609 of OY759153.1, forward strand.
TTTTTAATGATGGATTTCAGTTTTAGATTGAAATGCGAAGAATGGAATTCTACTCGCTAAAATGGTGTATTTCACCGCATTCGTGAATGTACGAGAGAATAGACGGGAAAATCTAATTACGGTCTATTTAATTAATACACTTTTATGGTCGAAATATGGAGAGTAGACGTTCCCACGGGAGAGGAGGGTAGAAGGGGGCGCATGCGGTTGAAATTCATGCATGTTCGTTCGCGGCAAGTTGCGTAACTGAGTTACGCTCAGAGCAAAACTTTTCGGCCGGTGAGATTTGTAATGCATAAGGTGACTCGCTACGTTCCAGATTTCTCCTCGGGCATTATAAGTGGCTGTAAAAATGTTACATTCAAATTAATAAATTAATAAAATTGTAATATATTTCCATTAATTTATTTAAAAAATTAAAAATCCATTAATTATTTTTAATTTTTAAAGTAATAAAATTATGATAAATTTTATTAATTCATTATTTTTTATTAATAGCAATGGAAAAAATGTGAGATGATGAGAAATTTTCGTGTCCCATGAAACCATTGTAAAAATGCGTGTTTCGTTGTTACGACGTTGTAATACGAATTTAAATCCCTAGCCGCGTAGAAAGAAAAAAAAAGAAGGAAAAGTTTACTAAATTTTATAATTGACGGAACATCGCAAGATCCGTAATTTCCGGTCGCACGATCAATCCGTCGTCATTGTGAATATTGAAAAAGAAACAACAAGTAAAAAAAAATTATTTGAAAAAAATACGAATTGTCATTGAATTTTAAACAATTTTCCAGTACAATTTTTTTTCCTCCTCCGATTGAACACATCTAGCCTAAGATGCATATCGCACCGTACGAATTTTCCCTCATTCAATCGTCGAGTATTCGCATTTTCGCCGTGCACATTTATATTCAACTTGCAGACGTAGCTTCCACAATTTCGACGTACCGAATTTCCATCGAAACTCAAATTTCATCGTCAACATTTTTTTCAATACGTCGAGGTGTTCCCACGTACGGGCTGGGAAAAATAACGCCGTGGCCATACAATCCATTGCAATGTGTTTGCCTTAAACGACGGAAATGGCACGTCGGAAATGCGAGAACACATGAAAGAAATTTAATTTAATTTGAAAAAAAAAAAAAAAAATGTAGAATACTCGAACCAACGGAAAATTCGTGTCAAGAAGTTTCCATTGGAATTCGCAAGCACAGTTGTAATCCAACGACACCACGTTACTCCATTTCTTTCCTCCCAACCTACCCCTCCTACCTTCCTATTTTTTTTAATCTCGTGGCAAAGTATAAATATGTCGAGAATTGAATTGCACCGACAACAGCGAAAGCTGCAACGCAGCGTTGCACCAAACCATTCGAATTTCAACGCTCGCCTCTTCCATTTCGTTCATGTTTTTTTTTCTCTCTCTCTCTTTCACGTTCGCTCTGTGCCTTTTTTGTCGTTGTTTTTTTCGTGTTTGCACAACGCGCGGAAATGAGAGTTTCATTCGTACATCGGTGCAGGATACATTCAAACACTGCATTCGTGCTACGTCGACGAGATACTATTTTTTCAAATTTTTTTTTTTGCATTTTTTTTCGACGCTGTGTCGCAGAATTTTACGACATTTTTGTGCAAAGCTCGATGCGCAGTTGTTACACAAGAACCGGGATCGTGTTTTTGCTTATCGGTTATCATTTCTAATAAATTTTTGTTCGAGCCAACCCAATCTGCGTCACGACAAAAAAATTTCGACGACAAAAAAATTGTGTTGCTTCATTTAAAATGGCAAACTCAATGTAATTACAAAGTTATGTTACTCATCGTTTATTTGTTTGCGTGTGTTACAGGCGATGGAGGTGGCGCCGGTGACGGCGATCCGATCGTGGGAGAGAAAAATTCGGAAAAGAAGCCCGGATATGATACGAATCTTTATCTATACGACGTGAGTCATAAATAAATATTATCATCTTTTTTCTTCGTTTTGTCGAAAAATAGCATTTGGATCTGTTACCGTCCTTCATTTCTCAGAAAGCCTCATAATGCCAAATTTTCACAACTCATGGAACTTCATAGCAAAATATCGGCCCAGATGTGCATTTTTAGGTAATTCATTCAAAATTCTCAAAAATCCAAAAAGAATTCTCATTCGGGTAGAAGATTTAGTTCATCTTTTACCTGAATGAGAATTTTTTTTAAGATAATAAAAGAGTGATAATCACACGTGACATTATCCGGAAAGAATGGACAATGATGTGAACCATCCCAATAAAATATTAATAATTTCCAATACTCCTGAATCAACTGCCCGACTGTTCGAACACTCGTAGCTCCCAATTTCATAAACTATGCAAATCTCCATTTGCATTATCTTCAACACTGTCGTGTTTTTTACTCCCCAGAAGAAATGTCAATATTACGCGTCGTTAAATGCTTTATTTGATTTTCCATGATCAAAGACGTGTACGAAAAGACGTACGTAACACTGTAACGTGAACGAGACAATATTCTACGATATTAAGACGACGTCTGAACATTACGACATCAACGTTTAACAGACAATGGATCATGTTTATACGAACACTGTCAGACAAAGTATTTGAAAGCGGTAAAATACACTTTTCGGGACAATTTAAAAACCAAGCATCCCAATGTTTATTTTTATTAAAAAATGTTATAACGTAGAAAATTCGTCACGACAGTGACAAAATTCATCAAACTGTATCCTATAGCTCACGATTTACCAGTGATTTCACATAAAAATCAATTTCCCACTATTTCAGTGATTTCCTGAATTGTTATACAAATAATTGTATAATTCAACATCGACGTCAATCATAATTTGTCATAATTTTTACAATTCAATTTTCAAGTAAATCAGTTCATCGACAAGACCTCCTCCCTCCCTTCTTCTTCACGCTTTCTCCTCACAATAATCCCCCAAAAAAATTATAGGAAGATAAAAAAAAGTTTTGCCAACTCGATTTGTAAAGAATCTCATTCAAGACGAATAAAGACGTTGAGTGGGGGGAGGGATGAGAAGCCAGTGGAAAAAGTCACCACTTGACTCGAGGTCAATAATTTATTCACGTTTCTATTTTGCTATCTCCGGCCTTCGAAGAAAGTCTTTTTCCACGATTGAAGGTCTTGAAAGCTTCGCCGAGAAATCATCGGCATCACAGCTTGCTTCCCCCCCCCCCCCCCGCCGGTCCTGGCGCCGCTCTCGAGGTATACGCGATGGAAATGTCACGGATTCTCAAAGCCGTCCTTGAGTTTCGTTGCATATTCAGTACTGTATCCCCCTGGCACAATCGTCCCACGCGGTATAATTCATCGAATTGAATTATCCAATCCTACCTCAACTTCTCGGAATCTCTCGACCGCACGTTCTGCCTCTCACCGTTTATTCCATTTTCCCACAGTTTCACATTTCTTCGTGGGGCTACCCAGTTGCATGTTGATACGCGTTGCAGCATTCGGAACCCACCCACCTTCGGACGATGTTGCAGAGGCGATCAGCTTCCATGTGGAAACACACATCAGACACTCACACTTGGAATATCGTTGCTCGAACGACCTGATCGAATAATTTTGATTCCTCATAAAGGAAGCTATGTGACGGTCAAAGAAATTTTGAAAACTGACTTTTTCCATAGAAAATTCAATTCTCTATAACATTGTTCATGTAAACTTTTCGTCTATGTAGCTTCGTTTATCCAGCGTTTAGATGACAAGGTGAAAATGAATTTATTTTTATATCGTTTTTACCTTAAATTTACGAAAAATCCGATTCTAGTATTTCTTCTAACTTAGAGTCTAGTTTCGAAATCAACACGTTTGAAGTTTTGCGTAAAATTATTCGATGAAAATTTCTTACGTATCTTAAGTCCGCGACACCTGCTGCAAACAATTGACATTCAACATTGAAATTTGTTCGCTCTTCTCTATTCTCGTATATCTTAGAAAGCCCCGGGTATAATTGGCCCGTTGAATAATTAAGAAAAGTAGAATCGTTGTGGCGACACACAAGAACACGGAATTACTCGAAATAATCATTAAACATTTTTACCCCTCCATGAAACTTATTGTACCTCATTTCCGAGACCTTGAAGCATAATTTTAGCCAAAATTTGTATTTTTTATTTGATTTTCTAAAAATTCCAGAGTAGCAATACCCATGAAGGAGTCGATTTTGTTTTTGCTTATATTTTCATTTTAAATTCGTGTCTGTCGGTTTGCTGATTGAGCTTGACGAGACACCCGAAATATTACGTTTGCGCATCTATTTCCGATACAATCGAGCAGCGAACCTCCCGAGCATCCCTTATTCAACGGTTTTTCACGGACAATCCAGAAATACGGAGATCCCGACGCCTTTAATACAGTCCCCCGCGCACCCACTGAGGCTTCGACGCTTTGACAACGTCAACGTTTTAACCGAACGGTGCCCTTTCGACAGGTTGTTATACTTTGTCGACCAATTACACATACACACACACACACACACACACACATACACACACCTAACGACGTTAAACCCGATTAGACTCACCGTTTATCAAGTTATTTATAAATTGCTTTTATCCGCTTCACCTCCAACGTTATAAATAATCTTGCTTTGACGAATCCACAGCCCCCGACTGTGCATCGACAATTCAATCGCCTTTGACGTTGAAATAATTTATGCGGCATGAAAAAAATTAATGTGTCCATGAATAAATAAAGACAAAGTTGACCTAGACCGATTGCATGTTTCAATTTGCACCGATGAAAACGTTTTTTCCAATTATTCATCGTTTCCATCTTCGTAAATTATTCTCTTTTTTTTTCTTTTTTTTTAGTCTCGTTTTATTTTCATTTTTTATTTTTTTTATTTTTCATCAATTTTATTTTTTCTTTCGTTTATGAAAAAAATGTTTTCGATGGATAATCGGAAGAATGTCAAAAGCAAGCTGGTTGAGTTGCTTTGCGGCAATTGGAGTGAACCGGAGGGGGAATGGGGGGGGGGCTGATAGAAGGGGTTGAACCGAGGGTGGCGAGTCCTTAGGATTTTAATGAAGCCGAGCCGACCCACGACGTCCCTATTTCGCCTTTGGCTTGCACCCGATCGTCTCGCTTCGGGGTGGTACAGCCATTGCTGCTGCTGCTGTTGCTGCTGCTGCAGCTGCGAGGTTCCACCTGTCCTACTTTCTTATCTATCGAACCTTCGAACTGTCGTCGACGTCGTCGCGACGATAGAAGCAAGAAAAAATGCACGCTAGAGGTAGAGAGTGTGAGAGAGAGATAGACATATATATATATATATATATATATATATATATATATATATATATATATATAGATCGCTATTTGGGGGGGGGGGGGCAGGGGGGTCGCGCCTATCGAACGACAAATCTCGTACAACCCGTTCGATTTTGCTGAATCCAAAGATCGAGAATGTTGGATAACGAGATAGAAAGGCAACGAGTGTAGGAGTGAGAAACGGAATGATGGTAATAGGACTCGTTTCGATTAACATTCTAAGGGTGTCTAGCTGGCATATGGATTTTTCATCGAATCGTGGTCGGACGTACCATGTATGCTTTTGAAATAAATTTTCATTTTTCATTTTCGAAAACAAAAAAAAAATCTGACCCCGGAGGATTCGATCCACGATACCTCCGGTTCGACGTAAAACCCATATAGCATTTTTCGTCAATCGAAGAAACGATGGATCGAATCCTCACTGGTCGAACTTTTTTTTTTCTTCAAAGTTTTTGTTTCAAAGCCTCTATACATAGTAGATCTACTAGCTATAAATAATAGTAATAATGAAAAAAGTAATTTAATTTAAAAGTTATAATAAAATAATATATAAGTGAGTGAACTATATTAATATACTCTATATATCTATCTATATATCTATATATCTATCTATATTAATATACTCTATATATCTATCTATACATCTATATATCTATATTTCTTGGTATATTAATATACTCTATATATCTATCTATACTGATTTTTACTTGGGATGGTACATTCGATCACAATTTCGCATCGTGTTATTTCTCGATTGAATGATTGAAAGAGACGAAAAATTGCAGCTTCTTTCTCGGGCACGAGCTCGTCGTCTCGATTCAAGGTTAACCCGACGCGTTTGTCGAATCCAAAAGCAGAGCGCGGTCGTGAGAATCGTCTCCCGACAGTCCCGACGTATCGTGAAATCACGAAGGGGCAGCGACTGTGATAGCAATCATTAGTTCGTCCACCCCCGCGGCGAGAATCGACGAGAGTGAATCTCGTGCGAAACTAAAAGATACATCGTTCCCGCCTCGCTGTCGGTTCATTCCCCACTATTGTCCTCTTTGACGTAGAAGCGCGGTGAGAGTAGGGGTATTTTCACGACGAACCGTGTAATCCAATCTTATTGGATTGCGGATTTATTTAGGGCACACTGGATGAGAAAAACAAGCGATACGGGTCTTGGAAACGTAAGGGCGGAAGTGGCCGAAGGTTGCCACTACATTCTGTTTTTTTTTTTAAATTTCTCATTTATTGGTTTCGATTGTTGTTCTTGTTTTTTAAAAATATTCTAATCTGAATTTTTGCCGTTTTGAATGTTCATCGTTCTGAATTTTTGTGGTTCAGAATTATGATCGTGCATAATTTTTTGTCGTTTTGAGTTTTGATCGTTCTGATTTTTGGCCGTTCTGAATTTTGATCGTTCTGCTACGTTGAACGTTCAGAATTTCGACCCCTATCCGAATCAAGGATAGGCATTAAAATGAAAATTGAAATGAAAATTTGAAAAAAAAAAAAAAAAAAAAACAAAATTAATTCTTGCAGGAGGAGCTGGACGATCGGCCTCGGATTGCCACGCTTCTCACCACCCTGGCGAATTACAGCAATACGATTCCAGCGGCAACCGATCCGGACAGCAGACCCCCACCCGCAGCCGCAGGTGGAGCGCGCATGGGAACCCTCGTTGGCGTATTTTTGCCCTGCATTCAAAACATCTTCGGCGTTATTCTGTTCATCCGTCTAACGTGGGTCGTGGGCACCGCCGGTGCTGTACAGGGTTTTCTCATTGTACTCTGCTGCTGCTGCGTTGTGAGTATTATTATTTTTCTTTTATTTTTCAAAAATGCAGAAATCCCGATTCCAAAGTGAAATAGTCATTTTTTTCAGAAACCATTAGCTGAACTTACAATTAAATTATTAAAATCGGCCATTGAATATGTCAACATAATGGACGTTGAAAATAAGTGAGACATTGAATATACATTTGTTCGATCGATAATTTTCAGACAATGCTGACCGCCATAAGCATGAGTGCGATCGCCACGAACGGGGTCGTGCCAGCCGGAGGGTCCTACTTCATGATATCGAGAAGTCTCGGACCGGAATTCGGTGGAGCCGTCGGAATGCTTTTCTACACCGGCACAACCCTCGCCGCGGCCATGTACATAATCGGAGCGGTTGAAATAGTTCTGGTGAGTATCCCCCAATGAATTACGCCGCAATTCAGGAACTCACGTCGGTTCAATGGAAATTTATTCGAAATACTTTTTCGACTTAATCGACCAGAGATTATGTGACCTGTTGAATATTAAAATTCATTGTAAATGAATGATTCAACGAAATTATTCATAATTATTACAGAAACGTGACGATATTAATTATTGCATATTAATTGATCGTAATTATTTGTTTGGAGAAGTATTTGGAATGGATTTTCATTGCCCATTTATGCCACGATATGATGCAAAATTTGTTACATAATTTACACAGATATTTCGATCGTATCCTTCCATAAAGGATTAGCAGATTCATAAAATGAAAATAACGTTTCAAATACTTTTTCTAATAAATAAAATGTAACAATTAATGTTTTCACGTTTCTGTGATAATTATGAATAATTCACACTAATTATTATTTCATAGTGCATTGTAATATTCTTCGAGTCATATAATCCATAATCATTTTGTAAAAAAAAACGGATTTACATGTAATTTTCATTTTTTTAAATGCCCTTTCCTGGCTCTTATGCCAATTATTCATTATTAATCGTCGATTAATTGTCGTATCGAATTGCAGACGTACATGGCTCCATGGGCGAGTATATTCGGTGATTTCACCAAGGACGCAAGCGCCATGTACAACAATTTTCGGGTTTACGGCACGGGTCTGCTAATGGTTATGGGAACCATTGTTTTCATCGGCGTTAAATTTGTCAATAAATTTGCCACTCTCGCGCTTGCTTGCGTGATACTGTCCATCGTTGCCGTTTACATCGGTATCTTCGTCAACATCAATGGAAACGATTTGCTCAAGTGAGTTATTATTATTTTTTATCGCAACAATTTGTTTTTCGCGTTTTATTTTTTTTTTTAGTTTCTTTACACCAGCAAATCGCTCAACCTGCTATTTGTCTTGAATCAACTTTTGTTCAGTTGTGTTTTCGGCGTTTGCAATCAAATTTTCAAACCTTTGGATTTTATTTTTCATTAATTAAAAAAAAATTAATAAATCAATGAATTTTAATATTGGTGGCTGATAAATGTTTGCTTTATTGTGTTCGATCGCTTCTTAGTATTTCGAGCGTAGCAAGACCATGGAAAATATTGATATCTGGATCCTTGGTCGACGCGTTGCATCGCCAACAAAAAATTGTTCAAAGCTTTTTAAAATTTGGTTCAATGAATTTTTGTAATTATTCGATGAATATCGTTCAAATTTAACGTTACGATCGTCGATGATTGATTAAATGTAATCGTAAACTGTTTTTCAGGATGTGCGTATTGGGAAAACGTCTGTTGAAGGACATCGACATCAAAGACTGTCACAAAGACGTGGGCGGTGAATTGCATCGGCTTTTCTGTGGCAACGGCACCGTTCCCAATTGCGACTCTTACTATGCCGAACACGAGGTCACAATTCGCAATGGAATTCGCGGTCTCGCCAGTGGTGTTATCATGGGTAAAAATATTTTTCATCAATCTTAAACAAAAGATAATATAAGAACCACCCGAATGTACATATATTTTTCTTTAATCCAAATAATCTTACAATATTTTGAAAATTGCTCACGAAAAAAAAAAATCAACAATTCTTCGGTCCACAGACAACATCTGGGACAGTTTCCAGGACGAAGGACAGTACGTAGCTTATGGCAGAGATCCCAAGGACAACGACAAAATGTCGGAAAATTCGTACAACCAAATAATGGTCGATCTGACAACGAAATTCACCATTCTCATCGGCATATTCTTCCCATCTGTAACAGGTAATACAAAATTAATGTGAAAAAAAAAAAATCTGCCCTCACAGGAAAAGAACGAGTTAAACAAGTTTCACATTTTTCCAAAAAGAATAAAATATTAATTAGATTGATTAAATGTCAATCGAATCAAATGAGATGTTAGTCAAATTAAATATTGAATCAATTAAAATTCCAGTGAAACTAAATCATCAAACAAATAAAATATCAATGAAAAATCGAATTTCATCAAATTATAATATAAAAAAAAACCCGAACATTGATAAAAATAAAATGTGAATCGCAGGTATAATGGCGGGTTCAAACAGATCGGGTGACCTGGCAGACGCTCAAAAATCCATACCGATCGGAACGATCTGCGCTATTCTCACAACATCAACCGTCTATCTGTCCACGGTTGTACTCTTCGCGGGCACGGTCGACAATCTTTTGCTCCGCGACAAATTTGGCCAGAGCATAGGTGGCAAACTCGTGGTCGCGAACATCGCTTGGCCCAACGAATGGGTGATTCTCATCGGTTCGTTCCTCTCGACCCTGGGAGCTGGATTGCAATCGTTGACCGGTGCCCCGAGATTGCTCCAAGCCATCGCCAAAGACAGTATAATACCGTTTCTCGCGCCATTCGCAAAGAGTTCGAGTCGCGGCGAACCCACCCGAGCCCTCATACTCACCGTCCTCATCTGTCAATGTGGAATATTGCTCGGAAACGTCGATCTCCTGGCTCCGTTGCTCTCCATGTTTTTCCTCATGTGTTACGGTTTCGTTAATCTCGCTTGCGCCCTTCAAACCCTTCTTCGCACCCCCAACTGGCGTCCGCGTTTCAAATATTATCACTGGAGCTTGTCGTTCATCGCTCTGGCTCTGTGCATCGCAATAATGTTCATGACGAGCTGGTACTACGCTCTTCTGGCGATGGGAATGGCCGGTTGCATCTACAAATACATCGAATATCGCGGAGCGGAAAAAGAATGGGGCGACGGAATTCGCGGTCTTGCACTATCAGCCGCGCGTTATTCGCTTCTGAAACTCGAGGAAGGACCGCCTCATACGAAAAATTGGCGTCCCCAGATTCTCATTCTCGCCAAACTCACCGACGAACTAGTGCCGAAGTATCGAAAATTATTCGCTTTTGCCAGTCAATTGAAAGCCGGCCGAGGTCTGACGGTTTGCGTGAGTTGCATAAGCGGCGATTACACCCGCAATTCCGGCGAGGCTCTCGCGGCCAAACAGAGTTTGCGCAAAGTCGCGGACGAGGAAAAGGTCAAGGGTTTCGTGGAGGTTCTCGTGGCGCGTAATATCGTCGATGGTTTGAGCTCGTTGATACAGACCACGGGTTTGGGCGGCATGAAACCCAATACCGTGATTCTCGGATGGCCCTACGGATGGCGACAATCCGAAGACGACAGAACTTGGCGCGTGTTTCTTCAAGCTGTGCGCAATGTCACGACCGCGCGTATGGCACTTTTGGTACCCAAAGGCATCAATTTCTTTCCGGATTCCACGGAAAAAGTCGTGGGTTACATCGATGTTTGGTGGGTCGTTCACGATGGCGGTCTTCTCATGCTTCTGCCGTTTCTTTTGAAACAACATCGCACGTGGAAAAATTGCAAAATGAGGATATTCACGGTTGCACAGATGGAGGACAATTCTATACAGATGAAGAAGGATTTGAAGAAATTTTTGTACGAATTGCGCATAGAGGGAGAAATTGAGATTGTCGAGATGGTGAGTTGAAATGTGTTTGGTTTGACATTTTTTTTAGTCACGTTGAATTGTGGCATCACGTGTGTGTTTTTTTTTTTTTTTTTTTCATTTCTTAATTTTTTTTCCTTATTATTCATTTATTTTTTTTTTTTTTTCAAAAATCGAAAATATAAAGAAAATTTTAAAATGTTTACAGCCCACAGATTTTATCATTTTATCATTTCGAAAAAGCTTGTAAAATTTCAAAACATCTAACCAACTCGTTTGAAAATTATAGCTATATAAAATTTACCATCTGTCATTAAATTCGGATGACAAACGCATGAAAAAAAAAGTTTTTTTAATTAAATTGAAAGATAATCCAGTGTCGAATACAGATTAATAAATATCCATAAAATAATGAAAATCTATTTCAATTCTACCCTCAATTTCTTACATCACATCGCATCACTCACACGTGTTTCATTTTTCTCTCTCAGATGAATTCCGATATTTCTGCGTACACTTACGAACGAACTCTCGTAATGGAACAACGTAATCAAATGCTTCGCGAGTTGCGGCTCAACAAAAGGGAGACCCTCGGAGTGGTGAGTCAATGTGAAATCTTCTTCCATTTATCTTTCTCCAACGCTCCCCCCAAAATCCGCTATTCGCAATTGTTATATCTGACGCATTGTAATATTGTAAAATAATAACAAAAGATAGAAAAGAAAGTAAGAAAAAAAATCTCCCCCAACAAAAAAAAAAAAAAACAAAAAAAGACAGATCAATGTGTTGTAATGTTATAAATACCCGATGATGATTATTGCGGGATGGATACTGATCGGTATGTTCCTGTTTGTTGCGTGCTCGTCACGGATAAGGTGCAGACTTTGGTGGACTTCAACGAGGTACCCGCTGAGGAATTTTTACCTCCGGTTTGTCAGTTAGATCCCCTCAAAAAATTCCCATTTCCGTCCTCTCGAACCAACGTCCCGAAACATGAACGATTCCATCAATTTTTCATCCTTCCATCTTCCCTCATTGTTCATCTCATCGTCGTCATCGTCATTATCATCATCATCGACCCATTGTGTTACGTCGAACAAAAAAAAAATTATAATTCACGTTTACATCAGTCATCGAATTTACATCCCATGATTGAAAAAAAAAAAAATCCGACGTGCAACGCGCAAAAATTCATCGAAAAATCATCCGTCACTTGCATCAGGCGTTATGCTTACATTTTACATGATACCACTGGAAATGATCATTCAGATATATCCCGATGCGCGTTACACGCTCCCTTCCAGCTTGATTGGCACGTTCGTTTAGCAGATTTGCTTTGTTAGATATTAATATTTATGTATGTACATATGTTTGTGTATATATGCATATGTATATATATGTTTATGTATACGACGTCTGTTGAGAAATCGTAGAGACTGTATGAATTACAAAAATATCTTATGAATTATTATTAGAAATATTTATTCTCCTTAGAAATAGTCTTCTTCGGTTTTTTTAAATCGTTTTTGAGAACTAGCTTCTAGGATCGTCCATGTATTTTCAATGTTCGAAGCTTTCGACATTTTCGAATCGATTGTCTATCGTTATTGCTGCGATTTTGTACCAGTCATCAGATCGACCGTTTTTTACGCGAAGAGAAGAGTTCAAGATTCAACTTCCCAGCTCAACAGTTTTCGTGATAAAAAATCAGTCTCAATTTTTTTTTCAACAGACCTCGTATTCATGTGTATACATATGTATATAATTTATTTAGCAACCATGTGCGCTTTGAAACAATTTTTTTTTTAACGATTACGTTTATTCATCAGTGAGACACATACGCCCTCTTTCCACGCCCTCGTCGTAAAGTCCGTAATATCGGGACGAACGCAAAATTAATATTATTTATAAAAAAACTTTTATTTACAAAAAAAATTCAGAAAAAAAATTTAATCATTTTAAAATATATATATATATATGTGGGGCAATTCATGTGAGATCGGACGGTCGAAACTCTGGCTCTTGCCGATTCAGTTCATTATTTATTTTTATATGTTTGCTTCGATTTCACCCCAAAACCGCACAAAAATAACAGAAACGTACGTAAAAAAAATAAGATTTAAACAATTCACAATATTTTTTATTTTGGAAAAAAAAAAACAATGCACTGAAGATCCCACTCTGAAATTTTTGTGAACTTCATTTTTCGACCTACTGGAATTACAAAAAAATGAATCAACATTTCTAATTTTTCCCAAGCATGCTTGCCGTTAATCGGAGGTAGATTTCATTGTTTTGAGGGTTGTAGGGCTACCCAAAAATTTTGAAAAAAATTCACAGATGTTCTTTTGGGTCAAATGAAAGCCAAAAAAAAAAATTATGAACCGAATCGGTCGGGGTCTGGAGGTTTTGATCGTCTGATTTGACACGAAAATTTCTCATGTATATTCCTTCGACGATAAAGATGCAATAATATGCGTTTATTTCCGGTTCAGGTACAAACGATAGTGGATTCTTATCACAACGTTGACGCGAAAACCGCGACCAAAGTGCGTTTCATGGAACCGGGTGCACAGCCCCAAGCCAACGGCACGGTCGACGAAGCTCAGGAAAAGCTCATGGCTGACAATGCCACGACCGGCAAGGATGCGGATGTTGCTGACAACAACGAGAAAGCGGACGAAGGCAACGAGGCGACGGGCGAGGACACACGTTTGATCAGCGAATCGTCACCGAAACCGGAAAAACGCGATGACAATGAGAAAGAGACGAAGGACAATGAACCGAAAAATAATGAACAACCGTCGGGGATACCTACCATAGAGAAACCACCGGTCACACCGTAATAAAAATTTTCAAACTATTTACCTACTAACTGTTACCGATAACTCAACAATCAATTGATAATTTAATAATTCGAAAGAAAATTTGAAAAATTATCGAAACTAAGGTGATGTGCTACAAACGACACATCATTCCTGAACTGTGATGTCAGTTTATTTTTACCCGATTTCCGAAAAAGGAAGGTCGATTCGACCCCTGGCGAAAATTTCAACCGTTCAGCCGTTTAGAAAAATATTACATTATGATACTAGTGCGAAGACATTTTTTTTAATAAGTGTTGCAATCACACGTTTAAGAAAAAAATGTTTTTCGCACGAGTATCGTACAAACTTGTACGTCGCAAGGTGAGCTTGAAAACCGCATTTTACGTACAGCGTGTCATAAAGAGAATTTGTACTGCAATATTTTTGTTCTCGAACTTTGATCTAGAACATTATTAAACCTTAGCCATCAGAATTGTCGTCATTGTATGACATAGCAAAAAAAAAAGATGATTTTTAAAGATTGCGACAAGTTCATGCCTCGTATATTGCTCGCTCTCTCTCGCAGCGCAGCGAACGCCGATAGTTCTGTCTCTCTCGCGCTCATAGCGATCCCCTATGGAGCACATCAGCCTGGATAAAATCATTGGCATTTGATTGATAAACATTTTTTTTAATGTTTTCGGTATTATTTTTGGTTTTCCAGTGACGAGGACGACGTGCGACGCATGCACACAGCCGTAAAACTGAACGAGGTGATTGTCAACAAGAGTCGCGACGCTCAATTGGTCATTCTCAATCTTCCCGGACCACCGAGAGATACCAGAATGGAACGCGAATCAAATTGTATCCTTATAATCTGTCATATGATTGTTCGAATTAATTTTCTAATGATTTTCGAAATAATTCTTGACATTCTCACACTAAAGCCGAGAAGTATCCAAAATCGCTCATATTATCCAAAACTAGTTGCGACATTGAATAATCGTAGCTGAATTAAAAATAAAGCTACAGATTAGAAAAAAAAAGTCAGGAATTATTTTTTTAAATTTAATTTAAATTTTGATTAACGAAGCACTCGCCGTTCTACCGAAAAAAATCGCCGAATTAAAAAAAAAAAACATTTTCTCAGTAACTCAGAGTCAAAGCTGACGTACAAAATTTCCCCAAAATCAAAATTATTTCGTTTTTGTTTTCCTCGCGTGATAATTCGACCCGAAAAATTCCAAATTAACTCAATTCGAGCTCGTTCGACGCGGAATTCAATGAGTTTTCCAACAGTATTTGGACCAACAGTCCAACAGTCCAACAGTCTTTCAAATCTGTGGCTATAATTTTAACGGAACTACGATTTTACAACATCGCCACTAGTTTGCGGTAGAACGTGTCGCAAGTATTTTGATATTTTCTGGCGCTAATGCAAATCTATAATTGTTGATTTATTATTTTTCTTCTGAAAACCGTATCATCTCCTTGACTCGTACGTTAAAACAGACATGGAATTTTTGGAGGTACTCACCGAGCGTCTGGAAAGGGTTCTCATGGTGCATGGTGGCGGCCGGGAAGTCATCACAATCTACTCGTGAAGTGAACACGAACGGGATAAAATCATCGTCGAACCATCAACACCGCAACACACAAGATCTAGCTTATTTCAGATACATAAATACGAATTTAAGATCGCTGATGCAATCGCATTTGCGTCAATGACAGTCAAGGCTCTACTATCTCGTCACATTGCGAACAACCGTCACTTTCGTTATGCGTTGTGAAAACATTCAAACGAAAAAAAACAACAACAACAACAACAAGAGATACTGGCAATTTGCATCGTAAAACGATGGACACGGTTGGAAAAAAAAAATCTGTTTTGGTTGTTGATTGAGTTTGGAAATTGCGATTCCGGACGAGTAAGTGAAACGAAATGAACGATGTAAAAAGTAATATCGATCAAAAGCGCGATTAAAAGAGCGACAGAGAGAGAGAGAGAGATTGCAAAAAAGTAAAATTCCATCGAAGCTCACTTAACTTCTGGCGTGGCGGCTCCGAATAAAAAAAAACAAACAAACATACTCAAAAAAATAAACAACAACAACAACAAAAAGAGAAAAAAAAATTCGACGGACTCCCAGTGCGACGCGATGCTGAGATCGAAGCTTCGATGCCAAAGTTAACGTGCCAAAGGGAAACGAAAAAATGAAATAATTTTTACTTTGTGTGGATTTCGCGAGTCGTGACGATCGCGACCGTGGCGAGGATTCGAGTACGAGGTTCCCCGGGTTGGGCGAAACAACGCAATCCTTTTTTTTTTTATTTTCTCAATTTTTTATTTTTTATTTTCAGACATCATGAGATTTGTCGATAATGTGTCCATCGGATCTGAGCTATTTGTTCGTGATGCGAAGTACGAGCTGCGATCCACGCACGCGCGATGATAGAAGGTTGAGGGCAGTTTGTGCAATACAGAACAGATTTGAGGGACGCACAACGATAAATGCAGTTTTTTCACTGCATCTCGTTATTATCTCTCTGACGTTGAATAACCGACGATGCGCGCAACCCGAGCAATCCTCATTCTCGATTGATATATATCTATATATGTATCTATACGATACCGTATACATATATACATATATATATAAATGAGGGACGATGTGTATTTATGTGTATGTATATTGGTGTGTGTGTCGAAAAAATTGGCAAAATTTTTTAATCGTTATGACGTGTCTTGCATTCGAAGTACAATATTATCGAGAAAACATTTGGCAATAATTGAGCCTGAACGAATTGCCCAGTTGAAATTGGGAATCGTGGGTTACACAATGAAAAATAAGTTTATAATGTTGCTTTTAAAATAAATCGTTGTTGATAAAAAAATTTGAAAAAAAAAACATTACCAACTTGTTTTTCGTTGTGAATCACATGAAAAACACAAACACATTCTTCCCATTTTAAGTGAGAGTAATATTATGTATTTCACAAGATTTCAATACTTGAAATTTTATATTTACTCAAAAAATCAATTTCAAATGTTAAAAAAAAACAAAAATAAATGTTATGTGTTAATTGAATGCAAAATCCGATAATCGATTTCGAAACTTTTTGAAACAGTCCGATTGGGCTCAATTTTTGAGAGATGTATCTTTGATCACGTATACTTAGAATGTGAGAGGCTCCATCACGATTGGAAAAGTTTCCCTTTTCTCGACACAGCCTAATGTACATATATATAAAGTATATACATGTGTGTGTGTGTGTGTCTCATTGAAACTGAAATCAAAATTTGGTCCGAGGCTAAGGTCGAAGCATCTACGAAACCACTGCCAGAATACTTTCTAAATGCTTCGCGTTTAACCAAAGACGCTAGAGGCTCATTTTTCTACATGCATTGTCGTTTAGAGAAAATTTAGATATGTGTAATGTAATTATTCTACCGCTTATAGGAAATACTCCAATGATGACGTTGAAACGAAAAAAAAAAAAAACTTAAAAAAAAACTAAAAACTAAAACAAAAATTACAAAATAGCGAGAAACGAACGAAAACGCGTGCGAAAACAAAAGCTGTAACAGCAATGACACTGGACTATATAGTCCAATAATGACTTTGTTAGATAACGCAAGTGACACTGCGGTTATTATGATTATTATTGTAAGTCAATAACCGATAGATGAGAAAAAAAATAATAAGAAGAAAAAAACGATAAAAAAACGTTGGATACTTTTTTTTCGTCGAGATTCGTGACTCTCATCTACTCGAATTATTATCATTATCATTGTTTTTAACGATTACGACGACGTGGACGAGAAAGCAAAAGAAAAAAATACAAAAAAAAAAATTAAACTGCGAATGTAGATCACGAATGTTTCACAATTTTCTTTCATTCATCGTACGATTTCGCTCTCTCACGTGTATAATGTTGCAGGCCTATTGGTCGAATTGCCATTTAAATACATGAAAAATGATGAAAACAAAAGAGAATGAAATAAAGAAAAAAAAAGAAAAAAACAGTCGCAAGAGACGATTTTTAAAAAGGACAAAGATAATTGTTTCAAGAACGCCGAGTCGTTCTCAAACGACCAACATGGCTTCACGGTGTCACGATATTTGCAAAAACCATTCGATTCTGTCTCATAGATTCGTTGAGTGACGGTGAAAAAAAAAGAATTTAAAAAAAAGAAGCATAAAGAATTCTCGTATTCTGAAAAAATGCCAGATTATAGATTATGTATAAATAAATTTAAAAAAAAACATATATGAAGTGGGTGCCCCGTGGGTGTCACGCTCATAATGCATAGCCCGTTTTCCGACTATGCTCTATTCAGATGGGCACCATATATATATATATATATATATATATATACATATATATATATATAGTTACGTGATGAAACTACGAAAAAACACTACGATCGAGTCTTTTTAACGAAATCTTCGTAGCTTGCCGTTTGATTGATTCGTTGATATAAACAATATAATATAACATCTACTTAATCGGTGTCTGTGAAAAAAAAAACAAAACAAAGGAAAACCAACGAGGTAAAAAAATCCACGAGTATAAACATCAACAAAAAATAACGGAAATATAATAATTAATACTGCGTTAAAAAAAAACAAAAAAAAATGGAGAAAAAAACACATTTATAGATTAACGAACGACCTTCAAAAATAATAAAAATTGATTGTGAGCTGTGTGACGAATTGAGATGGAAGATACACGGCGAAGATAACGAACGACGACGAATAATGTTATTCGTAACGGCAGTGGGGATTAGGGATTGTATTTAAAAGAAAAAAAATGAAAAAAAAAAAATTATATGTGAACTCACACTGGTCGATGTAAGATGCACAGACTACCCAGCAATAGTAGCTAGGAACTCGAAAGTACATTATTACGATACGACATTCTAACGAGATATTATCGAGAGGTTGACGATTACAATATATATATATATATATATATATATATATATATATATATATATATATATATATATATATATAGTAAGTAATTAAAATAAATAAAGCCGTTAGCGTTGAAAAATTAGGTCGATTGACAAAGACGATGATCTCGTGATTGAAAAATTTACAACAAAAAATTCACAAACACACATTACACAAATTCACGACACACATTCGAACGAAATCCATTATTCGAACAATCTTAAATAAACACATTCAGACGTTGAAAAACAAAGAAAATTATTCTAAAATGCCAAATTTTTGTGCGAGCGAGATTGTGTTAGATGATGACAAGAACTCGCGTCGCGTATTAACAATCAATCCGCATATCTTTACCCTCCCCCCCCCCCCCCCCCGATCCCCCAATTTTTAGTCCGTCTTCGCATAAACGGATTTGTTTTTTACTGTATTAATCTTCCGATTTGAGGGCGATTGAAGGAATTATTTAGTCATGAAGCTCGACGAATGACAGTTTCGATTGTGTGAAATCGATGGAAAAAAAATTGATTATCACGAAGCAAAGTCGAAACATTCGTCGACACAGCGAAAGACACTCGGCTCATTGATAAGCCCCTACGAAAAATACTCACACAAACACACACACACCTACACACACACACACACACACGAACTCAACATAGAAGCGTTATCGAAGTTCGATCGATAAACGTCACACATCCACGACTTGAAATCAATCTTAACCGCTGCATCGTAACAAACAAAAACAAACAAACAAAAAAAAGAAAATATATATGAAATTAAAGAAAAACAGATATTAAAACAAAAAATAAAAATAAACGATTTAACAAAAATATATTCAACGCAGAGCTGGCATAGAATATAATAATAAAATTATATTAATAATATAGATTTACGAAATCATTACACTCTATCGTCCAAAAAAAAAAAACGAAAAAAAAAAATGTTGCGACTTGTATTTTATAATTTTACTACGTTACGATTTACTTAATGATTACCATATATTTTATGAGTACTTATCCTATCTGATAGGCATCGGCACTGCATAGTTTATACGTGACATGTTGAATATGGAAAGAAGTTTATTGTGAAAAAGATGAAAAAAAAAAAAAAAAACCATAATGAAGATTAAAACTGTTCCGACTAAGTTGCTAACTCACGTTGTACATAAAAAATAATAGATAGATAACAAAGAAAACGAGAAAAAAAGAAAAGACAAAAAAAAACCATAAATGCGAAAAGAGAATTATCGTCAAACACCTTTTACATTGATCATACAGTATTTTGCAGCCATTACGTTGACGCTTGATTATTTTATTTAATATTGCATTAATTGTGTGTGTATTCAAAATTTTTTTTTTTAATAATTTTTCTCCGCTTTATTTCGATGCACAATTATCACTTTTTGACATGCGATCGTGTGTGTACGTGTTGTGTATTATAATATATTTGAAAAGAGAAAAATGAAAGAAAATAATAACAATAATAATGATAACAGAAGCTTTACATCCGTCGAGGCATGTTATACTAGCGAATTCTGTTAATAATAATAATTATATTTTTTTTTTCATTAAAGACGAAACGACCTGTTCTTCATTCATTTTATTTTTATTGTTGATTAAATCACCTCTAGGCTGTGAGATGCGAGCTAAGCAGCGGTAAACTTGCTCGAAACCTCAATCATATGTGTCAAATCAAGTAACTCTATTACCTTTAAATGTATTTATAAAAATATCCCAAAAAACGAGAGACGAAAAAAATTATCGAAAAAAACCAAAAAAAAAAAAGACGACTTAACTCAAACAAAATTCATTATCGCAATTAATCCATTTCGCATAAAACTCATTGATTCTTCGAGAATTTCGAATATATTTCACTTGAATATAAAACGCATTCGTTGAAAATTCCTATACGCGAGCGAGGGAAATAAAAATAAATAAAAAAAAAAAACATTACGACATAAGCACTAAATAATAATATTAATAATAATAACAACAACAACAACAACCACAACAACAGCAACAAGAAGATGATAAGGATGTTACGAAATATACATGAAATGCGAATTAATATATTTGTAGATACAGACTTTAGTCATCTGATTATAGTTCGAGTGAAATAGAGTCAATACTGTGAACAAAAAAAAAACAAAACAAACAAAAAAATAACAAGATTACCTATAACCCGTAGTATCTATTAGCTGATAATACTTGTAATTAACTTATAAAAGAGGAACTATGACGTAAAAAAAAATATGATGCGGTTAAAACGTGGAAATAAATAAACGGTGTATCTGCGATATAACGATGGTTCGATAATTGTTTCGAAGTGTAGACAATCTCAAAAAAAAAAACCGAATTTCAATCATACCATCGACGCCCATCCTTGGTCCGCGTATTTTTTTTTTTTTTTTTTTTTTTGCGCTACGAATCACCGAGACTCCAAACAGAATCTCTTCACCAGCAACGCCCAGATTCGAACACGATGTCAGGATGAGTATGGAAAATAAAAAATGTTAATTAAAAAAAACACAATCATAATACTCAACGTATTTATTTTTATTTTTTTTTATTGTTAAATTACAAAAATTCGTGATTCATATTTATACATAAATTAAATAAGACATTTTCGTATTATTGCTATATGTACACGATAAACAAACGAAAAAATTCGTTTGCGCGATAATATGCATCCCCAGGTCGAAATCTCCGAACCTCCGTTTACCCTGATCGATCTCGAGCGCCTATATCTTTTTGTCCCAGCCGGAAAGAATTGCTTGAGGTATCATGCCTCGAAATTGAATACAAATTACATTCTGGCTTCACTCCCCAAAATGGCAGAAAGTGAACGACGAGATTGTGGAAAAAGGTCATGTAGTTTGATAGGTCATGTAATTTTACTTCTTCAACCTTTATAGTACCTTTGAAGAAGACTAATATAAGTTATACCTCACATAGATCGAGCAAATTATCATAAGTGAAGTCGAAAAGGTTCTGGGAGGCTTTGCACGCAGTCACGGAGGCTAAACAGACCAGCATAATCGATGACTGACGCCCCGAAGTAAATTATTTCCAGACAGAGATGGGCATCCATTCAATAAAAAAGTATCTCAAATACTTTTCAAAACAAACAACTGTAATTAATCATCATGTATAAATCAATATTTTCATAGTTCCGTAATAATTATCACCAATTTACGTTAATAATTATTTTCGAATGAATTCAAATATTGAATAAATCCATTGAAATCCATTATCATTTGATTCAAAAAGTATTTAAGATACATTATCATTGAATGAATGCCCATCCCTGTTTGCAGATCGAATGGACTCGTAGACTTTCCGTGTCATGGAAGCCGAAAAGGAGGTCGAAAATTTCGACTCAACTCGACGCTATTCCGTTATAATTAAACGATCAATCATTCGTCACACTCTCAACCGTTAAATTAGTACCATTTGAATAATAAAAAAAAAAGTCAACAACAACATTCAAACACAAACAAATCCAATATAAAAATTAACCAAATTCATTTATCTTTCGAATTTGTTATCGGTTGCGCACATGTACATCGGAAGCGGAGGATTGCCATTGTCGTAATATCCGTAGATGGGTTGTTGGCCAGTTTGAGCGGCATGAACAGCCGGATGTACCATGTGCATAGGTTGAACGTAGGGCATCATTTGCACGGGCGCGTTTGTCACATTCCCATGACCTCCGAGTGTCGAACCGTTGAAAGATCCGACGTAAGCTTCGTGATTCATCTTTCCGGAATAAGCGCTTCCGGGTCTTATGACCGAGGCGTCGTGAATGCTCGAAGCCATTGCGGCCATTCGCGCCTCGTTGACTTGATTGCTCAATCGCAATCGGCATATGCAAATAACGATAATAACGACCAGAACAACAGTGACGACACCACCGACGATGCCGATTATCAGAGTATCGTCAGTGGGATTGTTCGCCATGGACGAGCCGATCATGTCGCCGGAATGAAGTTTGTTTCTTTGATCGATGGTCGTGGGTGCAGCGGTCCAAATGATTTCCGGTTCCGAAGACGTGGGTCTCGTCGACGTTGCCGTGGTCGTCATCATCGTCATTGTCGTTGTTTTCGTTTCCTCCGCATCGAATTTCACCGATGTCGGACGTACGCACGACAAAAGATCCTCCGTCAGATCGGTCAAAATCTGTCCAACCAAATAATCCGGATTTTTGCACTCTATTCTCATCGAGTGATCCATCGACATCTTCAACCATCGCCAAAGATGTTTCGATTCGCAATCGCAACTTATCGGATTTGTTTCCAAACCGCGAAGTTTCACCATACCGCTTCTCTCATCCAGTGCAGCGATCAATTGAGCGGTCACGGTTGTGAAGTTGCTTCCGGAAACGTCCAAATCGACGCGAGTCGATCGGGGCACGGGAAAGAACAGGGATGCCGGTAAACCGTCTATCGACGAATTTTTCAGTCCCAGATACAGTCTCGAGGTTCTCACCCCCACCAAAGCGCTTGACAACAAACTGCGAAGACGATCGCCACGCAGAGTCAGCTCGCGAAGACGCGGATGCGTCCTAACCGACAATAATTCGTTGCCCACCGTGGAATCTTTGATCTCTACATCCAAAATTTCCAAATTCTTCATGTCCTTCAAAATTCCTTGAACGTCGAAGTAACCCAGACGCGGATAAGTGTGGGCGGTTAATTGTCGCAATTTGTTTAGATTCTTGAACGCGTTTTTTTCGATTCGAGTGCAATCGGTGAGATTGGCGATTTTTAAGATTCTCAGATGTGCGAGACCGTCTAAACTGGTCTCGTTCAGGGTCTTTGGAAGGTTGCCGGAAACGTCGAGATTGCGAAGTGCCGGAAGTGTCTCGAAGGTGTTTACCAAATTGCTAAAATCGTCTAGACGATTGGAGGATAGATCAAGAGTTTCCAATAAAGTTGCTCTTTCCAAAGCAATTGGTCTGATGTCCGTGATCTCGTTGCCCGATAAATTGAGATGTTTCAAAAATGGCGTCTCCAGTCTCACGAGACTCTTCATTCCCGTGCGAGCGAGATTGAGCGATCGCAAAATCTTCGCTTCGCCCAAAATTCCACGCACAGCACCTTCGCTCAACGGATTGTCCGACAGATCGAGATCCTTCACGCTGTTCACTATGTCCTGGGTGAACACCTCGGACAAACGATTTTTCGCGAAATTCAAACTCGACAAACTCGCGGATTGTCGTTGAAGAGCACGAACGGGAATCTCGTTGAACATGTTTGACGACAGATCAATTTTTTCCACCGATCTCACTCTGGAAGAATCGAATATCGTTTCGGGAAGCGATTTTAATTTGTTGTCCGCGATATTCAAATGTTCCAGTCGCAACACACCTTCCATCGTACGTTCGCTGAGGGTCTCGAGAACATTTCCCGACAGATCGATTATCTGCAATTGCGTGGAATTGTGAAAAGCCAATTCGTCAACGTATTCTATACGATTTCCCGATAGATCCAATTCACGAAGATGTCCCAATTGCGAAAATGCAAATTCATCGACTCCACGCAAAGCATTGCCGGACAAATCGATTGTTTCGAGAAATTGCAGAGGTTTGAAATAATCGCTTGGGAATTTCGTCAAACGATTTCCGGCCATTCGTATCACGCGCAAACGCGGATGAATGATGAAACTCGTGGGTGACACGTGATTTATCTCGTTGTCGGTGAGATCGAGAATCTCTAGTCCGGTTCCGGTGTTGAAGTACTCACCGGCAAATGTGGTCAAACGATTACCACGAAGAATCAATTGGTAAAGATTGACGATATTGACGAAAGCACCGTTACCGATTTCATCGATCGCATTGTTGGAAAGATCCACGTGAGTGAGATTGTACAGATGTTGAAAAGTTCCCTCGTCGATCTCTTGAAGATGATTGTGGGCGAGATTTACGTTGCTCAGGGATTCGAAATTGAGAAGCAAAATGGTGGGCAATACTTTTAGACCGGTTCGAGATACGTCGAGAGTCGTCAATGAGGTCGGTAAAATCGGTGGAAATTCTCCGTACAGCGGATTACCGCTTATGTTCAAATAACGTAATTTACGAAGTTGTTCGAACGTGTCCGGAGTCAAACGTTTCAAATGATTGTCAGCCAGATTGAGGGATATCAAATTTTTCAGTTGCAACGGATTCACGGATGTCAAACGATTGTTCGACAGATCGAGATTCAACAATGTGTTCTCGACACCTGCGAAAGTTTGTTGGGATATTGTGGACAACATGTTGCCGGATAATTCGATGCTCACGAGATTTTGAAAATTTTTCAACAATCCGGGTGGAATTTCGCGAACCAGATTGCGGGTCAGGCCCAGGGATACGAGACTCGTGGCTGTTGATCTCAATAAATCGGTGGACAGAGCGGCTATGCGATTGAATTCCACGTGGAGGTGCGTCAACGATGGCAAACGGCTTACTGCCAATCCGGGTATCAGCAGGATGTTGTTGTCCTGAAGCGACAGCCACTTCAAGTTCACCAGACCCTCGAAGGACGATTCCTCGATCTGGGATTCGAGAATAAAGAAAATGGTTAATAAATATTGGAGAGGTGACAATTGTGTTGAGTCAATGGCTCGATCTTCAATCAATTCTTCCCATTCCGTTCGGTAAAAATGATTATAGTGAGAACAATTAATGTAAAAAACAATTAATATAAAAAAAATTCTCGTTAAAGCTACCAAACGCAAAAAAAAAAACTGAATGCGTTTTTTTTGGTTATTGTTGTTTTTTTTCTTCAATAATCGGCTTATTTCTTTTATTTTCAGTTTTAACTATTGTTCTAACGCCCAAAGACATCTTTTTTTCATATATTTCGTTATATGTTTATAACATCTTTTTTTCATTTTAATTCACCTTGGAACGCCTACGCTTCCGAAAACAATTATTAGTTAATAATAATAATAATTATTATTATTATTATTATTATTATTATTTTAATAATTTAGTGGCTCTCGATAAAAAAGTAAAAAATGTTGACAGTCGTTTCGTCGACAATTGAGTTAACGATCTTTCTTGCCTGGGCCGGAAAAAATTATTGCAATATATCCTGTTTTGCGAAATAAAAGAAATAATAAAAATGTAAATACCGTGCGAAGTGCATTCATGCTCAGGTCGAGTCTGGTGAGAGCGGTGAGGTTGGCAAATATGTTGACCCCGAGTCGACCGATGTTATTCCTGCTGAGATCCAACACCTGAAGATCGGTCAGTCCGGTCAGGTGCGTCCGTTCCATTTCCTGCGATTAATTAGTTTTTTTGTTTTTTTTTCTGCTGTATTTTCTTGTAAATCAATATTTAAAATCCTTGTCCATGACTTTGCGCATGATGCTACGTAGCCGCGCGTAAACGCAATAATTTTTTTCAACCCATTTATCATCGTACTTACGGTTATCAAATTGTTCGAGACGTTGAGAAACTTGAGAGCTTCGAGATGGCGAAATGCGTCGCTCGGGAATTCACGGAGAAAGTTTGCCGAGAGGTCCAGCTGCAGCAAATTGTAAGCACCTGCGAAACATTGATCGTTATTAATTTTTTTCGAAGATTTTGGAGGTCACGATCGAATTTTTAGAGCTACATTGTTGAGGCTTCTATGTTCAACTCTTGGTTCGAGTTCGAGAGAGACCTACATTACCGATGTCATTGGATAGCACATTTTTTCCCTTTATTATTTTTCTGGAAATAATTTTTATACGGATTATACTTTGCTTCATCAGTTCTCAATGAATTGAAAGTGCAAGTGCACTAAACATTATTGTTGTTGTTATTTCATTCTGTTTAATTATTTATAATTTCGAAATATTAAATAGAATAACTCAATTTCTTACGATGTGTTAGGTACAATGTGTTAGGTTCTTGAAAATTTAAGTCGCCGAGTGTTAGAAAGGAGGGCAATCTGTCGAAATGATCAACCAAAAACATTCGATGGAATGATTTCGAACTGTTTTTAGTTCATACATTTTTTTTCATTTGGGTTCTCAATGAATCTACATCAGTGAGATTTATATCAATTAATCAAGGCGATGAGGTCACGATGTTCGATATCCATGGAAGAAAAGAAAGCGCTCAGAGGAGAGTCCCTCACGTGGGATTAATTAGGCGCGTGTGTGTCCGGTCGGGAAAACTGTCTCGAGAAAATTGGAAAGTGATCTGCGGCGCGTTATTGCCGCAGCATCGTCAAGTGCCTGTGTGGTGTGTGTGTGTGAGTGTGTGAAAAGGGTGTGGTGTCAGCATGTCAAAAGACCCATGAAAGTACGTCTTCATCTTGTTTGTTCGGTAGCAGCGGTACCGGATGAGAATACAGAGACCAACACAAACCGCGGCGGAAATTTCGCACCAGCGGAAAAACTATCGTCGTCACTTGAAAGATAAAATATCACCCTCACTAGGAAGGTGAAACGAAGATGAGAAAAAATGTCGACACCCCATTGACGTTGAAACGAAGAAGAATGAATCTTTCAAATACACTTTAACTTCCAATTAGGACTTATAAGGTGAAATAAGTTGAAATGTAAGGTGAAAATTTCGACTCGGGTTTTCAATCGCTGTTCGCTACAGATTATGCCCTGATTAAATTGTTTTATCAATCGGAATGGCCAAAAAAGTAAAACGCAACTAAACGCAATGTGTATTCTACAAACTGGGTTTTTTTTTTTATTTTCTTAATATCAGTTCTACAGGTTTGTCGTTGACTTTAACGGAATGTGCCAATTTCCCATAAGAACTTCCGTTAAACCTGATACATCCATAGATAACTTCCAAACGAGCCGGTAAATCGAATTTAAATTTTGCAAATTCATTCGTAATAACGACAGCTAAAATCTCCGAAAATGTGTTGAATTTTCTAATTATTATTTCGACGCAAGTTTGATACATTATCAACTGGTCGTGACGACACATTCGACCGGAACTCGACTTTATCCCGCTTTTTCATTTTCACAAATGAGAAATATACGTGGGATCGGTCGACCCGTTTTACGAAACCGCGGATGAAACAAACGCGTGCGAACATTGAGCTCGAGGCTTGCTTATATATAATAATAAATACATCGCGTACGAGGTCGTGGCCAGCGGGGAAACGCCGCAACTGTCGTTACACATCGTCTATAACAACGTGTAAGTACGTACGAAACGTGAGCGGAGATATGCAATGCGTGTGTGCGGTTTGAATTTTTATATACGCTCTCGTTTGCTCTTTTCTTACGTAGATTTTTCCCACGATTATATCCCGTCTCTCGTAGGCTAACTAAAACAAAATGAATGCAACGAGTTGTTGCGGCCGCCGAGCTGCCGAGCGTTCCGGTCGCCCGCACGCGGACGTCGAGACCCTTCCTCAACGCTCTTGTTAGACATCAGTTCCTTCGCAACTTCGTTCCCGCTGGAGAATAACGTAAAAAGGAAAAAAAAACGCACTTTCCGCTCGGTAAAACCGGAGATGAGAGCGAGAGGTATTTTAATGATTCGACGAAGTAAACCCGTAAAACATAGCGATATTGTTATTATTATCAATATTATTATTATCATTGTCAATAAAAAAAAAACTAATTACCAGGAGAAATTAACAACAAATTAATCATAACATTCAAATTATGAAAGAAAAAAATAAATTCTTTTCGAAAATGTGATGAGCTCTAATGATAATTATTATTGTATAGAAAATAAAATATTAGCTTATTATGATTATAATAATGATACAATGATAGAATGATAATAAAGTATTTTATCATTATTTTGTTATTATTATCATTGTTGATCACCCATTTTTTAAAAATAATTTCTTTTCAAAAATGACTTAAATTATTATAAAAAAAAATTATTATCATTGGTATTATTATTATCATCATACTTCATCATCAAATTGTTTCAGAAAACAATTTTTTTCTCTCTGACTTGATAGATTTAAATATTACGATTAATTTGTTGGTCAGTTTTTTTTCCACTAAACAATAATTAATTTGGTTCTTTTTCCCCGGTCCGGAGATGCTTGATGAGATTTTTTTTTCTCGTTAATTGCACGTTACCCAGAGACTTCCAGTGAATGTAAGAAGTACGAACGTACGAATTGTTTCGTTAGAAAGTGTTGGAATTGTAATTACCTTTGAAAACATCGCTGTTGAACCGGGTGAGATCGTTCGTGGACAAGTTGAAGAAGCGAACGTGGCTGAGACCGGTAAGAGCCCCGTCTTCCATGTGAGCCAACTCGTTGCGGCTGAGATCGATCTTGAGCAGTGATTCGCCGAGATTGGAAAACGCTCCACGTGGTAATGAGTCTTGGAATTAAAAATTGTTAAATTAAAAAATTATTTTGCTTCGATTTAATTAAATTACATTTATTTATTTTATTTATTTTATTTATTTTATTTATTTTATTTATTTTATTTATTTTATTTATTTTATTTATTTTATTTATTTTATTTATTTTATTTATTTTATTTATTTTATTTATTTTATTTATTTTATTTATTTTATTTATTTTATTTATTTTATTTCATTTATTTATTCATTACTCACCGATATTGTTTCCAGCTAGTGAGAGAATTCTTATGGATTTGGGTCCCTTCAACGAGTCAGCGGGCACGATTGTCAAATTGTTATCGTCGAGATACAATTCCTCGAGATTTTCGCAACCCTTGAAGATGCCCTCCTCGATGCTTCGCAATCCATTGCCACGTAGATCGAGCAATCTCAATTCGGCCATGTCGCGAAATTCGTTGCTCGAAAAAATTGGATTCAAATTGTCACCCAACAAATTGTCAGCCAATCGCAATTCGCGAAGTCGCGATTGCACGCGAAGACGACGATCCATAAGTCGATATATGGAATTACCGGAAAGATCGAGTTTGATCAGAGACGGCGCGGAATTCAAAACGTCTTCCGGCAATTTTTGATAACCGCAATTGCGCTGACTCAACGACGTCAATGGTTGATCGCGCAGAATATCGACGGTGTCACGGGTGAAGATCACACGATCGCAATTCATCATCAGACCACGTGAATTTTCGGAATCTTGGGAACACTTGCAAGGCACGTGGAGATCCCTCTTCATTTCCACGCACGGTCGCCATTCCGCTTGACTAGCTCCGATTGTTGCTAACACGAGAAACGCCCATTTGCTGAAATAATTTAACAAGAGAAAAAAAATGAAAAAAAAATGAAAAACTGTGAAGAGCATCGTTTCTTTTATTTTGCAATTTTCTAATTCAATTCTAATTCAATGAAATCAATCATTGAATTAGAATAATAACAACAAAAGTTTCGTAAGTTCATGGGATTTTTTTTTTCAAATATATATAAAAGCATAAGAGAGAGAGAGAGAAAGAGAGAGAGAGAGAGAGATAAGTAGAGTAGTGGGTATCGGTAGACTTGCCCTCTAAACAAAAAACCCTGCAAGACAAACCAACTATTTAATGCTATAATCATAGCAGCTTATAGTTAATCACTGGAAAAGCTATATAAAAAAATAAGAATAAAAAAATAAAAAAATATATACATATCATAATCCGAATACATGTAATTAGAAAGTGTGAATATCGTTCGAATGACAGAAAGAAAAATATCTCATCAGCAATGTGAATCCTTTTTGCACGTTACCGAGGAACACGCAGAAACCAACAACAAAGTCGTTTTACGGAGCAACGAGTTTCGCGGCAGATCGTTTCCCGCGTGTTCCGCGGGTGACAACGCCTCGGAGGCACGTCAAACACACACACACAACACACAAACATAAAAACGCACGACTCCACGACGAGTTTCAGAGAGTACAGTGAAATCAAGGTCCCTTTCCCGCGCCCGCGCCTCCATATATATATATATATATATATATAAATATCTTAATGCGAACGCAGGTTTTGCCAGTCTTTCTTCATTTTTCTTTCGAACGTACGTTCCACGAGGTCGCGGGCGCAAAAGACGTTTTTCTTTTATTGAGTCTTGGAGTTTTGTATTTTTCTTTTTTCGAACCGATTGTATCAACCCGCGAAAGACTCGCGTATTTCATATTCAAAAAGTATTTCGAAAGATGAAGGATTGTTGTGACTGGATGTAAATTTTTTTTTTTTTTCACGTCGCGAGAAAATGGAACTTTAACGCGGAAAAACTCGGGTGCCGTGAACAATGTGAGAAATTATGCGGTCGGAGCTGCGTGAGGGAACAATAAGCGAGAATATGAATGATGAGCCGCAACAGGATATATACATATATATCCTGTTGCGGCTCATTATATATATATATATATGTGTGTGTGTGTGTTTGGATTCGAAGCTGTAGAAACATCTTGTGACACCAGCAGCACACAGGTTGGGCTTCCTGCCTTTCTAGACCTGGAAGAATAATCTCTCGTCGTCTTTCTTATTCACGACAGGTTGGCTAGCGGGCATTCAACATGGGGTCCGGAAGCTTACATGCCCGCAAACCACAGTCACAGGTATACACACGATCCCTCTTTTTCACCGTGATAATTAGACGAAGAAAAAAAAAAATATATATATATATATATGTATATAAACGGACCGGGGAATGTGCTTCGTCACGTGAAAAAGGAAAACCCGAAAGTTCGAAAATATCTGCCAGGGAAAGTGCTACGAATTTTCCATAAAATGTGCACCGTTACGCGAAAAATGTTTTAAAGTCATTTAAATTTATTGTGATATATTTTTGTTGTTACCTAGTTTTGATGTTATAATTTTTTTCAACCTTTTTTCACAGGATGAGGCACACAGAAAGTGTTGCAGAGCAATCAGCACTCAAACTATTGATCATATCCAAAAAATGTTTCAGACAAAAGCTTTAGTGTTCGAGAAGGCCGTCGTACTGGACCACCCTGATTTTTTCATATCAGGCGCTGGAGCTACATCGAGGTCAACTCTACTTTTTTTAATGGGACCATGTATTTTTTTTTTTCGATGACATTATCACCGATTTTAAGACGATTTCAGCGACCCACAACATCTAATCGTGAGGCGTAGAAAAAATGTTCATCACAACCTTCGAGTTCGAACCTCATCCAATAACAATCTCATGATTTATAAAAATTATAACGACGTACAAAATATATTTGAAAAATCGATAATGCAGTTTTCTGGCAAGATTTCTTTATCGACGAAAAAAATAACAATAATTCGTAGCAATATAATAATAGTTCGTTAACGAAAAAAAAAATAGTGTTAGTAATGTCTGATATTTGTATGCATGTGCTAATTCAAATGTAGATGAATGAAATGTATCATGTCGATAACACACATCGAACGTGTAATTCACACGCACGGGCGGCAAGTGCATGTGTTATCCGTGCCACATTCGTATCACGCTCACGCATTGCAATTCTTGCCAGCGGCATTATATATATATATGTATATATATACATATATAGTCACGCATTCGCGTGTGTTTCACTTTGTCCGCCATTGCTCCGGGCTTCTCGATTCAACGCGAAATATTTATACTTTCTCATTATATCGGAGTCTGCGTGTTCGGAATAATTATAATTCACGTGTCGACGATGCCACGCGGTGAAAATATTTCTCTTTTGAATCGCCACCACCCTTTCGACGATCGTTCGTCGTTTAAGTTTTCGATCGTTCGCGAGCCATTCGTGCTCGATGAACCCACGTGGAATAACAAAACCAAATGAAATCGTATGTATGGGCGATCGTTAAAATCGAGCGAGAGAGGTCGTGATAATACGTTCGTGCGTTTGATTTTATCGTTGTAGAAAGTCATAACTCTCGTAAATCGGGACGCCCTGTTTGGTCCACGAATGCATCGAGATTTTTTTTTTTTTCATTTTTTATTACTTTATTATTATTTTTTTTTTTTGCGTTTCCTTTTATTTTTTCTTTCCGTTGGCATTTCATCGAGAGGAAAGACGATGCAATTGTGATTTCACTCTCGAGACTGTGATTGCCGTTAAACGCGGTGAAAATTTACGCAGCATCATTCGATGCTTCGCCTAGTAAAATTCTAGGCTCGAACGGTTTTGAAAAAAAAGAGGAAAAAAATGGTTATTCGCTTTTACGCGTGAATATGGTTACGTGAGTGTCGGAGTTAGTGCTGACAGTCGAGAAATAAATAATAATGAGTCGGTTTGAGCTGAGAGGCTGATGTACCGAGTATGGAAAGTATTCCCGCGCTTGGGGAGTGGATGTAATTTTACATAATTGCCACGATTTTAATTACGATTCGAGGAATTTCAGTTAATTTCTGATGATACTCGTGTGGGGACGATTGCAAAAATTTTTTGCAGTTTGCAAAGATTCGAGGCTTTGGTTGATCGAAGGTAACATCATTGCAATAACGTTCTAACGATTTAGCGTTTTTGAATTATAATTATCGATTTTAAATAAATTATTGTGATTTTAATTACGATTCGAGTGATTTTAAATTATTGCAACAAATATTTTTATAACGACAATTTCAGATGATTTTTGCAATGATAACATTTAGCGCGGATAAATCGAATGTTATCGGATTTTAGAATCATTTTTATTTTGTCGAATCTAAACATTTAAAATTTTTTTGATTGATATTGTAAAATATTAAATGCTGTTATCGATTAGATGTGACAAAAAGCTGCAAGTCCTCATGAAAGAATCTTCGTTGGCTACCTACGATTCACAGGAAGCAAATTGCAAGTTTCAATTTGCTTTAAACTATGAGGAAGCAATTTTCAAGTTTCAACTTGTTTTACTCGAGATGACCGAAGCTGCATCGAGACGTTGAAAACGAAGAATTTCCGAAAAGAATGTTTGAAAAAAAACGTGTAAACGGGGCGAACAAAAATTCGAAGTTAGTTCCAGCGTGATGATGACACCGTAGTCGGTCGATTCACATAGCTATGCGTTCACCAGGCTCTCCGGGCTGCGGGAAGACACTCTTCTGGGCTATCGCATGCCTCGATGCCTCCGTGGCTGGCCGTCACACGACCAATATAGCGTATTTAACGAGTGAGAGAGACCGACCGAACATAACGGTTCTTCGACAAACCGGAATCCTCGGATCGGCAAAAAGCCAAAAGACCATGCCCATCGATCCGACGTTCAAACATTTCCGTCATTCCTCTCAGTCAAATTTTTTTTTTTGATTATCCGCAAATTTTTTCGTAATCCACACACGGTCAATTATTTTTTATTCTTGTTATCGTCAAAATTCACGTTGTTGATGATTCGAAATTGAGGTGCATACGTTATTGAATTATTCATACGTGGCCTGGACGATCTGGCGATCGTGATCATTGCCGATCTCGGCGAGCCAATGGCGACGAGTCGATGACGACGACGAAATTTGATTTGACCTTCGGATCGAATGCTTTTGGATTTTAAATTGAGTTTTACGTTGTGGTTGCTGTCGAATTGCACCGGTATCAACTCGAAACACTTTATCATGCATGTGTGTGTATTTTTTGAATTCATATCTTGACATAGATGTCGCTGCATTATCATCTTTGTATTATCTTCGGGCGTTAATCGATGAGGAAAATGTAATCTCGCACATTTGAAATATATAGTATCAGGATACATCTGGCAAAAATTGAGCCCAATCGAACTGTGTTGAATGATTACGAAATTATAAGTTCGACTTTGAATTTGATTAACACGTAAATAAACTTTTTTTCATGCGTTGAAATCGATTTTTCTGGTAAGCATGACATTTTGGGGATTGAAATCGAGTGTGTTACACAATATCACGATTGCATTAAATGGGGAATCATGTGTTTCACAATAAAAGATAAGTTGATGCTGGTTCAAAAGAAAAAAAAATGTACCAACAATTTATTTTTTTAACGTGTTAATCAAATGAAAAATCGAACTGATGATTTCGAAACGTCTTTAAATAGTCCAACATGACTCAATTTTCACCGGACGTTTCATGATAGTATACATACTTCGAATATGGGAAATGCCATAACGATTAAAGAACTTTGCCTTTTTTTTAACACACATTAACCCTTAGTCTGTAACGTAATTTTTGGTACCTTAACTCTGTACCCTGGGTCACTTGTTTCCCGACGCCTTAAAAATGAGTCTAAAGTGCTGAAAAAAATTCCAAAAATGCACGGAATCTTATCAGCTGTCCTAGTATAATGATCAATGGTTATATTGCTGAAGAAGTCTTTTGTTTAAACAATATAACCATACAAACAAATGAAAACGTGAAGCACATACCATTTTGGCAAGACACGAGTGGCCCATGGTTACATACTAAGAGTTAATATATGAATACATATATATAAATATACATAACGTTGCATTAATGACTCCAAGAAGCTTGGAAGAACCGATAATCCAGTGCGATCTATATATGCATACACATAGATATTCCTCAGAGGTGAATAAACCCACCATAGTAGTAACGAAAATACGAAAAGATGAAGAAGAAGAAGAAGAAGAAGAAGAAGAAGAAGACGACGAAGAAGAAATAGAAAAAAGAAAATAATATTGATAAACATAAATAAAAATGTTTAATAAAAAAAACAACAACAAAACAAAAAAAAGCACTCACGACACAAACGTCTTCATCGTGCGTTATTTATTTTATTTTAATTTTTGGTCACTTTTTCCAAAATAATCTCTGGCCGTCGCACCGTCGATCGTATCACAATAACAAATTTTCAATACACTTGACACATCGCGAAGTTCATATCCCAACTGCAACTGCAACTGCATCCGAACCGAGCGTCATCGACGTCGAGCTATCCGAGAATTCACCGCGTCGATCAGACGTTGCGAAAATGTCGTTGATTCATCGTGGCAAAGTCGACGATTGAATTATCACGAACTAACTAAAAGTTTTCGTTCCCCCGCCCCCCGCGGTCGTTAGCGGACGAAAACGAAGCCGCGTTAGCTTCCGGCGCAAGAAGAGGACTGCTGGCGAACTCCTCGAGGCAGCTGGTGGACTCACGGGCTCGCGAGAGAGCTCGTTGGAACGGACCGACTGAACCTGAGTTACACGTTGAACAAGGTGGGGGATAGAAGGTGAAAAAGAATCGGTATGCCGAGTCCCCGGGGTCTTTGTGTGTGTGTGTGTGTATCGTGGAGAAGGAGAGTCGAGGCTGCGGATGCGAAAGCACAGATCGTTTTCCAACTACTCCTCGCGCTGATAATTGCACGATCGTTGGCTGTTCACTTTTTTTAAATTATTATTCTTATTATTTTTCATTGATTTTAATTCTTATCGATATTCTTTTTTTTTCTTCAATTACATCCCGAGTCGAAACGTTCACCTTATATTTCAACTTGTTTGACCTTATAAGTCCGAATTGGAAGGTAAAGTGAGTTTGAAATGTTTTTTTTTTTTGACCTTCGTTTCAACCTTCAGGCGGTGTCGAAATTTTTTTCATCTTCTTTTCACCTTTCGAGTGAGGGTGATATTTTTTCTTTCGGTTATTTCATCGTTATATCACCCTCCGAATGAAGGTAAACATTTTTCTTTCGTTATCTCACCTTCGTTTCACCTTCCGTACTTGAAAAATGCGGAATGACTGCAGATTTTTAGGGTGAAATGAAGTTGAAACGCAGACAAGAATTGCTCATAAATTTATTGTACCTTCCAATATCCTTCACAGTAAATTTGATGTTGAAATGAATTGAAATAAGAAGGTGAAAATTTCGACTCAGGATTTCTCTTTTTTTTTTTTTAGAGTTACGTTAATTTCAGGTTTTGTAAATTCGGGTTTGAATCATGAATCATGCTCCCTAATAATCAAGCCACTGATAATTGCATTGACATTGACTGTCACCGTTTTTCAAAATTCTTTTCATCAACTTTTATTTTTATCAATATTTTCTTCCAATTGCATCTCTCTTATTTTTTTTTCTTTAGACTCGCGTTAATTGTAGGTTTTGTGAATTCAGCTTTGAATCACAGATCATGCTCTCTAATAATCAACCCACTAATAATTTCGGGATGTTCAATCTTCAAGTTTTCATTTTCGTTGTAAAATGTATTTAATTTTTTTTTAAATCCCTTTCAAATGTATATAAAATCTTCAAATTCTTTTTTTTCGTTGGAAATGGCATTTAATTGTTGAGACCCATTAATAACGGACGTTGGAGGCTCAGATAAGCCGTGGACTTTGACTCGACTACTTTGGCGATCTCATAAATTTTTACATCAGGTACGTTGTTCTATGTAATTTACGCTCGCTACCGACGTTGATGACGTTACTTCCGAAGCTGTGGGGCGTATAGTGCGTGCGCCTCGCTCACGACGTTCGAGAGACCGGCGAGTAAATCCCGCGTCTCTTCGTGGTTCGCCGTGCTCCGGACTTTAACATAACGGGGATTCCGCGGCGTAACGACCGATCTCCACCCATCACCGCCAGCATTGTATCCCATATACCATTGCACACCACGATAACCGTGGATAATCCGTGACCACACATCGAAGCCGCAACATCGCCACAACTCATACATTTCGTTGTCGCCCGAATAAAAAAATTATACATATAGTATTATTATATATAATTATATGTAAACTATATATGTTGACTACGCATAGACTATACATAAAGTATATGCAGACTATATGATTTATGTATAGTCTATATATAATCTGGAAATGAGAAACCTGTTTTTCGGCCGTTGCCCTAATTTTGAAAATTTGGTTAATACGTTTTTCCAAAAGATGAAAACATTTCACAAAATATGAGTTTCGTTCGAATTGGGATTTTCGTAAGTTTTTCTAGAATCTGAGAATTCATTGGTTCTAAGAACAGAATTTAACAATCGATTGATTCTAGAAAAACTGGCGTAGAAATATTTATAATTTAAAAAATGTTCATAGCTTTCAAAACAAAATTATTTTTTTTTTAAATTCAAATTGAGGGAACACGACCGAAAAACAGCTTTTTAAGGTTCGAGTCCGATTTTAATGGATTTTCAAGGGTCGGAATCAAAAATTGATAGCTTTGTCGAAAAGCTGAAATAATTTTACGTCAACAACAGATTTTTAATAATTTTTTTTTATCAGCGTAAGGAACGTAAATGTAAAAAACGGAAAATTGGAAAGTTAAATTTTTATTTTGCATTTTTATTTATTAATTAATCCTAAGAAAAACTTACGCGATCGTCTCGGCTCCGAAGCCGGGACGTGATCGGTAAGTTTGCTTAGGATCAGAAAAATTTACCGAGATCGGTCCAGCCATCGCGAAAATCAATGCTCATCATCTACCGCAACGCAGCATCCGTTACGGATACATAATCAACTTAGCAACGTGAACGTGCTTCTCGCGCAGCTAAAAAATATTGCAAAACATATGACAATAAATAAAAAAAATTTAAACAAAAAAACATTCCACGGCTGAATAAAAATAGAAAGAAGAAGATGGAGAGAAGACGCGGATGAGATTTAATCTCCAACGACGAGTTTCATCGGACCTTATAGATATATCGGAACTTGTGCGAGAGCATATTTCTTT
This sequence comes from Diplazon laetatorius, assembly GCA_963662125.1. Classification (NCBI taxonomy): domain Eukaryota; kingdom Metazoa; phylum Arthropoda; class Insecta; order Hymenoptera; family Ichneumonidae; genus Diplazon; species Diplazon laetatorius. The sequence goes on from OY759153.1 coordinate 7,976,767, forward strand.
TTCCACCCGGCTAGATAGTCAGAGCCTTTCACTGTACCGCGCGGTCGCACTCACACTTCGAGACCGATGATCCTCACTATGTGGTACGAACCATCACGAGATCGTCGATGAAACTTGTGTGATGTCGATGTGTGAGTGACTCGTTCGACCAGAAGCGTATACGCAATCGCGTATCCAACGCGGTACATGTCCAACCGCTACTATGCGTTAATTCCACTGAACCACACACACATACATGCATTAAAACATATATATATATATATATATTAGGATGGTCCTTATGTTGGCTTTTTTTTCAATTTTCGTGCTCCGAGAAGATAATATAATTCCAAATGAATTTTTGAAAATATCCTCAAAATTTGAGATCCCTATCTGAATTCTCAACCCTGCCGCCAACCTCCCGAAGTTTGCCATTGAAATATCGTAATGTTTTTCATATTTCCGATTTTTTTTATCATGACTGAAGTACTGCACAAAAACCTGTCAAACTTCGTAAGGTTTCTACCAACTATAGTAGCAATACCCAGAATTCGTTATTGATACTGAATAATTATTTTTTTCGCGTCAGTCAAAATAGAAAAAAAAACCTATTTTTCATGCAGAATGACTCGAATAAAATAATTGTTTATAATTTACAGTATTATCTACGGTGCAGAATTTCAGCAATAATGAATGAAAATTCTTACATATGGAGAACGATGTCATTTAAATGGCAAATTTCGGGCGCCAACTAAAAAAAAACCAAAATAAGGACCACTTTAATACTTATAAATATATATATATATGTATATATATATATATATATATATATATATTTATGCATGTCCAGTCTGGTTGTAGCGGGACCTTCTTCGAGATCTTCGTTCGTTTTTTTTCTAGATTTTCTTTTTTTTTTACATTTCGTATGGTGACGCTGGAAACGTAGACAGGTTTTACGGGTCGAGCTGCGCGTTAACACGTGGTGTGAAAGTAGAAAATACTCGTATCGATACTCAGATGAAACTATGCGAGATCTTACGATATGATTTTGGGATATGCTAGGTTGAAATTTTTCATGCAAAATTTTCATGTCCAAAAGTTGTGAAAAAATTCAAATATTCAAGTAGACATGGATTTTACGAAACTTACTAAAAAATTGTATTACAAAAGATAATTTGGGGGAAAAAAATTGTGAGTGAAAAAAGAAAAAATTATGAAAAATTAAAAAGCAAAAGATAGAATCAATTTCGAGGCCGTTGCTTGCCTCTCCCATATCTGATGGTAGAGCTCAAAGGAAACATCTTGGAAATCATGGTATTAGTAAAAACTCGTGATTCGGCATACATAATTATTATCATATAATGCGTTGCGATGAGCGTTTGGTTATCGAGGTATGCGTGAGAACTAATTTATCGACGACGTCGTCGCAATTTACATAAGTGTGCATTGCGCAACCGATGCGCTTTCAGTCGTTGCCACATGGACCCTCGCAGTCTCGCGTGCTTCGCGAGCTTTCGAGCGGCATAGAGTTCGAGCGATAGCGGATATCTGAATCCCCGCCCGCATGGCGCAGCGTTGTCTGAGGCTGCGCAGAATGCGGCCTCCGTGTAACGGGTTTTATTATTTCACTGCTATGAAAATGATATACGTGTATGCATAGCGGGGCAACGTTTAACCGTGGCCGTGAGAAACTTATCGCCAATGACTTTTCACAGAGAGCATTTTTCACAGGAGTTTCGGACAAATGAAAGATGAAAGATCGTACATATTTATGCCATTTGGGTGACATTTCTTCATTTTTATTTTATTTTATTTTATTTTAATTTATTTTATTTTATTTTATTTTATTGTATTTTATTTTATTTTATTTTATTTTATTTTATTTTATTTTATTTTATTTTATTTTATTTTATTTTATTTTATTCGTTATCCATTTTATACAATTTTCGTTTTATCAAAATGTTGTGCTATATCGGCGGACTGACATGAGTGCGAGTGAGACAGCCCTATTTTTAGTCTCTGCGGAATAAGAGAGAACGACCGCAATGTGTAGCACATCACCTTAGGAGAATGTAGAACCAGCTGATCATCTTTCACGCTCGTTCTCTGTCGCTCTGCAGCAAGTCCCGATGGCGTTATCTCTCTCGCACTCATGGCACGATCAGCTGGTTTTGTATACTCCTGAGATTATTAATTATAGTATTATGCACTTGACATATCTTTTTTAAATAACATCAACAGTTCGAATCACGTTGCTGGTAACAGTGACAAAGGAAGCATTCGTCATAATTCGTTGAAAACGAATTTTAAAAGAGGCCTTCATTTTTATGAAGCAACGGTATTAGCGAAATGTCTTCCGGCGGTTTTGTCGATTAAAATCCAAATATTTCTGGAACGAAGTAAATAGTTTGTAGATTTAACGATGTTAGGAATAAAATTGATCCGAAAAAAATTGCTCAATAGCCATCGGTGATTACAAAATGCCTTCGGCCCTCGGGATAACAGAGCCACGTCGACTTTTAATTTCAAAACTCCCGCTGCCGCGCTTGCGCGTTATTGATGAATCGGTTCGTCCAGGCGACCAATCGCAAATCCATATGCGGGTGCTAACAACCAATCGCGTCGCATTACTGACTCACTCACGATGGAAGCTGTCAGTGTCAGTCGGCGATCTGTCAAAGGCTACATCAATTGACAACGATCGATAGCACATGTGATTTTCACGTTTTTTCAAATTGAGCTGTTGATAAATACCAGCAATCATGTCGGTTATGTTAACTGCAGACTGGTTTCCTCTGGGACGTGATACATATTTCAGGTAAACCGAATCGTCCAACATAACCTCACTCACAACACAGACACATAGGTCTTGTAATATTGCAGAAATCACAGCCGATTGATGTATCAAAAAATTGTGGTTGTATTACAGAAAATTTGAACTCTATCCTCTGGACTTTCGATACGAAATCAAACCGGATAACTTGTTGGTAGCTGCGCCATACGGCGGTTCCATCGCGGTTACGCGAGATCCCAAAAAGTTTGTGAAAGTTCAGGGTGCTCATAAGCCTGAGATATCCCTTTATTCGTCTTCGGGAAAGGCAATGGGAAGCCTGGCGGTGAGTGATAACTGTAGAATCGAGCGGTTACGCAAATTGTCGTGAATTCCGATGGTTCGTTGTCTTTGCAGTGGAGCAGCAGCCGTTTGGTAGCGCTCGGATGGTCTCATCAGGAACAATTACTTTGCGTCCAAGACGACGGCTTGGTTTTCAGCTACGACATGTTCGGCACTTATCAACACACTTTCAGTATGGGAAATGTACGCGCTCCGTTCGTTACGCACAATCTACCACGCAACCAGCGATTTAAGTTCTACAACGCCCGGGAATATATTTTTTTTTGTCTCAGGAGGCCAGAACCACCAAAGTCATTGCTGCAAGATTTTTCACGACGGTCAGCGGAACAGGAGTGGCTGTGCTCACATCGACCAATAGAATATTTCTCGTCAACAACGTCGCCGAACCGAAAATTCGTCAGATTCCAGAAGTTTCGAGTATGTAACCCTTTCTTTTCGTTTTTTTTTTCTTTGCAAACATAAGATTTCAATTGACAATTAATTGATTAATTTATTGACAGAACTCGGTGGAACCATAGAGGCTTGGTGCATCGTGCGGTACGAACGTGATGCCCAAGTGATACTGTGCAACCAATCGAACATGTACCAGATAAATCATCAGGCTCAATCGCTAACGCCCATACCACTTGTAATTATTTCACAGCTTCTTAAAGAAACAGAAATGAGCATTGGTTGGATGAGAATTTATGTGAAAATGTTTTTTTCCACCAAATAATTATGATTGATTATCGTGGAATAATTATTATCGTCACATTTCTGTGATAATTACGAACAATTTGGATGAATTATTATTTTTATAATGGGTCTGATATAATAAGTTCTACGATTCAATAATCATTCAGTCAAAAAAGTGTCTGAAATACATTTTCATTCCTGGCTAGAAGACAATGTTTCACAATGAGTCGAGTAGTTGATGTATATATATTTATTTTTTTCATGTTTTTCAGAGTACTTTATTTACTCAAGAAGTTAATTATGTAACGGCCATTGCTGTATCAGCTAACGATCAACACATCGCTCTTTATGGAAACACCGGTCACGTTTATCTTGGCTCGGTGGATTTAAAAACGAAATATTGCGAATGCAACACGGGACTGTCTCAACCACTCAACGACATGGCCTGGTCTGTTACTAAAAAAAAATAATTTTTAAAAATAAAAAAATGAAAATATTAATAGCAATAAAATACTAAAAAAAAAAAAAAAAATTTCCAAAAAATAAATTAAAAAATAATAATATAATGGAATAATAAAAATAGAAAATTAAAAAAAAAAGATCGTTATTAAATCGATTATTGTGTTTCAGGTGTAAAACCGAAGCCATAGTCTGCAGTTGGAACGGCACGGTTATGGTAATTGGCCGTAGTTCGGAAACGATTGTTTACTCGTACGACGGGCTGACCTATCTGGTTCGAGAAATCGACGGGGTTCGCGTTATTTCCAACAGTTCACACGAGATGATACAAAAAGTGCCAAACGTTGTTCAGGCGATATTTCGAATCAATTCCACCGATCCGTCGTCGTATCTTTTGGAGGCTTCCAAACAATTTCAAAAATCCAGTCACAAGGCGAATAGTTATATCGACATTGTGAAAAATAAATTGGACTCGGCTGTGAAAGATTGCGTCGACGCTGCGGGACACGAATTTGATTTTACGACGCAAAAACTTCTGATGCGGGTGAGTTTGGTTTTTTCAATTTAATTGAAAACCAGATAAAACATGATTTTTAATCTGATTTGAAGATTATCCTAACAACATTATAGGCGTAACATTGACTTTGCTATTCCAAATAATAGTCATTTAGAAATGACACTGAAATGTGAATATTTTATAATGGTGAAAAATGTACACCGAAAATGATCAATAGCAGGTATTTTATTGTTGTTCTGGCTTCCTGGATAAGTGAGAGACTTTATGAACCACCAGTCCCTGAAATCATGCCATTTTCAGATTTAAAAGAAAAATCAGTTAAAAAAATGTGATGCAGTTTTTATTAAAATGACTTATTAATTTTCGTTTCCTACGAAAAAAAGTAATGAAAGCATGAAAATGGTTTTTGGTTTACCAAGTGATCAGTACAGACTAGAAGTCAATATGGAAATATGTCAATATTAAAGAAAAAAAAACGTTTTTTTTACCATTTCAACACGGAGTTATTCCCTTAATTATTATTCAAACGATGCAACAGCATTTTTTTAAATTCAAAAACCTGTTCGATAGGCTGCTAAATTTGGAAAAGGATTCAGCAGAACGATAAATCCGGATCAATACGTTACCATGTGCAGAATATTGCGAGTTTTGAACGCTGTGAGACATCCGGAAATCGGTATTCCACTTACCTACACGCAGTATCCTTTTATGTTGAAAAATAATTTTTCACAAAAATCCAAACTCCGAAAATTGAACGGAAAAAAAATTCAATGAATTATTTTGTGTTGCGTGAAAATTTTATGTAAATCCACGAAAGAACGAGCTTATTTATTTCCGATGGTAAAATCAGATTGAACGTGTTGACGAATCAAGTTCTGCTGGACAGGCTTGTGGTGCGAAGGCACTATTATTTGAGTATTCAGATAGCCCGTCACCTGCAGCTTCCCGAGGTCGACGGCGAGAGTCGAATACTCGCCCATTGGGCCTGTTACAAAGTGAAACAAGTCCAACTGGACAAGGAACAACTTGCCGATGAGATTGCCGCGAAATTGGGATACGCACCGGGTGTTTCTTACAGCGAAATTGCCGAACGCGCGGCCGATTGTGGCCGAAAACAATTGGCCATCAAAGTTTGTACCCTCATATCGATAATTCGACAAACTAAAACCACACGGGTTCCTAATTAGCTTCGCAACTATAAAAATATAATTTTTCCATTTATTTAGAAATAACAAGAATCTTGACAACAATTTTTTGTATTAACAGTTGATAGATTACGAACCAAGGGCGCAGCTTCAAGTTCCGCTGCTTCTGCGACTCGGTGTCGAACAAAGTGCTCTAAGCAAAGCCGTTGAAAGCGGTAATACCGATTTAGTTTACACAGTAATACTTCATCTACACAAATCAATGCCACTCGCAGATTTTGAGGTGAGTTTGCGACAACGCAAATACAGAATATTAAGAACAAAAAGAAAAAGGCGAATGATTGGAAAACTTATTGTCAATTCGAATCACAGATGTCCATAAAATACTGTCCACTGGCAATGGCGTTGTACATAAAATATTGCCAGAATCACAATCGCGAAGCTCTGCTCAAAGTCTACGTTCTCAACGACGATTTTCATTCTCAAGCTCTGTGGTACATTCGGGAAAGTTACGAACCAAAGGTACGTGGTTGCTTCGTCACGACTGACATTTGGAGAAAAAAAAATTCATTCAATTATCATTATCATTTTTTTATTCATCATAAAAAAAATTATGTAAGGTTGTTTTTTTTTTCTTCTTTCGAATATTTTCTCCTCACATTGAAGAACGCTGGAAATTCGTCACCACTGACTGAAGGTCTCAGATTTTATCGACGAAAAATAAAAATAAAAAAATCAATTAATACAAATAAACTAATAGCGATCTTTTTTTCTTTTCTTTTTTGCAATTCATTTTTCTAAAGAATATCACCCTCGTAAATTTCTGAAAACCAATTGATTATTGAAATATTTAAAAAAATGCCAAGTTCCCAACAAGAGCGAAGGCCGACTGCCAAAAATGTATCTAAAAATCTGAAATTTTAACACGATTACTTTTTTTATATGTACAACGGAATTTCGATATGAGACCGAGAAGGAAAAAAAATCAGTCAAATGGAAGCATTCTCATCTATATATATATATATATATATATTTTTTTGTCATCGAAGAACGCTCAAACGCGTGAAACACTTTTGCAAAGCGCCCAAGAAAAATTCAAGCTCGGACGACACGAGACGAACGCATCGTTGACGGAGGATCAGGTGAAATTGTTGAGGTACCAACGAACCTTCGAGGACACGTTGCAACAATCCGTGGTCGGTAAACCGTTGCACGACACCGTACGATTGCTATTGCTCTTGAACGTGATGAAATTTGCGGAAAAATTACGATCGGAATACAAGATACCCGATAGACGTTACTGGTGGTTGAGAATTCAGTGTCTGGCTGAGAAGGGTCTTTGGAGCGAGTTGGAAAAATTTTCCAAGAGCAAAAAATCACCCATCGGCTACGAGGTAATGCACAAAAAAATTATTTATCCCCATAAAAAACAAAACAACACGAAAAAATATATATATCGATGATTTTTTCACTACACGCGTGAATTTTTTTTCCAGCCATTCATGGACGAGTGCTTGAAGTACGATAAAGAGCAAGAAGCTAAAAAGTATTTGCCGAGAGTCAGAGAAGAATTGAAGGTCAAGTACTTGACCAAACTCAAGTGAGTTGATAGAAATTGTTTGTAATCTTGGTACAGAGTTTTTTTTTAAGGTGATGTGATACACCGGGCGGGTCAGCATGTGGAATTGCTTTTTTTTTTTTACATTTTGAAATGTATTTTTGGGAATTACTTTGAAGAACATTTTGGAATCTATGCAATGAAACTAAATTAATAATTGCAGGAATTTTTTTTGGCACAAAATATTGAACTCTCAAAGTCATCTTCCCGGCACTTAAAATCATTACATAAACACAAGAATTCCATAAATCGAAAAGAAAAAAAAATATCCGAAAAAAATGCAACGTCGCCCTAAAAAATCTGTCGATAGTAATGAAAAAAAAAAAAATCATTGTCTTTTTTTTCTTTTTCACACACAGCATGCTTCCCGAAGCGGCTCAATGCGCTTACGAGCAGAAAGACGTGGGTGCGTTGAAATTCGTGTTGAGTCGTTGCGGAACGACGAAGAGAGAATTGGCCGACAGAATACACGGAATGATAACTAGTCTGGATAACGGCAAGTGAGCCCGACCTCCCACTACCTCTCTCTCTCTCATCGAATGAGAATTAACTCTCTTCAGTGAAATTACAGTTTAGTCACGCCGGATGAATCACAAAATCATTTTCTTAATAATTCTTTTTTGTAATTTCGAAAAGGACATAAAATCCGAGCTGCAGCTTGAATCATGACAAAAATGATAGTTAATGAAGGAATTATAGAGCTGCACATGTCTGCAAAATTTGGGGTCTGTAGCTAAAACCGGTTTCGAGTTATACACTTTTGAAATTTGAGAAATCATTACACACATAACACACACACACACATTTTAGCACATTGTGAACATGGTGCCATGAAGATCTCGAAGGAATTGTGAAATTTATCCAGTGTGACTGAATAGGATTAACTAAACGCGTACGAAATAATTATCAATGGGGATGAAAATCGTCACCATATGCCATAAAAATATTGTAAATAGTGTTTATATATACATGACGAAGGAATATATGAAAATATTGATAAAAAGCATAATTTTTTTGGTAAAACCCTACATAAACACCACGAAGGCGATTATTGTATAAATAATATATGTATAACACACGCCATTCCGTTTCATCAAAAGAACTTTAGGACCCAGCATTTTTTTTTTTTTTTTTTTGTACATCTACATTGTGTCACGTCAACTGTGCTCCTTCGCTCTATTGACAAATTGTTCATGTTTTTCCACAATATCGGAAACAATATATTTCTCTATTTCTTCACCGTTCGACATTTGATCGTCTGTGAGTGATATCACGTAATTATTTTCATTACTCACGATTACAACCTGTTGCTTACGATTTTGTAACATATTCGCGACAACGAGCTGTGGAAAAAAAAAAACATTGGACAATAATTGTATTTTAAATTTATAATTTATATACGCGGAATAATTTGAAATAATATTTTTTCGAGTAAGATGTACGTACATTGTGTTTGTACTTGTTGATTGCGCCTCGAGCTTTGGAAATTAAAACGTTCTCGTCGGTCTCGAGTTTGAAGGACACGACGAATGCCTTCGGCACCCACAAACTCACGAGAGGCACGAGAATTTTCGGAACAAGGTGCAACGATATTTTCGGTGGACCGCTGGAATCAATTTTGTGAACCGACTGCGAACATAATTTTTTTTATTTCAAATGTCGATCGATCGTTTCAATGAGTTTTGATAAAATGTGAAGCGGCTCTTCGACGATTTTGTTTTTTTTACCATTTCATTGGCCGGAATGTAAAAGTCGGACACCGCAGCAGCCAAATACAGAATAGCGTCGTGTTCCAGAGGCGCTAGAGCTTGGCAAGCCGAACGCAACAGCCACAGGTATTCTGCGAGCGTTGTGAAACCAATTTGCAATAATCTTCCCTGATTCTTTATCTCTTTGTACTTTGTCAAAACTTTGCACACATTTTCCGAATAATCCGCAGAAACTTGAAAAACACAACAAAAAAAAATGAAAACATTGAATCAAATGCAGGGCGAATGAAATTCAGCTCGATTATTGAAAATCAGATTTTATGATTTTCGATGATTACCCGTCAATGATTTTTTCCCATTTTCTTCGTTGAGCTCCAACATATCCAAAAAATTATGGGCTGCGAATTGTCTCAAAAATGGTTCCAAACTTTTGAACCTGCAAGGAACGTGAAATTCTGGATAGATAATTCTAGAGATTAGAAGAGCCCTTGACCTTTTTGAGGCTTCTTACCGATGCATGAATATGACCGCGTATCCGTGATCCAAGAAGTACTCGGCCGATACCGATCCTCTGGTGCCCGCGCTAAAGTTGTCGACATAACGCACCGTATTGTGTTCCAAGGGTATGGTAGTGCCGCCGCTCTTAATTTCAATACAAAAATGAAAGTTCATCAAAGGGAATGAAAAAAAAAAATTAATTTTAAAAAAATCGTAACGGTAAACGTTCTTCGTTTGAAAATAGTTTTCGATAACAAAAATTTCGAATAACAATGTGAAACGTCTAAATGCAGAAATTTATCAGCAGATGTGGTGAAGATTTGAATATTTTAAATGACTACTTTGGGCCGCCATGAGTGCGAGAAAGACAGCGCCATAGGCCCTTCTGCGGTGCGAGAGAGAACCAGCTCATCAACTTGAAAAAAAAAAAAAAAAGGTTCAAAAACATTTCCGACTTCAACTCACCGTGATCAGGACAATTTTTTTCTTATCTTTCGTGTGTCTTTCGATAAATTGTTTTAGAAGACTCTCCGTATTTGCCAAATCCGCAGGTGGTGGATTTTTCGCATAAAAATCTTCCCATTTTGAGACCATTTTTCAATGTGGACGTTGATTGACAAAATTAATTGTCAAATCGAAATCCAGATATCGAACATCTGTGACGATTGAGTAAAGATTCAACTGGACAGTTTTTTTTTTATATCCTAGGTTTGGCTCGTCCCTCTGTAGGGACCTGTGCTACTGTTTTCTAACTCAACAGTTGAGTTGAGGGTTAAGTCTCGGTTACTCCGAAATGCCATGAATACTGGAAATTAAAGACCGCGAAGAGGCTTGCTGAATCATACGGAAATCGGTCATCGATCATCAACATGGAGATTATGGACTTTCAACTCTGTAGGAAAAAAGTGCTACGGTCGAGAGACGGAGAGAGAACGATGTGGTGGAATCCCTATCTCTCTCCAGTTGCTAGCTGATTGGTCGAAATTATTTTCGCTGGAAGGGATTCAGGACTGTGCCTAAAATATCGTGTTCATAAATTCTCTAAATTCTTTCTTTAGGTTAAGAAATGATAAATAAAGCTTGATGATTACGATGCTTTCGTCTACGTCCAAATGATGTTTACAAGTAAGTGAAATAATCGAAATTTACCATCCACATTCAAAATTCAAGATGGTATCACGGTCCATGTGAAAAAATACCATTTTGTAGATATTTTTTGTCATTTCATCTATTAAATTGAAGGGAAAAAAAAACTTATTCATTTTTAGTATTATTTAAAAAAACATTTTAATGTGAACAACGATTTTGGTGAAGTAAAAGGTCTCGGATTCACGCTCCTGAATTAAAAGGAGATAAGGTTATCCTACCACATTATACTTTCTCTGTCTTCTGGTCATCGCACTTTTCCCTACAGCGTTAGTACTCTATATCTCTATATCAATGCCAATAGCCGATATAAGAGCTAGCCGAGTTGTGATCACAGTTCGTCAACTCTCCGCTAGATGTCGCAACGAAATCCGAAAAAATACGCGCCGACCGAAAACAATGGTCTCACTCGCGATATGATCATCCGTCTCTGCCGGTAACCTTTTCAATACTTCCTTCACACGCACAATCATTATCACCAATACAAAAAAATATGACAATAAAAATATAATGGTTACCAATTTAGTTTCTAATTCGACTGTCAATCATGCTCCATCGACATAAATCTCGCACTGATGCGTCAACCGGACGATGAAAAAATGAAGAACAAAAAAAAAAGCTATAAACCCACAAAACTACAACGCGACGAAACGTCGACGAATGTCGTAACAATTCTCATACGCATTAGCGCGGTAATTGCCGAATGAGGACGAACATTAAAGTGCTTAATTGAATAATCAATTTACTCCGTACGTATACGTAACGCATTCGTATATATACGTAATCCACAATGAAATTGTCACGTTACGGGCAACGACGAGAATATTATTGTCGCGCGTTGTGTGGTATACCCGGAGGATTTTGAGATAAGAAAGTAGAACGATCCTAGATAACAATCGATGTATCTAATACCACGTAAGTGGACATGCACGTTCGTTGTTTACGAGCGTAGCGCTTGACGATTACGTCATCGCCAATCATTGGCTACCACGGGTGAACTGTGAACCGGAAGAAATCTTTAAAGCCACTTCTCCCGGTAACCCGGCAAGATCACGTGATCGACCTTTTATTTTTCCATTCACATTCCAACGCAGCCCTCCACCGAAAAAAAAAAACAAAAACCGAAATTCGATCATAATTTGTCAGCGTTATTGCAAAAATAAACGCTGACAGTCAATGTCACGAGTTTTCTCTAAATAACCGACAAATCAATCTCGTTGTTCCGGCAATTATAAAAAATAATAATTGAAGGAAAAAAAGAAAACAAAAAGTTTCGAACGTTATACAGCCGGTAATTGAATACATGGACCGGCGCGAGCGTGTCCGGTTCGCAATTTACAAATCGAAATTGTTTACATACCGGTGGCGGGGTGGGGGGAGGATTCGACCGATTATCATCGGTTCATGAAATGATGTAGGTGGCTCGAGTGAGAACATCACATAACGAGCCTTCCCTCCCCCCCCGGCGGACCGGAAGCCGGAAACTTGCGAATCCGACTACTAATCAACCCTTCCTCGCCGGGTTGTTTACAAAATATCCGGCGTTTGGGGCGGGCAAAGCCATTGTACGGTGAGGCAGGGAGGGGAGCGTCCCCCTCTCTTCCGCAGCTCGTGAGTAGAGCCAAAGAGAGAGAGAGAGAGAGAGAGAGAGAGAGAGAGAGACAGACCGATGTGAGCCGGAGTAGCCGAAGTTGGCCGAGCGGCGGCGCGAGTGCCCGATCCAGCGGCGAAGTCTAGGCGGTTGCGCGCGCATCAACAACACAAACGCGAGGTTGAGCGGGGGCCTCTCGCAGGCCGAGCGGCCGAGAGAGCGTATTCGGTTCGTGAAACAGCGGAGCCCTTCGTAGGCCGCTTAACAGGGGGGGGGGAACACACAGAGACTCTGATAGACGCGACAAGACCCGCGACCGTGATCGCGGTGACGAATACCCACGACGTAAGGGCACGCGTGAACGTACAACCAAGTTCACGCGCACGTTTAACAAACTATTCATTACGATTGTGGTAACGACGTGACAAGGTATATTGAGAATCGTATATAAATTTAGTTCGTGGTCTGATGAGCTCCACCATTGCACGTCTGGTGGTAAGATGGCCGTGCAGCTGGACGGTGGGGGGAAGGAGGACTTGAAAACACAGTTTGTCACGCGGGAAGGTACATACAAACTCATGACATGGTCGGAATATTCGAGGCCTACGCGGGTCGGAAATACCGATACCCGTGGCAGCGCCTCGGTACGCGTGTCGTTCGTCTCGTTGCCCGATCCGTCGGACCCTTCGGGCGCCCAAGGACTCGGCGATCGTATGTGCTTCAATTTTGGAAAAGAACTTTACGTCTACGTTTATCGTGGTATCAAGAAAGTAAGTCGTGATTTGTTTTTTTTTTTATTTGTCTCTCGCATATATGCGTATGTTTATATGTATGAATGTTTCGTCGTAATTACATCGTAATCACGTCGTGACAAAATCTAGGATCTTTTGCATACTGTGACACGAACCGACCTAACCTGAAAAAAAGTTATCAGTTTTACGCGAAGACTCCATCTTTAACCATTTACATTCGACACACCTATTTACGGGTGAATTGTTTTGTGTATTTGTCATTGTGATATTGTTGACAATCGTTGTGAAGGGCCGCAATTCACGTGAAGAATGTGAGGGAAGGGGAAGACATTTTTTTTTTTTAAAGAAAAAAATTTTTGAGTATCGAGAGCTGGTCTTTTGAATAGTTGGGAAGGCCGAGCGGCTGTGCGATGTTGTGTTGTAACCTTTAGCGGAGGGTCATTGTTTTCTATGATTTTACTTTGTAAATTGTTCTCGGTGTTGTCACATTTGTCACGCTGAAAAATTGTTTGAAGTTGTCGAATGACTGGCACGTGTTGCTCGCCGTAACGGCTCAAGTCTCGGCGAGATAAGAAGTTTTTAAATGATAAGAACGCAAGATTGATTGCGCTGTATAAACAACTTTTCTTTGGAGCGTTAGCTTTCGCGTCTCGTTCGACTTCCGCACCGAGGATTCGACTTATCGTAGAAAGACGACAGTGACTGATAGAAATTTCATCGATGACGCAGAAAACTTTTCTATCGCGATTTCATTGCTGATGTTTGTCTTTGGTTATCGACGATAAGCCACGGTGGTGATAGGAAAATTCTGTTTTTCGCAGGCTGTGGATCTGAACAAACCTGTTGACAAAAAGCTGTACAAAGGAACAAATCCGACTTGTCACAACTTTAATCAAACTACGGCGACTGTGGATATAGCGCCTTTGCTGGTGGGCTTTTCTACCGGTCAGATTCAACTTATAGATCCGATCAAGAAGGAACTCAACAAGTTGTACAATGAAGAGGTACTCGATTATTCATTTATATATATTTTTTTTCATGCAAGAACTGACTTTTACAAATTTTTTTACTCGACAAATTTCTCATTGCGTCCTGCCAGAAACAATTTGTAAATTTAATTCATTCGATGACTGATCTTTTAATAATCCGAGTTCCCGCTGTAAATTCGATCTAAACAAGACAGTATATCTAAGTGTATGGTATGGACGTCAACGCCGTACAAAGTTAACGTCTGCAAACTATTCCAATGTCTAGTCTTGAAACTTTAAAATGCCTTGCTACGTCTCACCGACAAGATATCTTTCGTTCGCTGTGTCTACGAAAAATACGCTTACACAACCGTCCCAAACTCGTTATCTCGTTGAAACACGATAAACCTGGCAATAAATACTAGTTCAGTGGTTTGCGTCGCTTGTCGCTCACTGCGTCTGTTGTACAATGTTGCGCATTAATAAACAGTCGTTCGTAGCTCATTTCACGCCGATGGGGTTTGCCTCGATGCAATTAATAACGCAATGAGAATTGAGGAGAAGCGAACGAGCGTTGCACAAACCCATCGCTCTTCACCAACCTCAAGTGTCGAACGATAAATGTTTGAAAAAAAAATACAAGTCTATTTTATAAATTATCCAGCGCTTATCGCTCGAAAGAGTTGTAAAAAAAATAAAAAAAAAATTGTTTCATGCTTACACAGTCGAGTCAGTCAAACTCATCAAGATTATCGCTTTTTTTTTATCCAAGCCACGCCTAAGTGTAAAACTCGCCATTGAGATAGTCGACTAACTACAATGTTGTTGTATCGTATTTGTTTAATTTTTTTCCGTCTTCATTTTGCAATGTTTCAGAGGCTCATAGATAAGACTAAAGTAACGTGTATAAAATGGGTTCCCGGATCGAGCAATCTATTCCTGGTGTCTCACAGTTCGGGCCAGTTGTACCTGTACAATTGGGAATTACCGTGCGGCACGACACCGCCCCATTACCAACCCTTCAAATCGGGCGACGGTTTTGCCATACACACGTGCAAAACAAAATCAACGAGAAACCCATTGTACAGATGGGTCATAGGAATCGAAGGTTGTTGCATCAATGAATTTGCGTTCAGTCCGTGCGGTTCGAATTTGGCGGTTGTATCGCAAGACGGTTTTTTACGGGTATTTCATTACGACACGATGGAACTCGTGGGTTCGGCGAGAAGTTACTTCGGTGGTTTTTTGTGCGTATGTTGGTCGCCGGACGGTCGTTACGTCGTGGTGGGCGGTGAGGACGATCTCGTGACGATATGGAGTTTTCACGAAAAAAGCGTGGTCGCACGTGGTCAGGGCCATCACAGTTGGGTGAGCGTGGTGGCGTTCGATCCGTTCACCACGTCTTACGGCGATCACGATGCCGAATTCAGCGGTTCGGACGACGACACCATTCCCTCGCAAACGGTTCACAACAATTTTCACGAAAAACCGACAAACAGATTGTCAAACGCGTCACAGGGTTTCAATTCAAATCGTAATTCGTGCGGTTCGGAATTACGTGTGTCGGGTGGTACGTGTTATCGTTTGGGAAGCGTGTCCGAGGACACGCAATTGTGTTTGTGGGACATAACCGAAGACGTATTGCGACAACCCGTTTGTGCGAAACAACGTGCATCGGCCGCGGGTTCGGGAACATTTTCTTCGTCCGGGACTTTCACGAGTGGAAATGGTTCGTCGTTCAATCACGTGGCGAACAATGCCAAACACAACAATACGAATAATTCGTTTTTCAAAGACGTCGCTTGTGGAAACAACGATGGGGTTAATTCGACAACGACGACGACGACGACGACGACGACGACGACGAATACGACAACGACGAGCGTGACAAATGCCACGACATCGTCGTCCACCGTTAATTCGTTGACCCAGAGGTTAGCGGGTTTGGGATTCGGCGAACGAAAGGGTGATAATCACAAGAGAAACTTTAGCCTGACTATGCGGGGCACGGGCGCGGGTAACAACGCGACGTTGCCGAACAGCAGTGGGGGTTGTGGTGCCGGTGACAACAACAAAATCGGTAGCAATTCGAATCCGAGTAATCTTAACAGTGTCGGTGGAATTTTAATCGGTAATAAAAAATCGAGTTCTGTGATGGACGATCCGATGAGATTGATCGGTACGTCTTGGTGTCCGAGATTCGACGAGTGTCCCGTTCTCGAGCCTCTCGTTTGCAAAAAATTGGCACACGAGAGACTGACTGAATTAATATTTAGGGAAGATTGCTTCGTAACGGCTTGTCAGGACGGTTATGTTTATACGTGGGCGAGACCCGGTCATATGGTAGGTCCGTTGACGTTGACGAACAATTTACACAGGCCACATCATCATAACATACCACATACCAATATCAATTCCACCCGACCTAATGATCTCTGATTGTAATTTCACTCTCTATGTTTATTCATCGAAAAGAAAAAAAAAAAAAACAAAACAACAAACAAAAAACAGAAAAAAACAAACAAACAAAAATTATTGATAATTATAATAATCGTGAATTATAGAAAAAAGAAACAAACAATTTATTGATTATCGAATAATTGGATTTGTATATAATAGATTAGACACTTAGGTTCGAGCACTTTGGATTTATTGGATGAGATAACGAAAAAAAAAAAAAAATATATTGAACATTATTTAAACGAAAAACATGAGAAAAGAAAAAAAAATATAATAATAATGAGAAGAAAAAAAATAGAGAATAAACAAACAGTAACAAATTTTGGAGGATCTTTAACGCTGTGGACAAATTTGTCTATCGTTGACCATGATTGTGAAGAGTTTGGAGGATGGCGAAATGAAAAAAAAAAAAAAAAAAAAACATGGATTCGAGTGAAAGTATTAGACGTATGTTAGTTAGTGACTCGGGCAAGGACACGTGTCGAACACTGTTGTCCGGATGCATGAAAAAAAATATTATTGTTTTTTAATGTTATTATTATTATTATTATTATTATTATTATTATTATTATCATTATTATTATTATTATTTCTTCGTCTGCGTAAAACGATAAAGGGGCGGTGAAAAGTGGCGAGGGTAGCAAAGCGTTATGCACACACACACATACAGACAAACACACACACACAATTGTCTAATTTTCGAACTTACTTCGGTGAAGAGTTTGTGTTGCGAGATTTTTTTGTTTTTATATCGTATCGCAATTGACCGGAGTTTTCATAGTCTTTTTTTTTCACTTTTTCTTTCTTTCACATCACGACAATGTTTGGATGATGATGTGCCAGCATTTTGAATTTTTCGTTAGAAGCCTACATTTATTCGCACATCTTTGTTGAGCGTAATGATTATTTTTTTTTCGATTGTTTCGCTACCGCTTGAACGCATGTTTGCATAGTGAAACGTTTGTTGCGACCTAGATACAGATGTATAATATATACGTATATATATATGAATATATATATATATATATATATATATATATATATATATATATATGTATAAAAATTGAGAAAACGAAAAAGAGAAGAAAAAAATAAAATATATATTTGAACTTATTTCACAGCATTAGCTTCCGGTTGCGTCTGCATCTGAATAAATAACGTCTGGTCGAAAATACACAGACGAGGATTGTGGAATGATTAAAAAAAAAAAAAACAGAAGAAAAGAAAGAAAAGAAAAGAAACGGAAAAAAATATATAAATAATAAAAATAATACGAAACGACACGAACGGAAAAAAAAAATCGGGCGAACAATTATAAATAGAAATATATTTATGTCTGGTTTGCATATTTGAGAGTAATATGTTGTTTGCGCCTCTCAAACCCCTCCCACCTCGTCCCACGTGAGGTCTTGTAAAAGGGCAGGCCCCTCGACACCCCACCTTCCGCTCTCCTGTAAAGAATTATTTAGCTTAGCTTAGACAAAATTTAGAGAAGCTATGAATCGTGCAGCGAGACTATCGCCCTCCTCCCCCCCCCCTTTTCCCACCTACAGAATTAATATCGATAATGTGACATTTATTAATCCTCTGTTGAATACGATGAATTGCCTTGTTGTAAAATAAAATTTGAAAATGAAAAACAAACAAACAAAAAAAAAACAAATTGATTGAACAATGAAAACTTAATAGAAAAAAATATACATATATTGAAAAAAAAAAAAAAAATTACGAATGATATACAACGACAATAACCGCTGCTTGCTTTCTGCTTGATTTACACGCCGTCTTAAGCTACATGAAACAAAGCCACGTTTGTTAACAGTGAGACAAAAAAAAAAAAAAAATTAAAATGTTGACTAATCGCGAAAATTTATTTTTCGCTCTGTAAGTTGTCGATGAAAATATATAAACGTATCGTTCGAAGAGGAAAAAGACAAAAAAAAGGATTTTGAAAAAAGAGCTCGTGCTTGTTTCTTGTACCGGCGGTGCATTGAATTGTTATTTTATTTATTTATTTATTCGAAATAGAAAAATTAATGATCTGTGCGATGCTTTGGCTCTTGCAAGATACCGTGGATGCAGTCCTGATTTTTTCGCATGGTACGTATGATTCAACGTTCAATCAATCGAAAAAAAAAATTGATAATGCTCACGATTATTTTCAATAGTAGCAAATAGTTTCGTCGCTTTATGAATTATTTTTATGTCGCACTATGGCGTTGCATCGTATGATTGTTGATCAATTTAATTCAAATGTAGCACATTTTTTTTTTGTTATTATTATTATTTTTATTCGAAGAATAAAATTCACGAACGAATTTTTTTTCCCAAATCTTTTGCACGCTCGAAATGTACGATAAATGAATTTTTCGTGTGGTCGATTAATTTGTTGATTGAATTGTGTTGTATTATGTTCACAGCCTGGTGTTGGGCAGGTGGGAAACGCCCTGCACGTGATCAGTCCGGGTGAGAACGGAGGAACTATTGTATAGCCACAGTACGTGGATGAAAAAAAAATTAACGTTCGTCGAACGAATGAAAATTTCGTTTCCGGTGAAATGAAAAATGTTGGATCATCGTTGAAACGTCGATGCCAAATTTACATCGTCGTAAATCGTATTAACGTATGGCCAAGAGAGTTTTCAAAGTTGCTAGTTTAGCTAAAGCAGCTACACTTACCCTAATGCGTCCAGTGGTCAAGAGATTCTCGATGACGGGCTCACCGAGCAGCTTGAAATAATTAAAAAAAAAAAAGAAATAATAATTATAATGATGATGATAAAAAATTAAAAAGGAAACATTTTAAAAAATTGAAAAAAAATGACATGCTAAGCTGAAACAATCTTGGCATAGTTTGTATAATTTTCACGTGCTTTTTGTACCGTTTGTACGATGAAACAACGGATTGCTGTAACGATTAAAAATCGGCCGAACGTAAATCCGCAGCCTGTGAAGAACTAGAGCATGAGGAAGAGAGGGAAAAGAGAGAGAGAGAGAAATGAAAGAAAGGGAAACAAGACCGAAGCTACGTATTCGTCCAGTTCATATGCTTCATCATTCCATTTTAGCTTAAGTTGGAAGTATGTTTATTAAAGTGTGTTTAAAAAAAAGTCAAATTTCTTCATTTATTATGGTGTCTCTGACATTTCAATTATGTACAATCGAGAACTATCTGGCAAATATTAACCCCAATTTGGACTTACTTTAGCAGATTTCGAAATTATTAGTTCTATTTTGCACTTAATTAACAGATTTTTTTCTTTACCAGTTAAAAGTTTTTTTTTTAGGTCAATATAAAATGTTGGGGATTGAAAGTGATTGCAATGCAAAATATTAAGTTCACTTAGAATGGATTAATCTGTGTTTTTCACAATTTGATAATTTCGTTCATAAAATAAATTGTGGTTTGTAATTAAAAACAAAAAACATTATTAGCTTCATTTTCATTGTGGAATACATTATCACCCATTCTAAGTGAGCGTGACTCATTTTCAACCCTCGAAAATTGATATTTACCCTGAAAAATCAATTTCAACTGGTAACATTTTTTTTAGAGTTAATTAAATTCACAATTGCAATAATTATTGCAGAGCCTCTTCAAATAAGTTCGATTGTGCTCAATTTGTTTTCAGATGTTTTCCGATCGTATTGTACTTCAAATCCAAGAGACATGACAATTGAAGAACTCTGCCTTTTTTTCGACACATCCAAACGTTTATGCATGAGAAATCGTCAATTTGAAGAATTTTATACGACCGATTCATTAACGATATGTGAATTTTAAAAAAAGAAGAAGAAGAAAGGAAGAAAAGAAAATATTAATATACAGTTATATAATTATCGACGAATGGGAATCACGACGAGAGAAAGAAAAATGATTTCCCTATCCTGAGAAAGTCTGTTTTTCCGATGACAAGTTTCAATGTAACGAACGAGAAAAAGGTTTATAGCTGTCATTTATCTGTGACGAATGATTATGACGTGAGAAACATGTTATCTTTTTTGTTTTTAATTTTTTTTTCGCGTATTGAAAAGTTTTCCACGATTATTGAGTCATTTTTTAAACCCGTTTGTATAATTTCGTTAGAGACCTCTTCGTGTAAATATACGTTGTGAAGTTTTATTATCGCATTTTTTTCCATTGGATTTTTCGATCCAGCAGTATTGTCGGATAACAATCAAAAAAGCACTCGGACCGATTTTCATTGTTATTGGGTGTGTGTAAGATTTTTTCCGTCTCATTTTTATTCCTACATTTTGTTACTCAAGCCACGAAAGAAGCTTTCATTGTTTTATCCGTTTATCGTTCGATTGATTAGGGACGAAAATTGAGTCTCGATGTTCTTATTTGAATTAATAAATAAACCTTGCTAACGTAATTCAACGGAGCATTCGAGCGGCCACTATTAAATTGCCTTAGTAAGATCGTAAGTAATGAATGAGAATGAAATAACTAATTGTGTAAATCTGACAATGAACTCTTTTTTTTTTCATTTACTCATATACGTTGACGTGAAAGTGACTGTTCGCTTTATTAAAAAAAAAGAATAATATAAACGTTTTAAAAAAAAATTAACGAACGTGAATAAAGAAGTGAAAAAGAATAGAAGAAAAAAAATCTATAAAAAGTACGCCGAGAGCGTAAAACGAAGTTGATATGAAAATTGAGCGAACAATTTATTTTGTACCTGAGAGCTATGGGATTTCCACGAGTGTTTATCGTAATTGTAATTTTTTTTTTCATTATTATTATTTTTTATTCACGTACCGATCGAGTTAAATTTTTCTTTTTTAATTTTTCTAATCGGCTCACGGCGTGAGGCTCATCCTCCGAAAATTTCGCTGTTACAAAAAAACAAATCGTAAGATGTTGATCGGTAACAAAAACAATATTTCCCGCAAGCTCAAACGAAAAACACAACCAAAAAACACAAACAAAAACGTGGACACAATTGTGTGTGAAGCGCGATTTAGGAGAGGGAAAAGACGATTCATTTAGAGCAATCGGTAAAGAATTGTGACTGTAGTTCTCAGGCGCAAAAGTGTATTATAATGTGAGAGTTGAAAAAAATAAAAAATAAGAAGGACAAGAAAGCAAAGAAAAAGAGTATAAATACCAAATAGGTACTTATAAAAATACTATTGTAAGCATATAGACAGTATTCCGAAATAAGATATTCCACAAGGCGATACTACGTGTTAATTTATCGAAAGCTAGATGATAAAGTCGATGAGAAAGTTTAGTAGTTGCAAAATATATTTCGAATTAGTATTAAAATAAATTTTCTCGTTTATCACGTTGAATTTTTCGATTATTATTATTATTATTATTATTATTATTATTATTTTTTAATAGATAAAAAGAATTTTTTTGTTTGGCAATGAGAGTGTAAAACGTTGCGTGAAATTATTTGAGTGTTTGACCCGTTGAATATTCGAATGAAATTTGGAGAAAGAGAGAGTGAGAGTGAAAGAGAGTGAGCTCGTACAAATTATGATATTTTTACATACATACGATCCTCGCAATATACAAGAGTAGTTTTTTCTATTCGCATGATATATCACAGGTTCGATCGTTGATTCATAGTAATTCCTTCAATCGCGGTTGAATTTATTATTCAAATTCACGACCTTGGTGTATTATTTCATGATCGGTTTACCGAACGGTTGAATAAAGATGCTTGTTTGCCTGATTAACGTGACCTGAGGTTTTTATCGATCAAATTGCGTACAATGGAAAAAAATTTCTAATAAAAAAAGACAGCAACAATCTCAATAGCCAAATATCGATAAATTTTCTACGGATAAGTAAATATGTGTCACATCGATATCGATGAAACGTCGAAATCGTTAACATTTCGTCGTTTGTCTTTTCAAGCCCTCTGCCAAATTATCCGCATCATCTGTCATTTCGAAAAAGAAAAAAATATATATAATAATTATACAAATACATTTAAGATTCGGTGGTTTTTCAAATTAAATTATTCGTTAATTAATGGTACGATCATGGTGAACAAATTGCAAATTGTACGAGTCGATAGTGTAACAGTGCGAAAAGTGGATTTGCGTATCGGTTATAACATTATCGGACGTGGTGTTGCAACGGGAGTAAGTATTTCATCCGAATACGAATAAATTATTTCGATTGTGTTGAAATAACAAAAAAAAAATAAAATAAAAAAAATCGTCGATATGGAGAAACGTAATTCATTCCTCGTCATTGTGTGCTGCATGAATTTCTCGAAAATTAATACGTGACGAGGCATAACAGCGGGCTTGCAACCAAAAGGATAATTTTTTTTTTTCAAGGTTACCGAAAGCTTACGATGAAAAAAAAGAGAACACAATTTGTTTCGTAATTCCGCATGGTGTAGGATTTTTTTCCCTCCAGAAGCAGCTATTTGGGACTTGTGGAAAGCGCTCTTTACAGTTTTCGTTACCGACTGGGCGCGGTGCCGGCGCGTATCGTGGTTACGCTATCTCACTCGCACTCATCACCGCCCAGTCCGATGTAACACATGTCATCTCAAGGTCTTATTCTACGTACAGTGTTATCATTGTACCGCAAGAAACCCACGTAACCCTGAAGTTGTGAGATAACGTGCGACTGCTCGGTTGATAACGGAACAAAAAGGAAACCATTGTTCGAGATCACGATTTATTTATCGGATGAAAAAGAAGAACGATCGACTGCGGAATTCCAATACGCAAACGAACGTTCTCGCTTTTCATCCGTATCGACAATCGTGATCGAGAAGAATGGTTTACAGTTTTCATTACCGACCGAGCTCGTTAGTTGAACGATTACAGAAATACGCGGGAATGGCGTGATCAATGGCGGCAACGTGAGTCAATCCGTGACAGTCATGGTAGTTTGTAAACAACACGAAATGTTCAGGCAACATTTAAAGTGAAACAGATAGTTTTATTATTCGTACTATCGGATTACCTGGACGACGTTGTATTCAACGTGTCGCATGGGAGGAAAAAACGGTGTCATCGATTTCGGTAAAAACGTTTGATCGATTATTTCAGCACGTGGATAACCAAATTGTGGAACATGCTGTGACGATCCATGTGGCCCCAACTGGTGAAATGACGATAACACCGGTACGTTGTTACCGACATTACGACATTATTACCGACGTTTTTTTTTACACTTGAAGCGTCAGCGGATTTCTGTAGGAAATTGATTTTCAGCGTTAGATGTTGGCCTGTTATATGAAGTCGCGGTGTTCAAATCGTTGGCAGTCGCTCAAGGTCGGTTGCACGGTGCCCATTCAGCCGGGTGACATTTGTTCGTTACTTCCCGATAAATCCTGGTTCAAAATAACGTCCACCGATTGCAGCGCGATGGACGAAGACAACGATGTTCATGGAAAACGAAAGGTAACGCGATTCAGATAAAATATCACGATACTCAATCGTGATTAAAACTAACGTGCAATTCACCACCTGTTTTGTTGTTGTTGACTCTGTGAGTCAGATTGAGACGATGTGCTACGTGCTTCGCTCGTTCTCCGTCGCTTCGCAGCGAGCGCCAATGGCGCTGTCGCACTCGCACTCACGGCGGCTCGCCCGGGGTCTCACACTTCAAGGACGTCTCACATTCGTGTCAAAATAGTCCGATAATTATTATGAACCTTGCTAACGTATCATTTTTTTTTATTATTATTATTTTTATTTGCGTACCGATCGAGTTGTATTTTTTTTTATTTACTCCAATCGGTTCACGGCATGACGCTCATGATCCGAAAATTTCGGTGTTGCGAAAGAAATCGTGAGATCGTGATCGGTAACGAAGACAATACTCCCGTAAGCTCAAACGAAAAAGAAAAAATAATGGCCACAGAAAAATTTCACAGATCGTAGCAATCTTTCTAGCATTCGCAAAGTTGGTTTAATCGAGATTTTTCAGGGTAGCGTACTTTTGACTAGAATTTTATGTGCATAGCTAAATATATATTTTCTTGTCGAGTTTCCGTCGAATTATCGCAAGTTTCACGAAATTCACAGGCGGCCATTCCGTCCGACGAAGAACCTCCGGACAAAAAATCGCGACCGGCAAGCAGCGTTGAAACTTTGTATTCACAAACCAGAACGGTACTGGACGATTGGGACAACGAAGGACCAGCCCCGGAAGTACCAAACATATCTGCTCCAAACAGTACAAACGATGTGTCAAACGATGATTCTGCTCTCAAAGACACTCATAGCCCGAAACTCATACCGAGGTTGGTATGATGCACTTCAACCCTTCGTCTATATATATTTTCTTAAATGTAATAAACATCCGAAAAATCTGAAAAAAAAATTAATTACTTATCAAAGATTCTATTTTACGTTCCAATAGATTTTATTCTTTATGAATCTATGAAAATTTCATTGCTAACTACTTTAATCTTCAAGAGATATTTTACCTGAAACTTTCGTTCGTTCCCAAAAAAAGGTCGGCGTACACGAAGAGAGTTCAAAAATCATATTCTTCAAATAAAAATCATTTATGCTTTCATCGTAACAAATATTTCAATTCATTTCTTTCATGTTCTTCTGTCTTACAACTTATCACAGTGAACCAAATGGAAATCCCTCGGTCGTATCGATTCCCCCCGCCGATGTCAACGAACCCGCGAACGCGATTGCAATCGTTCCCGCCGAACCCGTTCAATCGACGATCCAAGAAAACAATGTAACCGAGTGCAACGATTCGTCCGTCGGCGTCGACAATTCCGCTCGCAATCGCGACGAGGCGTCGAAAAAAATCAAATGGGATTGCGGTCGTCACTTTAGCGATCAGACCGATCAACGGACCGACGAAACGTCCGACGAGATCGTCGGCGAGGCTTCGGCATCGACCGCGGAAAATTCCGCGGCATCTGGCGAAGCTTCCAATAACGCTTCACCACCCAGAAACAAGTGCACATACGGCTCTCAATGTTACAGGTACTCAATTCAACCACAGATTGGTCACCATATGAGAAAATCTTCGGCTGGTATCGTTTATTTTTTTTACTTGCAAACTATTGGCAGAAAATTGAAAAAAAAAATAATAATTAGAGTTTGTTCTTTGAAGCTTTTAGAAATGAATGATATTATTTTTCGAATAAAATGAAACGTCCAAAATGAAGGTATAAAAATAATTGGATAGAAGAAAGGAAGAAAATCGTTAGGTCGCATTTATTGACCAATCTTATGTTTAAGAAAAAATGTCCAAAGCAAAAAAAAAAAAAAAATGATCAAACCCGATTGACGATGAATTTTGATAATTTCAGACGAAATCCGGATCATCGAACGAATTTCAGTCATCCGGGTGACGCGGATTACGACGTTCCCGACACGCGACCCGAGTGTCCTTACGGCGTACATTGTTATCGAAAAAATCCCCAACACAAACGCGACTTCAAACACACCGAAAATCGTCGTAGTCGGGCTCAAACGCCCGTACGCGTTTTCGATGTGGAGGATTACTCGGACGTCGAACGATCGTCAGCCGAGGAATCCGTCGACGAGTCCGATGCATGGTACAACACGTCCGACGAGGAAACATACGAATCCGAAGATGCATAAGTTAAAACACGGGTAATTATGCAAAAAGTCGACACCAGCACCGATTCTCTTAAGATTGAAATACGGTATGGAAGGAAATTTCTCGAAGAAGTGTCCTCCGCAACATATTTCAATGCCAAGACAATCGGAGCGCTAGTGTCGACTTTTCGCACAATCACCAAAACACGTTAATCACACGAACAATAAAGTTATGACAATCATGCCGCGATGATGACAAATGTAAAGTTTTCTTCGAATTTATCGAATAAACATATATGTACATACATATATTTTTTAATTATAAATGGTTCATTATTTTACAATCGAAAAATTTTAATTTTCGTTTGCGAATGTTTGAAAATTTAAATAACGAGATTGTGCTAAAGAAAATTCTTTAGTTTATTTTCGAATCTTCGTGGTACTTAAGTATTATTATAGCGTTAGAAAAAAAAATTATTTTTAGTATAGGTATGAAGGAATGAAGTCGGTGAGTTTTTAATAAACTTGATAGCCCTCGTCGTCCTCGGTCGGATAATCCTCGGACGCGACGATCG
Organism: Diplazon laetatorius; assembly: GCA_963662125.1. NCBI lineage: Eukaryota > Metazoa > Arthropoda > Insecta > Hymenoptera > Ichneumonidae > Diplazon > Diplazon laetatorius. The sequence continues at coordinate 8,003,517 of OY759153.1, forward strand.
CCACATCGGCGAGCATGTGTTTCGGTATTTCGGAACCTCGAACCTTGATCGTGTAACAAACGTTTTCGATCTTCATCAGGCTCTGTTTCAGAGTGTAGAGTTTTTTGCTTATCTCTTTGGCGGAAATACCGACGCAACCGAGAAAACCAATGTAAACGTCACGCACGAAATTGCACGTTTGATAACAGCTGGCTACGTCGCCGCTGGCCAGATTGTTTATGCATTTGCGCATAAGTTCGCCGGTGAGATCGGCCATGCCCAGAATGTATTCGTTGGGAGCTACGAGAGTTGCGACGGTCTTTAATTGTTGGTCATTGGCGTCCGCATCCGAATTGTCCTGACCTTCGGCGGGTAAGACGTAGATCATGGTCTTTTCCAGGCTGGTCCAATCCTCTATGGTCGTGTCTTGGAGATAACGGTGGAACGTCACCGCTTCGACGTATTCCTGCAATCCCACTCTGTATGATCTCGTGTATTGATAAGGATCTTGACCGTCCAATTCCAAGGCTATGGACTTGAATTGGATTTTCGCGAGATTGTCCAATCTGGTTTTCGCTTCGTTCAGAATGGTTTCTCTTTTGCTGTCGTTGTCCACTGTGTGTAGCAAAAAAATTATTCTCTTGCTCTCGATCGTTATTTCTCTGCAAATTCTGACCATGCGCTCGTAACGATCGTGCTTCTGATCGAGTTCGGCCGCGTAACCTCTGAACTGTTTGATCACCGGACTGTTCTCGTCCGTCGGCTCCAAGCCGTCCTTTCTGCTTTCGTCGACGGCGTTTTTATTTTTGTATTTGTGATGATTGTGGCCTCGGTGAGATCGGTGACCGCCTCCGGAGTCTGATAAGTTTTTCAATTTGGATGCATTTATAACCAATTATGGCCCACACATGAAAATTAAGTCCTTTGCAATAGAGGTGGAATGTTGATTTGTTATTTTTTTTTTTTGTTTTTATAGGTTAAATTTGATATTTCGAGAAAAACATGTTTGTCCTTACTTTTTCCTTGAGACATGGTTCGGTAAAATTCTGCGTGACAGTTTGGTCAGTTACAGTCTTGGAACGGTGCGATGTAATGTGAGGATGTGTCGGTTTTATATTTGCCGGTCGTGCGACTTGTTCTTTGTTTATTGTTTTATGAAATTGCATGTGATATCCGACAGGGAGTGAACGATGCTTGGGAAATTTGTTGGCAGCCCTGAACCTTTGTGACAAGGTCGATAATGCGGTAGCATTTTTAACATCAGAAGCATCAACTTGTACATGAGAATCTACTTTACCCGCAGTCGGCAATACCAGATTCTGCCATTGTTAGAAGTGAACCGAAATTTGTAAATTTTCGAGCTCAGAATGTTCATCGTTACAGATATGTGGAGTGTTAACTATGTAGGGGAAACGTGCTACGACTATAAGACAGAAATACAATGATGAGGTTAGATGCCCATCTATTTCTAGCTGCTAGCTGATTGCAGAATTATTTATAATGATTTTATTTTGTCTGAGAGCACGGAAAGACGATAACATGGAAAAAGTTGCGAGCTGGTCGTAACAGCGTTGAGATTGTCGATGAGTCTCTTTCAGGGAACACATCTCTTGCTGTGTGGAGTTTTCGTTCACCAACGTGACATCGAGCGGACGGCCCTTGAACTGAGGACACGTTTCTGCTAGCTCGAATAAGTGAATGGCGCGTCTACTCTGCAATTCTAAAGTCTCATTAAATACGATTGCCACTAGAATAAAGTTACAACTGATCAAAATCTTATTGGATTATCTTTATTTTCGAGGCAAACGGCTTGATCATGAATTCACATTTAGTCGTGGTTGCTAGCACACGCTTACTACAACGCACGACTGAAAAATTCGGCGCTTGAGTAAAACAATCATTTCTCCCGCCCTCCCGACCAAAATCAATCTGTTCTATTTTTTGCCCTTCTTTCCCTTCTTTTTTTCCTTCTTCGTGCCAGTGTCCTTTTTAAAAGCATCAATAATCTCCTGCTGCTTCACCTGCGTCTCAACGTGCACGACATTAGGTTTCTTTTTATAACGATTAACCGCGGCAGGCGGTGAAAATTCAATTTCCATGTCCGAGGCTGTCGAGCTCGTGGCCACGGATGTCTCGTCTCTGTTCTTCGATATTTTAAATTGCAACGGTTTCATCGGTACCTCGAGCTTCGGAATGTCCATCGTGTCCTGTTTAATCGGATACATAGTCACGTAATACGTTCCGTCTTTGCGATGAATGTACAAAGTGGGCGGTGGCTCGGGTTCTTCTTTATCCTCATCATCGTTCTTATTCGTCTGCGCCTTCTTTACCGACCGTCGATCACCCTGTGGCTTCACGCGTTTGCCTCTCGATGACGCTGATCGTGATCTCGATCGCGACGACGCGGTGGATCTCGATTTCGGGCGCGACTTTAGATCCACCAACGTGTTTGCCTTGGCTTCGCGTAGAATCTCGCTAACGTGACGAGCGATGGCGCCTGGCTTCCATCCGACGCGCGGTTTCAGTCGACCAATCGTTTGATTGAGATTCCACAGCCATCCCATGTTCCACGGCACCCTGCGACGTTCTTCCGTGCAATCCTTGTGGCCACAAGCAACACCGACTTGGGCATCGCCCGCCGAATAAACAAAATGAATTCTTCTTCCGGTCGATTTTCCCATTGATTTCGTTCTCGTTCCCACTCGATCACCCCCCGGTCCTGATTTCAGAGATCCGCGACCCGAACGCAATTTGTTGACGCCTTTCGCTTTGTTCGAGGCCCTCGAGATCCCGCGGCCATTGATATTCGCGTGGACAACGGTTTTCTTCGTATGATCCTCGCTGGATTCGACAGGATGCTGATCCTGGGGCACGCCGGTCTTACGACGTTTCGCCTTGCATGTGGGTTCGCCACAGGGACCCATTTCGCCGTTGTCCAGTGGCTCCATTTCCAACGGCTTGTCTTTGTCATCCTTTTTCCGTGATTTTCCAGTCGGATATCTAAGTCCAGGTCCTGGCATTTCGGGCACAGCTTCCCTCACGATCCCACCTCGACCTGGCACCTTGATGGTAAATGGAGTAGTCCCGGAAAATGGACCACCGCCATCACCAACGTTCGATCTCAATATCTGCGGATTACAGGGACCCGTACACTGAGGATTAGGCAAACTATTGTGACCCAAAACCATCATGGAATTCCGATCAATCGCTTCCGCGTTCTTCGTTCTGTCCCTGCCGAAGTAAGGACTATCCGCGGGATCCATCAGACCCAATCCAGCCAAGCCCGGAACTTTGCCCAACGATTCGACGAATTGTTGAGTCTCGCGAAACGTTTTTATCAAACAATCGACACCTGGACACGGTTTTTTCGCGCAAGCTCCACGGGTTCTTCGTTCGCCGAACGTTCGTACGTGAGTTTCACGGCCCGGACAACAACAGCCAGGGGCAACGGGAACGCGAGGTTCAGGCGCCGAGGCACAAGCATTTGCGGATACCCGATGGTGGCTCATCGTGTCGAGATGCGAATCTCGGGGATGTTCCGTGTGGTTTGTTCGCGGCTGTAAAGTCCAAGGATTTCCATTGGTGTAACATGGCGTTCTCGGGGCCGGGTCTAGTCTCCCATTTAGCGGATATCTTGCCCCGTACTCGTATCCAATAGCGTCGCCATCAGCCTCGTGACGGCAATCGACGTCGCAACCGTTCCTGCCATTCCACGCATCGTCGGACGATCGAAACATCGCTCGGTTTACTCGTCCGGACATTCCTACCACGCCTTCCACATCGCCATTTTCGCCACCGCCGCGCAAACGATTCACGACACCACAGTGGCCACCATTGTCAAGCTTTCTTTCTCTTGAATTATCGTCGATGTTCTCCACGTTGCACCGCGAACTTCCGACGCAATAGGTGGGCGCAAATGGCGCCCTCGGCGTCTTGTCATTCTTATTAGCATTGTCCTGTTGGTTAAACGCAACGCCCGATTGCCTAACGCTCGAGCAACAAGAGTTCTCGCAACCCGAACGACAAACGAGGATGCCCGTTGGAAATTTTCCGATGTTCGATCGTTCGTTGTCGGTTATGGCGAAGGATCGGTTGATGGGCTCACAAGCGCACGTGAACTCGTTCGGATAGGTTTCGTAAACGCGTTCGCGATAATTTCGATCGTTCAACTTTTCGGCCGCGGTTAAATTTTTGAATTCCGGATGATTTATTGGGATTTTGGGCGATGGTGCGGGAACTTCGAGGGGAGGATGAATTTTTGGGAGTTTTGCAGACGTTACGTCGTTTGACAGGGCGGGATCTGACTTTGTAGGATTTATCGACATTTTACGATTTTTTTTTCTAATTCGTCATTTGTGTGACGATTTATTTGGGAGGGGAAAGGGTCGCGTGAGGTTACTCCATGAATTTTGTTTGAGAATCGAGGTCACCGATCGTCCGATGCACTTAGCTCGAATGATGAGATGACCGTCGATGGGGAGGGGGTTATGATGACTTTTATATCTCGCGATAGATTTCCATCTCGCCCGATCTCGCCTCTGACCGATCACGTAACCACGGTAACGATCATCGATCAGACAGCTCACTCACAGTTCGGACAAACGATGTCGAACGTCACGGTATGCAGAGGCCACGAAAATTGTGCATCATTGATTTCGATAGTAACACCATTCCGAATATTTATTCCAAAATGGCCGTCTCATCGAACTTTCACTTTATTTATTTTTCTTCGTGCCATTCTTCTTCTTCTTCGGTGCAATCCCACCGATCTTCTCGACTTCCGGTTGTCCGGTTTCCACGGACATCCGCGCCGATTCGTCATTCGGAGAGTCGATCGGTATCACTGAATCACCGCACTTCATCGTGTCTTTTGCAGCCTCGTCGGCGCAAAATTCGACGGGCAATAATCGGGTCATGCGATAACGATCGTCCACACGATCGTTTTTGAATAACAAAGATTTTTGGTTGAGTTGATAGTGCGTCGTCATGGATTTTCCAAAACAGTAAAGTCGCAGATCGAGATTGATGGTTCCCCAAGGATTTTCGCCGGGATCGGTAAGGTGGTAATCGCCTTTTAGACGATAAGGCGGAGGCAAATGATCGGCATCGTTCGATGCCATGGAAATCTGATTGCACAAACATCCGTCAAATTCGACTTCCGTTTCGGCGATCGGGTAATTATCGCCGATCGAAAAAATACCGATTTTCAGGGGTTTCCCTTGCATGTCCTTGACGAGATCCCTCGGTCGTTTGACGAACAGACACGACAGACCGGACGAGTAATCCAAACATCCGTTTATCACGCGATCGCTCGTCGACGTGAAATAAAAATCGCGCTGCGATATTTCGAACGTGGGAAAATCGAGAAATTTTAATTTCACGACGAGCGAGAGATCGGCCGCATCGTTGCTGTCACCAAACTTCACGTTCATGAACTTTTCCTCGATGGGCTTGAGCGTCTCGATCAACAACTCGAGGAGGTAAAGCTGTTCCTCCGAACCTCCGAAACACGACATTACGATAATAATAATCCTCGTTTCAATCTTACCGATCGACCTTGATCCAATTTCCACCCCCCCTCCCTCCCCCGCCAAACTTTCAGCTTAATTTCATTGACGATTTTTCATGACAAAACGCATCACAAATTTGTCGAACGTCCGGTTCCGTTTGACAGATCGAAATGACGATCGTTCACACGTATCGCGACCTTGAAACGTTCTTCTCACTATTATACGTAGACGACATTATTTTTTTCTTTAAATTCTCCAATTAATACTGAACATCGTTTGAATTATTATGTGAAAATTAATATTTCATAATTCAATTGTTAAAACAATGATCGTGACCGTGATTGGCGGTAAAAATCGGTAACACAGTTGGATTCCGGAGCTTGGGTTTGGGATGGTGAATAATGAGTCGACACTAAACGTCTCGAGAAGAGAATGGGTCACTGAAATCGGTTGGAATTCCGTTTGGCTTCGTGTCCTCACAAATATGTGTCCCTCCGGAGCCTAAGAGGAAAAAAAAACAAAGAAGAAAAAGAACCCCAGGACAGTCAATGGTAGAGCACGGGGTGACGGTATAAACCGTAAGAGATCGTCAATCAATAGTTCGAACTATCGCGTCTCTATCGATGGTACTGGGCTGCTTCCTCTCTGCGAGTCTCGTGTTCTCATGGATCCGCGATCGAGATCTCTCACGAAAAAGGCCCCCCGAGTGTATTGCTCGACGAAGATCCGTGTGGCACGTAGATCCTATCGATCTCGTACATACATCTACACACACACACACACACACACACACACACACACACACACACACACACACTGCATCCATTCGATGTACAACTTACGCGACTTCTCGCCGGCGTTTCTTCGTCGACAGGTTATTGAGGATCCGGAGAGAAGACCTGAGTCGCGATCCTCTCTATCTCTGTCTCTCTCTCTCTCTCTCTCTCTGTACCTCTCTTTCCCCCTCTCTCTCGCTCTCTCTGTCACACACACACACACACACACACACACATTCACGTTCGTTCAGGGCTCATGATGTCGAACTCTCACCGGCCAACCTTAAGCCACTCGATACGTATAAACCCCAGATCGAATGTATATACATATATCCAACGGAGCTCCGTTACACGGATCAACGGTGCAACCCAGTTTGAAACTCGCCGACTATTCGACATCGCATAATATACGCTATAACGAAACAAAAAAAACAAACTGCTCAATTGAGCGAAGGTGGAATAACCGAAAGAAATAATGTCACCCTCATTCGGAAGGTCCAACGAAGATGAACATAATTTTCACACCGCATTAAGGTTGAAACGAGGGTGAAAACAATATTTCAAATTCAATTTACCTTCCAATTTGGACTTAAAAGGTGAAATAAGTTGAATTATGTGGTGGAAATTTTGACTCGGGTCCGTGCAATATTTTTTTTCTCTCCTACCGCACTGTGCGCCACACATGACCGACCAGCCGGGCGTTTATCGCATTAACGCAATCGATCCCAAATAAAATAATAAGGTTGGTATAATTAATTTCCAGAAACCTTCCAAAAGATTCAGGTACCTTCGTTATCATTTTTCGATGAACTTCAAGTTAAACTCGAACTTCAAATTAAGGTCCAGCAGTTTCAGTAATGAGGGTGGGGGTTTTTTCGTTTTCCGTTTTCGCATAATTATCAGAATATATTTTCGAATGCACGATTTAAAATGATGAAAACAAATATATTCGTATTTCAAATATATTTGTTTACAAATTTGGGGGGTATCGTTCAAAAGCGTTTGTTATACAAACGCTTTTGAACGATACCCCCCACGTGATACATAAAGTTAAAAAAAAAAATGTCCAGTACCTAATTTGCTCCCTCTTTGATTCTTATATAAATATATTTTATCGTTAACTAGTGCAAGATATATGGGTCAGTGAGATGTATTACTGTGCCAAAAACGAGTGATCATATTCGGGTTCCGTTCTTTTTCATTTAAAATTACGAAACCCTGAAAAAACGAAAAAAAAAAAAAACGAAAGAAAAAAAAAGAAGAAAGGAAAAACATTCCCAGCGAATTAGAACCATCCGGTCCCACAATTTTCTGTCGAACCTGTTGCACGGGAATCGGGGTCCACCGATTTCCGGAGATCGGCAAGCCGTGCGCGGTACGACGATGCGTGGGCAACGAAAATTCAAGGCGCACCGGTGATTTTTCGTCTCGGACCTCGGCCCGGTTTCTTGTTCGGTCGGCCCCTCCCCCACCACCCGACCGCCGTCCGGTTCTCATCCCCCGACACCGTGCCGAAGTATGCACTAATTGGTGCGCGCCGTGTGTCCTCGAATAAAAAAAAGGTATACTGTGGGAGATATACGCGCGTAGGTAGAAGCCACAGTGTTATACAGTATAGGTGGTGTAGTAGATGAGCCAACTCGGGGCGAAATGCCACAATTGAGTTAGAAAAAAAGGCGGTGTCTGTAGATCTTTGATAAATAGGAAAATATTTTTATGAGGCAAAGAGGAATACTGTTTAAATTTAATATGAGATTGTGATATCACACGGCTATGGAAATATAGAGAAGGTGATTTGATTGCAGATTTGTGAATGCAATTAATTAGTGACCTCATACGTAATTTTTTGAAATAAATTAAATCAAATATATCATTCAGCTTCGTCATTTATTCGACTAGTCTGCTTTGATCGAGCCTTCTCTATACAAGCGTTATCGCACTATATATTTATTTATATAACTATTTGTTAATAACCAATTCGTCATATGAATTAAACAAAAATTATGTAACATTTATTGAAATTATTTACTTGAACATCAAGTGTATAATTCATATAAGATTCCTTCATTCAGATCAAGCCGAAATAAACTCGAATATGAATCGATTGAAAAAATGTATATTTCAAAAACGCGAGAGTCAGAACAAACGAAGCTCAACGCGATATTTAAAATAAAATGAAATAAAAATTCATTAAGTTTCTATTAAAAATCATTAATTCTGTTTGCTCCATTAATTCTCGATGAATTAATGAAGCAGGTAGAGAATAAACAACAAAAATAGTTACACAAGCAATATGTGTTATCCAATAACTTCGGTAATGTACCCAGAACTAACTCACTCAATCTTCGAGGAGAAAAGTGTTAAGAATTTAGCAATATGAGTAATAAGTTCGCACTTTGCCAAAGCTTCAATGAACATAAAATCAAAAAAATTGAATTCAATTTAATTTAAAAAAAATAATAGATCAGGGCTGAAGAACTGAAGAAGAACGTTTATCTTCATTCGGAAGGTTAAATGAATGTAAAAATAACCGAAAGATAAAACATCACCCTCACTCGGAAGGCGAAACGAAGATGAAAAAATATTTCAAACTTACTTTACCGTCCAATTTGAACTTATAAGGTGAAATAAGTTGAAATATAAGGTGAAAATTTGGACTCGGGAAATTATTAAATTTCGTAAAATATGTTAAATCCATTAAATTCAGCCCCTTATTTTTTCCCATTCGACTTTTCCGCAAGGTTCCGGGCTGTTTTCCATCCACACGTTATTGCAAAGCGTAGTCGAGTCACTATGGTCAATCTTCAAGCCCAGCAATGAGCGAAAATCGAACAAGGACTACTAGAGAGGAAGAGGAAACGAAGAATAAGTCTCGACAAGTTTAAGGGAGACAAACGAGGGACCACGACGACGACGACTAATACTCAGAGGACGAGGTGGACCCAAGCGGTCCGAGTGAACCGTGCGCCAGGGGGTTCCTGGGAGAGAGGAGAGGGCAGGGGGGTAGGTGGGTTAACCGGAGTGTGTAGAACTCAGGCAACGACTACGGTCACAACGCAGAAGCCCGAAGTAAAATTCCGAGGCCCTGGTGACACGGCGGCTCGTTAAAATGCTTCTGGGGGTTTCGGACCCGGGGACGCTCGGTTAATTGGTGATTAGCGATTAAAACGAACCGATCCCTCGTCCGGTCAAACTGCCCCGCGCTCTCCGCCCCGCTTTCAGCTTGACTTCATCTCACTCTCTCTCGTCCACACTCGCATCGGTCCATTCGTCCATATACGTTGAACGATCTCGCGGACTATGAACACACACGCGATTCCACCGTCCTTGTCGCTCTCACTTTCACGAACACTCGTCGCGGCTCGAGACGCGTCACACGGTGGACACAAAGGCCCCCCGGGTTAATGCCCATAACGCACTATCGAAAATCGGGAACCGGCAAACACGACGAATTCGAAACGTATATGTCTCTCTCTTTCTCTATGTCTCTTCCTCTCTCTCTATCTTTCTCGTCGTCTTCGTTTCAAACATGGCGCGTTTTTTCGGATGGTGGACGATTCGCTTAGATGTATTATTTTTATTTATTTATCACCGTTAAGATAGTATCCCATAAACTGTAAGAGTCCAAAGCAAGCCTAAGATATACCATCTCCTGATTGAGGTACGTAGTATTTTGATGTGACTCCTCATATAAACTTTATTTTCCCGATGTTTATTTGCTTATTATTATCATCTCATTCTCCTGATCTGTACTGTCAAGTGCCCAAAATGTTCTCCGAATATTCAACTTGCAGCTCAAGTGTTTTCATTAAAATCTGACGAGGACTTTTTGTATTATATCAAATTGAGCGTGATTCTCCATAAGGCTCTATGTTAAACGTGTTAAAATAAAAGCGTTGATGTATTTTTTCTCGCGCTCCGGAAAGCCATGAAAATTGGCGTTACAATTCACATTATATCATCCGACATTATGTTCAGTAGAGTTTGGATAATGAGAACTCAATTTTTATTGCAAAAAAAAAAAACCGAATGACGAATCCGCGTGAGCGTGATGAACAATTGTTGATGGAAGGTTGTTACAAAGTGTCATATCGATCGTCTCGCGTCTTGGACAACAAAGCGAGCACGATTTTCCGCGGTCCCGTGATTTAAATTTTCTCTAACCGCGTTGTCGTCGTCCTCGCGACTTCTTTCCCGTCGTCGTCGACGGTTCCGATGTTGCACGACGAAACCCGAGTCGAAATTTTCACTTTTATTTCAACTTCTTCCACCATCAAATTTCGGGTGAAGGAGATTGAAAGTAGGATGAAGTTACAAGCAATTCTCGTCTGCGTTTCAATTCCATTTCACCCTATAAAACCTGGTAAAGGAAGTTCTGTAAAACCTGCAGTTATTTTCCATTTTTCGAGTTTGCAAGGTGAAACGAGGGTGAGATAACGAAAGAAAAATGTTTATCTTCATTCGAAAGGTGAAACGAAGATGAAAGAACATTTCGACACCGCATTGAGTTTGAAACGAAGGTGAAAAAAATATTTCAAACTCACTTTACCGTCCAATTCGAACTTGTGCGGTGAAATGAGTTGAAATGTAAGGTGAAAATTTCGACTCGGAAACACCTAGACACGCTTGTGATATATCCAAGCGCGCGATAATCGCGAAACCGTCTCTACTCGCGGTGAAACCTTGATCGTGCTTGCCGAACGATCCCACGACATTATTTTCAACGTCACAACGTTGTGTCCGCAACCTAAAAAAAAAAAAAAAAATAACAAACTATATGTATGCATCGCAACACAAACGTGTATAAATCGGCGCACAGTGACTGGTACGTGCATACGGGTTGCCCGTCTTGAGATCGTAGACGCGGTTTACACCGGGCCCCGCGTACGTAATATAGCACACACGGTGCAGCACATGCGCATCACGGGTACACGTATAATAGAAAGGCAGTATCATCCGTGTAAGATGTGTAACCGACGCGGATAGCTCCACACGTATAACCAGGTTAGCGAGGGGAGGCGGGGGGGAAGGGTGGAGGAGGCAAGGGGATATATAATGCACGTGGTGAACGCAGAAACTCTCCGAGTTTCGCTCGTTTGTAATTTGAATAATTCGTCTTCCATCGCGGTCCGCGTATCTTTCCCTCTCTCTTGCTTTCTCTCTTTCTTTCTGTCTGTCCTCTCTCTCTCTTTCTCTTTCTCTCTCTTTCAATCCCCGTGGAAACGAACGTTTTTGCCCCCTCCTTCTTGGTAGTGGCGGATCCAAGTTTCCCGGTCTTAAAATTCGCGCGTCCTTGGACCGACACGGTCTTCCGTTCTGCGCTGATCTTCTTCGCGAGTCCCGACGCACTTGGCCGACCTCGGATACCGACTGGTACATCTTGGATCGCAGCTTTATTTCAAAATTTTTTTTTTCCATTTTCATTATTTTGTTTAGTTTTTCCGAAAAACTCGTTCGCATTTTTATGACTGGAGAAAAATGTGTGGCTCACTACATCCAGTTGAAGAATATTTTGTTTGCCCAGTTGAACTTATTCGTTCTTTTTTTTTTTTATTGCTTGAGAAAGATTTAATATACTTCTATGGTCGTTTTCAAATGCAACTCCCGATGTTATGTTTCAATGAAGTTGTGGTCCCAAATTTACTGTAGTAACCGTTTTATCGATTAGTTTTCCATTGAATAATCGTACCAATAATGATAATTAGGACGATAATTGATATCAATACTAATAATAATGATAATAATAATTGCTCAAGGTCTCCCCGTAATAAAAATGGTATTAACATCATTATTATGAATATTTTACACTATACTAACCGCCACAAAGAGCGTAAGATAAAAATTAAAAATAAAGTAATAATAATTATGACAATAATAATAATAATAATAATGATAGCTCAACGTCTCCTCCCAATGAAAGTTTTATCATTATTATTATATGACACTCTGCTAACCACCAGACACTAAGTCCGACAGTAGTGTAAAATAATAACACCGACAACAACAAGAATAATAACAATAACAACTCGACCGCTCCGCTCAATGAAAGTTTTATCATTATTATTATTCTCACACTCGGCTAACCACCAGATACTAAGTTTGACAATAGTATAAAACAATAACAACAACAACACAAATAATAATAAAATAAATAACTCAACCTCTCCTGACAATAAAATGTTTATCATTATTATTATTCGGCACTCTTCACCAACTACCAGACATCAATTCCGACAATGACGAAAAGGAAAAAAAAATATAATATAATAATATCAACAGCAACAATATCAACGAATAACAACAATAACGATAATAACATTTCGATACAGTAATGATTGGGAGGAGACGAGTCGAGAGCACCAGGAAGAAGTTTCCGATCGACGTAAAGAGCTGCGAACGTAAAATTATCGGAGAGTAGCAGAGCAGCACGTTGGGGTTAGGTATGCGGTTCGAGTTATATAGCCAACGGGCGAGGAGGACGATGAGAAGGAGGAGGAGAAGGGAGGTACACGTTGAAGTGCAGGAAGACCTCGTTCGCGAGAGCGGCTGCGCCGGGCTATGGCTCGCCGAGGGAGAGGTCAGAGGGCGATAGCGGTACCTACTCTCCTCCGGTTCTCCGTGGATCGCGAGTTAGCTCTCTCGCTATCCGCGAGGAAGAGCGTGTTACATGGCGGCAGGAAGGGAGACGAAGGGGGAGGGGGGGGGAGGGTTGCTCATCCTCGTCGCGGTTTGTTCGTAGACTTTGGCGAATCGGCACCGCGCGCGGGTAACCGGACAACAGAAGCGCATCCCGGCCTCGTGGAAAGACCGAGAGACCGAGTCTATCGTAATTCATGGGGTTTTCGAGCTCACCTCACCGCGTCTGCGATTCTTCGCTACCAAGCTGTGCTGCTGCTGCTGATGCTGCTGCCGGGCGCCAGAGCACTCGCATGATATCGCAACGGGGACCTCGTGTCCTGCCCGGTGCTGCCGCGATGTACGCGAACAAACCGATTCGAATTCTTCGCAGCTGGGATCATCGCGTCTCTTCCGCACGGTCACGGAATCCAACTGCCGTGGGCGATAATTGCTCAATGTCGTTTTTTTTTCGTTTGGTTTTTTTTTTTTCGTCATGGGTATTTAGATTCTTTCTGTGTGTGTGTGTGTGTTCACACGCGGCATTTTTGTAGTAGTGGGATTTTTGTAAGAGTCACTCACGCGGGCAGGTCGTCGAAATTAATAGATTTAATATGATATGAGTGAAAACGCCAATTATAAACTGAGTACTAAATTAGCACCTAAAAAGCACCTAATTTAGGTGCAGAGTAAATCCGAATCGCAGACTTTAGTTCTGCTAGCTTGACAGGGATAATTATCGGACAACTTTGGGCATCGACATGAAGGATCTTTGTAAAATTCACGCAGATTGGATGCACATGACGAAAAACAAATTTTCAGATTTTTTTTTTGGCTGTTATTTTGGCGGTTGTTAATTAAGGTATTTTTTATTTTTTAAGTTTTTTCAAGTATTTTTTTTACATGATTGATGTGATATGAACGAATATATTGAAAATCTGTTTTGGAGGTGAGATTGTCTCAGCTTTTCGAAACATGAGTCGGTTTACCACTCAGACCTTCAAAAATCCAGTAAAATTGAACTTGAAACTGTAAAGGCGATTTTTTGGTCGGTGCCCTAATTTTGAATTTTTTTTTTTAATGTTTCTCGGAAAGCTGAGAAAAATTTAATAAGCGTAGTTATTTCTTGAGTTGGGATGTCCGTAAGATTTTTGTAGAATTAATCAAAGAATAAAAATTCAATAAAAAATTCAATTTTACCGTTATCCTTACTTCACATCAGGGATGGGCATTCATTGAATGAAGATGTATTTCAAATACTTTTCGGACAAAATGACAATCAATTTAAGCAGATTTATTAAATATATCAATTCATTGTATAATGCTAATTTACATAAAGTCGTCATAATTATTACAGAAACGTAAAAATCTTCATTTTTGCATGATAATTAATGATAATTATTTATTTGAAAAAGTATTTAAAATACATTTTCATTGAATGAATGCCCATTCCTGCTTCACATGTATTATTTGATCTTAACGAAGAGCCGCTTTTATATCGTGTCGGGAGCTAGCCAGTTTTCAGTGTTACATCGAATAAATCAAGACAATGATATCAAACAAAATGGCCCTTTAATGTTACCAAAGACCGGATGTCTATTTCGTTCTATGATTAATATTTCATGATTGTGGAGGTAAGATAATAAAAATTGAAATAAACTTTTGGAAAAATTAGATCGATAAAAATTCGAATTGATATTTTCAAAAAGTGTAAGTAACGAAAATTTTGATTAAAATTTCAGGCAAAGAAGAACTATAAAAAAACCCCGAAAATTTGCATTAATGTTTCATCCAACGTGAGAGAAATGCACAAAAAGCATTTTGGTCTATGGAAAGCATCGACGTCTTCCTGCACGACGATCGCAAGAACGATCATCGACAGGTTGGCGCATCCGGGGTCTCCGAACAGAACCGATTCATCGACGAGAACGAGAAACTCTGTCGGGATTTCGCCGATATTGTGTTTGTGTGTGTGTGTGTGTGTGAGAAAACGTAAGAACACAGCGACGATATTGTCGAAAAAAGATTAGCCGCGCCAGTCGAGAGAACGAACGAAAGTATTTTGCACGTCTGTCAGTGAAGCTTCTCGCACCGTTGAACGAAAAATATATTTATTTTTCTTATTTCTATTTAATTTTATTCAATTTTTTTTTCAACCTCATGGTATCCCAATTTTTTTTTAATCGCGAACGTCTCGACGTGTCTGATGGTTTCCGACGCCGTGAAGTCGGTGGGAAACGATTTTGTACATCGCGCATAAGCCGGGGGGAGGGGGGGGGAAGGATTATAGAAGTCGGAATAATAAATATATTCTCGCACTTCGAGGCGAATGGAATGATAAAGAGAGAGAAAAAAAGATGGAAAGCGAGATATACGAAGATGAGTTCCCTTTACCAGTCCGAGAAACGTTCCTCGCGAGTTTCACCTCATTTTAATTATTACAGGTCGGGCGGGGACTTGGCAACGAAACGCGAACGGACTCGGACTTATATATATATTATTTTCAAAACCCGAAGACGCGGCTCTAACGATGTAATCCGAACGACAAGCCCCTAACGTCGGCTTTTCTTCATACATACATACATGTATATAGTTATATATATATACATAGATCATCAACGAGTATTTCAATCGGTTCGCGGAACGTCCAACTTGCGACTGTGAACGAACGAATGCTCACGAGCATCGCTTCGAGTCATTACCGCTTTTCTTTGGCTTATCCAGAACGGCATGTAATACACCCGGGTAGTTGTCTTCGAGTAACGACGGTGACTACCGGAATAACTCGTACCTATAAACACGGCTCAATTTATTTTTTCGCAGCATCAATTTTTTATTCCTCGTGTTTTCCATGCTCTTCATGGATTTTTTTGTTCTCTCGACGAGGTCGCGAGTTGGTTGTCAGAATGTGCCCAAGATTATAACGATCGCGATTTCCGGTGTGTGTGTGTGTGTGTTGGAATACGAAGTTCTGTTTTATCGACGGATTTGTGTACGACGAGTTGGGAAATTTTGTTGATGCATTTGTCAAAATGTGTAGGATGGAGCGATGGAGGATAGACAGAAGAAGGTGGAACTAGAGTTATTGAATCTGAGGATTTTTTTGCCGGGAGGATAGTAGTACACGTGCTTCCCGAGTGAGGCGCTGGTAGCAGCGGTCTGAAAGATGGCCGCTGGGTAGCGCGTCGATCGCTGCACATAACCTTAGAATCATTACCGTGGCCAGAACGGGGCTCCCTCTGGACGCCAAAGGCTCAACCAAACTGTTCGAGAAAAAAAAGAAGAACCTTAGAAACCTGAAGAGAGTGACACAGGTCTCTACCGAGGATCGAACCGATCTGAGCTCTATAGCTCAATATCTTCTATTGAAATTGCACTTGTCCTATACTTTTTTAAGGGGGCAGTAAAGTTAATTTGATTTTTAAAAAAGAATTTTTTCAATCATTTTTCTTTACGACACAGTTAATATATATTTATTTCTATAATTACTAGATGAGAAAGTGATATTCGAAGAATCTACCTCATCACTGGATCATCTTAAATCAAAAAACCAAAATAATCTTATATAGTTGATAAGTTTCTGCAGATAACAACGTCGTGTTTTTTTTTTTTTTTAAACTCTATTTTTCAATTTTTACAGCACTTAGAAGTCAAAGTTCTGATAAAAAAATTGAATGAAGAATTGAATTCAAATTTTCAATCAATATTTTGACTTCTATGTGCTGTAAAAAATAGAAAAATCAATAATACATGAAACCTTTGATTTGGAAATGTCGATCATTTAGTAAATGACTTTACGATTGTTCGAATCGATGTGAAATAATTATTTGCTTTCATCGCAGGTTATAAGGTTATGCGGCGGTGATTGACGGGGATTACCCAGCAGCATATGTTCTTTTATCGCACGGATGCCAGCGCTGCACTTGGAAAGTTTTCGTACCACTCTGTAACCGACCGACGGAAAAGTGCTCGGATTTAATAACATGAGTTTGGTCGCTATTTGTGTGTGTTCACCGTAAGGCCCACGCTATACGTTTGTTTAGCGTCAAACCAATTTATCCGGAAAGTAAATACAACACCGTTCTTGTCCGCCCCTCTCCCCCACGCCCACGGTACCAATTATCACAATTGCCCGCAATAAAAACAACCGAATTTACTACGACCCACACGAATCTGGGTTGTCAAATAACAGATCATCAGATAATAACACACACTGTTCGGTGCGGATCGAAGTTCCGAATATGTTCAACGGTCCAAAGGTTCGAAATTCTGAATATGCAATGTTTCGACTGGGCACGGTTGTACCAACAGCTCATTGGTCCGAACGGCTAAACTCTCGAATGGTCAAAGTTTCAAAAGAAACCTGAAAAAAAAGAGTTTCGAAAGTAACAAAAATTCGAAATGCATTTTAACGAAAGTATAAAAATGCATTTCCCCATTTTAATTTCCCGAATTGCCAGAGACTATACAGCGACACGCCAATGTTCCGAGAAAATTGAATTCGATTAACATTTTCTTGGAATTTTGAGTCTTCGGACTATTGACCATTCGGAACTTTGATCCACACCCACGCTGTTCAATCAAAACGAATGGTAAAAAATAATCTGTCCGACCTTGACTGGCTTGACTTCCCGATTACGTACAACCGTCGGAAAAAAAGAACGTTTGCTCGAATGACGATTAATCGCTTTGAGCGTACAAGAAAAAAGAAAGATAAAAAAAATTAGCCCAAACGAGTCGAAAGATTGTCACAAAGAAATGAATAAATTTCCATTATATTTATTTATTTTAATTTTTTTACAGAATATTGGCGAACAAACGTATTGCAACACGTTGTCCCGATTACGTTATCGTATTTCACCATTATTGCGTCGAAAGCTCGTCGAGTGGATGGATAAATCTTATGTGCATATATCTATATGTACATTGGGGTGGTCCTTATATTGATTGTTTGTCAATTTGGGTGCTCCCAGAGGATGAGATGGTTCGAAAGTACTAAAAAAATAGATCGTCAAAATTTGAGGTCTCCATCTCACTTCGAAGCCATGCCTCTAATCTCCCATAGTTTGCCACTGAAATAACATAGTGTTTTTCATATTTCAAAATCTTTCGTATTATAATTGAAGATCATACTGTACATCATAAACAATCATTATTTTCGACTCATTTTACATTAAAACTAGGTTTTTTTCCTATTTTGACTGACTCAAGATAAATAATTTTTCATTATCAATAAAAAAAAAATATATATATCGGCAATAACGCTATTACAGTTATATACGCTACATACTTTAGTCATATTACAATTTTTAAAAACTCTAAAATAATAAAAAAACAATTTGTTACTTATTTGAATGGCAAACTATGGGAGCTTGTGGGCAAGGTCAAAAATTGCGATAAGGACCTTTTTGTAAATATTGAATATATTTCTTCAAAAGTCATTTCGAACCATCCAGTCCTATGGAAGTTCCATAATGAACGAAAATAAAAACCAAATCGAGGACCACCCTAATACACAAAAGTGTGTAACGTAAGAATCAAATAAATTTGAACATGGCACGATGTTCATCACAACCGCACGATTACCCTTCGTTTCGATGGTGAAAAAATCAACGCGATCAACGCTCGAGTTCACTTCGGGCTATGGGACGAGAGTGAATAATGGTTAGTCACGATATTATTAAATCGCGAGCGTAACTCCGCGCTTCACGTTGCCACAGAAAGAGATGCACATGCACGTGTGTGTGTGTGTGTGAGTGTGTTGTACAGAGCGATAGTCTGGTAGACTTTGGCGCGAATGTGGGCTACGAGCCGCGAGGCAAACACACACGAGACCAGTATCGATAGATCTATCCGGGGCTTGTTTCGCCGCTTCGATTGGGATGCCGGTATTGCCGGTGCGCCTCGTTATTACCGAGCTTCGAAGCTTGTAAACGAGGCGACGTTCTCAGCGACCCGAGCTCTGTTACCCCCCCCCCCCTCTGCCCCTCGTCGTCGTCTCTCTTGCAACGAAACTAGGTTCCACGAAGTAGGTAAATAGTTAATACCTGTTCGATTTAACGTTAACCAGATTCTATGTCATACTCGTGACCATGTCACTTAAGTTAACTCGTATACATTCGGATTAATATTCTCGATGGGAAAAATAGAAAACATTTGCAATTAACGTCTGGAAATATTTTCATTTCAATTCAGTTTTTATATTACTATTATTTTTTTTTTAACTCGTTGAGGTTACACGACTAAATAATAGCATATATCGGACACGTGGGGTCCAACGGACCCCACTCACAGAAACCGAACCCATCTGCGTTCTTTTCAAGGTGCCGACTTGAATCTTGCGCCAAACTTCAGTTTAACGTGTTTTCTAAATAATTTGATAGTTGCGGTCTTCTATTTGATGTCGTAGTAGTCAAAATACGATGAGAAAAGAACATCTACGAAATCTGACTTTTTTACAAAAAAAAAAATCGTGAAAAATTTAATTCTTTCCTTGTGGTAAAAAATCTTACGCCGTTTTACTCTTGAGATATTATATTTTTGTACAGAAAAAATGAGCTTTTATGGACTTCAAAGAAAGTATATTTATTTTAAAGTTTGAAATGAAGACTTTTAGTCGATGTCGAAAAAAGGAAATGGTACTTTCAAATGGACAGAATAATGTTGAAAAATGGCATTTTTATTGTATAATAGCCATGAAGTTGGCCTGGGGTCCAGTGGACCCCGAGTGACCGCAACGGGTTATCATCGCTACGTGTCGAGAATGTCACAAGAATGATGATTTCCAATGCAAATTTTTCAAACGAAATCAGAAAATATCTTAATTTGTGTTTAATACTTCGAAACCCGTTTTGTGTGTACAATGTTTATGGTGCCCCCAAACTCGGGTACAAAATCAATGATAACGATATCCGACTGCGCAAACGAATTTCGTGGAAAAGATTGTACGAGCGTCATGTAAAATACGTTGTTTAGGATGACTGTCCGATGAATCATGAATTCTCACAGCTGCATGCGCCCGAGATAAGACATTTTAATATTCAGAGATCGATGTATGAGAAAACTGCAAGTAGTATAAGACGAAGCGAATTCACGAACAGACGTTAGAGCCATGACGTGCTGCAATATGAGCTTTCGTAAAATTTGCCTCGCAAGCTCGGTCGTGCTATTAGTGGTCGCTATCTACGTGACAGGTTAGTAATTTCCTATCAATTGATTATTATTTTTTTTGTACGCATATATTTCTAGAAAAATACATGTTATGAGGGCCGGAGGTCACATACTGTCCGGGAGAACGATATTTTCGTCAAGCTCATACTTGATAATATTTCAAGGTTATCGATATTCGTTTGAATGAGTCTGGATGTCTTTGTCACGGCTGGCCAGTAGAGGTCAGGTCCGTTTTAACTATCTGATACACAATGACGCCCTTCACTTGACCTTGAGCATGGGAAAAATTGAATTGAATTAAATTTGCTTGTTGAATGAAAATATATTTATTTAAAAAAAACAGATTGCTATCACAATTACGCCCTTCACTTGACCTTGAGCATCGAAAAAATTGTATTGAATTAAATTTATTTGTCAAATAAAAATATATTTATTGAAAAAGCAAAAACAAAAAAAAATTGTTTTACAGATGCCAAACCACCTCAAAAACTATTGAGAAACATCCCTGCCCAACCGGGTGAGATAAAGTATCAGGTGTCGTTGAAGCGAGGAAAGTATCACGTATGCGGTGGCACTCTCATAAGCACAAGGCACGTACTCACGGCCGCGCACTGTTTCGTCGGTAGGGTCGATCCTCCGTACACCGAGGGGCTCGTTGTCGTGACCGGAATGACAAGGTTGTCTGTCGGGGGTGAAAAACATTCCGCCAAACGCGTCACCGTGCACCCTAATTACGTTCAAGGCAACGCCGAAAATCGTTGGCGACACGACATTGCCGTGGTCACGGTGAGCTTATTTATTTATTTATTTATTTATTTATTTATTTATTTATTTATTTATTTATTTATTTATTCACTTATTTATTTATTTACTTATTTATTTATTCATTATTTAATCTTATCATCGACAATGATTATCACGATTGCATTTTTTTTTTAAACAAATTCGAATTCCAGCGCGAAAGTTGGGAGGGGGGGGGTGTTTCAGTTTTCCTGACTCAGCATTCACTCATTTTAATGTGCTGCGCATGCGTCGTGCAGAATACGGGAAAAACAAAAAGCTATTAAAAAAAATGTATGCGAGGATACATTTATTTGTGATTTTTCATGTTTACTGTAGCTGGATTCACCGATACAAACGAACGATCTGCAAGCACCTGTAGCACTGCCATCGACCAACATCACCGAACGCGTGACGGGACTCGTAAGCGGATGGGGACAACTGTCGCGAGGTTTGGATGGCGAACAACCGGACGAGCTCAAAAAGAGTCCGGTGACGATGATAACGTTGAACGATTGTCGTGATCGTCTTCACGAGATTCTCGACACCCAGATTTGCGGTTTCGACGGAAAGGGAACTGGAATTTGCGAGGTAAATGGAAGACCTTGAATTTCATGTCGAAACCGAACCATTCAGCTGATCATGGCCAAATTTGATACGTATCGGGGCTAAGTGATGTTCTGGGCGTTTAAAAAATTGAAGAACAATCGGTCAAAGTTCACGGGAGATTTATTATTGTATAAATTTGATTTTTTGAAAAATTCAAAATATCATAAAATCGAATCTTTCTGATGGATTCGGAACAAATGCAATACCTTGGGTACAAATGTATTTTTCAAGAACTGTTTAAACGCATATCTCAAAATTTCCGATTGCTATAGTGTAAACTTTTTTTTTGTTGGTAATTTGAAAACGACACGAAAATGAGCCGCAGCTTTAATCATGACGAAATTTATAGTCAATGAAGGGATTATAGAGCTGAACATGTGGGAAAAATTTGGGGGCTATAGCTAAAACCGTTTTTGATTTAAAAACGTTTGAATTTTGCGATGTTATACACACACACACACACATACAAGAGAAAATGTTTCACCGTAACATAGCATCCTCTTTGAGGAAGGGTAAAAAATCCCGACGTATGAAGGTCGATAGATACAGTCTAAACTATCGTGATAAATATTAAGTGGTTATGGCTTTGTATCATCGTGGAATTGCTCGACGAAAAAAATTACTTTGAACTAGGTTCATCCATCTTCCCTTCGAATAAACATCAATTTCGGAGACAAAAAAAAAACCACATTGGTAAACTTAAAAAATTAATTTCTGTTTCCAGGGTGACAGCGGTGGACCTTTGGTATACAACAACACGATCGTGGGCATCGTGTCCTTCAGTATATCCTGTGGGATTGGTTATCCCGACATGTACACCAGAGTCTACGCCTACAAGGACTTCATCAACAGCGTTATGCAACTTCCATGACAGAACAAAACCCCGGACGAACCACGCACCCGCCGAACATCCATTTCTCACACACTTCAACTGTAAAATAATAATCCACAAGGAATGCAAACAAACGACGAAGATACCAATTTTTAAGTCTCATTAAAAAAATTATTTTTCGCAAAATTTAGAATCCTACAATAATCTAATTGTTACACAAAAACGGTAGATTAAGTAAAACAGTTTTCCAACTTCGCAACAGTACATCTTAGTTACATGTATATTACAAAAACTAATAAATCGATTTTTCCAATACTCAGGAATTTCCTTATCTGAAATTTTTCGATCGACCAGTCAAAATTATTCGAAAATCGCTCACGAGTATCGTTAACACAGCGTGAACAAAGGAATAAGTAGGTGAATCGTAGAATAGATTGAGCGAGAGATCGAATCGTTTTCGTACGGAAAGAGAAAACGGGAGTTAGCGGTTCGAGGATAGATTGCGCGGGGCAAAATGGCGTATGGCAGCAGCTATGCGATTGCAAAAGATGTGGAGGAAACGCGATCGCGCGCGCGCGCGCGTTACTCGACGGTGGACAGGAGGAGGTGACCGGTTGGATGTTGAGGAATCGTTCGTTCGTCTCGCAGGGCGAGGGGCTTGCGCGGAGAGAGAATATTCGCGTTGTCCGTCGAGCGGAAAGGGGAAAGGATATTTCAAAGAGACGAAGAGGATTCAAGAGACGCCCGAGAGCAGGATGGCAGACGCGCCCGGTTTGTACAGCGTGGTGTAACGAGGATCGTGATCGTCCGGACGGATGGAAGATGGAAGAAACGCTCGGGCTGTCCGGTTCGTCCATCCGTCCGTTTGCTCGCAATATATACATCCATATATATATACGTATATAATATAAGATAGGACGGTCGTTTGGGCCCGGCCGCGGGGGCCGTAGGTGAAACTGGCCGTTGCACATGCGCGTCC
The DNA here is from genome assembly GCA_963662125.1 of Diplazon laetatorius. Classification (NCBI taxonomy): domain Eukaryota; kingdom Metazoa; phylum Arthropoda; class Insecta; order Hymenoptera; family Ichneumonidae; genus Diplazon; species Diplazon laetatorius. The sequence continues at coordinate 8,026,767 of OY759153.1, forward strand.
AATGCACACCGAGAGCAAGAGTGAGTGAACACAACACACTTTGGGATCCGAGACAAACACCGCGGGGGAAAATATTCCAAATGGAGGAAAGGACGAAAGTGAGTGAGTGAGAGAGAGAGAGCGAGAGTTTGGAGAAGAGAAGGACAAACTTCAAAAAGAAGAAGACAAACAAAATGAAGTACAAAGTCGATGAGAAGAGGGAGAAAGAGAGCTGAGGATGTAAAAGACGAAGAGTAAGAAGCCGGAGAAGTAAACGGAGGCACGGGAGGCAAGCGCGCGAGGGAGTGGACCTGGGTGAGGTCGCGACCCGTAGCCCGGAACGGCAGGAAAGAAGGCCCTGGCGGGGCCCGAGGCGTCTGTTGCAAGAGCACCAACAGGGCAGCATCGCGGCAATGGCTCGGGGCCCGAGCGGGAGCACGGTGAAAGGCCCAACGGCGATTCCCCCCGTGTATAGCCGTCGGGCGAAGAGGGCCCTCCGGGGTCCAGGCGTTTGCTACGCTCGCTAGCACCTATATATATATATATATATATATATGTGTGTGTGTGTGTGGACGCGATGGACGTAGCCGGGTTTGTAAGGAACGAGAAAGAACGAAGATCCGCGAAGGAGAGTGCCCCATTCCCCCTCCTGCCCCTCTTTCTCGACATCCTCGCGTTCCTCCCCTGGACTCTGGTGCATTCTGATCCCCCCCCTCCCCTGCCCCCCACGACCGAAGAACTCCGAGCGCCATATTTTCGATCACCATCGCGTTAAATTTTCCTGGTGCTGCCGAACACCCTACTACCTGGTTTTCGTACCTATGTATATATCTATGTATACAGTTGTGTACTTGTGTATCAACCGTGTCTGCGCTATAATGCTATCTGACCGGTCGAAATCGTGTGCGGAAGGAGATGGAACGAACGAACGAGATATCCGCGTCCCCGGTGCTCGGACTAATGGCCGCCATGTTGGGCAATCGCGAGCAATTCACGATGGCGGTGATGGAAGAGGGAGAGGGGAGGGGGTGGAGGGGGTGGGCCGATCCCCGTTTCTTTATTTAGCCATGAGGAATCCATTCGATTGCGGAATCGGTGAGAATATTTGATCGGCTGATGTTTGAAATGGTTGCGGAACAAAATGTAGACGTTCGATGTTGCAGAATCCGAAGAAGCAATTGCTCGGTGGGAGTGTGGAGGGCCGGGTGGCTTCCGCACTAAGGCCCTCGGGGATCGGGGCACCGCAATCGGCTCCTCGGGCCCTGCTGCGCGCGCGCGAGCGCCCTTCTTCGTCTTATTCCGGCGTCCTCCTAGCCCGCGGGCAACGAATTTTGCACACCGCGAGACGGCGCTGCGGTATGGCAGACTCTCTGGGGTCCGACTCGCTTGCTTCGCTTCTTCGATCGAACGATAATTGGATAGATTACGCGGAACCTCCTCCAATCCCGTGATAACATCGCGTTTGTGGTGTATCGTCCGGTTTTATGGGTTGTAGCGCGCCGGGGACTCCCTTTACGTACATATATATATATTTGCGTGTGTGTGTGTGTGTGTGTATAACTTGTAACCACATCTCGAGTGTGCCCAGCAGTATCGCTTATGAGTACCACCCCTGTTTGGAATTTTCATTTGCAATCGAAATTTCTGTGAGTCGAATTTTTCGCTCTCGACCCTTCTGACGATCAGAACTTTGATCACATCGATGGAAAAATAATTTTCAAGATTATTGTTTCGTAGCAACTTATGGTAATCACGAATAGTGAAGAAATTTCTGCTGAAAATTCTTCATTTTTCAATTTATTTTTTACATGTAATGCGTTTTTATTTTCAAAATTAGTTATGCAGAATGACATCGATAATTAGTCAGATAAAATGAAATTATTCCTTATATTTAAGAAGATTAATTAGAGTTGAAATTAAATCGCAATCACATGTCCAAGTGTCTTTAAATAAGCTTTCATTGTTCGATGTATAAGTGATTAATTATGAATTTATATCCAGAACTCGATGGAAAATTGATTAATCGTCGGTAAATTTTCCGGTGGAAACGATAGATCGTTGTAATCGTGCGTAAAATAGTTTAATTATGAAAATACAGTTGGGTAATCAGTCTCGGATGTGTGAGAAATGTATGATCATGATTCCGCGAGTGTTCATGCGGTTTATCGAAGGTAAAGCGGAACGAGGGGATTCCGCGGAGCGATGATTCCGACGCTTCGCGCGACCGTACAACGAACGACGACACGGTCGCAATAGCAGCAGCAGCAGCAGCAGCGGCACGCCTGCCGCTCCCTCTGGGGAAGATACGAGCAACGGATGCACTCGGACGAGACGAAACCGCGAGAGAAAGAGACGATGAAGAACGAGGAAGGAATCAGAAGAGAAGAGAGGAAGAGTGAGAAAGTTATAGAGAGAGTGTGACAGAGAGGGAATAAACCCGATGGCCACACAGGGAAGGCGCTGCCGGCGGGTTTCTGTGGGAAAATGATCCTCGAGCGAAAGAAGTCTAGGCAATGCGGTGGTGCTCTCGCGCCGCCAGCGCCACGGTATAAAAAGCGTAAAACCGACGATTAAGAGCTTCGCGCACGCCCTTGCTCGTGGCTTTCGGACGTTCTACACTCGCCTCCCGGGAGTCATTCGCGAGTCACTCGCACACCTCTCGGAAACAGAATCTCCCAACAAATGTTCCGTCATTGAAGACTGGAGAACAGGAAACCGAACTCCTGTACAAGCCTGATTTTTAAGAATGGATTGTACGGATGTGACTGCTTACTAAGTGGAGCTGCTATGTCGCACTTGATCCTGCGCAATGCGGTACTGCCCTTCGAATTCTTCACCTTATGTTTCCACTTATTTCACCTTAGAAGTCCAAATTGGAAGGTAAAGTGAGTTTGGTATATATTTTCACCTCCGTTTCAACCTAGATGCAAATAAATTCGACGTTCAACCTCAATATTTTTCATTTTCGTTTCACCGATCAAATGAGGGTGATATTTTTTCTTTCGGTTATTTCACCTTCATTTTACTTTCCGAATGACGATAATCATTTTTCATTCGTTATCTGACTTTTGTTTCACCTTTCAAACTTGAAAAATGGGAAATAACTGCAGGTTTTTAGGAAATGAAGTTGCAGGTTAAAAAATAATTGCTTATAACTTTATCCTACTTTCAATCTTCTTCACCCTATTCATTCTTTTCAAACACAAATAAGCAACTATTGGAAATTTGCATGGTGATCATGTGTGTTTTAAATAAAATATATAAATAATTAATTCATCTGAAAAGAGTATTAAACTTTTTTTTTTTTTTTTTTATTTTTTTAAGCCTCGATTGGCTCGTCCCACGGAGGAACCTGTGCCACTCTCTTCTGAGTATTAAACTTGGGGGTTGCAAGAATGCATTAGTATTGAATATTGAATAAATTAAATGATTGATGGGGCATTTTTTTTTCTTCGCATATTAATATCGCATACACGTGTAAAAGGGGTTAAGCCCGGACCAGAGAAATGTAATTAAATTCTGGCCTTTCAATTATAATTACAAAAAATCTCCAGGATAATTGATAAATCTAAACTAATGTAAATTTATGAAAAATTTCAATTTCCGGACATTGTTTTTGTATACGCATATGGTGTATGCGTTTTCTTGATTTCAATCTAACCTCTTCCCAGGTTTCTTCAAATGGACGCAGCCCCGCAGAAATTTCACAAGCGATTTTGACGCAGCGTTATTTCCTCTACCGTCGCATATTTACAGCAAAACTTTTGACGCAACTTCTATGGATCCACGAAATGGCCACTTATGGCCCCACCCTCGCCACTCGTGTTCGATCTCCCGTACTCTCATCCTCTCGGTTCCGTCTCCCAAAAAAGCCCATCGAAAAAATTGCCCAATCATTCACCGTGTTGAAGATCATTCAATATTAGTTCGTGGATTCAACCTTTTGATATCTCGACATCCACGCGTTGCAATAATTTGTCGGCTCGTTATATGCAGCAACGAGAGATGATAATCATCGCATCCGTTCACCCACGTCTCTGCCAAATCGAAGGAGGTACACATAACCACCTCTTTCGTTTATTTTCGTTTTTTTTATATATATATTCTTTTTATTCGTTCTTTCGCGGCTTATTAATCGAGCAAACCCGATGACTCATCGGGTTTGAAGAAAGATCGAAAGATCGGCGAGGTTGAAGCACGGTGGAGGGGGGGGGGACGGGTATGAGGGGGAGGGGGCGCCTACGAAGGACCGTGGCCAACGTGCATGAGCTTCGGATATTTATTGCATCGTGGGGCCACAAGAGTGCACAAGAGAGCTCTCGGCTATCGTTTTCTCGGTAGCTCGACACAACCGGGCTTCCGATCGTCATCGTTATATATATATTTCCAACGGTGCAGCCCACCCCGTGGCCGAGAACCCACGGAAAGAGAGTCGGGCAACCGTGAATCAAATGCGTGACAAATTCATCGAGTCACGCCGTCTCACGTGCTTCGCGCGTGAACACAATTATTCGCACGACGGAGGGACCTGCTTTATCGACGAGCGTGGAATAGAGGGCTGGACCACGCGGACGTGAGAATGTCTCTCGACGAAACCTTTTTTTTCTCAAGGGATGTTGTAGGTAAAGAGCGCGGATAATCACAGACGCCGTGTCACAAATGTGACAAACCAAAATGGCGCCCATGAAATTTATACTCCGTACGTATATGATAAGTCATTTCGTTAAATATCGGACAACTCTGGGCTTCACTAGCTGGGATCTTTGTGATATATGCACAGCTTGAAGTGCATGTTGAAAAACAAATTTCCACATTTTTTTAGATTGTTTTTCCGATTATTTTGGGAGATGTCAATTAAGGTATTCTTCATTTTTTCGTTTTCTTTTTTTTCAAAGTATTTTTTTTTCAAACACTTAGGATATTAAAAAAATATATTAAAAATCGGTTTTGGAAGTGGAATTGTCTCAGCTTTTCGATGAAGATGTCGGTTTTTGTGTCGAATCTCGAAAATCTATTGAAATCGAATTTGAAAATTAAAAAGCAGTTTTTTTGGTCATTGTTCAAATTTTGAAAAAATGTTCATTACTTTTGTCGGAAAGCTGAGTAAATTTCACAAAACATCCGTATTTTTCGACTTGGGTTCTCGATAAATACAGATATCCTGTAAAATTTGTTTAGCTTTCCGACAAAAGTTTTGAAAAATATTCCAAAATCTGGGCAACGGTCAAAAAACAGCTTCTTAATCATGTGGCGACAATCGAACTAATTCCATATTCGTACAATTTCATGTATATCATATTATCTTATTCATAGTTTTAAATCCGACGAACCAATATGGGTCCAGGCGTTATCCGAAAAATCCAAAAACCATGCTTCAGGCATCGGTCCGGATAACTCGGAGTCGACTATAGGACGATGCGACTCATCGCGCAATCATCGCGATAACCACCACCGGCTATGTAACCGGACGAGAAGGTTAGGGTGGGTGTGAGAGGGGCGGAGGGAAATGAAAATTACCAGTCGGGTTATAAATTAAAACTAGAAGAAACGGGGCTATTAGCGCGCCATTAGTGAGACCGGCCATGCGTGAATGCTCAGCTCTTACCGTACAACGCATTCGCAAGTGTAACTACAACCGCTCTCGTGCAATACTCTTATTTCATCTGCGAAGCATACAACACACACACACACACACACACACAAACACACACACGTTTATATACATGTATCAAACGAGGTTTCACGTTTCGAAATTGCTTCGCAAACATGGAGCAACCCTGGGGTGCTTGTCCGGCATACGGGGAGAACCATGTACGTTATGAACCGCAGGACGTTTGAACTTGAAAATGGCGCTGCGCCATAGACGCGCACCGGCTGCAGACGCTTGCGAGTTCCGGAACAGCCGTCGCACACACACACACACACACACACACACACACACAAATACATATGCTCCAGGTGTTATACATATATAAAAACATATATATCTATACGTACATATAAATGTCTGTGACTCGCGAGGATTGAACGAGGCGAGAGCACGCTCCGTCTTCACGAGGAACGACCGTGTGTCGCCATACAAATGCCGGAAGCTAAAACGCCCCAATGAATTTACAACGTACGAAACACAGAAATCTCGAAAGATGCGAGAGAGATATCGCACAATCCGCACGGGATATATAATTATCATTCACACCCTTTTTTTTTCGTAATTAGCTTTCCCAGCTTCGTGCGCTATCGAGTGCTAACTCGTTACTATACGTGTTACACTCGTGCGATCTCATGTACATCCTACGTATCTCCTGGCTTGTTGGATTTTTTGAAATCTTTGTCCTTTCTTTTGTTTTTTTTTTCTGTTCTCTCCAGAAAAGGAAAAGATGCTGGCGCATCATGGGCGAACACCCGGTCTGTGTACCGATGTGTGGGACTCCAGTAAAAGTTAACCAGTAGAAGAATCATATTTTCCGGCTTGGAAATCAACCCCGGGACCAACTTAGGATGTTACACATCAGAATGAAGCCTTGAACTGATCTCGTCGAGCTCATTCGTCCTTTGTCCGCCTGGATTTTCGACTAGGCCAAGCGTTGCAGACGTCCTCATTACCGATAATAACAAAAATAATGATGATAATAACAATAATGATAATAATAATCATCGTGTCGATGATGATGACGACGGTGGGTCGGGTATGTGAGTGGCTTGTAGGTAGTTGTCGGTATGTATGTACCGTCCTAACTACTCGTCGAAACGATTGTCGAAGCGAAAGGGTTGAGAGGGCCGAAGAAACGAACGTGCACTCACACACACACACACACACACACACACACACTGGTCAGTCTCTGGCGTGCGCGCGCGCGCAATGGCGTACAGGATCGATACATCATGATCCACGACGGGGGGGCACCCTCTCGATAGCATCTCACAGTTGGTATCCTTTCGCTGGAATAGACGTGTAGACGTATACCGTAGAACCGATCGACGCGAGAATCGAGAAGACGATCTGAAAGAGCCACATAACCAGGTTCACGTCATTATACGTGGATGGTCTTATCCAGGTGTGTGTGTGTGTGTGTGTATATAGATGCATAGCCATTCGTCAATGTACTCCTCTATCTCTGTTAATCACCCTTATCGTACCGACTGTCAGTAAGAATTAAGAACGATATAATGAGAGGCGAAATCATGGAGGATGGACGAAGAAAGACCAAACTAGAGTTATTGAATCTGAACAGTGTTCTGATGGGAGTACAGGGGTACAGGAACTTCCTGAGAGAAACAATGGCGCCCGTGCAATGAATGATATGGTCGATAGGTGATATGTCAACCACTGCGTACAACCGCATTATCTGGGATAAAGGATAAACAATTGTATTGCTACGATTCGAACAATTGTAAAACCGTTTACCAAACGAACTACTTGACCTTCCAAGTCAAAGTTACCATGTGCCAGTAGAAGTAGTCGTACGATTGGAAATTCTTGCAACTCCCGACAGAGGAGTCAATCCAGGGACGGGCATCCATTCAATGAAAATGTATTTGAAATACTTTTTAAAACAAATAACTGTCATTAATTATCAAGCATAAATCAATATTTTCACATTCCCGTAATAATTACGACCAATTTACGTAAATTATTATTTTACAATCAATATAAATATTTAATAAATCCGGTAAAATTAATTATCATTTAGTTCGAAAAGTATTTGAAATACATTTTTATTGAATGAATGCCCAACCCTGAGTCAATCACAAGATAAAATCGCTTCGAGTGTGAACATAACGATTTTTATAATAAACGTTTGCCAAACACGAAGAAGCAGAAGAAGAAGAAGAAGAAGAAGAAGAAGAAGAATCGTAGTTCGAGGACCCCCCAAAAGGAGGGCGGCCTAAGACAAATTCCGATCACGTGACCGATTACTCGTCCCGATTTTCCGTCGAAATTTCGTGCCTACAAGAGTTCGCTACCTTTTCATCCGGGCTCCCTGACTCTTTGGAAAAAAATGTTGCCAATAAAATGGTGAACATTTTTTCTTAAAATTATTTCGAGTTAGGTTTTTAGACATGTTTCTATCTTTTTCTTTTTTTTCATTTCACCGGTAGGCGAAAGTAAAAGTTGTTTATCGTTTGGTCGACGAGCTAGTGCCACAACGAATATGAGCTTGTATACGAACGAACTCGAGTATGTATTTACGACGGACGATACACACACACACACATATATACATGTATATATCGACGCCAAATTCGAGAATGTGAGACACGTGTATTAATTTCTCGGACGGCTCGTAAAACCGGGTTTTACGATTCGAACGTGGGATATGATATGCGGTAACTTTTGCGCAGGATATTTGCCGACCGGCACGGCAGGACGATGAGCCCCGCGCGAAGGACGTGAAACCAAGGACCAAACGATTGCAGCTTGCACGCATGGTGGACGTTGCACGTTGCAGCGACCAACCGGGTGAAGGGGGAAGGGTAGAGGGGCGAGGGGGAAAGGGGGGTATATAACACAGTTTCGTACGCGGACAGGTTACACGGCGACGTCCTCACGGTGACTCGGCCGACGTGGTTATGCGCTCGTTGTGAGCGGCGCACGAGACGCCGGAAAGCGAGCGAGACAAGGATGAAGATACACGCGAGCACGCGAGATGAGACCTGTGGGGTGTAAGATCGGTCGGTCGAACGTGCAACAAGGCCCACGACGACGACGACGACGAAGACGATTCAGCGAAACAGAGACGGAAAATATCGTAATATTTTGTCGCGATCATTGCTTTCTCCGTCGGTTATTTCGCCTCTTCTCGCAAAATTATTTTTTACCAAAGTGACTTTGTCACAGCGTTATAACACGCTATAACATATCAGTTTTACGATAATGGCTCTCGACTGTAACGTCCGAAAAAAAAATATTTTGAAAAAAAAAACGAAATCTATGTTTCAATAAGATATATGTTGATTCGTTTAATTAGATACTTGATTAGGCCTTCGAATTAATTTTGGGTGGTCCCACGGTTGTGCGACCGTGTGTCGCGATCGGGTCTTAATCGGGTCAACTGTGTGTTTGGATCTTCGTTATCCGTAAATTCACGAATTATTCACAAAAAAAAAAAAAAACACCACAACGTGCGAGCATCACGAATTGATGTATAAATTCTTATTGACTCTTGACGATATTCGAGCTGAACGCTTATTTGAATTATTTATTCACGAGTATATATATATATATATATATATATATATATATATATATATATATGCACGACTCTTAATTATCAGTTGGGCCTGTCGTGATATATGCGTTTGTAACGGGGAATTTCGGAGAGGGGGCAGTGGAGGAGGCAGGGGGAGGAGGGGGGAGAATTTATCGAGATGGATGAGCACACCGCGGCAGACATGGAGAAGCACAAAAATGCTTGCACACGAAATCATCGTTTCACTTCGCTCCCGGTGTGTCCCGTTTCACGGGGCTCTTTGCAGCCTCTTTTAAATTTTACGATACCAATTACCGGTCGCTGCCGTACTTACGAACGAGGAAGAAAGACGGAGTGATGGGTACCGCGAGCCAGAGAGAGAGAGAGAGAGAAAGAGAGAACGAGAATACACCACCAAGTCTTGTATTTCGTGGGGTGGGGAGGGGGACAAAGTGTGAGGGGATGATCGGAGGCTGCCGTCGAGCCAAGAGAGTAACTTCACTCGCGGATACTCTCGAGTACCCGAAGAAGACAGCGACGGTCCCGTTACGTTACAAGAGCTTCTCCTGGCTGCTTGCACGTTGCACGTTGCACAACGAAATGTAACGAGAGACGTTTGAGCGCGCACAACCAATCATCCACTTGTTCTTCTCGCCCGAGAGAGCCCATCGACGTTGATGCATCGGATTCACGGAGAATAGACGGATATTCGGTTGGGGCTGACTCCGGTAGACGCCTTTTAGTAGCGTTGACCATACGGCCATGGACACTGTGGAGAATAGACAGAAGGAGACCAAGCTAGGGAGCCTAGAGGACAGGAGAATCAACTTGACCGGATTTGGCTTCAAAATCGATCATAAAAACTTGAACAGGGTTCGTAGTTAGCGCCGAGCGTAGCGCTGGCATCGTCAACGGGTAATGTAATATATATCTGTCATCGTAGGCATCGGAATATCTGTGTATTATATATATCCATGAATGGGACGTCGTAGGACGTTAGCTCGAGAATCACCTACTAGCGTCTAACAGCGGCGCTGACATCGGTAACAAGCTCTTGGTTACGGTAACGATGCGCCACTTTTTTGGCCATATTTATTACCTTTGTAAGTTGGTTGCTTTGGTCGGATTATTATTATATTTTTTCGTTTTATGATGTTTATAACGTACTTTGACGAATCGACTTTGTTGTAGATGTAATTTCGTAGGAGAGCGAGAACCCTACTTTATTACCGATATCATTTTTTTTCGGTTTTCTATATTTTTTTCAAAATACATTAATTGCTCAGTTAATTCGTGAGAATTAATGAAGCATATTTATTACCCACAATCTTTGCTACACTAACTTCATTAAATCAGAGCACATTTTTGTCGGAAGTCACAGTGCAATGGGTATTTTTTAATTGCGGCGCTCCAATCGGTGCGCTAAAAGATGACCGATGGGTAATACGTCAACCACTGCGCACAACCTCATGAACTTAAGTAAAAATAAGCAATTGGTTTGAAACTATTCGAACAATCGTGAAGCTATATTACCGAACGAGAGAAATATCTAACATAAGTCAAGGTTTCCATGTGTAAGTAATAGTAGTCTTATGATTTGGAAATTCTTACAACTCCTGAAAGGGGTAAGTCGAAAGGTAAAATTGTTTCAAGTGTACAGCTTACGATAAATGTTTCGTTTTCCAGGCGTAGTGATAATTAAAAATCACTAACAGTGATGTTCAATGGAATCTCAACTATGTCCTTTAAAGCTTGAAGAAAACAATCTGGCAAAGCCAATGGTATCAACGGAATGAACAGATATGTCTTTTACTTAGACGAACCAAGCATGTGCTTCCAACAAAAATCTCCTCACTTTCAGTGAAGTACGTACACAGCAGTTTGGTCTCATTATTATCCTCCATGCATCGATTCTTCGTCTCGTCAAAGTGGGAATAAAATTTAACGCACTCGGTGAAACACATTTCCACATTGCTCGATGGAAAAAAATTCTGAAAGATTTTATTTCGCATCGCATGGTCTTCCGAGACCATTTTGTGGAACTTGTTGGGATGTGTCGCTGTTTTCGCATTATGGTTCTCGCGAGTTGTCGACTATTCTTTTTTTCTTCCTTTTCGACCGACCTTTTCCTTCGTATTCTCACATTCGAAACGATCGGTTAATATCCGCTTGCCGAACGTTCGTTGCAGATGTTACGAAAGTTTATCGCCGCTTCGGACGTTACGGCAGTCGGGAAATGAGCTGTTCGCACTCGAAGCACGAGCAACACGACGTTCAAACTACGAACGGGTGGCACACGATACGGCATTGCATCTGTTCTTATTGTTTTTCAAGCTTTTACTCTCCTATCGTTCGTATTCTCATCGATAAACCGCTTGCGCTCTCGTTTCTAGTTTTTTTTCCTTCAATTTTCTTATGTAATTTTTAGAATATTCGTTGTTCTTTTGCCAGTATCGTTATGCATATTCCTCAAGTGTCATGTAGATTCTCTTTTTGGGCCTGAGATTTTTCAGTGCCATTTTATTTCCGTATTTTTGGCACGTTGAAAATCTCATTTTTTGTCTGAAGCTGCGATGAATTCATCATTCGTTTCTCTTGTTCTCTCTCTCTCTCTCTCAACACAAATTTCGTCTTTTCATATATTATTATTATTCCATCATATATTATCTCTTATGTTATTTTATATTTTTGGATGTAGCATTCTCTTTTTTTCTTAATATTTTTTTTTTAATTTTTATACCGCAAAATAATTCCATAATTCAATTATCAATTCTAATCAAGTCCGAACCCATTGTTATGCCCGTGTATTCATGTTGGCATCTCTCTCATTCGATCTCTCTTTCTTGCTATACCTGCATCTCAACCTTTTTTTTCGTTCAATCCGCTTCATAACTCAGATAATTTCGAAATGAGTTCACAGCATTTGGTTGCGAGAGCCCGTGAGTTCGAGCCAATGCGGTGCTGTCTTGTCTGATCAAACGATGGACTCGAGGAGCTCGGATCCGATCGGGATCCTTTCGAAATCGAGATCGCGGACTTTTGCTCGGTCCCCCCAGTGCGGGGTCGTAACCCCGTGGCGAGTATCGGCACCGACACCCGGGGGATCCAAGTTGTGTACTACTGATCTATACGCTGCTACCCACTTAACTACCTCTGGGATTGAGGCAGGGAGGTGCCGCCGGCTCTCTTACCCAATGCCTCCGGGCCTTTCCAACTGATCACAAGGAATGGACGTGAACCAGAAAGAGAAAGAGCCCGAGGTAGCAGATGCTGTCTATACATGTATAGCAGCATATACATCATCATTTCTTGCGATTTCGTGATCGCCAATGATCCGTTTTGAACATCCTGGACGTCCGTAGGACAAGAAACGATTATGCATTCCAGATGGCTGGACATTCCCACGATTGGGAATTGGACAGTTTTCCAAAAAGGCCATCCGATCCGTTAGGCGATGTGTGTCAAAAGTTGCGGAACGTTTTTGACACCGGGAGTAGATGGTTAGACACTGGTCGGATCTATGGTGGAAACATTGTGCACGTTCCTGTAACAGCGCGCAGTTTGTTCGTTGATTCAGTTCGTTGGCACCTCGGCAAAGTCGATTGCCGTGTTTTTGACCCTCGTCACGAAATGTCGATCGAGGAAAAGGGCAAACGTTGAATTTTGTTCGTTCGCATCGGGTCAGACAGTCACCGGGTCACTATTGCCTGGCCGTCATGAAGCGTTTGATAAAACCGATCATCCGGATTGGTCCACAATGTCGAGACCAAGGCAGCTGGTCACCTTCTCCATGACAATTCGCCGGTTCACAAATCCATCGTTATGCGCAACTTTTTGGCCACCCATAATCTGTCCTACTCTTCGGATCTGTCAACGTGTGATTATTCCCCGTTTCCGAAGATCAAACTGCAGATGAAAAGCCAGTTTTTCGACGATATTCATTTCATCCAGAGGGCTGTAAACCACGTTCTTATCAGCGTTTCGACAGAGGAGTACGCAAAACTCTTTATCGAAGTCCTTAAACCGATGCGATGCATGTGTTCCATCGGAAGGTCTGTTTCACGAGATCACGATTGTCTCAATCATCAGCCAATCCTAAAAAAAAAAAACAACTCCAATACACACCACGCCTTTCTCCACAGTTCCCACTTTCGAAAACCCAATCATTCCAATCCGCCATTACAATCACGAAACGATTCTGCAATTACGCATACCGAATGCACGAAGACTTCGCATAACCTAAAAAACAAAAAAAAACCTCGTAAACCAGCAATCCTCGATAGTCGTGATTAGTTTGGCCCATCTAATTTCGTAAATAAAAGGTGTCGTGCAGGACGAGAATCCGTGGTCCGACCTGTTTTGCGAGAGAATTTCGTTACCACCTGTGTGTATAAAACATTTGGTATATGGCGTATATCTGCCTATCCGGTAAAAATTCTTGTAGCGCGCGGAGTGTATTTCTTCGGGGGTCCGTGTGGCGATCGAGGAAACCGGTATTCGAACAGCACACAACATCCACAACCCACACACACACACACACATGCATAAATACTAGCGGCGAAAGAGGAGGGGGGTGGGGGGATAAAGGCAAAGTCCTCTCGCTCGCTCGCTTGGCGGCCTAATAATTAGGCTCCGATCGGACTCGTAAAAGTTTGGCTAGAGGTTGCCCGCGCGCTCCCTCTGCCGTCGACCGCCCCGGTTATATATATATACATACATATACATACATATATACACTATATACATATATATACGTTATCTGTTGTACCGTCTGGGGACCACTCGTCATCGTCTTCGTCGCGCAGTTGCCCTCCCGATAGCTTCGAATCCTCGCCGACGAAAGATCCTGAGAGAACGTCTGAAATTCGGTTCTTTATCTTGTTCCCGCGTCTCCTTGCGACCTCGACGTTCCTGCGGTGTACCGAACATATATACAAACACACACACACACACACGCAGATAATAGTATCGTAACAGTATATATAGCCAACAGAGGTATATCGCACCCTCGACCATGCCTGGCATGGGCTTCCCTCATCGACTACCGGCTCTGATAAATGCAATTAATTATCCGAAACCCTCTTCCCACTCTTTCTTTCTTTCTCCTTCTACCTCTCTGTCTCTCTCGCCCTCCTATTCTCGATCTATTCATTCCGCCTTGTTCTAAATGGATTTATTAATTGTCTCGCTATTTCGAGAAATCGAGCTGGGCCGCCGCGGTCGCGGAGTTGGTCCACAGCCGCGAGAACCCACCGGCCGCCGGTAACATAGCCCGAAGGACGGCGAACGCGATCGCACTCCATACATTCACACCGGAATCTTCGAACGCGATATCTACCTCGGTGCCCCGTCCACGCGCAGCGGCCTCTCTCGCCGGGCTCCCGCCAAACTCAAACGAAAAAGAATTCTCTTCTCGTTTGCGAATTCCACGGATCCTCACCTCCGACGTTCACGATCCGATCTTTGTTTAACGACGATCTTCGGCTTCAACGGGTATGCGTGCCAGACGTTTGCCTGTGTGAGTGTGTGTGTGTGTGTGTGTGTATATATATGTATATATATATGATACATACATACATATAAATGTAGATAGTTGCAGTGAGAATTGACTGTGGCTTTGTGTAACAGACGAATTCTTGCGGTGGATGTGCCGAAGCGGAAGCACGGGGGGAGGAGGGGAGGGATGGACCGCGCAATATAACACGCACGAATCTCTTTGAATTGTTCACGACCGACGATGCCGATGATCCGACCTCACCCAATGTTAATTACGATTATAACGATCTCGTTCCCATCGAGAAATCCATGTATGCTTGCCTAATGCAATCAATTACAATTATTTAATATCCATTAGACAACCGGAACGCCATAGAAGTATTCCACGGCAACTTTATTCCTGAATTCCAGGATGAAAACCAAAATTTTAGAACCTTGGCTCAGCTTGGTCCGACGCTTCGTTCAAGTTATTCAGAAATAAAAATCATATAATTTTTATTGTATGCAACTTTTAATTTTCAATTTTTAATCGTCAATGAATAATTGTTGCATGGGTTAAACACATAGCGCGTGCAAAAACAAAGAGAAAGCACATGGTATCGTTCACCTTATCACTAACCGTTGTTGAGATATATATCGATTTGAATAACCAAATACCATCAATGAATGCAAAACTTCATTTCAAAGTATCTCAATAGCGGTAGCTTGGAATCCAAAACGCTTATATACGGGTCTTTTCATTTTTTACATATATCTTTGTGAAGAATGGCGGGGCAAAAATGTTTAGTCGACCGTTCAAAGATGGCTGAGTTGCCGTGGAATACCTCATACATATAGATATATATATGCACGTCTATCGTGACGATTGAACCGTGTATGTGTGAGATCCAATACATAGACACACACACTCACACACATACACGAAATATAATCGAACACGATGAAACACACGGACTCGAAAATCTTGCCGACTCTCTCGAGAATTAATGGTTCGTTCGATGGGAAACGAATTTATTAATAATCCCGAACTTCCGTTCTGCGAGTCTCCAGATTATTATAGGGTTCCACATACACACACACACACACACACACACACACACACATATATATATATATATATATATATATATATATATATATGTATTTGCGGTTGCACCACATAACCGAATGATGATCGAGAGACCGCCGGATCGCAAAAGGTCACCCCGATCGGTCTCCGCACGCTATTACAAACTCGCGTAGAGCCCATCTCTCGGATACATATATTTATTATAATAATGTCGGACCGGAGCGTCAGGCTCGCGCCTGAGCGCCTGCGCGCGCGGAACCCACGGGGCAACCGAGCGACAAACCAAAGAAACTGAAACAGGTTTCCATTCGTTTCGACAACTATACGAACGACAACGTCTCTTCGCGTTCGCACACTCGGACATTTGTCTTTCATTTATATATATATATATATATATATATATATATATATATAAATGTAACTTTACGCATATCATTCTCTCTCGTGTCTACGTCTCTCGTCGGACAAGACCGACGAAGAGAGAGACAGAGACAGAGACAGAAAGAGCCCACGGAATTTGGATCGTTTTGTTCTAATCTGATCTCCGTTTAACGATCTCTGCGTGGTGCCAAACCGGTGCCCGCGTCTTTCTCTCTCGTTTATCTCGTAGAGAGACTTCTCCACATAGCTTCGAGACTGCGCGGGCTTTGGCTTTGAGACAACTTTTCGGAACGTCCGAGCCGGTGAGAAGGGACTGCGAGGGTACCGGGACAAGTCAAGTCCCCGGGGTCCCTTTCAGAACTCTGACGGATTAAACCCGCAGCGCCGATAGAACGGGAGAAAGATTTTTAAGAATAAGATACAAATAACCACACGTACGTCCAGTTTCGTCCGAAACGATCAATCTTCCTACAATTTATAAATATATATATATCTATATATCATTTTATCGTTTTTTCGTTTCTATCATTCAATGCATTCCACCCCGTGGCTACATTATTCCGTCACAATGGAACCTTGTTGCCACGTGATGGCAAACAATCAATCGATTTGCAATCATCCCTTCACCCAACTATAGTAATGTATTTATAGCAATGAAAAATGATACAAAGCAGTGTAGTCGATCACGAAATTTTTGTGGAATGTACCTACCAATTAGTGGAGTCTGTATTTTTCGTTACGAATACATAACGTCGTCGAGGGTTCCCGTCCGTGACGACGGTCGATTACGTCATAAATTTATTCACACGATAATATCGAATGTTGTGGAGAATTTATCGGTTTGTGAGCTTATTTATCGGTTATACTCGTCGTATGTTATATATATATATATATATATATATATATATATATATATATATCTATATATACATGTATATATTACCGAATGGCGATTGTCAGTATCACGCAATGTTTCTTTCGTTTTAAAATCGGATATCCGTTTAACGATCATCGAGCTCGCCACATGGTGCCGAACCCGTACGAGAGAGTCCATCATTATTCCACTCCCTCCTTCTTCATCCATCGTTCTGTCTTCGACATCGATTATGTACGAAAATGTAGGCGTTCTAAGATGAATTAACCAAAAAGACGATCACTCTGGTATAATAGATTGATAGTAAAAACAAAGTACATCGACTGCCTTCATGGTCTTGTGAATAATATTTCGAACGTGTGTACGACTCGGTGTCTCGCGAGCCACTGCTCGTCTTTTCGAGGATTCCGCACGAGTAAGTATATATAATGTAGCAAAACATTGTTACATTTCTCGGTATTGGGCGACGGTTGGGCCCGCTCGGCACAACGGGCCTCGGGCGTTGTTTACAAACATGACTACGAAAACGTTGATTCTAAGAAAATCAAATTGAATTGTACAAAGTGAAAAAAAAAATAATAACGTTAGACGTGAATATGTGACGTATATGATGTTGCTGTGGATGTGAACAATTGTCGTATCAGCGGTTCTTTCCGAGTTGCTCGTCATTCGGTTTCCGAATGACTCATGAATTTTCATCTTTCACGTATAGAATGCATCGCCTATATACGTATATACAGTCTTGTTGGTCGCTCATTTGCTCGGGCGCACGACGAAGCTTCACGGTCCGGTCGAGCGAAGTTCAGTGAAGTTCACTCGACGCGAAAGCAACTGCTCGCGGGAAGCGCGTGTTGAAGCCCGTGAGCGCGCGCGCGCGCGAGTAGATGTGGGTCCTCTCGCGTTGATCTCGGTACAACAGCAAGCTCATCGTATACACACTTTTGCCGGACGAGAGACGAGAGAGATCTTTCGGAGTGTCCGCACCACCAGGCTCGAGCCTCCCAGAGCGCGCTCGCGGGCGCTCGCGCGCGGATATCTCCCTCTCCGGATGAGCGGCGGTTCAACGTACTCGTATAATGACCACAAACGAACGCGAACCCGAAGAACCAGAGAGGATAGTGGATTACCGGAGGAGCCGAGAAGCGAAGCAGCAATAAACCGGCAACGATGAGGAGAGGCCCAGACTGTTGGCGAGTTCGTGGTGTGCTGAATGCGGTCACGTAGAGGGCTGCAGCAGAGGGATCTTCTTCTTCGGGTTTGAACCGCTTATTCTTTTCATGTGGGAAACGCCGAAATTTACAACGGGCCCGTGACTTGGCCTGTATAGTGGGCTACCGATGATCGACCGAGTATGGTTAATCAGTTTCAGGACGTCCACTGATTGACTTCTGAAAATTCGTGCCCATTTAATGACGGACGATGATGTTGTCAATTCTTCGTCAGCATCCTATTGTGGCTACAATGGCATGAGAACACTGCACCCATGTTCGATGCCTACCGATTCTCTTGCAATAACCAAAACTTGCAATTTGCTTTATTGCGAAATTTAGTAACTGGCAACTGCGGTCGGATTATCGGGCTGAAAAAGAAATAAATAATGGGCCGTTGACCGTCATGGATAATAGTGCCTGAATTGGAAGCAGCAACCGGCTTAGAATTGGCAAGATTGTTCGGACCAATGATATTTCCATAAATGGGCGAACATCAAATACCAGTGCTGGATCCAAGTTATCATCCCATTCCAAGTTAGCTTCCCATGACTGAATCTACGATGTTTGCCAGTATTGCCCCCATTACCGAGAACTCGGTTGCCATAGAGATCCCAATATCCCGCCAGTTGTGCACTCCCACACGAGTTGTGGCATCATCTACGACATACCGGAGCGGAAAAACTCCGAGATTAGTTCGTGCCACCCGCTGCCTCACTCGGATACGCACGAACGTTCGATACTCGGTGTGAGAATAGATTGAAAAAAGTGGCGGGTTTCGAATTGCAAGAAGATTCGATCCTTCCACGGAATATTCCGGTAAAAGAGGGACAACGCGGATCGCGGATCGATGGTGGAAGGAGGACGAACGTACAATGTGAAGGATGATAAAAGCGTGGTTCGAGAACCGCAGCGTATCGGCATCAACGTTTCGACGAGCCGATCGGGATCACGATCCGCGGCTAATCATCCGGGAATCTCGATGACCGCCCCGCGAGCGTAACTAAATAGGGGGAAGACGAGTGTGACCAAAGAGCTCGTGCCAACAGGCGTGACCCTCCCAGCGACAGCCGCAAGTCAGCTCGCCGTGAATTGGCCGATCATTCGCTCGTCTCTTCACGATTCTTCGGTTAAAAGAGCGAAGAGTGAGAAAGAAAACAATTGAAAAAAAAAAAAAAAACGTATAGACAAAATGAAGAACCCTCCGTTAGCTGGCTTTAATTATTCTCGAGATCTCAGCTTCTCCGATCGATCCAGCGCTCAGTCCTTTTTTTTACGACAACAAGTAAATCGTGGTTCGTCTTTACTGCTGTGGTACAGTTTTTCCAGATTTGCTAATGTTCTGTCATCCATTTTGCAGAGATCGTTCTTTAAGATGAAAAATACTGAAACACTGCTACTTAAGCCTGATCCTAACGTAACGATTTGTCCTCAATGTTGCAGGATTAAAAAAGACTGAGGAAGAGACGCAAATCGTAAGGCTACACTACTTAAATTTTCGCTCAGACTTTGGTTCAGTCGTTTGCTCAGTGGCTTCGAAATAGTTATAGAGGAATAACTGTCAAGCCTGGTCTGCAAGCAACTCTTTGTCGTCAGACTTGCATTATCATGTCGTCATTGTCGAGCAAAACATTACATGCGGATAGCAAGCTGGAACGATGGCAAAGAATATGAAGAAAAGACTGATACTATGCTCAGTCTTTTTCGACCATGCAAGGCTGACGACAACATGTTACGAGTAGATCAGACTTAAATCTGATGCCATTTACTTTCGCTACTACACGAGTTAACTCTTCGTCTTATTGATAAATATAATAAAACAAATCTATCTTTAAAATCTAGTTCTTCATTGTACGTCCACTACCAAGAGGATGAGCGAGATTCAATCATCACCCAAACTAATCAAGACACCATACAAACCACTAGAAACACCAGTTGCAACCTCCCAGCGTGGCGTCACACATGTAAACAAAGATCCAGCCCATCACTCTTTTGCAAGTTTTCCAAACCTCATGCAGTTCATGAAAAACGTTCGACTTGCCGTCCACATGTGATGTTTTCTTTTGCAAATCTGGCATTATCATAGAAAACTCACGAAAAAACATTACATGTGGACAAGGCTTAAGTTCATGCGCTACATTGGTGGCCGGCTATAAATTTTTCCAGGATAATGGCCATTCAAACAAGAGAATTTTGTAATCACGACTAATTTTTACGTGAGGGATAAATCGAAAAGCGAAAAAAAAGACACAATTTAATAAAGAGAAAGCGGTGGCGATCTTTTTCGAATCGTGATTGATTCAACGGTCAATGGTTCCACTCGCTCTTCAGACTGGTGCACATCCGGGACTCGAGCCGATGTCCATAATTCGTGCACGCTCTATCTTTCCCGAAAAAAATTCCGTCGGTAATGAAAAAAAAAAAAAAAAAGACAAAAGTCAACGATCCACCGGTATTATTTACTTCATCTGTCTCGTGGCAATGAGTTTTCTAGCTTTGTCCTACGAACGCCAGAATGTTTGGTGTTACATAAACTTTCAACGAATCTCTGGTTCACGAAATTATACTAACGAGAATGAAGTAAACATCGTGGCTTCGTTAATTCAAGATAAATGCAGCCTCGGAGCGATAACATTCTCGGATCTGTGACTATGATATTACTCGAGATATGTATCTTTCTTTCCCTCTCTCTCTTGGAGTGTGGAGAAGAAATAACGCGTATGATGATACTCGCCGAGACGACTTTCATAATGCCCCAACATCATCGGACACTGTAACCACAGTCACACACGAGTCTCTGTTATATTATCGCGTTCTTTCTATTTTCTTCGCCGTCGCGGCGTCTCGCCAGGGTCTCGTCCTTCGACCGAGAACTCGTCCCCTGCCCCGCACGTTCCTCCCCGAGAGCGATCGTAGATTCTAGTGCGAACACGCCACGCACAAGACCTTCGATGATTCATTGCGATCTTCGTGGATGTGCCATCAACGAACTAGCGCGAGATATTTCGTTCTATAATGACAGGACAAAAAAAAAACACGATCGAGAGCTCGATGTATAGCGACCGTGATATCTGTAACTGTAAACGACCGTCGAAATGGTCGAATGAAAAAAAAATTGACGTTTTTTTTTGTCGTGCCAAACCTCGCAGACGAAATAGATGTAGGTATATCGATAGTCGTTGTTACATTTTTTTATTGTTTAATTTTTTTATTTTTCTAAGGTTCAACGATGTTGCACGTGTTTCTAGGGTTTTTTTTCTTACGATTTGAATAATCAAATCCATTTTTCATTTGGTCGATTTTGAGTATATTGTTAGAGAAATAAATTCATCCAAAATATTCATAATCATCGCGGAAATAGAGAAAAAATTCATTGCCTCATAATAATATTTGTTGTTTTATGTGAAAAATATTTTGATTGCACGTTGATTGAAAAAATGCCCTCTGATTCGATGTAGTTTCTCATTTGTCGTCCCAAGATCCGCTACTAACATTGATGCACGAAAAGTCATCGTTCAATCTTGCATCATTCAAATTTGCATTTTTCAAAATTGCATTTATCATTCAAATTTTATCAACGACGTTCCATATATTTCTAGTTAAAAAAAAAAACAAAATTTTAACAATTTTAAGAATCCAACTACTCGTTGTTTTCCGTTTGGTCGACTTCGATGTGCATTCCCGATAATTTAATTGTTCAAACATTTTTTTTTTATCTAATTCTTTAAATGAAATATTTACAATCGGTTCGCACGAAGATGTAATGTAAAGTTTCTCATTGGTGGAACAACCGTGTGAATTATTACCAAGAATCCGCGAAGAATTCTGCGTCTCATTGATGATTGAGGTCGAGGATAACGCTTGCGGGACAATATCCGTCGTACCTCGATTTTCCGAGTTTTCAAACGCGCGAACATGATTTTAAAATGTCTATCAATCGTGTCAATGCGGTGGCACACGTTTGATATAATAATATTTTCCGCCATCGAGTTGGAATCTTCGATTAACGATCGTTCGCGGAGAACCCGAGGCTCCACGAGGCTCCTCATTACGTTATTGCCGTTTATTGGGTGTCAATTTCTCATGAGATCTTCGCCTCGTAGAGCCCGGCTTTATCGGTGCGTAATATAACAATTTGCTCGCTTATTGTGTGTGTGTGTGTGTGTGTGCCGAGACGATGACTTCACGGTCAGAAGTGAACGGTGGGAGAGGAGGGGTGGGAGGGGGGGGGAGAGTTCGTTTCTTTCTCACACACCGCTTCGCAACAGGTTCTTTTCAGATTGCTCATTGACCGAGAGGTTGCTTTTTCCTCGACGATCCGGTTGGCTCCTGTTGCGCTTATGCGCTCGATCTTTCTCGCATTCGAAGGGTCCACTGCCGTGAACCACGTACCAAGCCCCGAGACCCGCAACACAGTCTCGAAGATTCGGCTGGGTGCACGATGATTGGCTGAGTATGGTTAACCAGTTCTGGGACGTTTGCCGGTTAAGAAGTAACGCCACTGCGGAATTTTCGAAAAATTGAAACATATCTTTTTTTTGGCTCAAGTTTGGCTTAGATAGTGCTTTATGGCCTCACAAACCGGGACCATAGGTTTTATGGGTGGGGGTACGATTTTCAAATGCCTATTTCAAGTACCTGCTATATGGCCATGCTCTAAGTTCGGATCAATGTGTTTTTGTGCGTCGCCACACTGATCTTACTTCTGGAAATAATTTGAGGGGCAAATTATCTGGGGGATTCTGGGATATACAAAGAGGAAGTAGAGCAGAAGCATTAATGCTTAACTAATACTAATGCATTTTAATGCTCAACAATGGAAAATTTTTATCAAAGAAATGCTGCATTTAATTCGTATAATCATTATTTGCATGTTTCCATAGTCATGTCGTTTTTCCCGCAGAATCTCTTCTTGTTCCAGATAATTACATTGATCTCTCATTCTCAATGAATTTCACTTCAACTTCTTGCTTCATCCCATCCGTCCCTAATTCTTAATTTCCAGTTCAACCATTTTATTTCCAATAATTCAACATTGATCCGACCGTGACTCGTGCCCTACATGACGTTCTCGATTCTAGAACCCTAACGAAAAGAAAAATTTTCATCCTCACAAACGGCTCTTCCTCCTTCATTTCCATACGCAATTCCCTCGTTCGAGTGATTCGATCGGCAAACTTCTGAGTTACTCGCGGTGTGCTGTCGTTGTTGCCGCGGTTGAATGGCAATACGCGCGCGCGAGCGACACACACACACACACACACACACGCGCGGTAAGGGTAACTACGACGTCGAGGAATTATCCTCCGGTGTTCGATGGTGGCCGAAGAAGACGAATAAGAGAATGAGGAAAGGTACGAAGACGAGAAGATTCGACTGTGCAACGAGAGAACGAAGATCTAACAAAGTGGGATAAAGAGAGAAAGAGAAAAAGAGAACGAGAGAGTGAAGAAGAGAATGGGAAGCGAGCGGTTGGTCCGATATCTCGTGATGTCGGAGAGTTCTCTTCGGCATCGGGCGTCGCAGCATAAAGCAGCTCAACACACTCGACTCTCGGTCGGTCGGAAACCCGAAGGAGAGTGGAGATGCCGGTAAGGGCCGATGGACCACCTACCGTTTCTGATCCGATCTCAAGCAACGCTCGTTCACGTGCGTCCGCGTCGTCGTTCTCGTCGTCGTCGTCGTCTTTCCTCTCGTTCAATTTATATATATATATACATGTTCAATCCTCTCCGTGTCGCTTCGTTCCTTCGTCAATTCGTTCGCGAAGATTCGTCCGATTCTCGTTCGTCTTGCTTCGGAAACTTTGCTTTCGCATTTGCACGAAATTCGCTTCTACGTTGCCATCAATAACGCTTGTGGTATCTAATTAATCACAAATTATCTGGATCCTCACAGACCTCGAACGGTAATAAAAGGTCTGACAGTCTTGTAACGTGATGTTCTTGGGTTCGATGGAGTAATAATTCATTTGGCACTGCCCAAGTAAAAAAATCATATATAGTCTATATATATATATGGGATTTTACATATACCGTTTATATATAGACGACATATAGTTTATATATCGTTTGTGTATAGTCGATATATAAACTATAAATGCCCAATGCCATATATAGTTTATATATAATTTTTTTACTTGGGTGGCGACGATCTAGGCAGGACGTTGGGGAAAAGATGGGATACCCTAACGAATCGAAGTCGTCATTAGGATGCTATCGAATGCATAGATGTAATAATACGGCGTGTTAGTGGGAAAATAAATTTCCCGACTAGGTATCCATGAGTCAGTCGCTCACTCGGATGTTTATTCGTTTGGGCTTGTTTTACCGTTTGTCCAAATTACCCTATTTTTCATGTTTTTGGGACACCCATTTGGGAAAAGTTAGAAATCACAACAGGCCCGAGATTCGGCCTGTACATGGGCTACCGATAATGGGCAGAGTAGAGTTAACCAGTCCTGGAACGTTCACCGATTAACTCCCGAAAAACCGTCACTATTTAATGATCCTACGTCTGTCTCTGAAGTCCCGACGCAGGGCCATGTATGTCGACACGGTAGTGTTGTCATGAATTTTCGTGAACGTGCAGTTATGACCTCTATATGATAACACAACACAAGCCGACAAAAACAAAGTCAAGACAAGTGAGAATCGATTCTTATGGGTTTTTTCTTCGTAGAATACGGATCTGGTTTCAGAAATATCGGATTGGCTCCATTTTACTGGAGGAACAGGCCCCAAGGGTCTGCCTGATAATAAATAAAAAAAATCTCGTTATAATTCTACAAAATAATGTTTTATTGATAGTCGATTGAAAAGTGCTCTAAAATCCTACTCGCTTACTGTCATTGTTACGTCCCGATTAGGAATATCTTTCGAACAAGACGTTTTGCCCGGATCCCAAAAAGCCCCGGAGGTCACAACGGTCATCCATTAAACGTTGAACTCCAGACATCATTCAATTTCCGTCAATCAACTTGTTATATATTTGCAATACAAATTGTCCAAGTGACAGTTAGTACGAATATAGATTTAACGATAACCGAACTTTACCAACGATCGCCACAGGCGCTCCTTCATCAAAATCACGACGATGCTCTTGCCCAGACTCCCATTTATCTCTTATTTCATTTCGTCTTTACCTTTCTCTTGTCTCCTCATTCTCACTCGAATACCCACACAATCACCGTCTTTCCGAGACAATTATCGTGTGTATTTACTCGATTTCATTGTGTCGAATTGGGCCCCCTCGACTCGGACGATTCAATGCCGGACATTAGCGGGATCCTCGTAAGAACGAGACGGACCGCGGGCTTCGCTGCTGGTACTGATCAGTCGTTTGAATCGGTCCTCATGGGTGAGATAATGATGGAGATTCATTGCAACCCGTGAATCTATCGCAACGAAATTTTCTCGTCTCGTCGCGGGGGCTCTGTTCGGGCTTTCATGTCACCAAACGAATCACCATTCACCAAACCACTCGCTACTGTCATTGTTGGCCCGGTTGTTCTTTCTCATGTGGGATCATTGGGGTTGCGACTCCCTCGAACAAACCACACGGAATCGAGCCGGTCCCATATGCTTCCTTTCGTAAGAATGCGACTCGGTTTCGTCCGTTTCTCGGTTCATTTACGACCGTAATCCCATGACTCGACAGATTTTTCTTTTATTTTTATACGAAGAACAATAATAATTATAACACGACAGAAAATAATAATTAGTGAAAGAAAAAAAATAATAATCACGATAATAATAATGTGCATATACTGGGTGTCCTATTTCAATGTCACACCTGATTTATCTCGAGAAATACTACTTCGATTAAGTATTGATTATAATAAAAGTCGAAGGGTTCGAAGGGGGAGGTAGAAAAAAAAATGTTTTTGGTCCAATATTCAAAATGGAGCTTTTACGGTGGCTGACACATCTTTCTGTAACGCAACCATGCGTTTTTTTCTATCCACCAAAAAAATTGTCATGACAAAACTAACAACTCTCGTAGGAAATGAGAAACGAATTCATGAAAGACCTTTACAGGAAAACTCGATGTGGTGTGGGTAGCTGGGAGGATTTGAGAAATTTAGCAACGCGAGACGAAAATGGCACGAGTAATCGGAAAGGAGTCGATAATAACGCGAGGCAATGAGAATGGAACGATAATACGCGAAAATGATTACGCCATAACAACGTAATGAGAGGATCAGGCTAAGAACGAGAAATGGGCGAGGTGCATAAGTTGTTATTGAATTTCATATTATATTGAATCAAACGAAAAAACCCGAAAGAGAATGCCATGGAAATGAATACTATTAACAATAATAATAACAGTAATAACAATAACGGCAAAAACAACAGTAATAATAATAAAATCACTAATAATTATTATAAAAATAGCAATTATCATAACAATAGTAGTGATTACAATGAAAACAACAACAACAACAACAACAATAATAATAATAAATTGAATATTTTTTTTTCTTTATCGTCAACTACGGCTGAAATATCTTGTAGCAGGTGATCGATAAATTAAACATTTCTGCGACGTTATTATAGAGAAACCGGAGGCGATGATATCTTCGAGGCCATTCCCTTCTTCATTCCGGCATGTGGAATTAAGCCGTAGATATGATTCGTCGCGGTTTGTGATTTCGCCCGGAGAGAAATCCCGGCAAAGCCGGGGACCTTAAGCTGACAATTATGGATTACGTCTCTGTATGGAGTATCGCTTAACATATACACACGTAAGCTTGTGTGCGATAATGGTTACCGCGCCCGGATGAGCCGGACGCGCGCGCGCGCGCACGCCCGCGCGACGAAGACTTCGATGATGATGACAGAGAGCGAGAGAACGGAGACCGGAGATAACAGCGGAAAAAGCGGTGTGAAGAGTCGGTAAAAATATATATATATATTTTTTTTTCGACTCATCCGGCAGTAGATACGACGGTATGAATATACTACACACGTTTTGGTCCGGGGAACCGTGTGTAATTTGTGGCTTATTGGTGACGAGTTCGCGCTCACGTCCACGACATCTTTGTGTATGAATATTATGAATTCAAGAGACCGAAAACTATGCAATCGTTTGGTGGATCGCAGAATAGCTAACGATCTAATTTATTATCGTGTCGATCGGATGTAATAAATAGAATCGGCAGATCGTAAAGAAAACAGAAAAACTTATAAATATTAATATTATATACGAATATCTATATTCTATATATTAGGGTGTATCAAAAAAGGCAAAGTTCTTCAATCGTTAGGGCGTCACTTACATTCAATGTATATATGTATACTATAAGGAAAAATCTGGCGAAAAATGTATCCTAATCGGATTAATTTGAGAGATTCCGAAATCATTAGTTTGCGTTCAATTGATACGGAAAAAAAAATTTCGACCAGTTGAAATCGATTTTTCAGGCGAATCTAAAATTTCGGGGATTGGAGGTAAGTGCGATATATAATAGTTACACGCTCACTTGGAACGAGGAATCATGTGTTGCACAATGGAAAATAAGTTGATAATGTGTTTTATTGCTTTTCAACTTATCCTATGAACAATATTATAGATTTTTTTATTGTGGAACACATGATTCTCGATGTTATTGATATTATTGTGTACGTACAAGCACTCCGGAATGAGCCAGTTTTTTTTTTGCTATAGAAAGCAGCAGTCAAGTATAGGTGGGGGGGGGGGGGGGGGAGGGGACATAATTAAACTTTTTATCCCGAGAATTTTGACGACATTCAGTCAATTCGAGCTTCCACAGTTGTGAGCATACATACAGGAAGAATGAATTTTCGGCGCCTGTCCGGGCGACAGATTATATTCTTTATCAATCAGTCGAAACGGATGCCTACACCGAAGAACCTTATCAGTTTCGTGCCATCCTCTTTCGTTCTATCTACGTTCCGTGAATCAACGTTTCTTTTTTTCGTTAATAATTCATAATTGCACGCATTCTACTTTGTAAACGGCAATTAAGATTGCCTGAGAAAAATTTCAATGCACGGCGAGTGCAAAATTGACTTTTTTTTCGACTAAAAATATTCAAATCACGTCATCATTAGAGTCATTTTTTTTTCCTGGTGCAACATAATAATGATAATTTTTTTTCCAGAGGGCAAAACGAGGCGGCTTTAGGAGGGTATATCTAGCGTGACAGCCCTGAAATTCAATACTTTTTTTGGCTTAACGATCCAAGATTTTTTTCCGAAAAGGCAAAGAAAAAAAAAAAAGAATTGATTTTCTGCTAGTCATACCCCCTTCACTCTCACGATTAACTATGGATAATGATTTCAATTCTCGATTTAAAACTAATGGTATTAATTAGCACGAAATCGAGCCGGATTCGATGACCTTAGCCCCTTCACCCTCGTTACGCGAGTACTATATACATTGGGTTTTTCCCTTTTTCTGCCTCTTCGTATAACAGGATCTTCGGTTCATCGCATTGCACAACTTAAGAATAAAATAAATCAGAAAATTTACAATTTTTCGAATTTATTTCGATATTTTTTTTTAATATATATCGACGAGAATAATGAGAAGCAAAGTATCGGATATCGTTACACGGTATATCCGTTGCGAATAGTGTCCACGTCGGGGCGACGGCAGGGGGGGGGAGGACTTAAGTCGTCCCACGATAAATCATACAACCCGTTCGATATGTGCATATCGTTGTTGCACAAGAGCTCCTGGCACGAAATGTGTGTGTGTGTGTGTATATGTGTGTGTGCGTGCGTGTATGTGTACGGTAGTGCTTATTACGCAGGCGTCTCGTTACGAACGTGATATCGTGTATTGCTTTATCAATATAACGAGGGTAGCGAGCTTTCGTTCCGCCCGCGCGAGCAACTAACTCGCTCGTGTGTATAGATATACACACACACACACACACGAATATACCACTCGTGTGCATCGACGTATTTATATATTTCTCCAACGTAGTTAGCATATTCAGTTGCTGATACCACACGCTGTAACATTGACCATCGTACTCGGTGCAAATACACGCGACAGGTATTTACGAAGATGAAAAAAAAAAAATAAAAAATGAAAAAATTGAAAAAAGAAATTAAGTGGAAAAAAAAAATTGAAAATAGAAACGTTTGTATCTATTGAACCGCTAAATCAATTCTATCGAATACTCACCTGCGAGTGAGTATCCGTGTCGAATTATCTTTTTTTTTTTTCGTATTGTCTTTTTTATCTTGTTTTTTGTTTGCGACACGACACGCGAGAAGATGTTCGAATTGATACGAAGTCGGAACTCTTGGTTCGTGTTTTGAGCCGGGTTTGTTCGTAAATAGGTGGAAACTTTGACGTCATAGTCACAACGGTGCTCTTCAGACGGAGACTAATACTCATGAATCGAAAATGTGTCTGAAAGGAAATGTTATTGGAACTAACGAAATTGAGTGAAATACTATTGGTACCACGGATTGTGGATATACTGAGGTAGCCCATGGGTCGTAGATAATCAGATTATTGAATATAGATGAATATTCAACACGGTTTTAAGATGCTCAAATAACTTACATTTTTTTTAACGAGAGGAGAAAAAAAAAACAAATTCAGCCTAAATGACCGATATGGATTTCAGGATCAGTACTTTGAATTTTAGGACTGATATTTCAAATCTGAAAAACTGTCTGACAAGATTATCCGGAAATAAAAAGAAACCGAAAAACATGGTTAAACATCGGCGTGGAATGACCCATAACCATTTCAAAATCAAACTATAATATTTTTTTTTCATGCACAAAGGTGCCACGGACTCATTGAGATACTTTTTGAATTTTTAAGATGATTTCAAGAGACCCATAAAGCATATTACTAGAGAGTCGAAAAATCCTGTGTATTTCAAAGGAGAAAGTTGAACCCTGCTGGTAATGGCCGTTTTCAAAGATTTCAGGCTGTCAAATTAGGGAACTTCTTTTAAAATTATTTGGAACCAATCTGGGGGGGGGGGGCGGAATCGGCTCAAAGTTCGCCCGAGCCTTTTATAAGGACCAGTCCAATGTAACATTGGGTGACGAATGAACGTGTGGTGGAGCCGTCGATAAACCGTATCGAGAACCGTAGCCTCGATAAAATCGATCCTAAAGTCGGTAGCGACTTATATCGCGCTATCGATGTTCGGGCTCCGATTAATTGGAACGATCGACATCGTGTGTCGCAGAACTCGGTGTGCCGAAGACCATCGGTCCAGAGTTCCCGGGTGTTGCTGCACAACCACATCTCACATTGCAGAAGTATACGATCGACCACACCGAGTCTGAAGATCGGTATTGCATGGCTAGGCTCGTCCGTCGTTCATCGTCCAATACTTCAACAACAATGAAACAACTTGAAACAAAATCGCCGGCAGAAGGGGTGGAATTCGGCACGTGAGCGAGTCCTTGTGCGCAATTACCAGCGCATCGAACGAACCGAGATCCGGAGTTTCGATATTAGTCCTATATTGAACAATTTTTCAACCCTCGTTAAGATAATTTGGGGCTAGACTCGTTTGAACTTGGCGTCCAGCTAACTCTTCCAATCAAAGTGATCTCGTGGAGAACCGGATGTGAATAAGGTCTTCGGAGGACGGCGTATACCGCCTCACTAAACCTAACCTCACTTCTGCAAGTGCTTTGTTGGATTTAATTACACTTACAGTGAGAGACATCGTCGTGTTGGTAAAATCGACAACGAAGAAAGAAGTCCGTTGAAAAAGTTGCCAACGAAAATGAACGACGAAAAAAAAAAAAAAAAAACAATGTCTCAATCAAGAACGGGTCGGTAGTCATCGTGCACTAAAATCTGAGGTCGAAGAAATAATCGAGAAAGTTTATTTGATTGAATAAGAAAATCCTGTCGAGAACAGATCTAACATGGATGAAAAAATAGGAAAGCGAGAAATTAGAAATATTGTCGGGACCTAGTTAGCTTTCTGACTCAGAACTGGTCCAGAATTCAGGAAAATAAGTCGTTGCCCGACTAATACAGAATGAAAATTTCGAAAAGGTAGAGACGCACCGAAAATTGGCATTGTCATTATATCAGACTCTTCGATATCGATCGGTCGATCGATGGATCGTCTCGCTACAAACGGCAAAATCCTTGACCCTAGTGACAATGCTACGAGCTGCCGAAGCCACCCACACGACAACGGCCACAGGATTTAGTCCTCGAATGAGATCCCCAGACGCAAGACCAATTAAATGCGCATGGCGAGTACGCGCATCCACACTCTGGTTCGCTCCATGCAACGCTTTTTTTGGGGTCCGATAGATCCGAAGGACCTTTTGCTCGGCACTGCTTCGTTGTCTCGTTGCGATCTTGATGTCCGCGCGGTGGGTGGCCTCTTTGTGACGTCTTCGGAAGCTTATAATACGGTAACTGTTTATATAGCTATGGACACATTATCAATTGCTTCGCGTGTGCTTCGCATGCACGAAATGACGCGTTTTCGAGGGGGGTCGGACAGAGAATGTTTTTCTTTTTCGTTTTCAAATTTTGCCGACCCATGCAGTGCATGCATTTCATAGGAAGGAATGTTTTGATCTTGATTGATGTGAAATGAAAATTCTGTTTTTTAGAAAACGAGTTTTTTTTCAAAACTTCCACAATCTGTATAGCGAAATAATTCGAACAAAAAAATTTAACGGGAAGATGCCGCTGCATCATTGCCACGAAAAAAAATAAAATTAAACGAAAAAAAGATTGGACAAGAAAATCGCGTTAATCGAATAAATGACACGGTCCCGGTGGTTATATCCCACGCGAGCGGCGACCGTGGCAAATCGCTCGGGAGAATCGCTGCTCTCGCGGTGCCCCGCTCGCGCGCGCGCGAGCGCAGAATCCATGAGCCGCGAGGGAACTCTCTGCGCTCACCGCTGGACCGTAATTGACCGCGTTCTTTCGTCGCTCTGGTACCTCGCGACAATGGTGGCAAAACTCGTGAGCTCGAGGCGAAAGATCGACGCGACAACCTCAGTTCTCTGTATTCCACGTAAATGTCTGAAACGTCACAGATCCGGACTCGCGGAGTCTCCGAGGTTCCATTGCGTCAGTCTCGTAACTTCTGATGGCATACACGGCTTAGCAATTGCGGTGGTAATTTCTTATTTTTCGATCTTCATCTCCACATTTTCGCACTTTTGCTTCCTCATAGAGCCAGCTATGTTATGGTGGGACATTTTGGTTCGAGATGTTCATGTCATCGTGTTCAGAATGTCCCGAAGGTCGAGAAAACAGATTTCGAGAGGATTCAGCTTTCCGAGTGTCCAAAAGTTGGCGGGGAGCGGCTGAATGGTTCGGATTTGACAGAAATTCAAGATTTACAATTTTGAGCCTCTATGGTGGAAAAAAAAAATTTACTTGCCACATAAATTAACGGTTGGGGTTGTTTGGCATTTAAATTTGGTGGAAATCCACTCACACCTTTTAATTTCAGCAGAAACTGAATTTTTATACAGTCACTGATGAATATCCAAATATCGAAAAAAGCTGCAAGTCGAAACTTGCAATTTGCCAAGGTTTCAAGGTCCTCCATCCAAGATCTTCCGGTTGGTCGCAAAACCCGCTATGCACAAATATTTTCGGCAATTTCTAATCACAACACCACGTAGATTATCCCTAATGGAGTATCGCGTGTATGATTATAATCTCACCAGGGTTCGGTGTATGGTTAAATCGATGGTGGATTTAATTGATAAATTCGTTCAATGGAAATTTGCCGGCGCCTCATCACGGCGATTCTCATCGTGAACTACGAGTTTCGTAATTTCCTTCTTTTTGCATTGCGATCCAAAGTTCGTAACCATCGAGGGAAGAAACAAAGAGGGGAGGGTTGGGGGAAAAAATGAAGCACGTACGGGGGCCGGAAACACTGTCGGAAATTTTCTCGTCGGTCGTCACGGTTCACCACGCACTTGGCAAACCTCACTTTCTGAGTAGGACGTTACAAGGGACCTGGGCGCCCGGTGCTATCAACAGCCGGAACATCGCGAGTTGGCCCGTGCGTGCGTATATGTATATATTGTGTGTTAGGGTGTGTTGAAAAAATGGAAATTGTTTCGATCCTTCTCGCAGTTTCTGCATTTGAAATAGATAATGTGAGGAGACTTCGGTAGAAATTTGAGCCTAATCAGTCAATATTCAGAGGTTCCGCTTTCACGAATTCGATTTTGCCTTTGATTAACACGTAAACATTTTTTTTTCCACAATTGCAATTAATTTCTCAGGTAGGCGAAAAATTCCGGGGATGGAAAGTAAGTGCAATACAGAGAATTAGGATCACTGAAAATGAGGATATTTTTTGTTTTACAATTTGAAAAAAAGTTAGCCACTTTCTTTTTGACAGAAATCATTGAAAACCTAACGGAAAAAAATGGCCAATTTCTTTGTTCTCGTAAAATGAAAAATATCCTCATTTTGAATAATCGTAATACCATGTATTGCACCTATTTTCTATCCCCGGAATTTTTCGTTTACCGGAAAAATCAATTTTAACAGATCGAAGAAAAAATTTTCACGGGTTAATCAAAGGCAAAATCGAATTCGTGAAAGCGGAACCTCTGAATATTGTCCGATTGGACTAAAAATTTGACAAATGTCTTCTGACGGTATCTTCTTTGAATGTATGAACTGCCGAAAGAATCGAAAAAATTTGCATTTTTTCAACACACCCCAATCTATATATGCGTATGTGTATTCGACTGGCTGCGTATCACAAGACATCGGAGGACCCTTTGAGCTTGTATATACGTGTACTGGCCTAATGATGGTTTACGGCATCGGGGAGCGAGAAGAGACGCCTCATACCGACCGTGTAGGACATGCGGTGAGCCGCAGAACGCAAC
Source organism: Diplazon laetatorius (assembly GCA_963662125.1). Classification (NCBI taxonomy): domain Eukaryota; kingdom Metazoa; phylum Arthropoda; class Insecta; order Hymenoptera; family Ichneumonidae; genus Diplazon; species Diplazon laetatorius. Next base: position 8,060,822 of record OY759153.1, read on the forward strand.
CCGGCTGGTAAAAATCATGCTCGATTCCCTCGCCCCGTGTAACAAACTTTACACGGATACAGAGCCATTCACAATCCCGACATTTACTTCGATCATTATCTCTCTTGCTCGAAAAAATAAATTGAAAAAAATTAAACAAAAATAAAAATTAATTGAAAAAAAAAATCGGTTTTTGCTTCGAGAATTAAGTCGAGCTGAGGTTTGATCCTCGCGTGGAGATGCACCCGGCTACGATAACATTCCAAAAACCGTGAGAGAGAAATCATTTAACATTTTTATTCTCCACATCGAATAAGAACATTTTCAAACTCATTTGACCTTTTATTTTACTCATAATTTTTCCAAAAATTTTTTAGTTATTTTTCGTGACGCGAAAAAAAAGTGTAGACGAATTAAATTGCGAAAAAAATGTCAATCGTTTTTTTTTTTTTGCCAAACAGTGTCAAATTATCTCGATTTTACAATCGTCGTTCCATCCAACATTTTTGATTACACTCGAAACACGAATTTATTTTTTGTTACTCAATTGCTCAATTTTTTTACAGAACTAGAAAAAAACAACAAAATATGCAGATTTCTAACGATATTGTGGAAAAAATGTATGAATCATCCTGTAGGCCAGCCACAGGCTCAACGTCTTACAGTAGCTTGCGAATCGAGCCTTGCAAGTCGAGCTTAATCACCTCGTCCACTGGCGAAGCTCGTTTTCATCTCACAATTTTCGTCATCCAGTCATTCAACGATCCATAAAAAAAACCCAGAAAAAAAAGACAACAATCGTCAAACCAATAATGGCCGTCGTTGCCCAAAAAAAAAAAATGTGAAAAACAAATTTGGATTCGAGGATCGGGCATGCGTCGTCCTTGACTGTGCGGGTCGTCGCCGCGGGGTTCGACGTCAATTATTCGCGTCAAGGCGAGGTAACAAAGTCAATTTAAATTACATTACGAGAACCGGATGGTTGAATGATTATTCTTCGGAGCGAACGGGTAGGCGTTACGCGCGGCCCGACGTATACGGAATCGTGATCGAGATGATATTAACCGTGGCTCGGTTGCCGCATGGCGTTCTCTCGCGTTATTCGACAAACAAATGGCATTAAGACGCTCCCGTGTGTTCCCGGGTTCTTTCATCAATCTCGAACTTAACGTCGGTGGTGCATGGCATGACTCGGAAACGATCAGCAGACCCCGTCCGCATCGTTTCTGCATGTCGTTCTGCGGTTTTTTCTTTTTTTTCTTTTTTTTTTGGGAGTCAAAGGGGTCGAGCTTGGGCGCGAAGGTATTGCGAGGAGGCTGCGAGGAGGAGTGGAAGGGCGCGAAAGGGGTAGGGGGTGGGGTGGTCTACCAGAACCTACAAAGAACGCCGCACGGTGCGAGATAACGATAATTAATAATCCACCAGTTCGATATCGACGTGGCACCTCGGGACTCCGATCCAGTCGAAGCCGAGTCGAAGGAACCAATGATCCTCAACCGTCGCTTCCGCAGGAGCTTTCGCTACGGGGCAAACGCACCGGAGAATTATTAATTCCATTAAGAACATTTCCAATCCTTCACGCACCAACCGATGGTGGCAGAAGTCTCGGGTGAATTATCCGGATCACGCGAATGATGGATTTTCCAACTGCTGCACAGTCGAGGAAATACGCGCACAGATCGATCATCGGCACTTTGTTGGAAATGCATTGCGAGAAAAAAAATGTGGCTTCGATGATAACACTGTGATGTACTTGAAATGTTTTTTTTAAGGAGTTAGGCCAGTCTGGGATTTTTGAAAAATCGATTATTTGTTCGTTAGATTTATTGTTTATACTCTTAAATCGATGTATCAAAAAAATCCATACGTACTCCCATAGCTATTCTCATGATATGTTATCGAAAAACCCTTGGTTCATCATCATAACTTGAAAACTGCAGGAGCTGTTGGTCCGGCCGTCGACCCTCCACAAACAAAGGCGTAATCGAATAAATGTTGTATAGCTGATATTTTGATAGGCATCGCTTCTAAAATATTATTTTCTATAGCGTAATGATTGTAGGTATGATAGAAACCTTATTTTGTTATTCAGAATCATTTCATGGTTCCGTTAAAAAATAAATCACGAAATTTGCCTATTTTTACTGCCTCTAGAGTGACCTAGTCCCTTAAATCTACCCACGTGGAAAAAAAAGATATAAACAATTGATAGATTATATTCACAACTGGACATACGTTTTTTATATGCAAACTATACATAATCTGCATAGATACCATACGTATCTATGGTAAATAATCAGCATAGATGACATAAGTATCTATGGTATCTATGCAGATTTTGTATAGTTTGCATATAAAAAAACATATGGCCACTTCTATATATAATCTATCAATTGTTTATATATTTTTTCCCGCTTGGGTAATCATTGATAATTTTATTCGATTAAAAAACAAAAATGTTAAGCAGCTACATATTCCAAAAACTGATTCTGTTTCTACTTATGTGTCAGCGTCCGGTGTAAGCTATCTGACTGGAAGCCATTTTTAGGACGGTCTAACTTAGGCGGCTTTTAGAAGTTCCGAGCTCAACAACTTAGATAAGTGGCAATTGGAAGGGGGTGCGATTTATTATTGTTGAATTAGGCTGAAATTTACATCACTTTAAGATCTTCCAGAATGAACCTGATTTCCAAATTTTTGTTGAAAAATATTCATTCAAATGTTTACAGGACATTAATTGCCAGGAATTGGATAGACATCATGAGCTACAGGTATTCCAGCGAAGCGGCTACGATCACCGCTGGTATACATGTATGTAAACGAACATCCTCGTGCTTACACCCATTGGCCATTTTATCCGTTCGGTTCGTCGAGTCCGAATCGGCGAATCCCAAAGCCGAACTCCTCGATATCGATGCGCTTGGTCTTTCTCTGGAATAATCGACAGCTCGATTTCTCGTTGTTCCGTTACGATATCTTCTCGCTCTTCGCTCTCGTCCGCTCTGTACACGTACATTGGCCACCGCCGCTGCCGTGATCTCCGGCTTCGGCATTGCCGGTTATACTTTTCCGGGTTCACGCGTCGTTACTTCGGCAGGACGTACCGATAGATATTCACCTCTCTCTCATTTCTTCTCTTTTTCTGTACTCCGTTTGCTTCCCATCCTTCGTTCCCTCGACGAGATGTTACGGTGTCATGGAGAGTAGTACTGCGGAAGCGATGAGGGTTTTTGTCGGTCCTGCTGTACATCTCAGAACATCTCATACCTCTCTCTGCCACCATAGCTTGTTCTCCCAGCTGTACCATATACATATATACAGGTGCTACTGTATATATGTTTATAGTACGATCGACGAAGCTCAGTGGTGCTTACACCGATTCCGGGTCTCTCTCTCTCTCCTTCCCTTTGCTGCAAAATAACTGCCACGATAGAGTTGGCAGCGGTTCCGAGGGTTTAACATTTCGAAGTCACGAAGAATCAAATTATCACTATGTCGATTCGTATTTAGTCGTTTAACCGCCGTTTCGACCGAGCATATCTCGAGTTAAAATGTTTAGCCCTACTCTACCCTAAATTTTGTCACTCTACGTCAGTGATGTAGGGGGACAGAGACCCTAAGACACCCTTAGAAACTAATACACCCTAATACACCAGAAGTTGCCTTTTTAACTTTGCTCAACCTTGTAGAACCTAGTAGAACCTCCATTGTCTTCCCCAGAGGAGACTATGGTGAGACCAAGATCTCTGGAAGATCTCTACAGCCTTCATAAGTCTTCAGGGCCTCCTTTAACCCTTACTCGTCACACTTCACAGGAATGAATTGGTGGTCATCGTGGGTCAATTTGCCCTAGAGCTTCCGAAACGTCTCAATTAGCACTCAAATGCTAATTCCAGCACACGCCTTTGGGAGCCAGGGCAATTGTCCAGTCGTCAACTAGATACTCCAAACCACCAACTGACGTTCTTCACCGGCTACAAACCCCCAGCCTGGGATTTCCAACCCCCACAATATAAAACTACGATCGACAAATGTGACCTCACGAATCACAAACCTCCAAGCTTAGGGTCACTGAAGAATAATTTTTTTTCACGCCCAACCGAACCCTTCTTCATTGTATTCGAACGATTCGGGTATTTCATACTGCATTGCAATTAGCATCACAAGAGTACAACGGGCTGCCACCCTTGTCACATTAATTATCGTCATCAACGCCTTGCGTTTCTCAATTCGACCCAAGTTGCCACAGCGTTCACGACGTTTCCTTTCATTCGTTACTTCCTTCCTCAACCGCGCCATAGCGTACTTATCGTGCCTATTAGTATACTCATTGAATCTAATTTAATCAAGTCGAATGAGGCAAAAAAAAAAATAAAATGATAATTCCTCGTCACTCGGTAATGAACCTCGTTACGTCGTGCCTTTATAATTTTCTTGAACGCTCTTCGTCATCGTTGTCTAAATCTCATGGTTATTTTTCTATTTTTTTTCGTTCTTCTTCTTCGTCTCTTTATTCAATTCGACCCTTTGCACACACGAGTATCACATGGATTGTGTAACACAATGAGAAAACGTAGCTTTGTCATGCGACGGTGCGCGTGTGTGTAGTTTCACTGTGTAGCGTTTTATGCTATTAGGATCGTTAGGCGTCTCCTTAGGGGATAATTTTTATCCCCGCCCCCCTCGCTTTATCTACATTCTCAGTAGGAAAGAAATAAAAATCTTCTGTGCAGAAACCAGACGTATTCAACTTGAACTCTGACCCCATTTCTCCGCGGACCAACGTAGGAATAAAAAAATTTCATCGGCACGGATGAAAAAATTAAAAAATTTATTTTTATGATTACTATTGTTGTGATTGTTCGTGTTGCAATAATAATAATAATTATAATAATAATTTTTAATACCATGATATAATCTTCTTCTTCTAATAATAATAATACATATTATTATTATATATTTTTAATTTAATCGTTTAAATTGTACAACTCTGAAGATCTTGAATCTATATAGAATTATACTATTAGACGATGTTAGTTTACTATAAAAATGTTCTACCTACAGGGGAACTATTGATTATTGACGTTTGCATATTTTGTATGATAGAATCTCTTTGAATTAGTTATTATCCTGTTGTCTGAGCTTACGTGAATGTTAATAATAATAATAATAATAATAATAATAATAATAATAATAATAATAATAATAATACTCGTTTTTATTGTTATAGTGATTTAATAACTCTGATAATTAAGTTAATACATTATTATTATTATTATTATTATTATTATTATTATTATTATTATCATTATTGCCACATTCACAAAATAATCATTATTATAATGCATATTGTTGTTATTCGTGACTCGTGCGCGTCCGAGAAATCGGAGAAGCTGATATAGCCGAGAAGTGAGATAGGGGTGAAAAAATTATAAAGCATGAACAAAAAAAAAACAAAAAAAAGAAAGAAAGAAAAAAAAATCGTTCCGCCGCGATCCGTGGTCGTAAACGGCGTATTAGAATCTCGGGTTACCGCGTGAGCTTGTTGGTCGAGTGTTCAGCGAATCTCTTTCTCCGGAGTAGCACTACGACACTGAGTACGGCGCTACAAGACTCGTACATACAATAATACACGTTCACCGCGCATCATCGAGAGCACCACACACACACACACACGCGCACAGAAGCCGTGCATAAGGACACACTACATTTCGCTCCTCTCCGTTCTGTTCTTCGTTGGTACTCCACGTTGTTGTATACGATACGCGTTCCGCACGTGCGAAGGATCACATGTGCGCCCGTTCCACGATCCCGAAGCGGAAGGTCCTTGCATTGTGCGACGACGAGTTGGCGCGAGGCTGTTCCGTATTAAAGCCCGAACGTTTCAGTAGAACCCATGGTAGGACACGGGTGAAGCATATAGGTACAACAGAACGGTGAGCCACCCCTCTCCGACGAAAACGTCCCGTACGGGGTGTCCCGCAGACGACAATTCACGACAATGGGATCGGTTGATTGGGACAGATGCTTCGCGCGTGCGACGCGTGTTACGTCGACGCGTTGTAAATTGCGTGAAACGCGCGGGGGTCAGGCGGGAGACTGCGACACGTGGCTCCATCCCTTTTTTTTTTCTTTGCAAGTACAATTGGCGATGTACACATGGTCCAAACAAATTTCGTCAGCCTTTGATTTTTCGTCATTTGTCACTCGAGAGAGAAATTATAAAAACGACGGAGACAATTGACGTGCGAATATTGGGAATAATAAGAACGTGCGAAGTCTGATTTGATGGGATAGGCGGAGTTGATGAGATTTTTTTTTTTTCAATTGTTATAGCGCGAGGGGCCGGGATGGGGAATAGTCGTAAATTATGGCAAAGGGGAATTGTTGGGTCATCGACAAATTTTCTGATAGTTTATCATGACGAATTTTGAGAATACAAAAAGTTGCGAGTTGAAATCTGCAATTTGCTTCCTCTGAATTCTACACTCAACGAACGAAGATTCCTCTATGAGAAAACATTTTTGTTTTTTTTTTGTTTTTGTTATTTTTTTTTGTTTTTTTTTCTTTTCTTGTTTTTTTTTGTTCTCTTCAGTTTCTTTTTTTTGTTTTTTTTATTGGTTGTGTGTTTGTTTCTTTGTTCGTTTTCCTTCAATCTTTGGCTTTCTCGTAGAGGAAACTTTGTTCACTTCGTAAGATTATGATAAATGCAATTTCAAGATTCAAATTGCAGCTTGTTTCGATATTTTTATATTGATCAGTGGGTGTATGAAATTTCAATGTCCTTCCATGTCCTGAGGGTGTGCCAAGATCACTTATAACAGGGATATTTCTCGTTTTACAACAAAAAAAAAGTTAACTACTTTCTCTCGTCCGGTTTTCAATGATTCTTGTTAAAAAATACTTCTTAACTTTTATTCAAACTGTGAAACAAAATATATCCTCATTCTTAGTGACCCTGATACAATGTATTCCATTTAATTTTCAACCCCAGAATTCTACGTTTCCGGAAAAATTAATTGCAACTGGAAAAAAAATGTTTACGTGTTAATCATCGGAAAAATCGAATTCTCGAAAGCGGAGCTTCTAAATGTTGTTCGATTGGATTCAAATTTTGACAGATGTCACTCGATAGTATCTACTTCGAACGTAGGAACTGCCAAAAAAATTAAAAAAATTTTTGTCTTTTTTTTTTCAACACACCCTAATATATCGGCATATAATACACACACACGGGACAGATATATGGTGAGGGTTGGCCACTGCACTTCCGAGCACCAGAAGTGCAGTGGCTCCCGCAGAGGGCTATACACACGATCCCATTCATGGTCGTTCTCGATCACCGTCAAAGTACAGGTGCAGCTTGTGCCCCTTTCATCGCCCTCGTCTCGACTGCCCTCGCACTCCAGTTTACATTATGCCGAGAAAAGAGAGCGAGAGAGAGAGACATCGATCCATGAATCGAAAACGATGATGCGTGCACACCCCGGGGATGCGTGTAGCCAAAGGACGTCAGAGTTCCAGATGCGTGTCCCGATGCGTGCTGTGTTGGTCTGTCTCTCGATGATATCACCGCTTGCGTCATGGAAAAAGTGCAAACAGGAGCTCGGGTGAAAGGCAATTGGTGTCGGAAAAGGATGAGAGAGCCCTCACGTTCTATATGAATCGGGACGATCGAGTTTCACCCCTTTTTATTCGACGATCGGATCGTACTACGCACATACATATTACACATATACACGCACACACACATACGATACTCTTTCAATGCCGTTCAACGTTTCAAGAGCTTAGACGAATCTCGTGATTTGCGTTAGGATTGTGCGTGGATTTAGTATAGGGTAACTCGACGAATATGGGTACCGCTATTTACACATGCGACATGGCGATCGACTGTTATGATTGATTTGAAAAAAAAGAGCCCCTATTGTGGATGGGCATTTGTGAACTATACATTTTTCAGATGTTCTTCAGTAGCATCGGAGGTTGAAGAAAAAAAAATTGTCTTGGGCTTGTCCAAATTGAAATACTAGACTTGAGGTAAAATATGTTTTATTGGAAATATATTATTATTTATGAAGTTGAAAAAAAAGCATTCAGCCACTTACGCGTCACCGGAACTTAAATCGTAGGCCAACAGGTTAAATGAGTTTTTCAACTATATGACGCATGTTTGACACTTTTCATGACCGTAGAAATGTCTCGAAAACAGCAGAGACTACCGACAAACACGTGTAACGTTGTGTGTGTGTGTGTGTACGATGAAAGTTCACGGATTCTGTGAGAAATTGAAAATTTCGAAACTTAATGTCCAGATCCAGAGCTTTAAATCCGCAAAGCTTGCTTTTATGTCATGAATCCCCGTTCAAAATTTATCAATCTATTCATCACTACGAGTCTACAATACTTTCCTTGACCTCTCGACACGAGTATACGAGACTGAAACGTCACTGCACTTGAGTCACATTTCCGACTGGACGAGCCAATCATCTCATTCTCACGAAAAACTCAATCGTTTCCACGCACAGTCGAGTCGAACGATTTTTGAGGTTATGTAAATCCGTATTAAACCTTCTTCGAGGCACCGGATGGACATTCTTATCGAATTTTTTTTTCAATTTCTATAAGTTGAGACATCTATGATCGACGTATGCACGAAACCACGTGATAAAGAAGAAACGGAGTTAATACTTAGAAATGAGATGCGTAATGAAGCGTAACGCCCCATAGCCATGATAGTGCACTCGTAGTGCACTGGTAGCGTTGAAATACAATTATTTACGACATTCTCGAAGCTTCTTTGCCACACGGTGAGGTGTAGGTAACCCGATAATCGGCACGTTATTATACCCAGACCAAAGTGTCGGTTGTACCCATGCCCTGTGCCGCCCAGCTAGGCCGTTAGACCATTGGGACTTCCTACAACTGCCTACGCCTAATGGGTGTCGAACGTTCCGACACGGCTAGTCTCGACGCACAACAAACCCGAATCCATGGAATTCAATAGTGTGAAAAGAATATTCCCCCACAAGTCGTCTAGCTGCACCGACGTCTCATTGCCAACCGTGACTAAGCTCGAAACTCATTCGTCCAACAAACGAATTACGTTTCAACGATCGCTCAAGGTCGTCGCCCCCGTGAATCCGGAAATTTAGGAAGGCGTTTGCACGGATCACGTCGTCAATATGGAGGTTTTATTCTACAAGATTGAGAGTACTGATGGTGCAGGAAGACGGAAAAATATGGTACGGAACTCCTTGCGTGTGAGTCGAACTTGCACTTGACCATTTTTATCCCTTGTATTCTTCGTTTCGTTTTTTTTTTGTTATTTTTTTTTTTGGTTTCCCTACAACCGGTCGAGAACAGACGAAAAATCGGTAACGACTCGGGAGTCTGGGAGGAACGTCCGGCGTAATAAATTCCGGAGATGCGTCGCAATTAGGAAACGTGACCGGCACCCTCAACGAACCAGACCGTGTGACATGGCGCCGGGATATCCAAATAAACGGTCATCTCGTATCTTCCATCTTTGTATCATCCTTTTTTTTTCTTTGCTTTCTCGAAACTCCAATTGTCTTCGCACCTTGCCGCACGTTGGAAAACTCGAAAGGTGTGAAAAAAATATGGTGCGCCATTCACCGACGTATTGGGGTGGGGCAAGGGTCCTTGTTTGGTAAATGTCAGAAGATAAAGGTGGTAAGAAAAATTATCAGATCGACACTGAAGATGATGAATGAAAAAAAAGCGAATAAAACAAAGGAATTAAAAACAATTCCAGCGCAAAAGATAGAATTATATTAAAAAGAGGATTTGTACATAAGAGTTTCTACATAAAACGTTATATACTATTTTATGCACAAACTATGTAGAATCTTTTTATTTTTGTATTTTTTTTTTGTAGAGAAATTTTTTTATTTTTGTAAAAAAAATATATCATGAGATTATAATTATTCTTATCATGAGATGTTTCTAAAAACTGCAATTTTATCTGAAAAATCGATATCGATCATGATTCAGCACCTGTTTTCTTTTTTTTCCATTTTTATAGAATAAAATAATTTTGTTTAGCATAGTTAGTATAATTTTTTTTTTTTTTGCATTCGAGAAATAGACAGAGTGGAGCCGATGATAATGCGAGACCTCCGATGTGTATTTCAGTCCGTACTTGAGACTTTGTCACGGACAATTTCTCGTCGTTCGTCCAACGCCTGCCGTGTTCCGAGATAGAGAGCGAGGCAACGGACGGTAGTGCAACACCTGAGAAAAGTCGTGGAGAAAGACGGACAGCAGGCGGAAGACTCGCTCTCGAAGGCTAACGAGAGGGGCCCCTTGACACCTTCTTATCCTTATCTTCACGCGCGACCGTTACCGTTATAACTCTTCGAACAGACCAACCAGCAGCTGACCAACCCTACCGAGTGATCCCCCCGGGCGTTAATTATCCCGTCTCTCGGTTTCGTCGCTTAATTTTTCGTCCTTTTACCCGCAATATTTCTCTCTCTCCTTCTAACTCGCGTCACGTTTTAGTAAAGGCTCTTTGTCTTTGTTTCCTGGTGCGTCTCCTCTTTCCCTCTCTCTCTCTCGGTCCCCAAGCAAAAAAAAAATTACCTACATATATACATAATCTGTATAAAGACTTAGTATAATTTCTATATGGAATTTTCCATATATAGTATGTATATACTGTATATAAATATAAATTGGATTAAAATGAATTTAATGTATAAATTACTTGTATTAAGTCTATATTAAGTCTATATATTGGACATAACCGATGAATATTAAATAACATTGGATCTAATGTGTTTGAATATTCTAAAACTCGGCTCGTATTTTTTATACAGTCTGTATAAAGAATATACATGGCAATTCCATATTAAAAATATATCTAGTCCACATTAACCATGATTTTCAAACAATTATAAATCTCATTCACTGTTTGGTATCCTACGAAAAATTCGACGCACACAATCATTCGCATGAAGATTGTAGAATAGTGACGACAAAGACCAAACGCACATGTGTGACTCGTTTTCTGATAATTACCACGTGTCATTATAATCACCACGTTAATTTTCCCAATTCTTTCGTCCTCGTTCAGTCTTCATGTTCGAGAAAAAAAATTGTTCACCCTTTCATCGGTTATAATTTCGACGATTGAGGTTTCGTGACTGTGAGGTAGCTCATATGTCTGCCTCCCGATGATTATACCCCCAGAGACCAATTAACTCGTATTAGGCGTTGCATCGACCGACGTGGGCTCTGTTATTGTCTCGGTTCACTCTTTTATCCTCGTAATTATGCCACAATGTTCGACGTTGTACGTATAGTCGTCGTCGTTGTCGACGTTCTACAAAGTTCGATCAATCGTTATATGAAAGCTCTTCCTCCCCACATTCGTCCCTGACGTCGGCCCGTCATCATTGGGTCTTTATCGAGGTCGTTAGTTCGTCGGTACCGATGCAACGGGTCTGTGGGATTACTGTCCACAATTTTTTTTTTCTTTAATATCTCGATAATAGCTGTGGCGGCTTTTTTAGTCAAACCTCGTGGATCTATTATATACATATATATATATATATAGCCACACGTACGACAGTATCTGTGTGTGAATAGTCACGGGCCTTTATGTTTCTGTCTCCGTGTCTAATAACGATCGCTTGAGCTCGTCTTTTTTTTTCTTATCTTTTTCTTTGGCCGGTCGTTGCCGATGCCATTTGTTTCCACACGTTCGAAGTCGCGGCTTCCACAACATTTATTTACGCTCTGACACGAAGAATTCGGGAGCGTAATGCTCAATGTTCAATATTTACGGTAAATTTTATCTCACTTTTTCAAACTCACTTCTGTATTTTTTTTTTCTCTTTCATTCAACGTGTATACGATATTTTTTTTGGGGAAATGATTGGAAATTTTGTCGGTCCTCGAACCTTACGGTATAGAAAAAAGGGATAATATACAACACATACGTGATTAACACACGATGAAGTAAGTTGTGTGTAAAAGGTATATGTTGAAAAATTTTATTCATCGATGAGAATTGATTTAGGTATAATTCCATCGTCTGATAAAATGCTAACTTTATTTTTTATTCACATTTACCACAAATGGAAATGTGTTTTTGATGTTTTGTTATTATTTTTATTTACTCTACGACACGTGCAGAATAATATTCGTGTTGTTTGAGGGGTGGAAAAAATTGTAAGCCAATTGTTATTGACGAACGAAATGTTTGGATCGTAATAGAACTAATCGCGGATTTATTGGATGTAATTATTTTTTAATTGCAAATATAAAAATTGTAAACAAAAACATCTTTAAATATATAATTGTTGCGTAATAAAGAAAATTATTGGTATTTTGAATTCTCACAATTTTTTCAGACAATTCCGGGACTCGAAAAACTGACTTTAAGAAGGAAAAAAAAAATTCTAATAAATCATTATTCAACAAACGTGGATTAAAAAATTGTGAAGAATAGAAAAAAAAAATATATAATTGTTGCTCAATAAAAAAAATTATTAATATTTTGAATCTTTCAATTTTTTTCCAGACGATCCTGGAATCCGGTAAAATGACTCAAAAAATGAAACAAAAATCAAACAAAAAGTAAAATCCTCACAAATAATTATTCAACACAAGCTGTGAACATAAAAATTGAAGGAAAAAAAAAGAAAATAATATAATTGTTGCGTTACAAAAAAAATTTTTTAAAACTATTAACAATTCTAAATTCTTTGCGGCGCGTCTGATGATGGCGCAACGTCTTGAAGTCGTCGGCTCTCTCGTCGTCCAAAGCCCCTCGGGGGGACAAGGAACTCGAGATTGTTCACGTGCCTGCGGTAACTTTCCGATATACCCTACAGTCGTGCCGACCTCGTTATCGATTATTATATAGATGCCACATGTACCCCGCTGCCCCCCCTCCCCCCCCCCCTCACGACTCCCTCAACACGATAACTGCATCACCCTGATGTGCGGAGAAAACTTTTGCGGAGAGCCGGAAGAGGAAGAGGAAGACGAAGAAGAAGAAGAAAAAAAGTTTTTTTATGGTAATCCGTACGACTATTATCGAAGTTGGGTTTTATATAGAGCGAGTTCAAATGCAGGCATGTGTCTGTGTGTGTGAGAGTGAGAGAGATGGAGAAAAGCTCGTGCAACGGTATCGATTACCCATCCGATACACTTGCGCACCGCGTCGTTACGTACGATATATTATTGCGTCATCGTTCGTTCTTTAATCGCGATATCACCGCGACGCGATTGATCCCCGTGCATGGCCGTTCTTCGTCTATCTCACTCGCTCCCACACGACCGCCACGATCGGCTCGACGCAAATTTCACAACCTCCCGGCAAATCCGAGAGCGGAATCGCGATTTGCCCGGCGGAGAGCCTCTCCGTGTCCCCGTTATATTGTTCTCCATCACGTTCCAAGCAATACGCTTTTTCGAGATATATCGCAATCGAAACTCTTTGCCTTGGATCGTTAAGGTTTCCGGTTTTATCGGTCAACATTGTTTTCACACGACGTTGCGCTATCGAATTTGTTTCGTGCATTGGCCGGTGATTTTTGTGATCGTGAATTCAACTTCGGGAATTCGATTTTTATTTTTATTTTTATTATTTTTTTTTTTTTTTTGAAGAAAAGCATTTGAAGATAGTAAAGTGAATATTGATGGAGAATCTTCGAGATTCTGGAGAACCAACGATAATTCATTAATATTGAATTTGGAGTTTAAAATGATTTTGGGAATTTTATTTCAGACATGGAAGTACAAGATTTGAGAATGTTGAATGGGCAATTTAAAAAAAAAGATGAACGATCATTAAATCAAATTTGAATAAGAAACTCGATAGTCTGAATAACGAACAATAATTTACGAATATTGGATCGAAATTACGAAATATTTTTTTTATATTTTATTTCATAGATATAGAAATAAACATTTGAAGATATTGTATTAAAATATTATCAGATATTATTTTTGAAAATTTCATATGTATGGAAATGAACGTTTGAAATATTATATAGTGAACTTTACCAATAAATTTCTACGTGTTCAATCTAAAAAAAAAAAATTACCACCGAAAACAACCACGCAATAAAAATGTTATTTTCTCTTAATTTTTCAAATTTTCAAAGGGTAAACATAGTTCGATAATTACATAATTACGTTTTTTCTTTTTCCCGACACCGCCCGAAGATGGTACGATATTAATTGGATCGTTAAACCTGCAGGAATTTTGATTCCGGTACAAATTATGAGCACATTTTTCTTTCTTTTCAATTTGTCTTCTTTTTTTTTCGTTTAATCATCGAAAATTGAGCTGACGCGTAAAAGAGCAGCCAGCGTCTGTGAGTGAGTTTACGGCGTTCGGTTGGATTGCCCGCGCGCAACGTGCGGTTCGCGAGGAGCATCCAACTTGGCTTTTGCTTCGTTTTTTTTTTTTTTTCAAAGTACCATAATGCGCATGATACTCGGGATAAGAGCGAGCGAGATAGGCTGTTACCGGCTCGCCCGGCTATCATTATGTATATGTACCTACGGGAGTCGAGCAGTCAATGATCGTACTACGTATACGAACGTGAAATTTTTTTTCTTCGTGGCGATTGTGGTGCGCGCGCCGGGGATATTAGTGAATAGTTACCACCGGTACGAATTATACGAGCGGGATGTGACTCGAAACGGTAGCCGCGTGTAATCACCGCGTGCCACCTATAACGCCTGTATTGTATGTGTACACACACACACATATATATATATATATATACATGTAAAATTGGTATATCGCACATACCGCACGTATTATATATTATTTGTCTATTGCATACAAATATAATGATACACAATACAGCATATATAGTAGTAATAGTAGTAGTTAAAAACACATATTGATAATTCGTTGCATTAGTTTCTTTCTTCTTGGTACCTCAACTTTGTACAATACTGCAATTCGTGGTATCTTCTTTATTGTCAAAGGGTCATCGAAAATTTACGTCGTAATAATCAACATGTTATTTAATTTTTTTTTTCGGCTAAATTCTAGGGCGAATTTTTTTTTGTCTTTGTCTTTTGACTTTGTCTTCTTTAAGGTCCCAATCGCCCCCCCCCCCCCCTCTCTCTCTCTCTTTGTCTCGTACCTTGTTCCATAGGGAATAGACGTAAAAAGACGAAACTGCTATGTATATACGTACCCCACCGAAAGTGAGTACATTTTTTTCGAAAGCACATGGTTAGTCCATCCGAACTTCTTAGAGGAGTGGGGGAGGTTGAGATTTCATTAGTAATAATAAAAAAAAGTCAATAGTAATAATAAAAAAATACGAACCATAATGTAATGGTTGAGCATTATGAATTAAAAAATAGTAATAATGAAAAAATACCAATCATTTTTTTGTAAGTAATAATAAAAAAATACAAATCATAATGCTCAATCATTACATTATGGTTCGTATTTTTTCATTATTACTATTTTTTTATGAACACTGAGAATTAATTGTACCCTGTGACTTGCCTCTTTAGAGAGTTGCAAGAATTTCCAAACTACATGACCACTTCTACCTATACATGGAAATTTTTACTTGGCCTTTTAATTTTGACTAATGCCTATCGTTCGGTAAATTACTTTACGGTTGTTCCGAATCGTTGTAAAATTATTGTTTACTTTCCTATCAGGTTATGAAGTTTTGCTTAGTGCATTATCCAGCGGCCATCTTTTATCTGTGACTTTCGACTTAAAAGTGCTCGGATTCAATAACGTTAGTTCAGTCTCCTCGAGCATTTATTCGTCCATGCCTTGCTCCGTTCGTCTCGGTGTCTGACGCGATGACAGCGCGATACCTTAACCCATGAAAATTCTAAACACCTTCTCGTACACATCCGCAGTGCGCTGCATTCGAACTTCCTCGCCGTGGTTTTCACAATAGTCGTTCGTTCGAACTAGCTGAGGCCACGGCGCGATGGTTCTCGCTCGGGTCTCGCAAGCCGGGTACTTACCAGCAATAATCGTATACTCCCTACCGTTTCTGTAATGCGTGTTTCTCTCGTTCGCGCGCTCGCGAGCGCGCGATATACCAAGACGGCATCTCGCCACGGTTCTCAGAAGCCGAAGGGACGAGCATGTGAGTGGAGGATCGAAACCGCCGAGATAAGGAAAACGAAAGAGAGAGAGAGAAAGAGAGAAAGAGTGAAAAAGTGAAAGAGGGAAAGAGAGAAAAAAAAAGAAAGAAAGAGAGAAAGAGAAAATGATAGAAGGAGAAAAAGATAGAGGGAGAGAAAGAGAGAAAGAGAGAAGACGAAAAATTAAAAAAGAGATAAAGAAAGAAAGAGAGAAAAAGAGAGAACGAGAGAAAGAAAGAAAGAGAGAAAAAGAGAGAACGAGAGAAAGAAAGAAAGAGAGAAAAAGAGAGAAAGGGAGAGAAAGATGAATTAATTTTTAATATTCCTTGGTTAAGATTTCCGGCAATGTCGAGTAAACAATGGGCAAAGATCGTCATAATATCAAAGACGCAGTCTCTTCCCTTCTCGTTCGCTCGCTCGTACTCAAAATTTCGATGTATCAACGATTTATTTCGTATTAAAAATAAATAAATACTCACTCGTTACGCAGGCACATCGTTGACTCGATTCCTTCGACCCCATTTTGTTTTCACCCTTTCCGTCCATTTTGTTCAGCTGATCGTCCGCATCGGCTGCATGGCGTACGTGATCCCGTTGTGGCTTCGACGGAGACAAGAGATGGCGGACCCGTAGAGGCTTTTCGGACACACACACACACGCGCGCGCACTTAAAAACATTGCCACGAGCACACACACACACACACACGCGCGCACTAAGAAACACTGCCACGAGCACACACACACACACATGCGCACTACGAACCACTGCACGAAACACACACACGCACTCAAAAACACTGTACGAAAACACACGCGCGAACTTATAAACACTAACACGATTACACATACACACACACCTAACCGCGATTCTGTTGAACGATCTACAGCTCGTCTTCGACAGAAAATTAAATTTCATGCCATCGCTATTTTTCTTTTTTTCAACTCGAAAAAAAAAATGGTCTCACTCACTTGTAACGGTCGAAACGACACTGCTTTGTTTTTTTCGTTTTTTTTCGATGGCCGGTCACTCACTGGTTCGTTCATGTCGTCCGTCCTGTCGACTCACCTTCGTTCAGAATGTGTATTCGCGATGACCTCTCGACGAAAACAAACGATAGGGAAAATACCGTGGCGTTCGTTTACCGATGTCGCGGGGGGATCAGTCCACCGATGTTCTTTAGTCGGCGATACTCGTCACAGATGCGCGCACACTCATTCTCCATCTCACTCTTAATCGTCGTTTGAGTCCATCTTTCCTTCTCACTCTCACTCACACACAGTAGCTCCGGGCGTCGCGAAGCAGCCATACCGCCAATTAACGAGCTAGACACTGCAACGGTCTAACCTGGAGGGGGCCACAGGGGCACGCGCACGTAACCTCCAATATTAATTTTTTTTTTGACGATGCCGACGCGGTAATTCGATTAATTGTTTTGAAATTTTGTCAGGTCTACAATGAAGAACTTTTTTTCTCTTATTTATCGATGAATGAAAAGTTTCAATAATTAACGTGAACGGGTTTCTATGCAAATATCGTTTAGTTGTTTTTATTTTCTATTCGTAGCGCGTTCGGTCCACCGATCGTTTTTCGTCGGGCATACTCGTCGCGGCTGCGCGCTCACTCACTCTCCCTCTAACTCCCACTCGCCTTTCCAGTTGGCCGTCTTCTCCTCTCACTCACGTCTCGGCTCTGTCTCTGTCTCACCGCCATTGTTATATTCGCACTTAGAAACACGAACACACAGACACGGGGACTCCCAAACGCTAACGCGATACTCACACACACATAACCGCGAATCTGTCGAACGATTTACCGCTCGTCTTCGACAGAATACAAAATTTCGTGCCATCGCTATTTTTTTTTTTTTCAAATTGACGAAAAAAATTGTCCCACTCACTTGTAACGGTCGAAGCGACGCTGCTTTGTTTGTTTTTTTTTTTTCGATGGCGGGTCACTTACTGGTTCGTCCAGATCAGAGACAGAGACAGAAAGTGAGTGAGAGGAGATGGCCAACTGGAAGAACGAGTGGGAGTAAGAGGGAGAGTGAGCGAGCGCGCAGCCGAGACGATCATACCCGACTGAAGACGATCGGTGGACCGAACTCTCTGCGAATAGAAGAAAACAACTAAACGCTATTTACAACGTTGCATAAAAACCCGTTACCGTTAATTATCAAAACTTTTTATTTATCGATAAATAAGAGTAAAATAGTCCTTTAATGTAGATCCGACGAGATTTTAAAATAATTAATCGAATTACCGCGATGGCATTGTGGAAAAAAAAATTTCGGAGGTTTCGTACGCGTGCCCGTGTGCCCCCCCCCCCGCCCGGGCTAGACCGTTGCCGCGTCTAGCTTGTTAATTGGCCGCAGCGCCGCTTCGCGACGCTCGGAGCTACTGTGCGTGAGAGTGAGAAGGAAAGATAGACTGGTAGGGCGATTAAGAGTGAGATGGAAAATGAGTGTACGCGCATCTGTGACGAGTAACGCCGACTAAAAAACATCGGTTGACTGAACCCACTGCGACATCCGTAAACGAACGCCACGGTATTTTCACTATCGTTTGTTTTCATCGAGAGGTCATCGCGAATACACATTCTGAACGAAGGTGAGTCGACAGCCCGGGCGATATGAACGAACCAGTGAGTAACCGGCCATCGAAAAAAAACGAAAAAAAAAACAAAGCAGCGTCGTTTCGACCGTTACAAGTGAGTGAGACCATTTTTTTTTGTCAATTGAAAAAAAAGAGAATTAGCGATGGCATGAAGTTTTATATTCTGTCGAAGACGAGCGGTAGATCGTTCAACAGAATGGCGGTTGTGTGTGTGTGTGTTATCGTATTAGCGTTTATAAATCGCGTGTGTGTTTTCGTACAGTGTTTTAAAGTGCGTCTGTGTGTTTCGTGCAGTGTTTCTTAGTGCAGTGTTTGTAAGTGCGTGTGTGTGTGCGGAAAGCTTCTACGGGTCCACCATTTCTTGTCTCCGTCGAAGCCACAATGGGGTCACGTACGCCATGCAGCCGACGCGGACGACCAGCTGAACAAAATGGACGGAAGGGGTGAAAACAAAATAGCGTCGAAAAAATCGAGTCAACGACGTGCCAGCGTAACGAGTGAGTGATCATTTATTTTTAATACGAAATAAATCGTTGATAGTAACATTGTCATTCGAAACATTGCGCGTTCGGAATTTTGACCCTTTATTTGAATTTTGCTCATTCTGGACTTCGAGCCCCACCCCATTAACCATCAGCCATGCGCGTGTGTGTGTGTGCGCAACGCAACTGTGGTTGTATACGACGCATAACTTTCTTCATGGGGTATTTGATTACGAGTAGAAACAGGTGAATGAGGACTTGGGTGGGGCGATAATCCGGCAGTTAGTATGCGAAGTATACTGTTACTCGATGTTGAGGTCGCCCAGTCCCATTGATCCTTCTATCGAGCTCGAGTCATATGTTTTTTTTTCTTCTTCTTTATCTTTTTCTTCATTACTTTTCGTACGACGACGATTCGAGGTGGACAACGACGACGAGGAGAACGGATTCCTCACCGAGGGCATATATCCTGGAGCGAGGGGCGAGAGAGAGAGAGAAAGAGATAAAGAGAGAGACAGGGAGAGCGAGAGTGAGAGAGAAGTAGTCGGAAGGAAAAGGTTGTCTCGGCGAAGAAGTCGACTGTGGAATGCTACGCGTTGATCGGACAAGTCGCGGATACTTCTCTCCGAGAAGCCTCTCCTTCTGCGCACGGTTGTAACGCTGGTGCAGCGATGCACCAACCAGTTGCATCCGAGTGAAGCGCCCGAGCGGTGCAACCTGTCCGGTGCGGCGCGTGTGGTATAGAATAACGCGCGAGGCCACGGCGCGGTCCAACCCCGAGAACCCCATCGCGAGAGTACAGGCGAATGAAGAAAACGAAGAGGACGAAGGAATATTGGGGGGCAAAAAAATATTGAGAAAAAAAGAACACGACCAAACAAACAAACGAAAAAAAAAACATGAGACGATGGGATGTATAAATGAGAATGAAAAATAAAACAAGACGATCGAGAGCGCACGGACTGTACCTTATATACCTATATGTATGTGTGTGTACAACATATATGTATACGTGTCGGATGTAACGATAGCGAGAGATGGGAAAGGTGAAAGAGTAAAGACGAAGAAATCTCGTTCATTCCGAAGAGCACATCGGAGGTCAAATTCCCAACTTTTACAACCGCGTTATGGATGATTGATGAATTCTTCAACGTCTTGAACGACGATCGAGATGAGGCTTGCGTGATTGTTCATCACGTGAGGATACGAGTAATCGTGGCATTTGAAAAAAAAAATGAACAAAAAAATTGAAGGAAAAAAAAATTATGGTCGATAAGGTAGGACGATGAAACGACGGATCATTTATTCGGCACTCAACACGCAATGATAAACTGACGGTCCGTGGCGTAAACGACAGTCGAAAGACATTTTATGAATTTATTCGTTACGCTATTCATGCGCATTATGCATAATGTAGCATAATGAATAAATCGACAGAATGTCTTTCGGGAGTCGTTTACGCGGTAAACCAGTTTTATCATTATGCGCGTGAAGTGCCGAATAAATTATTCGATGGTTCGTCGTCCTGCTTTATCGACAACAATAATTTTTCAAAATTATTATTATTCTTATTTTCAAATTTTACTTATCGTTCTAATTCATCGACGATATTCTTCTTTCTTTTTTTTTAATCTCACTATATATACATGTATTTTTGCTACACATGGAGGAGCCAGTACCAACCCGAGGCTTTTTATAACTTTTACAAATCAAGGTCACCATCGAGAAATAAATTGTCAATTTTTTTCAAATTCTTCACTTCGTGATTCTCGCTGTAATTGTATGGGTCATTTTGTGTATTTTTTACGTATATTTATTTATTTATTTATTTATTTATTTATTTATTTTTCATTCACTTCGCAATGTGTAACGAAATAAAATTAGTCTCGACCAAGTTTTCCATGTAAAAAGAGCTCAGCTTATCGAAAAAAAAGACAAAAAAAAATGTGGGCCTTGAAAAATTATTGAAAATCGAATTTTAAATATAAAAATCAATATTCCAAGACAACAAAATTTGAAAAAGTTTGACAATTTATTTATCGATGACAGACTTGTATTTACAAAAGTTTAAAAAAAAAAAAAAAAAACGATAATTGTGGATCCCAAACTCGGTACTCCAACTCGTAGTTTTTCTCATATGTACATATACATACAAAAATTTAAAAAAAAATGGAAAGAAAAATAGTCGATAAGGTAGAACGATATATAACGCTATATATAGTGTATATAATATAAATATATATCCATACATATATATATCATGGGTGTATAATAAACGATCATAATGAGTCTTTTATTGCCATTATAATAGCCGCCAAAGAGCGGTTTCGATTAAGGTGGCGTTTTACGACGACGTGAAAAAAAAAAAAAGAACGAGCGTCCAGAGTGAGGGCCCTCGTGGGTCCCACACGTTTGGGGTACAGTCGTTGGCGTATCAAGTCAAGTCCGTGCCGGGGTGAATCGAGTTACCGTGAAGAGTACGTTGTCGGTTTGTGAACGGGACAGAGCGAGAGAAACTTGTGTAGCTTTTAATAATGCTGCTGCTGTTGATGCTGGACATGCGTACGGAACTTTGGGACAGGGTGTCAGAGGGACGGGATTCTGTTGAAATGAGAATGAGAGACGGAAGGAGTTTGGGTAATTCGGCTCGTCGAAAGAAATTTTTATTTTTTTATGGGTCCCAATGCCGGGGCTACACACAACGTCGTTTCATCGCCGTCGTCGTCGTCGTCGTCGTCGTCGAGCTGACGACCGCGACTGAAACTATGACCATTGGGCACACGGCGACACGACGTGTTCAAGCGTGTAGAATTTTTTTTTATCGGTTAACCCAATGACCACCCCGTATCCATATGTATATATGCGTGTATGGGGCATTACACGTGAAATCCGACGGTCACTCTGACCGCTACCGATTCAATTTGTGATTATTATTATTATTATTTTTTGGGTCGTTTGACTCCACACTGCTATTTTTTTTTTTGAGAATTTTTGAATCTCTCTACGACCCTTTAAAAAATTAAACACTACCCTCAAATGAGGGAAAAAATATTTGGACCTAATTACAATTTTACTATTTTTTTTTTGTGTTTCAGTAGGTCGAAAAATGAATCTCGCAGAAATTTCAAGGTGTGACCTTAATGGCAACGATTTATTTTTATTTTTTTAAAGAAAATATATTATGCATTTTAAAATGTATTTTATTTATTTTTTTTTTTTTTCGTTTATGATTCCTTCTCTTTAATTAATCAATAAAAATAATTACATTAACAATAGTAAAAATGATAATAATATTATTAATTTTGTTATATGGTTTCCTTTGAGAAGCCCATGGAAAACTATTTTCATCATTATTTTGTTTATGAGATAGAATTTGGTTTGGCATGGAATGACCCATATATATATATATATATACATATATATATATATTTATACGCATAGAGTTTGGGTATGGCTATGTTTTAGTCGCTTAAGGTTCACGCGTGTAATTAAAATCTCGAAAGATTGATCTCGTGGTTTTCCAGAGACCAGGCATTTCCGTTATTCCTTACGCCTATATAGTTGCCACGTGATTTCGCCTTCCCTCGATTTGCGTTATAACGATCTCATCGGTAGATTCGTATCAGCGTTTTCTCG
Source organism: Diplazon laetatorius (assembly GCA_963662125.1). Classification (NCBI taxonomy): domain Eukaryota; kingdom Metazoa; phylum Arthropoda; class Insecta; order Hymenoptera; family Ichneumonidae; genus Diplazon; species Diplazon laetatorius. The sequence goes on from OY759153.1 coordinate 8,083,654, forward strand.
GATCCCGAGTCAAGGACAATTATTCTTCAAACGTGTATCGTCAACGAATTCTTCGAGATACATAAATATATATATACACACATATGTGTATATATGTTTATTTAAGAATGAGTTTCTATTACACAGTGAGACACAGACGATTTCTCGACCATTTGGAATTCCTCTGGCACGGAATGTCCGTGTACTGCGTTCGCGTCGTTACGGGTTTCGCGATACCGGCGACACACACGTCACCTTCGCCTCGATGAATTATAACGATGGATGTTGAGACCCTGTTTTGCCAATTATTTTAGTCGCTAGTCGTGTCGAAACTAACGCCACGTCATATCCTGTTGGAAACATGAAGCGCGACACACAAAACTAAAGTCTTACCCCGGTCCACCATCCACGTGAAGTATAAACTAGAAATAATGACGAATAGACCGAAATATATAGGTACTTTACAAGTCAATAGTTTGCCCGAAAAATAAACTTCGTGCGAAAAGTGTTTTTTAGCATTAATTTGGGGTCCATGGAAACGAAAATGACTTCCATTTATTTTACCTGCAATCATCAAAACCTGTAAAAAAAATGTCCAACTCCAAAAGAGCAAATACACATGTGTAGTTTCCAGAAAAACTTGAAAAATTCTCTTCTTTCAACTTTTTGCAATTTTAATTCGCAGAATACCATCATGGTTGACGCAAAAAGTATATTGTCGTGAGGGGAGAGAACATACCTTTCAAACAATATACATTTTGGGTGAGTTAGGTCCATGGTTCTCGAGATTCTTGTGGACCACTAAAAAAAGAACGAAAAACATGATTTTTGTTGAGATCTCGATCACGCTTCTTTGGAAAAATCAAGCACGTAGAATTAACGCCAAAAATTAATACATGAAAAAAGGTGCTATCCACTGACATCGGTATTTAAGGATTCTCTCACTCCAACCCCGAGGAGAAAAAGTATTTGGAATGTGGCAATATCAACAATACGATTGCCCTTGGACGAAGCTTCGAAGGACATGATGAGTGATCGATCCCAGCAGAACGATGAAAAAAAAAAACAACAACAAGAGGCAAGTTGAAACTTGCAATTTGCAAAAAGTTCCTTTCGATGATAACATCGATTTATTTGAACATTTCCGAGTATCGTTATGAAGAAACCTTTTTGGACTGACTATATAAGTCAGAAGAAAGCAAATTTCAAGTTGCTACTTCCAGCTTGTTTTACATACCATGTTCTGCATAACGGATCTACCGAAAAAAAAAAAAAAAAAACCGACACATCCGAACATTTTTTGCAAAGATGTGTTCACGACGTCCGCCCATACTGGACGCAGTTTAACGTAAAGACCTAAAAAATAAAAAAATGTCCCAAAAAAAAAAAAATAATAATAAAACGATGAAACAACGAAAAGAAGTTCGAAACAGCGAAGATATTGATGTGTAAAATAAAAAATGGCGAAAGAATCGACAAACCGATGGGCCACACTCGAGAGATAGTCTCGAAGGATGAAAACGATATGAGAGCAAAAACGGAAAACCAGTCTCACTGGTCCAAGGCTGCACCCGTTGATGCTGCCCCGTTCTGGGTTCTCGCGCCACCCGAGAGCGCATCTCACGGGGAGTGATTCGCGTCGACGTTGCCGCGCTTGCGTCCTTCGTGAATCGACCTGTTGCACGACGACCTGTTCCACACGGTCCGACCTGAAACGACTTGCGGACCGACGGATAATCGATTCGACAACGTTTTTTATGTTTTTTTTTCTTCGTTGGCCCACGTTCGTTCGATCGAAAATCTCCGTCGCCCTTGTTTGCCCCTTTTTTACGAACCTCTCGCGTTTCTTTCGACACCCCACTCGAAATCAACACCCTCCGTTCAGCCTCCCTGACACTTCTCTCAATCTCTGATTTGGCAGTCAGGAAGGCCGAACATTTCTGATGACTCTACCCTCCGTCCAATCTACGGATAACCTGTTTGGGCAGTCGATAATCGCTCACAACGTCGTCTGCTTCACGGCCTAAAACACTCGTGCAGCCTCCACAGCCTTCTGCAGAGGAGGCTGTGGAGGTTCTCGTAGAATCTCCACAGCCTTCTTCAAAGAAGACTATGGAGGTCGAAGAAGGCTGTGAAGGTTTTACAGCAAGGTTGAGCGAGCTCATAAAGGCTCTAAGAAGGGTATATCAGGGTCTCCGTCAAAGGAAACCAGTCTGTTTAACATTTGTAAATGTTGACATTCCGTCAACTAAAACATAAGACTCAATCATTATCTCTTCAACTACATTTATATCAACATTATCTTTCTCAACAAATAATTCAATATATTTTTCATTGTTTGTATTCTTTTGGATTCTCGTGAGTTTTTCAACATTTTGCTATTTATTCTCATTTCTTGCATTGTTTCCGAATGGACTGTGAGTAATTAATTGTGAATGTGCTTATGTTGTATTGGTGTGTGTGTGTTGCGCTGAGCTCGCGTGTCAAATTTTTAAATGTCAAATAGACACGTAACCCCGTCGACCTACATGACCTCCCCTAAAATGTGATTGTTCGTATTCCGCCATTTTGGGGGTAAAGGCCCAGTCGAATTTGTAACTTCGAACCCGGTGCACCCTCCACGATCCTTGCTGACTCTTCCAAAGCCATACAGGCATTTGGGATTCAACAGGGTAAACGGAGGTTCAGACGTTTCGACTGTGGCGTTTTTTCTCACGTTTTTAATTCTGGTTTTCACGTTGCTGCCTGAGATCTCGAGGCCTCCCGTATCGACGTACACCCACACGCTTTAACACACACTCACACGTGTGTTTGTGTGTATGTGTGTGTTTTTTTTCGCTTCGTTGTGTATTACCGTAAGCGAGCAATATTTTACAACCATCACGGACGTCGGAACGTTAGCTCGTGCGGATAGTGCGGAGGCGAGATGGCCGTGCGTTGTTCCCCGGTTCGCCTTGTACCCCATTCGTCCGGGTCCGAGGCGAGTCGTTTCACGCAAATTCAACAGGGTTAACGCCTCTCCTCGACGCGGTACGGTGTTCCTAATACTCGCGATTCTCTTCTCCGACAACCGTTCAAACCGATGTAAAAGCGTGACGCTCATCGTCAGCAGCCCGAGCACCAGCACCATCAGCAGCATAAGCAACAACAGCAGCCACCCTGCACGGTCCACGGGTCCGATTGTACCTACATCCTTTTTTTTCTTTTTTCTGTTTTTTTTTTTTTCATCCTTTATCTATTTTTTATTTTCAGTTTTCTCGGTTATACCCGCTGCCATGAGCTCCTTTGATGTCCGAACGTCTAAAAGACTCAACGTAATTACGACCTCGACGTTCGAAGATGTTCGAGGTCGTGTATTTCGTTGCCTCATCCACTTTCGGAAGGCAACGAAGAGAAAGAAGATGAAAAAAAACGCAAAAAACGACCAAAAAAAATGCGACACTCCTTCTTTTCACACTTTAATCGCACGTGCGTGAGATATTTTAATTCGCGTTTTTTTATTTTTCGCACACGATATATCGGATCTCTTCGCGACGATGAATTTTTATTTTCGAAATAGAAACAAATACAAAATAGATTTATAAAAAAAAAACAGGAAAATTATCAATGTGAATAATAATAATAGCAGCAATTTTTTTTCCTATAAATATTTTTTCACAACTCTTTCAATTGTAAGATAACAACTGTTTATATATACAAACATTATTTTCCGAACAATGACTGTGTGGAAAAAAATCCTGTTATCACGAAAAAAAAAGAAAAAAATAATTAAAAAACGGTAATAAACCTTGACCTATCAATCTGATGTTAATCATCGGGGAAAAATAATTTTTCAATATTTTTCATTATTATTATTATTTTTTCATTTCTTTTTGTGACAGGTGAGATTTTTTTCGGATCTTTTCGGTCGTTTTTTTTCCAAATTTTTCAAGTTCATATTCGTAAGCAATTATTATCATAAGATAAAAATAGTTGTGAAAAATATTAATATCGAAAAAAATAATAAAATGTCTTTACAGTAATTTTCGTGATTAAGTTGATGTATAAAAGAATCTTCTTCGAACAGCGAGTGTCGAGTTTCCGAGGCTTATAATTGTTGTACAAAACGAATGATAATGGTCGGGGGGGAAGAGGGGGAATAATCATGCGGATAATCTTCGAGCCTGACTGAGCATCACACGGTATGTATGTTCTATGCAAAGTTCGGGCGAGTGGGGGGAAGGGCGGGGGTGTCGGGGCGTGGGAGAGAGCGTGTAGGGCAGATCGGAGAGCGTGTAATAATGTACACTGGCATGTACGTGGCGCTAATCAGATCTGCCGGTGGCTTATCTATCGCGCGCGAGTGACGTGCGTGCACCCGGGTCTCTCGCGCGCGCGCGCGCGAGCGCGAGCGCCGCGCACGCTGGGCAATGATACTGCAATAACGAGTAGCGAGAGATCCTCGCCCTCTCCCTCTCTCTCTAGCACAAAACATACAACACGGAGTTTAGATAGCCGTGGTATCGTAGTAAGCCAGTTTCCACACTGACCAATGGTAACCACCGGGGGGGAGAAGAGGTCTTCCGCACGGTGTGGCCGATGGAGAATCTTACTGGGAGTCGCCTACAAGCCCCCAGGCTCTGGGTGAACGAGGCACCGTCGAGTAACATGAACGGTTATTCTTCTTACGGATCCCATCGTCCAACCATTGTTCCACAATCATTTGAAAATATCAATTTTACCGAAAAATTTAAAACGAAAAAAAAAAACAGCAAACAACAACGAAAAATTTTGAGAAGTAAATTATGCAATAAAGATAAATTTGGCGAATCAATCATTGAAATTTGTCGAATGTATTTCTTTACAATTATGATGGTTAGATATGGGCCGTTGATGGACTCCGATCGATGGCCTCTTGGCAATATCAAGAAATTAATTTTTTTTTCATATCAGGAGAAAGCAAATGTATTTCATTCCCAATAAATGTCTTTTAGTACTATTAGAAAACATTTTAGTAGTACTCAGAGGTCGCTTACTACTTATTAGAATTTGTCAAATTCATTTTTTGACAATCAATCAATGAAATTCGTCAAATGTATTTTTTGACAATGAAAATGAAAAATTGATTTGCACATTTTTCGTTCTTTCAAATTTAATCTTGAGCAATCGGAATGTTGAAAAAATTGATTACTGCAAATTTTGAAAATATCGAAGATGATAATTGTGGAGTAAAAATTTTTGAACAAATTCACTTTCAATTCAAATTCGGACGAAGTTGACAGGAGTGGAGGGAAAACGCTTGGAGAGGGAGATGAGGGCGACGAATCGATGGTCAGCTGTGGTGGGGGCGTGGCGAGTCGTATCGTCACGCCATTGGCAGACTGCTCCCCACTCTCGCGCTGATCCCTGAAGTGGGGCGCAGGCGGTCGAATAGGAAAGACACTGGCGACACTTCCCCGCTTTCGCACAGACGTCTCGAGTGGTGGGTGGTGAAGCGTGAATGGCGGGGGGGGGGAGGAGGGGGACATAAATTAAAAAAAAATAGAAATAAATAAGTGGCTGCGATCAGAATAATCGGAGACCAAGCTGCACAACATCGAGCCTTCAGTCACCGATGGCTAATGATTATCCGTGAATTCATTTTCCCATCACTCTCCGGTCGATCGGGTGCCGATCATCCACGATGATTAACTGTCTTATCGACCGTGTTCCGTCTCCGAGCAAACGCGGAAAAAATAAATGTCCCGTAAATTATCCGTATAAATGATCGACAAAGTCGATGAATCCGAAGACTCGAGACGCCTCTCTCGAACACTTTTCTACATTGGAATGCGAGCGCGAGAGTTTCCGCTGGCGCGTCGAAGCAATAAATATAATGGTGGGGGACAAAAAAACAAGAAAAAACGAAGACGGTGACAAAACAAATGGGAGTGAGAAAAACCGTGCCAGTGAGTGAGATGAGAAAAATCCACAAATGCTATCGTATAGGTTATGTATATACATGTGTGTGTGTGTGTGTAAATACACGTAAAGGCGTACGCACGAGAGAAGCTGTGTAATCCGAACAGTAAGTAACAAATACAGAAGCTCGCTCGGGCGGAATCGTCGTCGACGCGGTTCAGCGTTGTAATCGCGGAATAATTGAATCGCCGCGCGCGGTCGCACCGTCATCTCACGCACGCATTGGTTTTCGATGTAAGACTCGACATATATATATATATAAATGTGTGTGTATAAGCTAAAGTTGCGGTATCGTTGTGCACTGGTAGTCGCTACCTTTTATTTATAAGCGCCTCGAGCTAACCGGCATAAATGCGTCGAGGACTGCATTCATAAGACTCGGTTGTTGAGATCGGCGACGACGACGACGACGACGGCGGCGGCGACGACGACGACGACAACGGGTGGGCCCCGCAGTTTTGCCGTTGCTGCACTCACCCAGTGCAACCGCTGGGTCGCCTCCAGCGCAAATCCGCCATCGGATACTCAAAGCTGACGCGTGAAACCCGACTGCAGTTTTACTTCGTCACTAAAAAAAATGAATATATGTGTGTGTATATATATATATATATATATATATATATATATATATAAACACAGGACAAGCTGAATACCGATTCATCGCTATTTGTTTCCACGTCTGAACCTCTTTAAATATACGTTTTAACCTGTTATCATTATTATTGAAATGTTTTTTGAATTACAATAAATATGATATAAATTGTAAGCTTCGTAAGGTTAGACGAGGAAAGCGGTAATTGTGGAGAATAATGAATTATTATCAATTAATAGTTTTTGAATTATCCTTATTATCTATTTGTTTCCGTTTTACTTGTATAACCTTTCGGGCTTAACGTGTATTATAATTTACGATAATTTAGAAGATATTCCAAATGGGAAAGCAAGAAAGAAGCAGAGGTTAATAGAATAAATAGAGGATTTGGTAGTAAATGGGGAAATTATAAATACGTTAGATGGAAAAATATAAAAAGTTGTACGTGAATATTGCAGGGAAATGGAACAAGTGTCCTGAAAGATGAGGAAGGTGAAAAGGGGAAGAGGACAGAGATGAAATAGAGAGGGATAACTGTAAAAAAAAAGGAAAAAATGTTAGATTACGAACTTTTAAAAAGTTGTGCGAATGAAGCTCGATTTTATTGCTAATCAAAACTATAAGTTTTTCGTTTTTTTTTTATTATTTATTTTCTTTAAACATTTCGCCCCGTTGGTTTGTGACCTCTTCAGATGTGATTTATTTTTCTTTTTTTTCCGGTTCTTTTAATTTTCGATGTTTCATCGGCATAACTTTTTATGTCGTCAGATCTTTCGGTTATGTTCCTGGACTTCAGTTTTTTTTTCAAAATAGGTCAATTTTCGTCGTGTTTTTCATGTTCGTGGTTAAAATTGATGTCAGTTTATGAAAGATTTCGAAGCTAAATTGTACGTGTGGTTCAATCCCTGAGTCATATTCTGTTAAAATTAGATCTGTTATCACTGAGAACGGAGAAACGTGTGGTCCAAATACTTATTTTTATCTTATCTCTATACTGAGAAACAATTATTTCCATTATTATTATACACCCATTTGAAATTAATATATGTAAACATATATTTATATATATTTTTTCTTATTTCAAAACCGTTGCAAGTCGCACCGGTCCAAACAGACTGCTAACCCGTTCACCCGGTTCGCCGTGGGTTCGCCCGGTGCAGCTGAGATTCACGGGTAACTCTCGTGCCATCGCCGGTCCAGAAAGCTGCCCTCGGGGCACATCGCCCGGGCAGCCCTACCACCCGTATAACATCGCTCGCGATCTCACCGCGCGTTACACGCTAGCTACCACGCTTACACACATCCACCTTAGGATCTCGGCAACTGACTCGAGAATCCACACCCCCCCCTCCCCTCCCCCTCCCCTCCCCCTCCCCACCCCGTCCCTCGCACGGCACACGTTTGTGCTCCCGTTTATCTGGATACCGATGCTAATGCATTCTACGAGCCACGGGGTGAAAAAAAGACAATGAAAAAATAGTAAATCAAAAGAAACGGATTTTTGCTTCCGGAACCGAACACGAATTCATGTCACACGGTTGTCGCGAGGATAAATAAATTATGTCGTTCGAACAATTTTCACGTGTGCGTGGGGAGGGACGTCCTAAATCACTTGATTGGAGTGCCCCCTCTATGTCCCGATGTGGCCGATGGGATTTTTTTAGTATCTTTTTTTAGGATCCTACCAATGAACCAATTTTTTTTTTTTTAGATTTTTTTAGACTAACTCTTCCCTTCACCCCAGGCCTTTTTTTTCATCACGATGTACCGGCTCTTTCGACCGTTTTTAATTGGATGACATATTTTTACCGAGATAGTTTATTAAAGTTAGAAATACTTTTTTCATAAAATTAGGGTGGGCATCTTGTTTCTAATATACCTATATATGAGCCAAATGGCCATTTGTCGGACAACTTTAGGCATCAACGTCTGGGATGTTTGTGAAATTTACGCAGCTTCAAGTGCATGCTAAAAGATAAATTTCGATTTTTTTGTCCATTATTTTGGCAGCTGTCAATAACGGTATTTTTTCATTTATCAATTTGTTTTTCGAATACTTGGTTCACACTCGGTGATAAGAAAAAAAATGAAAAATCTGTTTTGGACGTGAAATTAATTAAAACGAAAAAGAATTGGCATGTCAAAAAAACTTTTTTTCAAGTGGAAGATAGAGCTCGTCCTTTCCGACGATTGGATTATTTGGAAAAAACATAATTTCGACGATATTCTCACAAACTGTGCCCAAATCCCCGGATATGGCGTTCTAAGGATCTAAGGCGTCGTAACCCTTAAACTCCGTTCGAGAATGCTTCCCCCGAACGTTACACGCGATGACGACGATGAAAACGAATTATTTCGAGCGGCCGAATCTCGGGTCCGTCCGACGAGGAGATCACGGAATATAATTATTCGATATCTCGCTGTGCGCGGGCCGTGCTTGATGATTATTTTTTTTATTTTTTTGCGTGCCGTGGTAGTGTTCGATGGTTCGACGAAGATGAAATTCGTATAATGTATAATCCGCTTGCGCGCATGTGTGTAGGTATGCGTGTGTGTGTTTGTATTAAAACGTAGTGGCGGACGAGAGCGACGTTATGGGGGACGCGAGTGACGGAATGCGAGCGAACGAAAGCGCTCGAGAGGAATAAAATATCGTAGTCAATAATATATTATATAGCGAATAAATCGTCGCGGTTGTGTGTTGGTTTAACTTGTGTGTGTGTGTGTGTATGATATTCTCGAGAATGTGTTAATGTGTGCATGAATGGATCGTAAGATAACGACCGACATCGCAGCTCCTGAGGCGACGTCTGTTCCAGTCTTACAATAATATATCCCATGGCGTAGCTATAACCATGTACATATAAACATATATCTACATATATATGTGTAGGTGCTTCTTTTAGCAGTGTTTTGCGAACCGTGACGAAATATTAATTGACACGAAGAAAGATTACAGCCGGGAGTTAACTGTTCACTCATTTGACTATTCTCATTTTACATTCAATCACACGAAATTTCATTATACCGTCGTTTAACGTTACATCCTTCATTAATTTGGAAAAAAATAAAAACAAAAAAAATATATATTTAAAAAAAAAGAAATTTGATTCGTGACAATTTTTTTTTCTTTACGCTTTAGTCTGTGTAGCGACGCTTTTTACGACTTCAATTAGTTTGCATAAAAATTAGGAAGCAACCGGGGTGAATGCACTTTCCTAGTCGAAATATCCGAACCTCCATTCACCCTGATTAACTCCTGGATATATATACCCAAAGTACTTGGGATATATATATACCCCACGTACTTGGGATACTCCTAGTACTTGGGGTATCCCTAGTACTTGGGGTATCCCTAGTACTTGGGGTACCCCTCGTACTTGGCGTTTAGGGGTCAGGGAGGCTCAAAGCAGGCCAAAAATTTGATTCTACCCAAATTTGTCAAAAAAAAATTTTTCCCTCGCCTGCGTGTTCTCGTCAATGTTCTCGTTCGTCTATTTCCTCGTCGCTGCACATGAAACAGTGCGAGATGGGGTTGCGAGAGAGTTAAGCAGCGATGAACGCGAGTCGTGGCTGCGCGAGTTAAGCAGCGATGAACGCGAGTCGTTGGTTGCGGATGCGCATAAGCAGCAGCAGCCGTAAAAACAATAGCCGCAAAATCGTGTGCACCGTTGGATGGACTCGCTGGAGTTGGAGGGGCGAGGGGGGGGGGGGGGGGGCGAGGGGGGTTCGCATAATTTTAATAGACAGCCGAGAGCTCGCAGAAACAACAGATAAGAGCCTACATTCATCTTTGCCTTCCGTTTTGCCTATGCACCGGTCTCGCCAGTCGTGATAGTGGGGCTTGGCTTGTCTCACGCCTTCGTTCTCATGACGTTATATATATATATATTCGTATTCATGTACACATATATATTCGTAAGTGCGCTCCGGCTCTTCTTTTCCCTCTTTACGTTCATCCACGTTTCTTTTCTTCTTTTTTTTCTTCTCCTCTAACAATCTTTTACGTACTTGTGCTACAAGTACCGGGTTAGCCAATTGAATCAATTATTTTAATTCGTTCGGTAAGTGTTCCCGAGCTCTTTACGACGAATAAATACGCCGCGTTTACAATACTGTGGGGGATAAAGAAACAAGAGAAAAATGAAATGAAAGAAGGCAAAAAACAAAGACAAATGTAAATATAATTATCGCATCGTTTTTTATCGATGCGCAATGTTTTGTATCCGGAGTCGAATTTTTTTCTCTTATTTCGGTCGTCCTGAGACTCGAATCATTTGTGCAGGCGGTTTCTAACGCAGACTTCACCCTTAATCCACCCTAAAGATCCTCTACTTAAGAGGGCTGAGTCACCTAGAACAAAATGCTTTATATGGCGATCAAAAAATTTGAAATTATAGCTGAGTATTGAAGTATTTTATAAGGATAAAATCGATATTAAATTTGAATTAATCATGTGACGAAAAAAAAATATCTAATTTCTTAGGTGATTTAGTCAACCATTGCTCACAACAGTGGTAGCCTCCTAGACTTCGTATAGACTCCTGGGGTACTTCAACCTCAGTGACTCCGCGCAAAGCCTCCCACGACCTCCTCCAACTATCCTCCGACAATCCGCTCAGCCTGTATGACGTATAGAACCCGCGTTCACTCTTCTCAACCTATTTAATTTCATTGTTTCGGACTCTCGATTAACCTACATGACCCTCCCTTCAATCCGATTGCCCATTTTCTGTCACTTTGGGGATTGGAGGCACAGTATAATTCGAATATAATTTCCACGTCTGATACTGTCCACCCTTCTCGCCGTCACTGCACGAAAAATATAGGCATTTGGGATTGACCCAGGGTGAACGAAGGATCGGAAATTTCGACTCGGAATGGGAACGCTTTCGTCGGAATTGCCAGCCCATCTTAGCGGGGGTCCGATTTTACATATTTCCACGTCACATGTTCCACATTCGAGCACGAACATTTTTGAATATCCCGTGTGTACGTGTTATCCACGCACGATATATTATATTTCAAATGGTTAACCGACTAACCTGCGCGATTAAACAATAACTTTACGATCGCACAATATTGCATCAGTCGGCTTGAGCGTGATTTTTTTTCCCACCACAGCCCAACGAGATATCATATTCTTTACTCGTCCGTGAAACTTGCGTCACATACCTTCCGAGTACCGCACACTCGACGGCGAAGAGGAGAGGAGAGGGTCGGCTCCGAAACAACTTTTAATTATCAATATCAATTCCGAATATGTTTTTTTATCAGCACGGCTCCATGGCGGTCTTCGAGGTGGACGAGGGATTTTTTTTTTGGTCGTCTCGAAGCGAGCGAAGAATACGAGGAAAAGGATGTCGAAAGGGGATAACCAGATCCCGTCGGATCACGACGGCAGCATTGCAAAGCGTAAACCGTGACGTAAAAAAAAAAAAAAAAAGCATTTTGCGAGATACGATTGAATTCGAAGTTGGATGACAGAAAATTTTACCGAGTCGATCGAACGTCACTTACCTTGATTTCAATTGCCATTTTTTGTCATAACCGATTTTCTTTTTGCACATTACTGAAAGCTAACAAAATAAGCTCGCTGGTTCGATAAAATTTTGTCAACATAATTCAATCGGCTTCGATTATTTATTTAATAACTTTTTTATTCATTTATTGGTTTACTTCTTTATTTATTTATTTATTTATTCATTTATTGGTTTACTTATTTATTTATTTATTTATTTATTTATTTATTTATTTATTTATTTATTTATTTATTTATTTATTTATTTATTTCACTTTGTACGAAATTTTTATTGGGACCGAAGGTAGATCGTGTATATACGTCGATGCGTGCGGTTGATGGTCGATATATGCTGCGTACAGGGTGCATCATACACGCAACGAGCGCATTCCATCGATCGTTGAACGATCGACGCAGAAAAACACGGAGCCACTTCCGTTCGTCCTCACTCGTTGTGCCGGTCGATTCCGATCCACTTGTGCGCCTCGATGTACGCGGCAAAATTAGCGATTGACTGTGCGCAAGCTGTCTCCTCGACTTTGTCTCTCGTGGTTGTTGTCGTCGTCGTGGCACGACGACGACGACGACGACCACAGGCGAACGTATTTTCATTACAACGACTATTAGTGGAAAACCAGAATAGTCCATTCATCTTGTCCAATGGTCAATCGTCGACGTGTATTACCGGCATTACGTATACGAACGAAATAATTTGAAGGAATGAAGGGGAAAAAAAAGTTGCAAGTTGAAAATTTTCACGTAGCTTTTTACAAATTCAAGATAGTGCGCAGAATCGTTTTATGCGGATTAAATTCTATTAATTTTTTTTATTTCTCATTGAAAAAGTTCAATATCGAGACTCATGAATGTCAATTGATGGTTTTGGAGACATCATTGGTCCTATTATTCGCAAGGACGTATCCAACTTTAATCTTTAGAGAACTAACGTTTGATTCATAAAAGTTTAAAGATTGTGTAAAACAGAAAGAATTTGACGCCATTTCTCATCCGTCACAGCCAATCACCGAAGATGAGCCACGTCAGGGCAGCCAACGCAGAACTTTTTGATGTTTCACGTTGGCTGCATCTAATCATTGATAAACCATGTGTTATCTCAATTCATTCACAACTCATGATAATGATAACGCACTTAATTGCGTTAGTTTCAATGACATTAAATTTCCGTCACATTTTTGCATCCTAAGTAATAGAACCTAACCTCTTTGATACGAAAGATCGGGACAATCCGATGAAACGGAAAATCACAGCGAGATTTTGTCTCGAACGTAATTTCCTGATCGTGCTCATCTCGTTCACGGGTGAGGGGCCCTCGTGGACCGTGCGACGTGAAACCGACGACAAAGAGACGAGAAAACGTACGAATAACCAGCGCGGTCATTCGCGTTGTTGTATTGTCGATGCTCGTCACGTGGCGGCGTTTTGCCTGAGTACCGGGGGCCCCGGCGTGTAAGGCCCGAGGGATTCTTCAATGGAGGTCCCCGGCGAAGAAGCACACACGCTCTCGTCGACGTCGCGTCGCCCCGTCCGTCGACGTCGTCCCGACCGCGCAAGCCAGAGCGTGCGCGAGGTCGTGCGCCCCGCAACATTGTTCCCTGGCCCATCCGCGGGGGCCTTATTCTCCCAGGCAACGATATAGCCCAGTCGGTATGTACTTTTGTGAACGCAAAAATTTGCCAACGAAGATCTGGTTCTTTCAATCGTTGGGCGGGGAGCCGGGTCATTGGTAGTCTCGATTCGATATCAACACTTCAACCCTCCCGCGTTAACCGCCATCTTGAATCTGAGGGAAATTTGTTTTTTTTATTCAATAACTCGCCCATTTTTAACTTCTGATTAAAAATGTACATTACAAAAATTGTAGGACATTTAATTTCACACAGCTTTAGTTATTACGATCTTTTGTCTCCGATTGATATTTTTCGACTTAAGTTGAAAAATGAAAGTTGAATTTAATAATCGCATTATCTCGATTATTTCAAAGTTCAGCGCGTCAATGATTGAAAATAAACTTGTGGGGAATTCAATTTTCTACGATATTAGTTATTACCATTTCCCGCCTCCGATTGATATTTAATCGGCAAATGGGAGTTATAGTTTTGTTATCGAATTATCACGTTGATTTCAAAGTTTATTGAGTTGATAAGTTGGACCAAACTTGTCGGGAATACAATTCTCTACAATTTTTGTCATTACCTTTTCTCCCGTAAGATCAATATTTAAGGTCCGACGACAATATCAATTCGACGTCTATTTGTAGTTCTTTTATTTGTAGTCCTGTAGCCGGCTGCCGAATAAAAGACTACTAATAGACGCCTTACTCAGGCTATTCTCCAATTTAAGTCGAAAAATATTAGTTGTACACAAAATATTTATAAGAATAAAAGTTATAGAGAATTAAATTTCCTACAACATTTTTTTTTGCATTATTACTGAAACGTTGTAAATTAGGAAGTTACTCAACAAAAATAAATTTCCCTCAAAACACGGAAGGGTCGAAGTATTAGAAACTCCCAACGATTAGAAAAAGCAAACGTTTATTGGCGGTTTTTGCGATTTCAAAAGTACATTCCGACTGGGCTGTATAACAGAGAGTTAAATTCAGTGCGCGAACAATGTCATTTTTCGACGTTTTCGTTTCAGATATTCGCCATTGCCTCGTCGTGTGCACCTTCTGTGTTGTTTTTTTTTCCATTCCCCGTCTTCTCCTTCTTCTTTTCATTTTTGATTCGGTCATCTTCCTTGTTGTGTTCTTGCGAGAGCGAGGCACACAGGGCGAGAGCCATAATCTCGCTATGGGTGATCCAGGAACCGTGGCCGGTGGGTAAAGAGCCGCATTCAAAAGTTACTACTTGGAAATTAACTGCTTGACTGACGGGAATGAGATGTGAAAGGGGATGGGAGCCGGGAGGAGGGGTGGGGGGTGGGAAGGTGGAGTCAGGATTGAGAAGGGGTCCCGGCTTGCAAGAAATTCTTGCAAGTTAATGGGATTCTTTGATTGGTACGCACTTGTTGATGCTGACGGTGCCTGTCGGTACACTTGCCTCTACGTTTCATCGCTCACGTATCGATTGGCAAACAACCTCCGTAATTATATACACGTATACATGTATACATGGATACATACGTGTACATGTATGTACACACTTTGCTAAATACCTTCTTTTTCTCGCTCTCTCTCTCTCTCGATCTGAAGCGAGAGGAAGGTTTCATGGGCACTGAGATTTTGGCACGAGAGTTCCCAGAGATTTTACACACACATATATATATAGGGTGGTCCATTTGAGTTGGCACAGTAGAATATCTTGAGACCAACGTGTTTCCCAGATAGATTATTAGAATTAATAACAACCTTAATTTTAAGATCTTGAAAAATTAATGTAGGAGAAAAAAAACAATTTAGTATACATTTTTTAAAACTTTTTGTGTACGATGCTAAAATGTAAAAAACAGTACACATTCCTATTTAAAAAAAAACAGTTGCCCGCCAATCGACCCCGTAAACTTCCGAGGAATGAAAAGTACGATAGCACAGTGTTTCACTGATATCGAGCCATGAAACTTTTATAGTTTTACACCTTTTTCTGAGATACGTTGATACGTTTCAAGATATTCTGCTGTGTAGACTTAAACGGATCACCCTGTATACATACGTCATGAGATCAAATTCCATGATTATGTATTTATCGGATTCTTCTTGAAAGCAATTTGGAAAAAAAAAAGTTGTTCAAGTCTTTGTTTGGAATTTGTGTGACGCTTCCGGGTAACTGTGAAATCGCATTGTAGTGCCTTCGCGACAGGGGCGGGGAGGAGGGTTGGCGTCACAGAGGGCGCCAACCGTGAGGGATCGCCAAATGACGGTGACGCTCGAGATTTAACGGTGCCATATAAAGATAAGGATCTCTGGTTTCGGTCGAAGCCGGGTACGATCCGGACCTGGGAAACCTCTTGAGACAAAAACATCGATATTCGTTTTGTTAATTGACGTGACACTGTGAAACTCCACGAATTAGTGTCGAGGGAACGAAATATCGATGACAATCGACAAAAGACAGATTGTCGCACGAACGCTGAGTCTAAAAAATCTTTGTCACTATTAATCAACGGATTTCCATCTCACACGATTAATTATCGTTAATGAATAACCTACCCGAAATCAATATCAATTCACATAATGAAGTTCGTAAATCTAACAAACACAATATTCATTTACAGAAACCCCAAGAAATTAAAAGAAACCCAAAAAAATTAAAAATGGTTTCCAACAAACATTCTGATTGTGTAGAAAGCTAAAAAAAAAATCACCACCTTTGAAATACATTTCGAAATCTCGCAAGATTTCGAAGATCGCATCTGGGACGTCGTGGCTGGTGTCTTGGTCTCGGTCCTATTGACCGTAAGTTAACCGGATTATTTCGATAAGTCTTTCGCGGAATGACGATGGACGGTGACCGAGTGAATAAGGTGTGCGATTGTCGTGGTTGTCGTGTCTAAAGACCGACCGCGCCGCCCCCTATGGTCCAAATGAGACCATAAAAAAATAAGAAGCAGAAAAAGAAGAAGAATAAAAAAAAAGACCAGCAGAGGGATAGATGTTAAGACACGCAGCGGTAAAGGCAGAGACGAAAGATGGGAGGAAAGCCCGGACCCCCCTCCCTGCCCCGCCCCGCCACTTTCCTACGGACGATGAGAAATCCGAGTGAACGACAGGTAGGAGACACCTGTTGACTCTCGGGACACAACCGAAAATGGGTTTCTCGAGGGTATAAGCGTCCGTTAGACCGTGCGAGAATCACGCACCGCCATTGAGAGAGCAAGAAAGAGATGGAGATAGAGTTAGAGAAAGAGAGAAAGAGAATAAAATAGTCCGTTGATGCTGCTGGGTTCTGTGGCCACACCGTTCTCGTCCACTCTCTTCTCCTCGTTAAAAATCCCCCGTGTGCCCGTCTCACTCCCAATATATCAGAGAGCCGGCATCTCGTCGGGTGACATCTTGATGGCGGACCGAAACTCGGCTGCCGGATCCTCGAGAGATGTCTCTGCGCTCATGCGAGAGAACCGAAAACGGTCGACCATATACTTCGCTGGTCACCGAGAAAGAGAGGGAAACATAGTTAGTGAGACAGAGAAAGCAAGAGGGAAAGAGATGAAGAGCAAGAGAACGAAGAGGACAATTCGAAGAGCCCGACGAAACCGGGATTTTTACTGATGGGATTTTAACTAACGATCGGACGCGCGCGCGCGAGCGCGACGAGCTTGACCGTCTCTGTCTCTTCGTCCCCTTCTCGTGCCCCCAGCCTCAACGACCGCTTGCCGATGTACGATTTGGTCGTCGAGATAGGTGCCAACGCGGTACGGTAAACTGCGCAAAGAAACGGTGGAGAGAGGCAATGGAGATAAGAGAGAAATATAATGGTAAAGGGTGGAATAGTCGTTCGTTGTTACCTCGTTGGTAACTGAAATGTCCGAACTTAAGTTTACCCAGAGTTAATCCTAAAAATGATTGTATTTTTTTGTGCAGAGTAAGCGAGGATTGTGGAGAGTATGACATGTTCAACATGCGTTGAAATTAGATGTAAATTGGACCCTGTCTTTAATTCCAAAATGCCAGAAAGCGATAAATCAGATTGTTGGAGAAGTCATGTAGGTTCATGGAGATCCTGGTATGTCCCCTTCTCAGTGCCTTTATGACCCTGCTCAAACTTAGCAGTAAAACCTCGGCAGGCTTCGTCAACCTCCATTGTTTACTTTGAAGAAGGCTGTGGAGGTTGTAAGGGTGTTGTAGGCGGTGAAGCAGACGACATAGTATGTTATACTGTGTTTACACCTGTGTTTCAGTAGGTTATGCATGGTTGTTTGGAATTGGGTAGATTAGGCAAGCTTAGCACGGATTCTATACTTCATGTGAGTTAAGCAGATTGTTGAGGGGGTGGGTCGAGAAGGTCGTCAGAGGCTTTGCCCGGAGTCACGGCGTTTGTACGTGGAGTCTCCCAGGTCTATGCGGAGTCACAGAGGCTGTGAGAACCATCGTAACCGAAGATTGACTCCCTGAGTGAGTCATCTGTAGATTGGGCGAAGGGCGAAGCTGAGATCGGCGTCCACTTGCTCAAAGAATTTGGGAGTCAGAGAGGCTGAACGGAGGGTGAACATTTCAACACGGATACTCGTAAAATTAACGAACGTGTGAGAGAGCGTGTCACTAAAAGAGGCAGACACTCTTGAATTAGAACAAAAGGGGGAAAGAGGTAAAAGCGATAAGGATTGATTAATTGATTGATATTCATTAGCTTTCTCAGCTATTTACCATATATTTGTTACACAATTCCTAACCAATTATGTTTACAACAATTCTTACATACTACCCGACAGTTGATGTAATAAATTTGAAAAAAGGGAGTAAGAGCGAGAACGAGAGAAAGAAAGGAGATAAGCGTCAGACCCCGATCCACAAAGTTCGTCAGAAGGTTTTCCAAACTTTGCGCATCTCGCTAATGAGAATCATATTATTGGTTTCTGGGTGGAGTCGCATTTTTTTTATTGTTTCTCACACTTGAGTTTTGTGCGCCCTACTCGTGCCGGCCATCTCGGACCAAAAAACGCACGGTCCATGGACAACGGTTCGAAGACTGCTGGAGGTGTGGGAGAAGCGTCGAACGAACGGGTTAGAGGCGCGAAAGGTGCGCGAGCTGTTCTCGGGGTTGCCTGGTCGATTAGATAAGCCCTTCCCCTTGCTCTCTTCCTCGCTCTTCCTCATCCTCGTTCGCCGCTCGAATTCTTCCTTCGGCAACGTCGTCCAGGATTATTCGGTATTACTGCAATCGTTCCCATACTCTCGCGGTCGTATGGGTATGGGGCATTCAGTGCCAACTCGACGTACCCGTTGTCCTGACCCACGGTGATTTTATTCGACGATATTTGTATGGTACATTGGTTAAAATCGACTATTTCGTTGTAGATTTCTCTAATCCTTAGCTTTCTTACTCACCCCTTTGTCGTGTAATAATATATTTATTTAATTTTTCATTTTCTTGGAGACGATTTCTTACGGGTTTCGGAAATTCTGCGAAAATCCAGTGTTAGATATTTAAAAAAATTGATTCATATCATGAAGTAATTATGTTATCGTTTGTATATATATATATATATATACATATTTTTCTAAATGTATAAACTCCCTTCAAATATAAGCGACAAAATTGGAACCGTCAGTGAATTTGTCACCGAATTTAATAAAAATCATTATAAAATCCGAGGTTGAAAAAGAAAAATCTACAAAGATATTGGATGCTCTTCGGGGTTTAAACGCAATCGATAAAATCTCCCCAAAAATGTGAGATCGTGAGGGTCATCACGTACGGGTCGGGTCGACATGAAATGCCCCATATATACACACAAATGCACACTGCCTTACGTGTTCGTGCATACATTCATGTCTGCAATTTCTATCTCTCTCTTTCACCTCATACACAGAAACACACACACGTTTTTCTCTCACTGTCTTTCGCGCTTCGGGCTCCTCGCTCGCGCAGCCCTTATCGCACCTTCGTTCCGCCATCATTTTCTCTTCTCGTTCGGTCCTTCTTTTATTTATTTTTCCCGACATTAATTAACTCGGCCGCGTTTTTCTTATCGCAACCGGGCTTGACTGACCCAGCAGCGTTCGAGTCCGACCAACTCCCGCTCGCACTCTCCCGTCAGCCTCGGTGGCCAACGACCAAACGACTTTTGCCCACGTTTACGTGCGAAAAGAATAACGAACGTGTGCTGTTTCAACGGTCGTTAACGAGAAGGAGGCGTTTGGCCAGGAGCCAATTCAGGATCATCGGACTCACCAACGACCACTTTCCAAAGAATAGAAACGACGAGACGTGCGATGACTCTCGTTTTCGTCAAATATCCAATTTTCATCTAGGATACCTGTTCAGGTTCCAGATAGGATCTCATTATTTAACCAATGTCTCGATTGTGACACTGGTTTTTTTTTTCGTCGTTTATTTTCGTTGACGAATATTTCGATCCACTTGATACTTCGTTATCGAACTTACTGACAAAATGGTGTAATAAATGATATCATGCCTCTTCACAGATAATCCCGCAACAGGAAAGCTAGATAGCTCCTAGATATCCTCCCCATTCATAGATCCATTGGCATACCTGAGTCACATCCAGTTTCACTACGAAATAACCTTTGATTGGAAAAGTTGGGTGAACGCTGGGTTCAAACGACTTTAACCCCAACAGATTTCCACACGATCAGAGTTTCTTGGCCTCGCGGACGTGCATGAAAACGCGACGCCTCGTACAACTGCCGAACAACGAATACGGTTCCCACCACCCTGTACGCGTGCTCACCAATGCGGAAAATCCGTTGTAACATCGAACGGATTCACCGTGTTACATCGCTGTTGCTCGCGCTGTCGGCCGTTGCATCGCTACTCGCGCTGCTGCTGCTGCTGGCTTGCCGAGGATATAATGCGCGATCGACCGTGACGCCCGATGACTTTTACGTTGTTTCGGCTTATCGCGCGAGACCATCTGCCTACAAGTATCTCTCATTCTTCTCGTACACCGAACAGGAACCTCCTCGACCTTCCCGACTCCCTCATCCTCCTCCTCCTCCTCCTCACCTCTGCTAGTTGTCGAACCACGCAATTGACAGCGGCCAGATTGTCGCTACAGATACATAATCGTTGAATGGAGAAACAGAAAAAAAAAACAAATAAAATGCAAAGTAATAAAATTAATGAAATTGACTTATCAGTTCCCGATTCGTAACCGAGGCGTGGGACAACGAAATGTATCTTGCAACTATGATGAAATAATCAATTGATCAATGCTCATTGTTGATGATTTTGCGAATAATCATATTTATGTGACGCAAAAATAATTTTTTTTTTCAAATTACGAATTTTCAATGTGGAAATCACGAATATCGGAAATTAGGGATTAAAACGTTTGAAACTAGCTTCTAGCTCACTTTCCTAAACAAGCTTCTCGTTAATGGAATGGATGCAATCTAGTTACGATACATATATATGTAAAAGATGCATATGTTTATAGGGGCTGTGCAGCTTTTCTGGCCCGAATTATCCGTGAAGAAAGTTGAAACAATTTTCAACGATGATACCTAGTGGCTATACACTTTTTCTCGAATGCTATCGTGGATGTGATAACATAGTTGATACAAACAAACAGCTGGAGATTCTACTGTGCTTATGCAATAAACAGTACCCATTTGATTAGCATTGAGAAAAAGTTTGATGATGTGTCACTTCTTTGAATCAGTATAAAACAAACGATTTAACAACAATTATAATTTTGTCACGTCTAGGCTACCCAGACGCTAGCTGAACAGACCAGCCAACATACAGCATTTCAGAATAGCATCTAAACAGTTTTCCCCTTCGACTCTACATCGTCACGATAATGTCTAATCTTCAACCCATTTTTCCCAGACTAAATATCACCATCCCGACGAGATCCCAGACAGATATCATATGTACCACCTAAATAGCGAATATCCAAAACCCGTCCAGATTTTCGGGAAACCAGGTGCTGTGTACCTCGAACCGGCTTCAAAATTTGCCCTCGGGAAGCCCCAAAGAGCGAACGGACAAGTCAACAGAGCAAGTGGAATCACAAGTACTCTCTCCACTGCTCGACAGCCTGTAGGATTACCCAAGAACTGCCGCAGTGCATCCACACATACCTACATACATCACCGCGATACATCACATTCAATCCGCAAACACAGAGAATCGCAGATTTACGTTTCCACGCAGAAGCATTCAACATTTTGAGCACACGCGCATGTGTGGACCCTGACACTCGGCCAGTGCGCATGCCCCCCTGCGTGCCACCCCGCCAGCCTCTGAAAGGGCGATGAGGGGGCGGGGGGTGGGTAATAAGAGAAAATAAGTAAAACCCTAAGGTACAAACCGGAAGGGGCATAGGGCGGTGGAGTAGCTGGTGGGGAAAAGAGGCAGGGGGAGTTGGTGAACCTGTTCCCGAGGGAGTTCCTTGACCCTCGGGGCCCGCGGACGGCTATCTCGTGTATGTGCCCGCTCGCGGCTTTTGCGCCTCGAGTAAGAAAGACAGAGAGAGAGAGAGAGGGGAGAGAGAGAGAGAAAGAGACAGAAAAAGAGAATGCGAAAGAGAAACAGAGAGAGAGAGAGAGAGAAAGAACTTAACTAAGAGAAGCCAGAGGCGCTGCGCTGGCGGCAGCAGCCAGTCAACCAGGGAGAGAGGAGAGTGTGGGCCCTCTCTCGCGGGGCCCGCGGAGAGTAGCCACCATCATGATGCCCGCGCCGCCGGCGGCGCTGCCGGCACGAGGGACTCGGGGGCCTCAGGAGCACGAAGCACGCGGGGCACGGAGAGGGGGGGGGGGGAGAGGACCCGGTGGGGCCCTTACTCCCGTCGTCTTCTCGCGACGTACTACCCAAAGCCCAACGAGGATGGCTGATCCGTGGCCTCCGTCGGTGTGCGCCGACTGTGAAATACGTCGGAGCGAGTGAGACGGAACCTTTTCGTTGGGATTCCGCACGGTACATATAGTCTCGCCCATCAGGGTTTTACACCGGTGAGAAAGAGAACGAAGCATGATGATGCGGAGAACCAAGAGTGTGGAGCAAAACTGCGCAACTGCGATACCAGATGCTGCACAAAGTGCTAGTGTGTTATATATGTATATTAGGGTGGTCCTCAATGGAGGTGTTGACGAATTTCAAAAAGTGCACCCCCGGTATAAGTTTGAAATAAATAAATAAAAATATGTGCGAAACCCCAGCACTGTAGTCCAATGGGAAGACGTAGCTGTGAGCTCGTTTTGTTGCCCACTTGAATAACATGGGATTTTCAGACTAATTCGGTAATTATTTTTTCGAGTTGTCCCTGAGCACGCAAAAAATTCTTTATTCACATAAATGTATAGTTAATGGGTATAACTACTCGTACATTTTTTTTACAATACATAAACACAAATAAATTTCTATTTGTGTTGTGATCGTTTAGGAATTGTTATCATCGTTCATCGGTTCACCGTTATCGATGATATACAAGTAAGGTCTTGTAAAGAAATGTACGAGTAGTTACACCCATTAACAATAGGTTAATATGAATAAAGAATTTTTCGCGTGCTTAGGGACAACTGGAAAAAATAATTACTGAAGTAGTCTGAAAATGCCATGTTATTCAAATGGGAAACGAAACGAGCTTACAGCCACGTCTTCTTATTGGACTACAGTGCTGGGGTTTCGCACATATTTTTATTTTATTATTTCAAACCTGTCTGGGGGGTGCACTCGTCGAAATTCGTCAAGACCCACATTAAGGGCACCCTAATAGATATGTGTATGTAGGTACGTAGCGATGTACCTCGTGCGATTGGACCAGTGCCGCAGAATCTCACTGGTACCTTCACTACTACCAGTACCAATGCTAACAGTGGTACAACTACTTCTACTACTAATACCACCGGGTCCCCCCGTTCGTCAGTGGGGGTCTCTGTACAAGCGCACTGAGCTCGGAAACCCTTCTGGTGCAACGTTCCAACCGGTGCTGTACATCAGAACAGTCTGTACAAGTATCCTTTATAATATCCGTAGCAGAGACCACAATCATGTGTATATATATGTTATATAGATATATATGGGTGTGTATGTGTGTATGCCTTCATAACTTTGCTCCGTGGAGTCTGGCAACGAATCTCTCTTACATTACACGGCTCCCAGCGCCGGCTAGACACACGGTTCCACGACTTTGCCACACGATGTTCCCCAGCATCGAACTGCAATTTTTTCGGAGTAATCTTTTTTCTTTCTTTTTTTTTCATTATTCACCTTACTCTCAAACTCATCGTCAAATAAACGTTTGTGAGACGAGAAATAACGAAGAGAAAACATAAAATCGACGTTGGTCGCATTGACGCGGTAATGTCGCGTGGGTCAATTTTTTTTGTAACAGTAAAATCGGAATAATTCGTGTTTGATTGAGAAATACGAAAATTTTGAAAATTTGTAAAAATTTTTTACGAGTTTATAAGTTTCGTCGTTTTTTTCTAACATCCAAGACATCTTTATCACGATGTTTTGCATCATGCAATTGCAATTTTTGTAATTTTTTTTTAAATTTTCCAATCGTTTGGCAAATAAACACTCCAAAGACAAAACAAAAATTTAAAAAAATATATATATATATTTCGTCGACGTTTATGACGAAGATCGTCTCGTTCATACGATTATTTTTCTTTTGACCGTAAAACAGAAAAATTTGTGATTGATTGAAAAATACGGAAATTCAAAATTTAAAAAAGATTTGTAAGATCATTGAATTTTGTCAAATTTCCACGATGTTTTGCAACATGGGATTGCAACTTATCACATTTTTTCCTCCATATTCCCGAACTCCATGGCAAATCAACATTCCCGAGACAACGACAAAGGACAAAATAAACAAAGATTTTATCAACAGCTATCAAGAAGGTCATCATCCAGCAATCAAACAATTTTGAACAACTAATACATTGATTGATTATAAGCTTGAATCATTCTAACATCTCAAATATTGTCAAACGGTAGAACAAAAAATTACATTTTTTTTGTTTGTGATGCTTTGGCCGTTAAATAATTTGGGTGAATTCGAGCTTTGGCGAAGGACGAATTCACCCAAAATTCGTCCATCGCCAAAGCTCGAATTCACCCAAAAAATTACATTACCATAATCAAAATACGGAAATTTGCAGTTCAATCTAATCTCACGAACCTTAAAATACATAATTATGCGTCGGTTAATTAGCGAACATTTATTTTTTTTTTGTTTTGTTCTTTTTTTTTACTTCGTCCACTACGGTTGATAAATGTTTCGTGTCTATGATTGAGACGAAAACGGTACTGCCAGACTGTTTTACATGCGTATATGATTTAATATACGTGGGGATCGGTGAAACGCCTCGAGCATTTCGCGAAGATTCAATGACTTTGAAGAGGCGCGAGTAAAATACGATAGCGGTATAAGTCACGAGGGCACGTAACACAAAGTTGAATATAGGATCGTGATTTCATGCAGCAGAGTGCATCGGGACGAGAAGCACACTCCGATGCGCATCTCGCCATGAAATCTCCGCGACGAGGGCGGTGAGGGGAGGGGGGAAGGGGTAGAGAGGACTTGCGTCTCTCGCTCGAAGATTCTCGTCCGGTACCGGATAATTACACAGGACACGCGACAGGACCTCTATCCATTATTCATCATCGTCTCTCGGTACGTCGGATGATCGTCGTCCTCATCCTCATCCTCGTCGTCGTCGTCGTCGTCGAGCGTTCCACTCGCGCCCGCGCCGAAAAATTATTATTCACCGTCTCCGCGTGGAATGCCCATACATAATTTTCTCATTTCCACCGGCTCAAGGGCGGGTTATCCTACTGTAAAATTTTTCATAAAATCGATCGAGAAAAATAAAAAGTTTCCTTGAAAAAACAAAAAGTAATTTTGAAGATTGTGATTCATTTGCAACAAGTTTTATGTCGATGATCGAAGTAGTTTTTGAGTTATAGCGTATTCGAACGCGATGGAAGAAATTTTGCGCGCAGGTAGACGAGCTCAAACTTCAAACTCGTTATTCTTGAAATTATGTTTAAAAAAAAAAAAAAGTTGTATACGATATCTATGTCAGACTATGATTGACGAATAAATTTTGAAATTTTTCACCCATGCTCGAGTCGGCGGTACTTTTTATCGCACAGCCGATTTTGTGACGCATTTATTGTGCGCGTTAAATAATTGACAATGATGGCACGAATTTTCGAGGCTTGAGATTGCGAATGAAATTCAGGATTTTGTTTTTATTCGCGACCTAGGACGAAAAGCGAAGAATGTCGTCGAGACGTCGCTAGTTTATGGTTTATCTCATGAGAATATATATTTTTTTAAATCATTTGCGCTGAATTCAAAAAAAAAATGATGGCATCTTGCGAACATTCTTTCAAAGGAATATAATAAGTTTTATAGAAAAATTTTTTTTTGGCGAAGTTACATCGACTTGAAATCTGTCTCACACTCACCCCGCAGATGGGGTGAATATGAGACAAGTCTTGTGATCGATAATAGAAATTAATACATTTTTTTTTTGGCTCTGTATCATATGGATATCTTCACATAGTTACTTTCGAGTGAATTGGAACAAGAATCATTGAAAAATACCCATTTTTAGAGGAATGGTTATGAAAAAAAGAAAGCAGAACATGGAAATTTCTCGCAATCCATTTTAAACGTGAGACCTTGGAAAAATCGGAGCCACCCCTAAAAATGGTCCGATCGGACTCATCTTTCTGCAGGATTCTACGGACGCGAGATAAGTACCTTGAAGTACGAATTAGGTTCGTGAAAATCGGAGAAACTTTTTTTTTTTTCGAACCACCCTAATGTGTCACCGTAAGTCGATGTGCCGATAGCGCTATATCTCTCTCGCGCACTCACGGCGGTCCGACCGGTACAACGCATCACCTTGACGATATATCTACCCCACAACGCATCTACCTGTTCGTGCAAACGATAACTATACCCACAGGCAGAACTATTTTTATTCGCACGTCGATATGTACGTGAGACTGTGTGGCCCCGCGAATCTTCGAAAAAAAAAGAAACTCACTTGACGCCGAACGAGAGAATAATAAGACGCAAAAAAAAAATAAAGTAAAAAAATAAATCTTTGAACAACAAAAAAAAATTGAAGAAAAATGAAGAGAAAAAGGTGGAGAAAGCGAGAGGAAGAAAGAGAGAGAAAGACAACTCCCTTGCTATAGGAGAGGGTTATCAACCCGCGGTGTGTGCCTCGTCGAACGAGCTCGGGGGGCCCTCGCGTTCGGCCGAACCGAGCGATCCGAGCAACTTCTCGAATAAGTAATAGCCGCGGATTGTGGCCGTTGACGAACCCCGAAAAATCGGGGCCGGCCAATCGGCCGGTCTTCGAGACCATACCGATAGAGCCTCTGAGCCTGATATCTACCTTCAACCTCGCGGTAACACGACCAATCACCGCCTTCGAGTGCCCCGAGATACATAATGTGACGCGTAAATATTGTTCTCGTCGGAGTTTTTTTTTTTCTTGTTCGATCGTATTCATTCGCTATGGCCGCAGCGATTAATTTGGTCGATGGAGCTTTGGCGATGGGCAAATTAATCACCGGGGCCAAAGCGAATCAACGCTATTTAAAATTATTAATAAAATGCAGACAAGTAGAGCTGATACCCAAATAATGATAATATTCGAATTAAATAATTTGATGAACCAAAAAAATCACGAGCACGAGTTAATATAAAAACAGAGATCTGTAGTTTCTAGCATATTCTTTTTTTGAGATCAACTTCAGATTGTTCAATTTGAAAAAGAAAAAAAGTCGATAAAAATAATAATAAACATTATCGAGGCACCTCCTGGCATTAATATGAGGGTCTCAAATTTAGGAAATTCTAGTTCTACGAGGTCAACTTTCGATTTCCAAAGAAAAATTGAAAACTATTTTTCAACGGCCAGTCCAGTATACATAGATATATATAAATTTATTTTTTCATTCGTTCAATGACTCGAGAATTGGTTCGAAAAATAATTGTGAAACGAGTGAGATTGCAATGGGCTCGAAGAATCGTGGCAAAGAGTTGAGAACATAATAAGTATAGCCATACTCTAGAAATATAGTCGTGGGATTCGCGCGAGAGTTCCGAAGAGGTGAGACCAAACTATAGACGGTGCGCGGTATACTCGTACACCTCGTGTGTTTATTTGTCTCGCTGTGTGTGTGTGTGTGTGTGTGTGTACACCATCGTGGTGGACCGTTTCGGCATTAGATACGCGAAGTGCCTCTGGTTGTGGAGTGGGATATGTGTATATACGTTAAGTACGGTAGAGCGAAGGCACTCGTGATGAAACCGATTGTAAGATAGAGCCGAGAGAGACTCGAGAAGGAGAGCGCTCGCTGGCGCGGAGCGCTGAAGCCCTAGAGAGAAAGAGAGAGAGAGAGAGAGAGAGAGAGAGAGAGAGAGAGAGAGAGAGAGAGAGAGAGAGAGATCCGAGAGTCGAGCTGAGCGACTCACCGGGACCGGCCCCGCAGCATCCACACGCCGCGGCACAAGTGTAGTCTGTAACGTGCAATGCGACGTACGGTAGAAAGGCTGCGGAGGAGACGCCGTCGGAGGATAGATTGCCGAGAGCGAGAGAGAGAGAGGGAGAGAGAATAAAGAAACTTGCCAATGTGAATTGTTTTATACACGCTCTGGCGACAGTCTTATGGCGGGCATATATATATATATATATATACCCCCATAGAGTTATATAGTATATTAGGGAGGTCCTTATTTTGTCTCTTTTATTATTCGGGCGCTCCCAGAGGATTGGTTGGTTCGAAATGACTTAAAAAAAAAAATATCCTCAAAGTTTGAGATCCCTATCTTAATTTTTGACCTCGCCGCCAGCCCCCAGAGTTTGCCATCAAATAACACGGTGTTTTTTTTATATCACGGATTTTCTTTTTTTTTTATTACGATTGAGACCCGGAAGCTAAAATAATAAACCTTCTGTCATGATTATTTTCTCGTGACGAAATAATTTGCAACCTATCAATGAAAAAAATATTCAAATAAATCTACGAATCCAACATTTCTTTCAAAATTATTTACTTTTATTTTTTTAAATATTCAATATACAATATATAAATATATATATATATATATATATTACTTTTGTTATTCATCGTACGACCTAATTCGTGTCTGTGGCAATGATAATTCCGCTTTGCCGAAACGTTATTCGTCGCGGTGATATATAAAGAACGATCGCAAACGCGTTATACGAGCACGATGTTCCCCGGTAGAATATAACGTCGATGATTTTTACACCAAACTGATTCCTCATAAATCGCAGTGAAATGACGTGAAATCCTGTAACGAAAGCACTAACAAGTGGTTGTACGAGGACGTGCAGCTTCACCGTGAGCCAAGAGGGTGTATGTGTACGCGTTTGTGTGTGTAAGTGTATGTGTGTAAGTTTAAGTGTGTTTGTGTGTGTGTAAGTGTGTGTGTCCGTAAGCATGGTACTTGTGTGTGTAACTGTGTAAGCATTGTACGTGTGTGTGTGTAAGTGTGTAAGTGTGTGTGCGTTTGTGTAAGTGTGTAAGTGTGTGTGCGTTTGTGTAAGTGTATGTGTGTGTATGTAAGTGTGTAAGCGTGTGTCCGTTTGTGTAAGTGTATGTGTGTATACGTAAGTATTGTACGTGTGTGTGTGTGCGTTTGTGTAAGTGTACGTGCGTGTGTGTCTGTGTGTGTGTGTGTGTAAGTGTATGTGTGTGTATGTAAGTGTGTAAGTGTGTGTTCGTCCGTACGTGTTTGTACGTGTGTGTGTTTGTTAGTAGTGTATTAGTGTTAGTGCGGGCGTGCGAGTGAGAGAACCGCCGAAGGAACTCGATGCGGCGGTTCTCTCCTGCGCGGCTCCGTGAGTTAGGGCGGCCGGGGGGAGGGGGGGGGGGGTATAATGGCAAGGAGCGTCGGGGGATAGAGAGTCGGAGCGGGGGCGACGGCCGGGGGCCACGGGGATCTTCTTCTCTCTTTTCCCCCACTCCGTCTATTCTCATCTCGCTCGTTCTTTCTCTCATCCCACAGTACGGAGTACGATTCCTCGGCCTGTGCCGGCTATTGCCGCCTGACTCGCATGGCTCTGGCCGCGGCTCGAACGGTGGAGTGGCGGTGGTGAACGGGTAAGGGCGGGGGGGGGGAAGGGGGGGGGGACTACGACCGAGCGGGGGGAGGCCCGCAGGCCGGCCTGCGGCTCCGACTCAGTATCCCCGGAACAACCGAGCCACGTGTACCCCGCGGAGGTGCTTTGCCTGTCCAATCTCAACGTGCCCAACCCCCTTACCCCCCCACCCCCCGCGCACATCGGTTTATCAACGCGAACTTACCACTCGCACATGCAACCGCATCGCGATCGGATATTTAAATCTTTCGACTCTGAAAAAAAAGCAAAAAAAAAAGAAAGTAAACAAAAACGAATATTTGAGGAAAAAGTATTGAAATAAACGAAAAAAAAAAAAAAATTGTTATAAATTAATTAGTGGAAGACGAAGAAGAGTTGAAGAAAAGTTACGACGAAATTTTTCGAGTGATTGATAAAAACGAATGTTTTGTTTGTTTGTTTGTTTTTTTACATATAAACTGAGACGTTGGAATTGACACGAGGAATAATAAAATAGCGCGATAAGTGTGAAAAAAATTGCGTTCTATAGTGCTGAAACAAGTGGTTCTTAATTTAACATTTTTTGTTTGTTGTTGTTTTTTTTTAATTCGTTCGCGAAAATTGTTGAAATTGTGTGAGTAAAAAAAGGATAATAACCTGGATTTACCTGACGTATTTACAAATAAATAAATAAATACAATAAACGAAGAAATTGGAGAGAAAAGAAAATTGATGTTTGGATAAATTTTCATTCGAGTGAATTATCGAAGAATTATCGTTGGATGTTTAATGGTGAAATCCTTGGTTCCTCCGTTCATCCGTTCGTCCGTTCTATCCATTCGTTCGTTCGTTCGTCCGTGTTGTTCCGCGTTCGCCACAGTCCCCGCGGCAAGGACGCCCGCCCTCCCCCTTCCCCTTCGTTCGTCGTACGAACGAAGAAGGAAGTTGGCGCGAGCCGGGAACGTAGGATCATCCGTCTCCGTCTCTGTCTCATCCTCACGAGGATCCCCGTTCTCACCGAGGAACCGTAGACCGTTCCCTCCGGCGTCGTCCAGGTGCAACTCGCAAAACTTTATCATCCCCCTTCACGCTACAACAACAACCGCGACAAAAACCCCTTCATCAAATTTGGATTACAACGTTTTTCACACAATTTCCTCATCCTTCGTCAAACGTTAAAAAAAAAGAAAAAAAAAAACAATTTTTGAATTGTACATCAAGGATTACGTTGACCGTTTTGTGTTTTTTTTTTTTCGCGCGTCTTCGAGACTCAAGGATTTAAAAGTGACGAGTGAAAAGTGATTTTTGTATTCAATTTTTTTTTTCAAATAATATTAAAAGAATAAAGTGAAATAAATAAATTTCGACTGAAAGTTTGGAAAAAAAAACAAAATAAATAAATAGATAATTAAATGAATAAATAAAAATTAATAAAACAGGAATAAAGAAAAACGTGAGTTCGACGGCAATGTTGAAAGAGGAATCGAAGGATAATTCGTTCAAGGGTGGATTGAAGTGACTGTGAATTTGATTGGTGCCAAAGCCGAGGGCCTTGGCTAGTGTGTCCCTAAAATCCAACGAAACAGTTTGTTCTTCGGTGCTTACGATTCGTGACCTAGCGATTATTATTATTTTTTTCCATTTAATTCATCATAAAAAAAATATATATATTTTTTATCAAACCTTTGCGTCTGACCATCCCCCGCGAGTGAAACACAGTCGGAAACGCGTGATCCGCGGATTCTCATGTGTCACTGGCGCGCCTCGTGACGCACCCGACAGCCCACAGTGATCGAGCCCGAAGTTTCGTCAGACGCGACTGTCGCGAGTTCACGACGAATCAAATTCAACCTCCACGGGTTCACTTATTCGTCCGTAAGACGAATCACAACGAATCTTGGAAAAATAGTCGGTCAAAACTAATTGGAAAAACAAAAGAACAAAAAGAAATAAATTTATTTTAAAAAAAAATATCGATAAAAAATTTGGATGAAATTTTATTCGCATATGGAAACGTGACGATTGTGTACGTCGAGATTGAAAACTTTTGGGATCATTGACGATTTCGGAGTTGAACGATCAGCCAATTTTTTATCGAACGCACGTGCGACAAATGCGTGAGAGTATTTAATTCGCACGTAGTTTATACTCACACAGACACACATATACATATATACGTATATATATATATATGTAGCAGTGGAAAAAGAACGGAAGAAGAAGAAGAAGAACGTTTGGTCACAAGCGCGTCCTTAAACGTCCATCAATTACACGCCTCGAGAAACGACCGGTCCCGGGTGGTAAAGTTACTTCGTTTATCCACAGTCACCTCCTTTTAACGCGTGTTAACGCTAGACGGAATTTCTTACTCCGAACAACGTGGTCGCACGTTCGTACGACAAAGACGAACGACGAGAAAGAGACAAAATCAAGACAGAAAGAGCGAAAGAGAAACCCGAGAAGTTGCAAATTAAAACAACAAGAAACAAACAAAAAAAAAACAGCTCGTGGCAAAGTGCGATTGCTCGACTTCACCGGTTTACGAAAAAGGATTTGGCCTAATTGAACCGCGTTCCGGGCGAATCGTCGTCGGAACGACAGAACGACGGGTAAAAAAAAAAGAACTCGTAAAATTTGTTTCGGACGTTTTAATTCGGAGCAATAGCTATTTAAAAAGTTCGATGAAGATCAGTTCTATCAATGAGATGAATATACGTTGAACGATCACTGGAATTTGCTGATTGTGGGGTCTTTTTTTTTTCGCAACGTTGGATATTCGTTTGTACGCTGTTGAAGACGCTGCTGCTCCCTCTAGCGGAACCACGGACGCGCGTGCGCACGCGTTCAAGACATAACGAAAGAGCTTCCGGGGGGTTTGGCGATTCACTTCCGTGATTTAAATCGCGTCGTGAAACCTCACCGAGCGCGACATAAAACGCGTTTGGGGCCAATTGTGTGCGCGCGCATCAGCGCGGGAATAAAAGAAAATTTGAAAAAAAAAAAAATTTCCTTTTAACTGCAACGAAAACGAAGATGGGTTATTAATGTCGTGAATTGTGATTTACGACGTATCAACAAACGAAAAGTTCTCAAAGTGCAAATGATATTGTAATCAGTTTGTTTTTTTTTGTGTGTGTGTGTTTTCATTTATCTGGAATTTGGATCGAATTTTCCATTGTTTCGATTAACTCATGTTGTGTAATCGGTGTGCAGTGAATTATTGATAAATACAGTACGTGATTATCGCAGTGTAATTGATAACAGAAAGCAAGAGAATAGATAGAGATTGAGCGAGAGATAAAGTGAATTTTGAGAGGATATTGTCCAACGGATTAATCAAACGTGGAATAATAATAGCAATAATAATAATAATAGGGTTTTGGTTGAGAAAACCAGAACGTGAGAGGAGAAACGACGATTGGTGATGCGGTAGTCGAGGGATTTTCCCGAGGGAAGCCATGAGGGCGGCCGCCGCCTACGTCCTGTTCTTTGCTCACCTCATACAGGTAAATTCAACAGTATTAATAGTAATAATAATAATATTTATTATTTGCCATTTATTATTTATAATTTATTGCTCATTATTGTCGAACAATCGTGAGATCATTAAACTCGTGTAATTTATTCGTCGACAATTTGGACACCACTTCCGTTATTGCGATGCACTTTTCGAAGGCTTGGATGTTGAGCTATAATTGTTGATCTTTATGAAATACAATTAACCGTAAAAAATTATCGGGCCACAAGATGTTGATAGAGTCTAAATTGTGGGACTTAGTCTCTTTACTTTGTGGGTTGCTTGATGATAGATTAGACGTCTTGTTCGACTTCCAGAGCATAATTATCCATTGGGGAGAGTTGCCATTAATTTTCAGATGGATTTTGAAGGAATTGTCTATGGATATACATTAAGCATACACATGCCCATCCCTGCCTGGGACTTACTGCGTGTGAACCAAGAACGTTACACTCGTACCATTGCCTGTTTTCCATATGTTTATGTAACACATCATAATGTGGCTCATCACGTGCAGTTCAACCGTGTGGTTGCACTTTGTCCTAAAAAGCCATAAAAACAGATTGGCGAGTTTCAAAAAAAAAAAAAAAAATCATCAACCGACTCATCACGAAGCTGACGACCCTCAATCTCGAATCTCGATTTTTTTCAAAAAAGGCACAAGCTCAAAAAATGGGCTTTTAGCGGGGTCGAAGAGTTCATAAATATTTTCTTCAAAGATTCTCAGGTAGAAATTATATGTACACTTTATATAGAATTGGGCATATATAATTGATACATATGAGCGATTCCACGTGACTTCAGCCACTAAAAAAAAAAATGTTCCACAA
This sequence comes from Diplazon laetatorius, assembly GCA_963662125.1. Classification (NCBI taxonomy): domain Eukaryota; kingdom Metazoa; phylum Arthropoda; class Insecta; order Hymenoptera; family Ichneumonidae; genus Diplazon; species Diplazon laetatorius. The sequence continues at coordinate 8,117,767 of OY759153.1, forward strand.
ATAATTTTTAAAAATTGAGCTATTTTTTTGCAATATATTCACCGAGTGCCGTTTTTTTTTAAATTTTTTTGACGGTTTTATCGTTAATTAACGTTTTTTTGTATTTTTCCATTCAAATGGCTGTATCTTTAGCAGGATTTGACGTATTTACATTTGTAAAAAAACAAAAATGTGCGTCTTTTTATGGCTTTTCAGAAAAAAATTATTTTAAATTTTACTGAGCAAGTTAAACATCCGTTTCAGGGCAAAATATGCAAAAATATTTTTTTTCTCGAAAAATACATTTTTAATTTTTTTTTTTCAAAATTTCCCCAAATTCTGAATACGAAAAAAGAATTTTTGGTATTTTCTTATATCTTGGGACCAGTAATCGGTTTTTGAGTAGCTGAAGTCACGTGGGATTGCTCGTATATTATTACACAGTCTCTATTTAATCTGTATGTAAAAATTATATATGCCCAATCCCATATATGGTTTATAAATAATTTTTTTACTCGGTTTAAAATGTACGTAAAAATAAAATTAAAAAAAAAAGAATTAAGGACTCGTTGGGGGTGCCACAGCTTCGTACATGTGAATATACGGTAACGACTGTGAAGTAGAAAGCCCAATGAAACGAATTATCACGAGAAGTGGAAAAAGACTGTACAAGCGAGGGACGATGAGCACGAGATGGCTATCGATGGCTCAAATGGCGTTTGCACGTGTGGTTACGTACGTATATCTCGACGTAAGTTCAGCCTCGGTTTTGTACGTCTGGGTTTTCATCGTCGTCGTCGTCGTTGTGTATGTACCATGGAAAACTTTCACTCGATCGTGACGGACAAACGAGCTATAGCGAGGAGAGCGCAACATAACGACGCGGGACGAGTGCGCGCGGCATCGCGACGATCCGAGCAATCGTCGACGGGGGATAAAAGCGAGACGGGCGAGCCGAGAGGTGAACTCCGATGGCGAGTTATATATATGTATATTAGGGTGGTCCTTAGTTCGGCTGTTTTTAATTTTCGCGTTCCCAGAGAATAATATGGTTCGAAATAAAACTTAAAAAAATATCCTCAAACTTGAGGTTACTATCTCAGTTCTTCACCCTGCTGACAGCCTTTCCAACTTTGCCATTTTAATACCAAAGCTTTTTTTATATCTGAGACTTTTTTTTTATCACGACTGAAGTTCTGGACTGTATAGATGATGATGTAGATTATAAACGATCATTTCTTTCGAGTCATTCAACACTAAAAAAATAGGTTTTTTTTCTGATTTGACTCGCGCGAAAAAAATTATTGTCTGTTTAATAGTAATAATTATTATTGAAAAATAATTCATATCTTTTGCTATTCTCAAGTGAAAAAATTTTATAGAAAATATATATAAAATTTGGCATATATAGGTTATGTATAAATTATATATAAACTATATATAGTCTCTATATAATTTATACATAAACTATACATATGCCCAATCCCATATATATGTAGTTTATGTATTTAATTTTTTCACTTAGGATATCACTTTTGTTGTTGTTGTTGCTATTGGTATTATTAATTTTTTTGTTTTCTTAATTTCTTTGGTTCGGAAAAGTTCTGACCGCAGGTTTTTTTTTCAATCTTTAAAAAATTTTTTTACCGACGTTTCATGGAGAAAATTATGGTCGAACGTAAACGCGGGGTGCAGACCAAAACGATGAACTTTCGACGAAGTAGAGAGAGGCCAGAAGTCGAGTGAAACACGCGCAAATGATGTGCATACACGCGGCTTGCACGATCCCCGTGTGCGTTTTTACATATATCGCGAAAGGGTTCGTTCCGGCGTGTTTGTATACGTGCATTGGTATATAAATATAGTATACACACACACACACATACACACACACACACGCACACACACACACGTGTGCAGGACGATTTCGTTCGTACGTAATTAAGCCGGTCTTTCAATTACCGCGGCAGCGGAATGGTCGTTACACGTACGAGAGATCTTCCATTTTACCGCGGGCCGTATATATGCTTCTCGTTAAATTTAGTAAACGCCACACGGTCGAATCTCCCGTGAATTTTATTACTCACATGTATCTTTGTCAGAGAAATTAAAAGATTTAAAAAAAGAAAAAGAAACATTGAATAATATTAATAAAACAAATAAAAATCTTTTTTTTTTTAATTTAAAATCAGAAGATGGAAAAGTTCCTGCGGCAATGTTTGCGTTTGCGTTGAGTTCGTTCGTATGAAAGCGTTTGAAATGACTTTTGTTCATTCGTCGTTTGCCTGGGTATAATGCACAGACTTTGATTCACAATTTCGTTGTCGATCAATTATTTACATTTTCCATTCCTACAACCGACTTTGTGCAAATTTTTAATTGAAATATCTTTATTATTCAACTGATAACTTTTATTACATTGATACATTTTAAGGTAAAAAAACATCTCAATCAGAAAGTTGAAGAAATAAATTCGATCAGAGCACGAAGGAACTAATTCAAATCCAATTCAAAGAATTGAAATCATTTTATTAACCTTCAACTAAATGAGTTTAGTTGAAATTAAGAAAAATAAAATTTACCGAAATAAAAAAAATTCCACTTGAATTGTGTTAAAAAAATTCAATTAAATTAAATTGAAAAAAAAAACAAAAAAAATACCTCCGGAAAATTACGGCACACACGGTCCAGATAATTATTGCGAATTATTATTATTATTTTTATTACGATTACTTTTTTTTATATCTCTTTCCTCGATACGTGAGCCCGGCAAATATTTCGCTCGGTTCGACATTCCCATCAATCGTTTCTCGAGTCTCATATAATTCATCTGAAATAAGGTTCGTCGCGGACGAATCCGGATCCGCGGCTTCGTCGATTGCGCCTGGACTCGCTCATTTCAATTCCACCTTGCGCGGCGTTTACCATCATTACAAATCACGCATGCGCGCAAACGCGGGGCGAGTGCGCATTCTCATCTGGCTCGATCCTCGCCGTGGCGGGCCCGACGGCTGGCCCATTCTCGTTTGCTTTCTTTTGGCAATTTCATCGTTGGACCGCCGACGGGAGTCGAGACGACATGAGCGCCGCCAGACGGCGCGCGAGTGTGGAGGAACTTGAGCGCACCCACCAAGCGCACCTCATTCTCATCGAGGACTGCTCAGACTCGAGCGGCAGCTCTTCCCTCATCTCCGCGTCTCCTCCCCGTGGTCCATAGCACCAGAAGCAATAATTCATCGTCCGCAGCGTGGCGGCTTAATTACCCGGAGCGGACGTGCTCGCGGCTCTTTCAGCTCACCATCCGACGATGAATCGTCGAGCGCGGGATTTTCACGCGCGCAACGTACGAGTACTGGATCTCTCTCTCTCTGTCTCCCTCATTCTCTCGGTCGCTTTTTTCCTTGTCTCTTCCGCTTCTCTCTCTCTCTCTCTCTCTCTCGCTTTATCTTGCATATTCTGGAGCTCGCTTCGCTCATCTCAGCCTGGTTAATTCGGCGATTGGTCACGAGACGAAGTCACGAGGTATAACCGCTCGGACTCGCGAACGCATTCGAAACGAGTCAAGGGGACCATAAACTTGGATTCACGCTGACACCCCTCTGCGAAACTTAACCGCTCTCTTTGCTTAACTCACGGCCACTCTCTGTCTCTCTGTCTCTTTCTCTTTTTCTGGTTATCTTTATTTTTATTTTTTATTTATTTTCTTGATCGTCTTAATTATTGTATTTGGTTTATTTTCACTATTATCTTTAGTTTGTGTTCATTTTTGTATATTTTTATTTATTGTTATTGTTTGTTAGATCGCAATTTTTATTTTTGTTATAATCATTGCCTGAAAGTACCAATATGGAATAATGAAACCAATCAATATCTCTCTCTCTCTCTCTCTCTCTCTCTCTCTCTCTCTCTCTCTCTCTCTCTCTCTCTCTCTCTCTCTCTCTCTCTCTCTCTCTCCCTTTCGATTCTTATTCGCATTTTTTCTTCACATTTTTATATTCAATATTGATTGATTGCCGTGCATTCAAGACATTTATTCTTTTCTCTAAAGGGCTCTGATTTTTTTTTCTCTCGTCAACTGGCAAACTGTCAAATTGTACAATTATTCGTGAATTGAATCAATTGATTTGATTATTCTCAGATATTAATTCGATACACCCACTCTCTCACATAATAAGAAATCACTTACGACCAAAACATAACATATTATTTGCAATGTAGAATTTCAAACATGAATTAAATTGTAAATTGTAAATAATTTTATTAATCGATCATAAATATTTTTTTTTTAATGGATCATATTATTCATTGGATCCCAGAATCCACGACGATTAGCTTCGAAAAGTATTTCAAACAAGTTGCCATCACACACTGCAAAATAAAATGTCTGTATGAGTAAAAGACTATTACTTCAATACGAAAATAGCAAAAACTTTTTTTTTTCATCGACGCCCATCTTGCCCCATCCACGTCATTGATCTCCCACGATCTTCAAGCCATACACCACATACGCGCAATAATCTCTCTCCCCTCCCTTCCGCCTCACCGTCGTTATTACGAATATATCGCGAGACAAGTGAGTGAGATACCAATAAACCGCAGGGGTCTTACTAGTGTGGCATTATGTGGACGCACGATGCACGCATGTTCCACACGTCGTGGCTGGTACAGTCCGGTACTTCGTAGCTCCGTGGCCATTCGAGTTTTTGACGTCACAACAATATCAATCTATGCCACGATTTTCCAGGAATACCTGGCCCACAGCCCCCATGGGAATTATTATCCCCGTTATATGTATATTCACCTTTTTTTATCTCATTCTTCTTCTTTTTTTCCATTTTTTCTTCTCTATTCCACTGCCCGGGGGGCTTAGAGAGGCGAGGTACTTTCGAGTCAAGTGAACACAGTACCGCAGGAGCAATGGTCACCTTACATCTCGTGTCCCACGGTGAATTGCTCCATAGATTTTCATCGTACGGCCGGTAACTAATATTACACATCCGACGCGAACGTTCGCAGTCTCGGACTATGGGCTGTTGTTAGTCATCGCGACTTCGCTACGGTAATAATGTAATGTAATGACCAAACGGCTAGAATATACATATCTCGCAAGAAATCGCTTCTTGATTTTTCGAAAATTCTATTGGAGACTCGAAGAATATCAAAAGCATATATTTGCAAAAGAAAAAAGAATATATTTCCAGGTTTCACAGGATGCAACAAAAAGTCTTTTAGATTTGCTAAATGCCTTTGATCCTAGGCCCTTCTTCATTTTTTCCTGATTTCTATGGATCGCACCATTGACACTCCGATCTAACCGTTGTAACAATAATTTTTATCGCTGCCCTAATAAGCCAGCTCGGTATGTCATCACCTTAAAATTCGTTTCCAGCTCAGGGAAGCTTTTCCGCCCCTATCTAAGATCCCAACGAGACAGTTCCAAAGTCTCATCTTCCAACTTTTAGCATCCTGACTAAAGTTCCTTGATCGCGTCATTCCAATCCAAACGTATTGGGTCGTCATCTCAATTTTACGATCACCAAAAATTTGTATCGATCCTCAAATTAGCCATCCCAGGACATCATCACCCCCTAATCCATTTCCAGCACAGAGAAGCTTTACCCCCTAACTAAGATCCCAACGCAACATGTCCCAAGCCACATCTCCCAGCTTCTCTTATTCCGATTCAACTGTCTTCATCGCGTCATTCCCGTTCAAACCTATACAAGTTTGTCATCTTAATTTTACGCTTCCCAATAATTTGTATCGCTCCCCAAATGAGCCAGCCCAGGACGTCATCGCCCTCAAATCCGTTGTCAGCACGGAGAAGCTTTATTACCCTCTATCTAAGACGATCCTAGATAAGAGGCAAATCGTTGGGATCCCAGCAGTAGGATCCCAACGAAACAGTTCCCAAGTCTCATCTCCCAGTTTTTTTTCGTTTTTTCATTTTTTTTTTCCATTCCGACTCCGAGTTTCTTCATCGCGTCATTCCGCGTCCGGACCTATACGGTTGTCATCTCAATTTTACGCTCATTCCCCGGAGTTTCTTACTCACCACCGTGACTTTTGCCGCGCACTCACGTATAGCGTTTCGCTGTCGTATCAATCGTCTTCGAGACTTAATCACTCGTCGACTCGGGCCGGAGTCAACTCCGGCGATGTTTTGCCGTGCCTTCCTGTCGGCGATCCGCGATTTTCTCTTCGACGGCTAACGTGCCTCGTCGCTTCGGACTCGATTTTGTAACACATTTGCAACGCTCGTACACACATACACACACGCACACACAGATCCAAACATACGTGTAACGTTCGTGCGTCCGACGGTAATACGCGACTCGTCATGCGTGCCTATCTTCGTGGTGTGTCATTTCTTCACCAAGGACTCGTACGCACCGACCACTTAAGGTCGCGCCACTCGACTTCCCAGCCGGTTTTTCACTTCCCACCGAGATTCGAACTTAGCTGGGAAGCTCAACGAGTCCGCAGAGCAAAGAGCGCGATCCTCAGGAATCATCGCGACACTTGTTTCTCGTGGAGACGCTTCATCGGTGGGACTTTGCCGACGTTATCGTCTATGGGTGATGTATATATATACATATATATATATATATATATATATATATATATATATATATATATATATATATATATAAACTCATTTATGTGTACATAGAGACCCACAAATACTCAGCCTACTCGAGAGTGTTTTGCTTGGTCCCTTCTTTCACGTTCTTGCGGTGTCGGTCCTATCTCATATTTCTTCTTCCATTGTGGCCGTTGAGGTTTCCTCAAGCCGTGTGTCACGTCCCTTTTGCCGTACGTCCTATCTCCAATTATTGCTGCGGTAGGAACTACGCTGGAGGTTGTCAGCCCCTCGAGAGAAACACTCCGCACACGGTGGCCAACGTTTCCAGTCGAAATCTCCGAAACTTTGTTTATCCTGATCAACCCCAAATGCCGATTTTTTTTCGGTCTAGTGAATAAGGATTATTAAGAGTATCACGCGTGGAAATTAGATAGGAATTAGACTCTGCATTTACTCTCAAAGCGGCTGAAAGTGAACAATTTGATTGTAGGAAAGGTCATGTAAGTTAATGGAGACCCTGATATGTAAAACATCTACAGTATTGTTCAATGTCTCTTTTAGAAAAGGCTGTGGAAGGTTCTAGTGACTTGGGAGGCTAGCCAGAAGGACGCTAGCCTCCTAAGAAAGCTTTGGAGGTCGTACAGATGTTGTAAACCGTGAAGCTGACCACCTACTATGTTATTCTGTCCTAGTTAACCCTGTTCAAGTAGGTTAATTAGGATTGCTTGAAATTGGATAGGTCAGGACAGTTCAGACAGACATTTTATGGGTTCTATATCCGGAATAAGTTGAGCAGATTATTGGAGTGTAAGTCTCGCAGGTCCTCATAGCGTCACAGAGCCTAAACGAACCGTCTTGAGCGACGATTGATTCCTCAAGTAGTTTTCCGTAGTTTTAACGGAGGGTAACGTCGAATCCATCTCCTTCGTCGAGTGTATTGTCGTGTTTGCGTGCCGCAGGATCGAACGCGAACGTTTCGCCAGAAGTACGGAAGGCCGACCGAGTCTTTTCGCGATAATCGGTGCCAAACGGACAAACAGCTTCGATACACGCGTGGATGGAAACCTTTGAATGTGTACCCAAGCCTACGTGTATTTAACCGGAGTTCGATAGAACGAGGGTCCACAGGTTTGCGTTTCTGGTGGAAGCCGTTTGGCCAATCCTCGAGGAATCAACCAATTGGGTTGGACTGACGCTCGCCTCGGAAGTTCGACGAGCAGCAGGATGACTGCCGGTAATGTTGGGCGTGCGCACACGGGGTGAAAACGTTGAGCCGATGGTCACGCGAGGCTCCTATAAAAATCGTTTGCCCTCGAGGCGCGTTTCTACGTTTTGTTCCCCTCCCCGTACCGATCTTCCGAACTCCATTGCCACGAACACACTCCCTGAGATCTTCGACTATTACCGAGGAGTCGATTCTCATCGAACACGGTGCATGGAACACGGGGGAAGGGGGGAGAGGGCAACGTGGGGCCAAATGACACATCAGTGACTTCATTTTATTTTTAAGTCTCCAACTTCATGGAGACATTCTTGTATGTCTCTTTTGGTACTCCGAAATAAAATGTACAATCATCGTGCTATAAACTTTCTTTATGTATATATATATGACAAAAATATTATATAATTTCGAATAATGTTTATAATATAATATTTTAGAACAATATAAAATGGTCATTGTATAAACCCTAGGACCCCACACTTCACGCACGAAATGAGAACGTCACCGTGGGGTTATGCCAACCCCAATAATTCGAGACAATATTATTAGCTGTAATTCTTATCATTCTTACATGCACTTTTTTCTGAAATATCCGTAAAAATACTGAATAAATTGTTAATCCACTTGAATTTAATGAAATATGAATTTTTAGATCAATTGAAGCCTCAGCCGAGCCTCCGCAGGTACGGCTCAAATGTTTTTATCGTTTTTGTGAATTATTCTTACTTTCTTATTAATTCGATAATTTTTTTTTTTTTTTTCTAATTTCGGGAACGTACCATTTTGGCCTGTTCATTGATTGCACTCGACCGGGCCATTTTGTCCCGAGTTTATTCGTTCGAAAAAAAAGACAACAATATATGGATAAACAATAAACATATGGACAAGATGCTTGGCCTGTTGTGTTAAATTCTTCGTGTTTTTCTCATTTTTAAAAATTGAGAAAAAAAAATGTTTTGCTTGACCGTCGTTTGTCGCTACTTCTGACGCGGTTGCGAACTCTCGAATCGGTCAGTTCCACCATAACAACCGCAATGCCAGAGAGAGAAAGATGGAGAGACAGAGAGAAAGTGAGTAAACGAAATATCGTGGCAACACGCGGGTCGTGCGCCTTACAGGTGCGCAACTCACGGCTCGGATCATCTTTTTCCACGAGCGAAAGAATTGGTCCGGGTTGGTTGTTGCCGGTCAAGGTGGATCTTCTCGAGGCTACTCTTTACGGCTTCCCGGAACATCCTTCAGACTTATCTCGCGGCTCGTCTCTCACACAGAGCGATGCGCGCGAAGAACGCAAGTGTTCAGGGGGGGATTGCATTTTGTCGACTCTCGTCGCTTCCCGATTACGAAAAATTCGCGGATCTGTTGTTCCATAGTGAAACTCACATTTGTCAGACGACTGGCTAGACGGTCTCGTGTGACAACAAGCCTGTGATTTTTTTTTTCAAAAATGTTACCATTGGTTCATAAAATAAATAAAACTATATATCCTCTTTCGCAATCCATAGTCTGGCTATATATAGTCGGTGGCCAAATTATCAGGTACAATCCAAATGTCCTGCAATTTTCGAGTTTAAATTAATTCAATGAGCAATTTATTCGTTCTCGGTCTTGTAGTTTTTTATCATTCACCAAAGTGTTTTATTTGTAATATATTGACAACAAAATTACTCACTTGTTTCGATATATTTATTTTTTTAATAAATAGTTAAAATTGAACGGTTCCATGAAGATTCAGATTCGGATGACAGAAAGAATTACGTTTCGATAGTCTTGGACTGAGAAACCTTTTTTTTGGCGCAGGAGGCAGACTGACAGTGTTGCAACTTTTCGAAATCAATTATAATGATACCAGGAACAAAACTAAAGAATAAAAATCTGTACTAACCAATTAATTGGCTAGAGAAATTAAAACAAACTTAAAAATTACAGAAACTAGAGGTACAACGTACATAATAATTTGACCACCCGCTGTACATCCTGGAAATTGAAATTTTTAATTTCAATCACTAAATTTCAAATCTAAATTTCATCTCACAAATTTAGAAAACCAAATATCACCGAGTGATAATTTCTTTCATAAACAAAAATGTCACATTCGAGGAACTTAAGGTATCGCAAGCTGTGACAAAATCCCACGATAATTTTCGCAAGACACTCCAATGAAACAATCCCCTGACCATGGTATAAACCATCAGACTAAGCAGGTTCTGGACCAGCAGCAGCATCACCGTCTACAACGAAAAATCCTCTCACCCGTTTTCTATCATCACCACCAAGAAATCTTTGAGGCCGAGGTCGTACGTATAGCTGGACGGGAGGGGATCGCTTACATCGTCAGGGGAACAATGCCCAAGAGTATTAGAAGCGATGGAGTGAGAAAAGTCAGCCAAGTGGATCCACACGAAGACTCGAAAAGACTCGAAGCATTGAAGAGAGAGTTTGAGCGAGGGGGTCTTCTTTGTTATAGCGAGAGGGGTGTTCCACACGCTCCTCCCACAAACCTGTCATCAACAGGTTGATCTTTTTCGTACGATTATCTGATCCTGGCTCATTGTGTGAGAATTCGGTACACGAAACCCAACTCTCACATCTGTGTATGGATATATGGGCGTTTGTGTGTGTGTGTGTGTGTGTGTGTGTGTGTCACGGATCTGGATTTATACCTATAGATACAGAACGTGTGATCTCGATCGTGATTAAAGCCATGATTAAACGATCATCCCATTATATTCGGCTCTCGAGTCTCTTATCGCTGTCTCGCTCCGTCACTAACGTGACTTTATCGCATCACCGTGTGCGAACCAATATATATATGTATAATATACACGATCGAGCCTTCTTCTTGGCGGCTGCATCGCATCGCTCGACGAGCCATTTTAATTTATTTATGACAAGTCGAGATTCGTCTCCTCTCTCACTCTTTCTCACCTCGCTAAAGCCTCATATCCGCTTCGCCAACACTTTGCGCATGCGCGCTGCTCGTGAAGCGAGTTACACGTGCGCCTGCGCGCCACCGAGCGAAGATTCTGTCGCGCCTACTTACACAACGATGTAATCGTGGGATAATCGTCGGGAGGCATTAAACACCATAGACCAATGATTACAGGCCACCCCGACCGAACGAGAATTATATGTATATAACATTTATTCACAACTCGTTTTGTATAATAACGTCCGATGTAAACGTTACAGATACACTACAGACTACGGTGCGTTTAATATGCGCGCCGGCCCACGCTCATTAAACTCGGCGCAACGGCGCATCGGAGATGAGCAAAATTCTCCATTGCGATTATAATTTTGATGGGTGATGTTTTGTATTATCAATTGTAATTGTATTATCAGGTGTGAAACATCGTCTGTTGGAATATATTTTCTTTTTAATTGAGAGACGATGGTAGACCATTTGAAATCTTTTTTTTTATATTGTTATATTTATTGATAATGTCATTTTTTTGTTGTCCCAGAGTCCCCAAACTCTGGGAAAATGTTGACCCGCTGGTCAAAATAATTTCTGAGCCTCCGTTCATCCTGACTGATCCTAAATGTAAAAAAATGGAATATATAATCCGTCATCACTCGTCAAAATGATAGACATTGACAAATTACAGTGAGAGGAAAATCGTGTGGGTTAAAGTTTTATATCTGGTTGTTTGTAGAAAAATTAACAGATTATGATGTTTTTTTTTACTCATGTTAGCATAATTTTATTACAATACACTGAGCAGTATCAATCACAACATATATATTTAGAAACAATAAGAAAACAAATGCATTTTTACCTTCCCGTCCAGACGCTGAATAAACAACGCTATATAGACCAAAAGTTCACATGAACAATGTTGCAAAGAATTGAATTTCCTATAAAAAAGTCCCCGACGTCATATATCCAACTTGGATAATTTACCCGCGAGAAAGGTCGAAAGTCGGGAAATGTTGGAAACCGCGGCGACCGGTAGGCGTTCGGAATATTGTACGTTCGCTACAATGTCATTATGAATTTCGAAAATTCGCTGCAATGTTATTCTGCACCACGAGCGTTCGAAACATTGCGGGTTCGAAATTTTTTACCCTTCTGAACTTTGCTCGTTCCGAATTTCGCGCCCCACCCACAATTCACATCGAACAGGTTGAGAAGGTTAAACGCGAGGTCGTGTACACCACACAGACCGAGCGAATCGTCGTAGGGTAGTTCGAGGAGGTCGTGAGAGGCTTTGCGTGGAGTCGCGGAGGTTCAAAGGTCAAAGAAGTTCCAAATTTCTAATTTGGAATACTAATAAAAATCGAGCCTACCTCAATTTCTTTTTTTTTCTTTCTTTCTTTTTTTTACAGTTTGCATGAACGTGAACAATATTTGTTTTTTTTTGTCATTGGCTATATTGTATTACCGTTTCGTGAGTTAACTTTGTCAGCAAAATTCTCAGTGAATCGAATATCGATCGGGCTCACGGCGAATCAGTCGAGCGTGACTAAATCGTTCGTATTGGATACGCACGCGCGTCGCGTTGGGTTAGTCGTGGTCGTCGTCGTCGTGGTGGTGGCTTCGGGGCTAATGCCAGCTTGGGATCGTCGATCGTCGGGTAATAAGCGATACCCGTGACACCTTCCGTAGTACACCTGTTGCAACAACAACCACACGGATAAATCGTCGTTCGTTGGGCCGCCCCCAGCTTCATCGTGTTGTATTTAAGTGCAACCGATGGGGAGCGCGCTTGTTCTCGGGGTCTCACGGTGATAGTGACTGCGCGTCACGCACACGCACCAACGTAAATTGAGACACACAAGTTGATCTTTTGCACTGGGGACCCCTCCTTCGACCTATTCGTTTTACCTGGAACTACGCCTCGTTGGGTTTTACAAAATATCGAAATATTCATCTTTGTTTCGCATTTACTCATTCGAAAGATAAAAGAAGAAGAGAAAAAAAAACTATCTTCTTTTCTTCGAAAAAGTTCAAATGTAATTATTTCAATACGAATATCATTGATATTTCATTGATGAATTTTATTTATTTAGAAATTTATGTGTGTATCGAGTCGATTGTAAATTTGAAACAAAAACAACAATCAATTGTTGTCATACTTTCATTATTTTTGGACGAAATTCTCGGCGGCTCGATCATTAGTTTGTCTTTCCATCGATAATCAGGGAAAAAATTAATCAATCGTCGCAAATGATTCATTCAAGCGGTGAACAAAAATTAAAAATATGTCTTGGAATCTGTTAGTACGATTTTTTTTCGCTTTGAAAATGCTAGAATGAATCCAAAAATGAAATTAATACATATTATTCATATATATGAATGAATGAAAATCGAAATATAAAAAAGTTATCATTTTTATTCATATAAATAATTTGATTCATACAAAAAATCAGAAAAAGATGAGTCATTCAATTTTCCAGAAATAAATACATATATTCAATCTTTCATAAATCTTAATAAATTTTTGTCACACGTTCATTATATGAAAAAAAAAAACGAAATTCTAATGGTTCGGATAATTCATTGTTTAATTCACGACTCACACAAAATCTAATTAATTGAACTACCGCAATTGTTTCAAAGTGGTAAAATCGAACGTTGAAATATTATTGATCAAGAATCTGTAATTAACCCAGATACATTTCCAACGTATATCAATCGCAGTTAGACTTCGGTGAATCGTAATCACAGACAACTGTTGCATGCATCCATAAATATATATATATATACACACACACACAGACACAATCACGTAACTATCCATCGTCTGATCAATTTTGGCGAACCACCTCCCGTCCTCCACCAGAATCACCGAGCAGCGGTGAAACAAAAATTCGGCAACCAGACGTTCCTAGCCAGCTACCAAACCCGCAAAACCGTCGGAGCCATTTAAACGTACGATGGGTTTTCGAGGTTTTTAATTATTTTCGTAATTTGCCCGAGCGACCTCTGGGCTCTAAAAATGGCGGGATGGAGGGAGGGGTCGGAATACCCAGCAGCCATGGTAAAATATAGAATCTCAGGATCGGATCTGCAGAGATATGAGGAGTTTTGGACGGTCCCGAGTGGGATGAGGGCCATCGAAGAGGGGGTTGTGGCAAATAATAATAAAGTATAAGCCTTCGAGAGAAAACATCGGAGGCATAAACAACATCAGCATCGGCAAACTATACGAGAGACCGAGGATGGAACAAGCCCCGAACCACGAGTGAGAGATATATGTGGGTCGTCTTTGAGAATGTATAGAAGCTTAACACGTGAAAAAAAAAATTTTCGTTTTTTTTTCAATTAAAAAAAAGTAAAAAAAAAAAGAGGCTCTAAGTCAGAGTGGGCTCGCGCGTACGAAGAAGACCCGGCCCACGAAGAGCTACGACCTGAAGAATCAGCAACGCAGCTTCCACGTCCTAGAGACAATATATATGTATATAAATATATATATATACCTTGAGCTAAAACAAGATAGTGTAGGTAATTTCTACGCACTTGTTACACACGTTAATTCGGTATACACGTTCTTGACAGAGTCGCGTTGGTGTGTTCGTGTGGAGAGCGAGTCGTCGTTTGTGTCGTTTCGTGGTCGTGAGAAGGCCCAACTTCGCTCGGGCCCGAGCGCACCGGCCACTGACCACCGCCATCAAGGTATAAAATTAAATGGTGTTCGGCAGGCCTATTTCACTCGGGCAGGTAGCGGCCACCGGTAATTACTACCTGCGGGACTCTACTCCGGCCGTAGTGGAACAACTCTGAAGAGTCACAAGCGACGGGCCCACGGAGGGAGTGAGAGAGAGAGAGAGATGAGACTTACGACCCGTTGTGGATATATAGACGGTGCTACGTCTTCGGGTCTCGCTTCCCGACTTCTAGCCCCAACCAGCCAGCCGGCTTTTGACTCGATTTGCTATTATTTTTTCTTTCGCGTTTTTTTAATTCCGTTTTTTCATATTTTTTTTTAAACCCACGACGTTACGTATACGCCACACACGCACATTATTGTGTATTCGTGTACGGAGAATCGATAAACTGTGCTACCGCACATCGAAGATGCGGTAAAACGATCCGTAGGATCATCGTCACCGTCATTCTCGTCTTACGTCTTCACGTCTCTCGTTCAGGTCTTTCGTTCTTCTTATTTATTCGTCAGACTGGCGTGTTCATACTCGTGGCATCTGTATGGCGTGTATGTGTGTGTATGGCGTGTATGTGTGAGAGAGAGAGAGAGAGAGCTTGAGACGAGCTTGTCGATAGTGCTCGGGCAGCATCTTCCATCGTATGGACGATCCTTTTTTTTTTTTTACACCCTGTATATCGGTGATGTCGGTTGTAGCTGTAGCACGAACACCGTGTATATGGAGGATAGACAAAAGGTGACCGAACCATCGACATATAGGGATGGGGCTCGAAATTCAAATCGAGCAAAGTTCAGAAGGGTCGAAAATTCCGAACCCGCAATGTTTCGAATGACAATGTTACGAACGATCGCGGTGTAGAATGACATTGCAGCGAATCCCCAAAATTCCGAATGACATTGTAGCGAACGTGCAATATTCCGAACGCCTACCAGTTGGCGCGGTTTTCAACATTTCCCGACTTTCGAGCTTTCCCACGCGTAAATTATCAAAGTTAGATATACGCCGTCAGAGACTTTTTTATAGGAAATTCAATTCTCTGCAACATTGTTCATGTGAACTTCTGGTCCATATAGCGTTGTTTATCCAGCGTTCAGACGGGAAGGTAAAATTGCATTTCGACTAATGAATTTGACTTTTTTTTTTCATAACTCTGCATTTACCATTTGGTCGGTTTATTTTCTATATGACATTTTTTTTATTGCTTCCATCGGTATATCATTATTTTCCTGTAAAATCACAGCCGATGCGAAACCCGTCGAACGTTTTGTTACGAGAGTCACTGATTTCACGTCGGCAGACAGTAACACAAATTCGTTGAGTTGTTTCGCTATTGGCCAATCGATCAACCTCGAAACATTCCAATCCCACCCATTTGTATCCTCGATTTTGGACCACCGAGAAGTTTCACCGTATCTGGATCAAGGCGAGGTCGGTGCACACGCTCAGTCGGTAACAAAAAACTGTAAACCATTTTTTTCCCCTCAAAGATGCCGAAACTTTCTTAATCAAATTAAAGTTTCATTATAATTCGTCTATTTGTTTTGCACGATACGAAATCTTTCTTTGTTCAACGCTTTTTTGTCACTTTTGCAAGAAATAAAAAATAAAAAAAATGAAAAAATGTTTACAGTTTTCGATTACCGCCCGGGCACGAAATAGTCGAAAATTGTTTCGCCGGCTATCGACAAAAAACCAAACATCATGAATAATCATATTTATATACATTATTGTTTCATTTTTTTGAAAAATAATTATATTCTTACGTCACGCATTCATTTTATTTTCCATCGAGATTAATCCAGTCATTGCGAGCGAATTTCTAACAACGAACGTTGCTCCTGATGCTACATATATCTCATGGCATCGTTCGTTCTCGATCGTCCATAGAGAGTCGACGCACGCGCTGCCAATGCCCAATCACCGACGGTCTGCGTAGTGGCGCGGCGCATCTGGGCCTCGTTCGTTCCATCGTTCCGCAGCAGTCAATTGATCTAATTGCATAAGAGCAACGATTATGATAATTCCAATCGAAATCCGTCGAGACGAAACGGCCGCACGGTTTCGACCCAGAGATCCATTCGCCGACACCTGGACTCGAGGAACATATATATTCGCACGCGAATTTACCTGACGATCGCGTGCATCTCACAATTATCACCATCGTTATCATTATAATTATCATTATCATTATTATTGATATTGTTATGATTATTATCAAGTAGAGGCATTGTGGTAACGTCTCGGGATTTGATTACCCGTCGATACCAATGAAAATGATTGTTTGTCTGACACTGTTGTTGAATTATCATGTGACAATCGTATTTTTTTCACATTTTTCCAATGATTATTCAATATTTTCAATAAATATTGGAAATATTGCAAAATTTGAAAAAAAAAAAAAATTTGATAAATTTTGAAAAATTTTAAAAGGCGTTATTATCGACGATCATAGTCATGAAATTTTTTTCACCTTCTTCGTTTTCATACCTTCCGTATTTTTCATACCTTCATTTTTCATACCTTCCGTATGAAGGTAAAAACTTTTCTTTCGTTATCTCATCTTCGTTTCACCTTTCAAACTTGAAAAATTGAAACTACATAACTGCAGGTTGTTAGGGTAAAATGATGTTCAAACTCAGACAAGAATCGCTTCATCATACTTTTTCAACCTCCTTCACCATAAAAGTATTATGTTAAAATAAGTTGAAATAATGGTAAAAATTTCGATTCGGGAAAGCAAGGCCGGATTACAAAAAATTAATTACACGACAAAAACTAAAATAATAAAAAGAGATGAGACGATTGAACAAAATTGCCAGAAATTAGTTGATTCCATGCCAAGACGAGTTCATGCGTTAATCAAAGCCAAGGGACGACATATTCAATATTAAATGAACATAAAACGAATTTCTATTTATAACTCGGTTGAATGAACTTTTAATTGTATGGAATATAAAAGAAAAATAATTGTTTGTTTACTGCAATTCGCACAATTTTGTTATTATAATAATAAATATTATTATTATCATAATCATCATCGATAAAACCCATTGAAAAATTCTTTCACGGTGTTAGATCAGTGGACTCTCCCTCTCTCTATCTCTCTCTATTTCTCGATGTTCACGGGATGGACCGGTACGCTTTTATTATTACGACTATGGCATCCCGTTCAGGAAGACTTTCACCGTTCGCGAATCGCATATTTCCGACCCGAGAACGCGAGACGGACAATCCGCCCTCGGCCACACGTGGTTATAAATTTATCGAAATTAAACTTGAGGCTTTGCGCAGCGAAACTCGTACAGCCGAATGAATGCGCGGTTCGACAAAAACTTTTCAAAGTATTATTCATGTACACATGTAACTGCACACTTACATGCGCACGGTGAGTTATTGCGTGAGAGAACGTGAAAAAGAAAAACAATGTTTAGAATGAATTTAAAAAGAAATAAAAAAAAAACTCAAGCAAGAGCAGTCAGAATGTTCAGGAAGCATATCGCACGCGCCACGGTACAGTCGTTCGAGACTATGCGGCTTCTTCTTTTACGCCCCCGCTAAAAGGGGGCCCAGCTGGCTTTCCTCTTTCTTTTTCAGCTCGCTCGCACAAATTATTCGTATTAAGTCGGCACTACGGCTAACGTTTCACATATATTTTTGTACGTATTATATACATATCTATATATGTATGAGGGTGTGTTAAAAAAAGGCCAATCTTTTCGATTCTTCTGGCAGTTCCTGCATTTGAAGTCTGCACCATCAGAAAAAATTTGTCGAAATTTGAGCCCAATCGGATAATATCTAAAGGTTCCGCTTTCACGAATTCGATTTTGTCTTTTATTAACACCCCGTGTGGAAATCGTGTCCCGGAATCAGCCAGGGCCGGGCGAGTTTTCCGGGATACTGGCCCGGTTCTAGCCTGGCAACCGGGCTAGGCCCCTGCGCTATAGGTAACATCTGGCTATCCAATTGGTGTCCATGACAATTGGCCACGGGCTGGCCAGCATTCCGACATTCTCTTCCGGAAACCGGGACCAAAACTAGCCGGCACCGGGATAATGCAGACCCATATAAAGCGGGAGGGGGGGTTAATACAATATATAATGAAATAATAAGATCCGAAATAACATTACGACTTTTATTTCAGATTGAAAAAGATTATTATGCTGTACACTTTATTCTTAATTATATATAACTTATTAAAAAAGATATTCGAAAGATGAGAAAAAATAATGAGGTTAGAAAAATAATCACTTACGTTCTCGAAAGCAGTATCGCGAACGTCTTCTTAATATGTCTTCGCAATATCTCCCTTTATCGCCCGGTGTCGTTTCACCCGTTCCCGATTTAACGATCGCTTCTTTTCGTTATCCATCTAATTGATTTTAGTCTTTAACTGTCTTCGATTTTCGTTAACCGGCATGCTTGAAATACATTCGTGAAAGTGAGGTTAGTTTTGATCGAGGCACGCCGGCGCGACATATCAATTGTTGCCTGCAAAAAACGCCAGATGGCGTTGGCTTCTAAAGATGGGTACTAGATGTATTATGTCTAGCCTCTTTCTGGGTAACGTTGGACAGGATAGCCAGCTAGCGCCTGCCCAGCCGTGTCATCTATACATGTATCGTGGCTACATCCTATCCCGTGCGTCTACAGGAAACCTTGATCCGGCAAATTGGCCCGCTGCTAGATTCAAACAAGGATACCCCTTACAGATTTCCACACGGGACGTACCATTTTTTTTTCCACCTCGAATTAATTTTTCCGATAGACAAAAAAATTTCAAGGATCAAAAGTAAGTGCAATACATACTAATACATAGTCTTGAGTCCACTGAAAATAGAGATATTTTTTATTTTACAATAAAAAAAAACAAATTGCCAATTCTTTTTTCGTCATTTTTCGATGATTTTTTTTTTTACAAAGACGGTTTTTAAATTATTTGAAAAGTTAGTATCTCAAGTGACCTCGATACTACGTATTGTACTTACTTTTCTATTCCGGAATTTTTATTTTTTTGTTTACCGGAAAAATCAATTGCAAGCTGAAAATAAAAATTGATTGCGTGTTGATCAGAGACAAAATCGAATTCGTGAAAGTGGAACATGTGAATATATTGTCCGGATGGGCTTGAATCTTGACAGTCTCTCGATAGTATCTACTTGAAATGCAGGAACCGTCAGAAAAATCGTAAAACTTTGCCTCTTTTCAACACACCATAATATATAATGAAGAGCAGTTCGAGCAAGCACGTGTATGTATATATGTACATATATATATATATTGAACTCAAGGTGTACGGCTGGCTGCACTTTGACTATGCGGAAAGGAAAGCCCTCTGACTGACTCGATCGCGATGACTTCGCGATCGACGGAGCTCTCTTGCTTCAACACGCACCGGTCTACCGATATCGTCATGTATATTGCGAGCTGATGTAACAGGTTCTGCTATACATATATACATATATATATGTGTGTGTGTGTGTGGGTGTATATAGGGATGTTAGAACAAGAGGATAGGTATCAGAGGATGCGTTCTCACTGACTGCCATTCCACGTCTCTCGGGATTCGCTAGCGATGAAATCAATCGAAACGATCGATATATAGGCGTTGTCGAGTGAATTTGAATAATCAACCGGGTTTGCGTTATTTACGACCGTCGGCTCGATCGCGATGCCGTGAGAAAGTATGTATTCAAGACTGTCCGAGGAATTCATGTTTTCTTTTTTTTCTTCTTTAGCAATCTTGGAAACTTTTTGAGGCAGCATTTTGAATTTGGGATTTGTGGCTGTGTAAGAGTTTTGAGATTTAATGTTTTTTGTGGAGCGATTTGGCGGAAGGGAAGGGGGGGGGGGGTATGCCGCAACGAAATTCGTGAAGATGGTCGTCGTGATTGAGAAATGAAAGTTTTCGAGGATCGCTAAGAGCGTGGGGGAAAAAATGGCGGAGAAGAAAGGTTTGTTTGATTTGAAAAAAAAAACTTAAATTCTATCTTCATTTATGTTGCCCACGTATATGAGTATGGTAATACTAATTGCCATTACATAAAATATGTATAGTCATTCACTGTGGAGGAGAAAACTCAAAATGATCCATTTTCAAAGTTGCACCGACTAAAATCATCTCTGGAATATTTTTCGAAATTATTTTTCGGTGGGTTTTTCTCAATCAGGCATGGGCTTCATATTCATTCGATGATGACGTATTTGAAATTTTGGTTTAAACGAATAACATGGGATCGATTATCATGTGACAATGATATTTTTTTCACATTTTTTGCAATAATTATCAATATTATCGATATTTTCAATTAATATTTGTTTTACAAATTTTGAAAAGGCGTTATTATCGACGATCATTTAGTCATGAAAGGTTTTTCAATACATTGTTGTACTCAATACATATTCAAGAAATTTTCAACACTTTTCATGAATGAATGTGTAACTCTATCGAATCTACCATTTTGCCATGTAACGCCCCACACACATGTGGTACATGCAAAAAATGAACAAAATCCTTGACCGGTAGAAAATATTCACGAAACGATTCCATCGGTGTCTGAAAAAAAAAACATAAAATAAAGAAAAAAACCCGCTTTTGTAGAAACCGTCAAGTCGATGACGCCGTTTGAATCGAAAAATCTTGAGAGAATAATCGCGAGATAATGTAGTTTTAAAATCGTGAAAATAAACAAATTCACGTCTCGTACACGAGCGTCCAAGAGGAGAACTCGTACGCTTCGCTGGCCATTGTCGAACGGACTCCGAGAATTTCGAATCGGTTCTTTCGACAGCCGATTTTTTTCTTCTTTTTTTTCTGTTCTTCGCGTGTACACGATTTGCTCGTGTCGTTTTATTGGCGGGGGTAGATCGGCGCGAGGGGGCCAAGAAGAATTGATTGAGACCGAGCGATTGCGAGACACAGATAAAGAGAGTGAGAGGAAAAAAAAACCGAGAGAGATAGAGAGACACGCATCTCGAACTATCGAACTCGGTGCCTACGTCTCTTCCGTAATTTTTACGTTGGCACGTGAGAAGACTATGCAAACTTCGAAGATTCGAGCAAACACGATCTCCTCAGCTCGCACATGGTCGTTCAGTTTTTTTACATTTATATACATATACATATATTTTTTTCCAGCTTCAACATATATATTTTTGTTCTTCCTTATTTTCAAGTCTTTGCTTCTTTCTTTTTTTACCTTTCTTTTTAGTTCCTCTTGACTCATCGAACAGCCGATGAGGCAAAAGGGTTTTTATAAATTTCCGTGGCCCGTCAATGCTTCGGTTTGCTTCAACGATGCATCCCCCGCCTCCTCCCATGGGGTGGGGGGGAGGGGCTGTTTGTACACGGAGCACTCTCGGTCTACCGCTTGAGCTTTCGCGCTTTATTTGCCCACGTATTAATTTCAAAGAAGAGTAGCCGACGTTTGCAAATAACTCGTTTGTCTTTGCACGTGTCGGCCATTACGGTACCACGGGCATACACTCACTGTATATTGTACATAATCGTGTTATTACGAGCCAACATGCAAAACTCTGTCACTCTGCACGTGCTTACAACTTGTCCTCCTAATCCACACACACACACACACACGTATATCTATATACATGTACAAGCATCTTTTGAGTAGTGCTGAAAAGATGTTCCAATTGGTTGGATACACATCAACTTCGCCAAAATAATATTCCACGTGCGTTACACGGCGAAACAGATGGTACGCACGAATCCACCAGCATACATTTTATTATTGTCGGGTTTTTAGGATTCCGAAGTCAACTGGGAACCCTTCTGGTTTCGGTCTGTCCGTCTGTCCATCTGTCTGTGTATGGCACAGCTCTTCCATCCTCTGATTCATAATTATAATGAATATAATACCTGTTAAAATGAAATTTCGTATACGAACATGGATTTGACACGATCCATGAACAGAAATTATGAGATTTTGGTTTAAAAAAAAAAAAAAAAATACGATCCTCTTTCCATAGACTGAAAAGTTTAATATATTCTTCCTCGGATTATTTTGGTTTTTATCTTGATCATATTCAGGACAAATCGATTGAAATCCAATGGTAACATTGTACTTTATATGTTTAGTAATCAAATCAATTATTAAATATATAAAGTATAATGTAAAAATATATAAAATAAAATGACATAATTTATATATTTAATAATTAATCAACATTATACTTCATATATTATGTCCTTAAGTTAAAAATGATTTTCAAAATACGAACTATTTGAAGTTGTTGACGATTTTTTTTGGAAAGAAATTGTTGAGGATATAAATATTTTTGTCGCATTTTTTTTGGGACGATTCACTTTTTTCTTTTTTGACAAAGTCGTTTTGACAAAGTTTTTTAGACATATTCACCCAGAAGTTTCACCACCCGTAAATTTTCTCACTTTGTTCGTACTCATCGAACAACTTTTTGTTCTCACAACACTTCGGTGCGTGGAATTACCGGCTTGGTTGACCCGCGAACGTTCACCCGGCGAAAATATCATCCGGGGGACGCCTCACGTTGACGAGCACGAGTTCTCGTGCGTCCCGGGCACCCCGAAGTCCATCTACACGGTAAACAGTCCTATAACCGTACGTGAATCGTGCCGACTTCAAGTATCTTACATAACCGCAGAAGGAAGCAGCGCCGCAAAGCCGTGCGAGAGTTTGTTCATCGTGTGGCCCGCGCGCGCTTTATGGAAAGCAAAGGCCAGCAGACGATCCGTTGGGCGCGCTCTATGTAACCCCCTCGACGTCCTCCATCGTCGTCGTCGTCGTCGTCGTAGTCGCCGCGGGCCTCGTGCTGCGCTTTCTACCTTCGATCTCATAGCGGCATTTCTATATACCTCTTTCGCTGTAATTATGTAGGCTAGCTCTCTGCTCCATGCACATCATGCAGCATATTATATATATATATATATATATATTTATTATATATATATACACGATGCAGACCTTACCTAAACTCCACAGCCATCTGCAATTGCATATGCGTATAGGGTGCATTCGATGCCAAATCGACCTGGTCGTGACCACGAACCCTTTTTCGTATTTATTCATTTGGTATATTAAACAGTGGCATGCAATAATGATGATAATAATAATAATAATAATAATAATAATAATAATAATAAATGCATATTTTTTTATGGGCTAAGGCCTCCAAAATATGCTTTAAGAACCCAATAAGGAGAAAAAAAGGCAATTTAAAATAATAATAATAATAATAATAATAATAATAATAATAATAATAATAATAATAATAATACGTAGGAAAATGAGTAAGGGATGGAATCGACATAATAGTAACAGGATAGCAAAGAAAATTTAAACGCAAGGTAAAAGTAATGTAAATGAGCGAGAAAAGGATGGAAGAATGGAAGGATGAGAGACTGTAGGGAATCGTAAGGACAAGACCATTTTTAGTGCCGCTTGGCTGAACAATGAAGGAATAATAATAAATAATAATAATAATAATAATAATAATAATAATAATAATAATAATAATAATAATAATTGCACAAATTTGTTAATTGTTTTCTTGCTTCCTTCTAGCCGAAATTGGGAAAATAGTGGAACTTTTTCTTTTTGTTCGCGGAATTTTACGTATACGTCTCACGAATTCCTCAAAGTCGCACACGCATGATTTTACCCGCATATTGAGTTGTCGGATAACGGGAAAGCTTATTGGGGGGATTTCAGTGAATGTGTATGCTTGTGTGCGTGTGTGTGTGAGTCCATTGGAATCGTTCGAAACACGATCGTGGCCATCACGAAAACCATTCACGACTTGTATATTAGACGATCCGGCTTAACGAATGACACGCAAGTGGCAAATGTCGGATTTTCTTTGGAACCGTGAATCTCCTTCGAAGAAATGAGAACTCCGAGATCGTGGGTTGACGCACGATATATAATCTTACACTTTACGAGACACTCGAAACCAGTGTGTTATTCATGTCTGCCTTTATGTATATAATTGTATATATAAACTAGGGTGGTCCTTGGAAAAATAAATTCTTTCTTTGTCTTGGTTTGCCTGATTTGATCGAGGAGATTTTTAAAAAATGTTAAACTTATTTTTTCGCTTACTACAATTGTTTTTACAATAACCATAATTTTTCAATTACTTTCTGACGTCAATTTTTTACGATATATATTTCTTCCAGGTTTTTTTACGCACTGCGTGACACCAAAAAAAATGCAACGTCGATTGTTATTCTATTTTTTTTAGTTATGTTTGCCACACAGCTGCCTAAATATTTTGATGTTTTTTAGACATAGTTTTTTACAAAATACATTTTTTCAGATTCTTTCCTGAGCTTTTTCGTATTTAAATTGAAAATATGGCATAAATAATTAAATTTTGTTTTTTAAACTTTCATATGAATTCAGGCAAACCAAGGCAATGAAAGAAAGATTGTGAAGAAAAAACGAAACTTAGTTTTTCATATTTTTTAACCATGTTGAGGGTGAAGAACTGATGAAGAAAGAGTCCAATAAGGACCATCCTAATATAGACATATGTATATGTCGTAGTGCATATGTGGCAAAAAGAGCCCTCGGGGCCTTTCAGCCTGAGGTCCCCTTCCTAACTCGAGACTTCCGTTCGTTCGCCACTTTGTGTACGTCACGTACACCATTTCGACGGTGTAACTATGGGCACACGAACGAACAGTTTTCACCGAGAGTGGGACATTCAATATCCGTGTCTTTCTCGCGTCTAAACGGCGAAGGGGCCATTTGTCAGTGCCATTAGACGAAACCGCGGAACCATTATGAGAAGAACCAAGGGAGAAAAAAGCGAGGAGGGAATATGACTTTGCTATTGAAACACTCTCAGTGTGCTTACCAGCTTAATGTCCAGCTTAAATAATGCATACATAAACACATCGAATCATCCCATAACAATGATAAGAAATAATGATAACAAAATTGTTAAATAATTATTGATGATAATGAGATGAACTTGTACGTTTTGACAGGCGACAACCGGTAGCGGTTACTTCGAGGTCCAGATATTGTCGTTGACGAATAACCGTGGCACCCTGGTCGACGGAAGATGCTGCGGCGGGGGAAACGGCGGTTCCGAACGTTCGGCAAACGGTAGTTCCCCGCCGTGTTCCGAATCCTGCACCACCGCTTTTTGGCTGTGTCTCAAGGAGTATCAGTCGAACGTAACGGCCATTGGATCATGCAGCTTCGGCAACGTATCTAGTCACGCACTCGGCCAGAACACATTCACACTCAACGTTCCCGTAACTCTTCAGCTGCACTTCACCTTCAGATGGACGGTAAGTCAACATTTCCTTTCTTCTTTTTTTTACACGACTCAAAACATTTTCAACGAATTCTCCAACGTCCATTCCAAAACTATCGTTTGCCCGAAAGATTACGACTACTACTATATCATGCCTGTTATCATGGGCCTTATTCGACATAAAAAATGTCGTAAAATGTTGGTGAAACCATTGACCGTGAAAATATCGCGAAAAATTAAAAAAAAAAAAAGTGAATCATACTGGACGGGGTGGCCTTTGAGAATTTCAAATATTTCCGATTGAACGATTCTCTCACTTGTCAAGTGAGGAATCCAGTTTCGTTTCGGTTGGCTTTCGACGAGTCGGCGAATGAATATATAAATAAATAAATATATTATTTATTTTATATATTTTTAATATTATTCATTTATTTTACGATGCACCGATGAAGTATTTGCAACAAGTAAAATAACTCCCCCTGTGGAATTGTGTGAGGGACGAATCCGTTTGAACCTAGCGCCTAGCTAACTTTCCAACCTGGATTCTGTCCAGAACTGAAAAAAACAGAATTCCCACAAAACTTTCGATGGAAAAAAAATGTATGAACAATCGGAATAAAATTCTAGAGTCAATATACAACAATATCGCTGACACGTATACAACGTAGGCCCTGAATGTATAGATGATTGGAGTATTGCTGTCTAGGCCGAGTCCAGTTTTCCCCATCGAAATAATAAGATCTTGACTAGATCCTGGACGGACATCCTCTATACCAGTTGGATAAAGACTAACTACAAATACCGCCAGGTTCTAGTTAGCGTTCCTATGTAGATACCATCCAGAACCGAAAAATACGTAATTTTCCCAAAACTTTCGACGAAAAAAAAAAATTACTCAACAGTCGTACGAAATTCAAGAGTCAGACGTACAACAATATAGTTGGCACAAAACGTTAAGCTCTGGATGTATGCCGCATGCTTGGGGTATTGTTGTCGAGTATTGTAAAAGACGAGCCTTTCCCTTTCGCGTACCTTTCTTCGCGCGCGCGCGCGCGCCCTCGCGTCCGTATGGACTACCGACGGTGCTGCCGCCCCTCTCGCGGTAATAAGCCAACGAGTACCTGTAATAATAGGCCCGCCGCGTCGTACAAGACGGACCACCGATCACAAACCCGTTGCATTGTTCGGTTCTATCTCGTGAAAGGATTGGCCACGACCCGCGCGCGCTATATATCCCGAGACAGCCGCCAACTTTTCTTCCATCCCCACACACACACACACGCTTCCGCCACACACGGAATCGCACGTATTACACACGACCATACGTAAAAACGTACAGAAAGATCGAGAGTTATTGCTGTGTTGTCTCGGTACGAGATAGCTCTCCCGTGAATCTCACAAAAGACTCGTTCGACCGTGGCGTTGAAACTTTTTTTCGTTTTTTTTTTTATCTTCTTCATTTTTCATTATTTTTTTTTCTTCTTGGTGCACGGTTCCTTCGTTCGGACGTTGTGCATACGAAGACGCAAAGCAAAAAAATAATAAAGATAACAACGAATCAATGAAATGGGTATTTTTTTTTTTCATTCATTCATTTTTTATTTTAACCATTTATCATTTATCTCATATTTTATCCATTTATCATTTCTTTCATATTTTATCCAATTATCATTTTTTTCTTATTTTATCCTTATATTTTTGTTTTTGTTTGGTTTTTCCTGACGCTTTTGATTATTATGAATTTTATCGGTGCAACGATGGATTGGAGATGAACGATTTGACTTTGCTATTTGTTGAAATAAAAAATTGTATGAAAACGGAATATATATGTACGTACCGTTTGAGTGTGGCTCGAGGGGTGAAAAAATGCGATAATGGCAGAAAAGTCGGAGGCCTTTTCTCGAGAATCAATTTTTTTTATTTATTTTACAACAAAATATTAGAGTAAACAAACGAGTGAACAGGAAAAGCAAATTAGCGTTTGAAAAAAAAATCTGTCTTTTATTTTATCCATAGATTTCCGGTATACACGACCGTCGATTATCGAATAAATGACTTTGACCCACGAACTTGATGCACCCGAAAAAATTGTACAAATACTTGTGCTTGAAATAAATGCCGAGATAAAGCCACAACCGTTAGGTATACGTTTCAGAAGTTCTACGTTCCATGCATCTTCTTTACCTCGTTCACATAGCCCATCCACAGTCACACACACACACACGTGCACTATCTAAATTAGTGACGGAGACAGAGCGACGAGCCGCGTGACCGTATTCAAGAACCTATTAACCCCGTCGAGCGCGCACGCACACATACACACATACATACACACGCACAAAATCGTGAATACAAAGTAAGGGATTGTTTGAAGTGGGTTGTCAAAGTCCGGAGACGCATCTCGGGCGATGTCCGCAGTAGATACGGCAGCGTCTCCCTCTTCGTCAGCTTCCTTCAGCCTCCGTTAGCCTCCGTCAGCCTCCGAATGTTTGTATAATTCATAAACCCCGTAGCTCTTTCCAATTTTCATGTTCCACTCTCTCTCTCTCTCTCAAGTGCCTCTTCTCATAATTTTCATCTCGGCTCCCTCGTGCATCGTCTTCCCGACCGAAGTGAGTGATTCAACGGTCCAGCGGGCTCTCGTCGCGTCAAGAACCGACGACGACCCTAAAAAGGGTAAAAAAAATGAAACAAAATGAAAAAAAATAAAATAAAACTCTTCAAGTGACCCTTTTCCACTTAACCGTTTTGTGTGCTTCTTACGTACAAGTGTGTACCTTATTCTTATTTTTCCTTCTCTGTTTGATACATTGAGCACATATTTTTCACTGCTCCTGAAAAAGAGAGAGAGAGAGAGAGAGTGTGTATGTGTGTGTGTGTGTCGTCATGTATCGACTGTGACGCTAATAAAATAAAATAAATAAAATAAATAAAATAAATAAAATAAATAAAATAAATAAAATAAATAAAATAAATAAAATAAATAAAATAAATAAAATAAATAAAATAAATAAAATAAATAAAATAAATGAAATAAATAAAATAAATAAAATAAATAAAATTCTGGTCTCTTGTTTGGCACAAGGACTATATTGAAAAAAAAAAAAAGAAAAAAAAGGCGACGTGCGGAAGCTTCGCCGCGTGTGTTTCACGCTGGGCCGACAAACTCGTTCGTTTAGCGTGTGTGTCCCACCCGGGCGTCCGGTAGGGGGCGGGTTAATTCAATTATAAGACCGACAGACGCCGAGTCTGTGCCGCTGGTATTCCAACTCGACTTTTTACTCGAAGGTTAGTGAAAGAAGAGATATATATATATATATATTTATATACTACACATTTAGGTATGTATATATGTATATACATTTTTTTGTCCGTCACGATAAGTGAAGAAGAGTTCAAAAAATAAAGAAAAAAACTTCGCAGAGACGAGGTGAAAAAAAGCCGGTGGTATCGTTGCAGCACGTGCCCGGAAGCGTAGGGAAAGCTACCAATCGTGGCAACCAGCATGTGACCCACTACGGGCCACGCGAGGGCCAACTCGATTATTCCTGATAAATACCCGGATGCCGTGCTATCTCATTGTGTCTCTTGGAAAAAAAACCGCTTGCGCCCAACGTTAAAAAAAAATTCAAAAAAAAAGACACACAAACACACACACAATATGCCAATCGCTTCTTCAGTTTCGTGTCCAACTTTTCTCGTGAAATTATCCAAACCGTGTCCGAAAACGTATCGCAGCGAAATAAATTAACGAATAATTTCGTTCATCGAGAAACGTCAGAATGAAAAAAAAAATATTGAAAATAATGAAAAGTAATTTTTATTGTTTGTCTGAAAAAACAATTTTCTTGAGTTAAAAAAATGGCGTAATGAAAGTGTTGAGTGGCAGAGGAGTGGGGGTCGAGAGTCCGACTGTGATAGCCCCGGGGCCGACGTTTCTCATTAAAATAGCGGCAACGAGGGTCCGACAAAGCGGCAGCATCAACGCGCAGCGGCCCAGCGCCTCACGATCGAGAAGACCAAAGATTTACAGCCCCGTTTGGGGGCCTCTCGTGTCAGGGACGGTCCTCCGATCGAATATAACCGTGGCCGATTTGACATAACCCAATCGTGCACGTAAAAAAAAAAGAAAAAAGAAAAAAGAACACGGACGGATATATACATTAAGGTGTGTTAAAAAAAACCAAGATTTTTTTCGATTCTCATGGCGACTTGACTGCATTTGACGTAGATACTATTAGATGACAACTGTCAAAACTTGAGCCCAATAATACTCTATCTCGAAGTTCCGCTTTCACGAATTCGATTTTGCATTTCATTCATAAGTAACAATTTTTTTTTTTCATTTCCGTTGCAATTTATTTTTACGACAAATGAAAAATTCCGAGTGGTGTACATATTGGTAATATAGGTTAAAAAGGTGATTTTTTTTGTTTTACAATTAAAAAAAAGTTAATCATTTTAGTTTTCGTCAGTTTTCAATGATTTTTTGTTAAAAAGGAAAGTTTCTAACGTTTTTTTTTTTTTAATTGTCAAACAAAATTTATCCCCTTTTCAAATAACCTTAATACTATGTTCTGCACTTAATTTTCATCCTTAGAATTTTTCATTCACCGGAAAAATAAATTGCAACTGAAAAAAAAACGAAAAAAAAAAAAAAAACATTCACGTGTCAATCAAAGGCAAAATCGAATTCGTGAAATCAAACGTCTGAATATAATCCAATTGGGATCGAATTTTGACGAATATCTCTCTCCACAGTATCCACTTTAAATGTAGGAGTCGACATAAGATTTAAAAAACTTTGCCTTTTCCCAACACACCCTAATATATACATATATATATATATATATATAAATTGTAGAAAGAAATGCATGTAAAAAATATGCAATTCCACGTACAAAATTCTCCTTTTTTTCAGGTAGTTAATATGCATATACATATATACGTATTTCCACTTAGGATTCTCATGTCCTTCGTTCCACATTTCACCTGAAAACTCGTAACCAGTTTCGCCGTCTCGTTCATCACCACGGTGTGACTCGAGTCTCCGGTCTCTCTCCCACCTCCCCCATTCGTCCCACACGTCTCGTATCCGACGGACTGCATATCGGCGAGATCCTTTTATCGCGCGAATGTGACGAGGAACAAGCGATGCAATTTCCCTCGTTCGTTTCTTCGAGTCCCATCGAAATGAGAAGTGAACACACACACACACACACACACACCGATGCTGCCGCTGTTGCTATAGCAGAGCTTTGCGCAATCCTATTTCTACCGTCGCGTTACGCCCACGCGGATTTCATTCATCGTCATTATCATTGTCGGGCCAGACGCTAGACAAACTATTGTTCTCGCAAACTCGTTGCCTCTCACGCGTTATTTATCTCTTCATCTTCGTTCTCTTCCTCGTCGCGGGTTATCCGTGTGTGCCAAGCGCCTCCCCCGCGTGTCTCGTCGACTCTTCCCGATCCGCTGCACGAATATGCGCCGGGTCTCGCTCGCCTCTGTACACATTAGGGTGGTCCTTAATTGGGCAGCTGACGAATTTCGACAAGTGCACCCCCCAGATATATTCGTAATTAGCGAATGAAAATATGTGCGAAACCCCAGCACTGTAGTCCAATGAAAAGACGTCACTGTAAGCTCGTTTTGTTTCCCATTTGAATAACATGGGATTTTCAGACTAATTCGGTAATTATTTTTTCGAGTTGTCCCTAAGCACGGGAAAAATTATTTATTCACATAAATCCATTGTTAATGGGTGTAACTATTCGTACAATTTTTTACAAGACCTCACCTGCAGTATATCATCGATAACGGCGAACCGATGAACGATGATAACAACTGATAAACGAATTCAACGCAAATTGAAATTTATTTGTGTTTATGTCTTGTAAAAAAATGTACGAGTAATTATACCCAATAACAATAGATTAATATAAATAAATAAATTTTTCGCATGCTTAGGGACAACTCGAAAAAATCATTACTGAATTAGTCTGAAAATCCCATGTTATTCGAATGGGAAACGAAACGAGCTTACAGCCACGTCTTTTCATTGAGCTACAGTGCTGGGGTTTCGCACATATTTTTATTTACTAATTACAAATTTATCTGGGGGGTGCACTTGTCGAAATTCGTCAGCTCCTCAATTAAGGACCACCCTGATACACATAGCACACAGGTTGGAATATACACGCGGTATACGTACGGGCCCGTGCGTATACAATGTGGGCACCTTTATCAATGATATGACGTCACGTAGCACGGGAATCCGGACGGTGGGAGCGAGAGAGAAAGAGAGATAGATATAGAGTAGTGCATTGACCACGTGGGTTCCATGCATTATCATCAACTCTGCGTAACTCGCGCCGGTCACCTATACCGCATGCAACACACAAACTGATATACCGGTGCAGTTCGAGTGCCCGGTGCATCGGTCATATTGCGCTTTCTTCCCTTCTCTCTATCTCTCTCTTGATATGCATATTAGACTGTGTCGAATCAAAATAAAATTGTGATTGGGACCTAGTGTCTCAAAAGTTAGTGTTTAGCATAAAAAAAATCCTCAATAAAAGCGCACTCAAAAATGTTCATCTTTGGCCCGTCGTCCAAAGGGGAGGGGGATTCTTTTTTTCGTTTAAATAACAACATGGGAAAACTACATTTTTCGCTCCAATCAATGCATAAGCCGTTAAAAAGATTCACGACGACATTTTTAGAGATGGGGCTCAGATACTTTTTGCAGAAACTTGATCAATTCCCTGAAGAACGGTATCCGGCAGATTCGGTTTCTAAACATTTTTCATAAAATGAAAATAAAAATTCTTTTTTGACACGCGGTCTAATGTATATAACGGAATATATCAAGGTGTCCCTTAATATGGTCATTTTGGATTTTCGTCAAAATATCAATGAATCTCTCTTCAACTCTCTCTCTCTCTCTCGCTCTTTATATTACGTATCGTTCTTTCTCTCTCTGCGCAAATCATCAGTCCCATATATCACGAC
Source organism: Diplazon laetatorius (assembly GCA_963662125.1). Classification (NCBI taxonomy): domain Eukaryota; kingdom Metazoa; phylum Arthropoda; class Insecta; order Hymenoptera; family Ichneumonidae; genus Diplazon; species Diplazon laetatorius. The sequence goes on from OY759153.1 coordinate 8,150,445, forward strand.
CCTCGTAATTTACGGCTCGTTAATTCCGCAAATTGCCCCACTGAACTCCGCAATTTGTTACGCCATAAAATATCGTAATAAATGAATAATCTTAAAAAAAACAAGTACGATAAACCCAATATCCATATTTTCGAATCCACGTATAATTTGACAAATTAACATCGTTCGTCGTAACAAAACGAAAAAATATCAATCATTTATAAATTATACGATCTAACATAACATATTTTTATTTTCGTTAATAAATAATTTTTTTTTTTTCAAATTTAATTATCGTAAATTTGCAATCATAACCTACAATTATAATAAAAATGCACAGATCCGCGCTCGTTGCAAGTGCAACAATTTGCCACACAAGCTCGAACTCACGTCGATAATTGATCCACTCCCATGCGTAAGCGGTTCCGCGCGCTTCCGAGAGCATAAAGACACCCCCCACCCCGCTCGTCCCTCTTCCCACTCCTCCGGAATCAATAACAAACATTCATATGCAACGCGCGGTAGCATCTCCCAGTGGGTAGCACACGAGCATGACAAACGTCGGCAGCACAATGACACGGCCAATCGTGGGAAATGAACGAGGGAACCGAGTAAAGAGAGCAGAGTGCCGTTGGTCAGTCGTCGGTCCGTTCGAGACGTTCCGAGATGTTTATGCATTTTTTATTTTATTTTTATTTCATTTCTTTCTCTTTTTTTTCATTCTTTTTTTTTCGATTGCTTCTTTCTCTCTCTCTCTCTCTTTCTCCGTGAATGTTTCGGTATCTCGATCTCTCGGACCGGAGGCTGCGTTTGTTAAGAGGAGAGGAAGAGGGGGGAGAAACCGCAGGGGACCACCGTTCGGTCGTCGAATGACTCAGGAAGGAACAGGTGTATGTCTCTCCTGCACGATTTTCGGCAGATGAGAGAGCACAGATTTCCATGTGTGTGTGTGTGTGTGTGTGTGGGCACAGCGAGTAAAAGAAGAAGAAGAAGAAGAAGAAGAGGAAAAGATGGAAGAAGGACGAAGAAGACGAAGGATGCAAACGGGCAAAGGACAAAACCACATGGACCCAGTCGCAGGAGCGTGGAAGAAGGAAAAGAAGACGATGAAGAAGGACACGAAGATGGTAGTCGTGGACGAGAGAGCGGAAAGACGCCCACTGACGCACGTGCGTTCCCTCCTTGAGGACCTCGGGTTGTATACACGTGACGTGACGTTTGTACACACATTACGTGGTGTGCTCTCGTCCGTCGTTGGCCTTTGCGACTTACCGAAGAGAGAGGCTCTACGTACAAGTTTACGTATGGCATTAAAGTGTGTGCACGCCTTACAAGTATATACAACATACACACACACACACGTATTTCTATATATACACATTCGTTTCGAGTACGAAGCGACGATCGAAGAAGACAAAAAAAAAATAACGAAAAAAAAAAATAACGAAGACAAATATAACAGAGAACCTTGTTCCTTCTGCCCACGTGTTTTTGTGTGTGCGTGTGTGTGTGAGTGTGTGTAAGTGTGGACAACCGGGATATGAAGAAACCACGGGAGCAGCGAAAATGCAGATCAAAAGAGAAAGAGAGGAAGAGAGAAACAAAAATATATTCCGTATAGCCTGTGACTACAAGCGACCAGTCAGCATCGGGGTCTTGTAGGTACAGGTGTATAATGGCATATGTAAATGAAGGTAGGAAATGTCGCCAGCGCCGGGGGATGCCGGTTTCGGGCAGAATCACCGTCGGCAACAGGAGCCCAGGAGCGGAATGAGGAAAGGCAACGATGTCGCGCGGGGTGAGGGTTGGCGGGGGGCGGAGGAAGGGGGGGGGGGCGGACGAAGTACCGATGGTAGGTCTGCAGGGGCCGCTACGTAGCCACACGCGCAGAGGTTCGTCGTCGTCGTGTGAACCTTCGTGGGTTACGCTCGCCGCATACCAAACTTCCCTTGCGACTTTTGGCCCAGACGACCGAGTTCGAGTCACTCGCACCAGTGATGCTCATCCGCTCCTTTTACCCTCTCTCTTCCCGCCCGATAGTGGGGATGAGACGCGACGAATGAGCGACGGTGGAGCGTCGCGGGCAACGCCTATAGGCGAGCCGTTTCTCATTGTCAGTGGTTCTCATCCACTTCTTCCACATTCCTCGGTTTCACGGTGCAGGACACACTATTTAAGGTAGTACCCCGCAAACTGTAAGAGTCGAAGCAAGCCTAACATATACCATCTCCTGATTGAGGTACGTAGTACTTTGATGTGACAACGTCGCGTGTTATGATGTCGATTAGTGAGAGAGAGAGAGAGAAGATGGGAAACAAACGCGCAACGTTGCCATGTCTACTGGATCACGACCAACTCCTGATATAAACTGTATTTTCCCGATGTTTATTTGCTTATTATCATCATCACAGTCTCCTGATCTCTACTGTCAAGTGCCCAAAATGTTCTCCGAATATTCAACTTGCAGCTCAAGTGTTTTCATTAAAATCTGACGACGACTTTTTGTATTATATGAAATTTAGCGTCATTCTCCATAAGGCTTCATGCTAAACGTTTGAAAATAAAAGTATTGATATCTTTTTTCTCGCGCTCTGGAAAGCCAAAAACATTTAACTGAACCTTTTTCTTATCAATACCTATGAGTATGCCAAGTCTCATGAAAATCTGACGAGGAACTCTCTCATGGAGGGTACTACCTTAACCGTCTTGGCGAAGTTCCATACTCCTTTATATAATAATCTCAGTGGTTCTCATCGACTTTATTTTCACATTCGTTCATCATCATGTTGCTCTTTCATCGACGGAGTGGTGGGGGTGAAGCACAACGAATAAACGGCGATAGTAAGAGCTGCACAACTCGTGTATGGCCAGAGCCATCTCTCAGTGGTTCTCATCGAATTCATTTTCACATTCCTTCGCTTCTACCTCATTTCAGGATTCGGCGAGCACTCTATTCTTTCTTATTTGCGTGTCTTGTTCTATCTTCGTCACTATCTTTCTGCTACAGCACCTAACCTTCGACTACCACGTACTCTTTGACTCGACCGAGGTCCATTTCACCCTGCGCCTGTGTGTTAATTCATGCGTGTGCGTGTGTGTGTGTGTGTGTGTGTGCGCGCGCTCGCTCGCGTAACGAAGGTATTTAATACGTGGAATGCGGGACGCGGTCGAGTAAGCGAGATGGAATGAGAATGAGGCAGTTTTGTGGCTCGTTTTATGCATCAGGTAAAATCCTGCGATGTTCTCTCGGCCGTCTCTCGGGTTAGAGAGCTGGGAACGGAAAGCCCGAGTGAAGGAGACCCGTAGGAACCCCACTCGGAGGCTCCGAAGACTCTTGGCTGCGTTATTCTCGTGAGCCCATCGCTGCTGCTGATGCTGCTGCCGTTGTCGGACTCTCGGACTGCGAGTGCATTCACGTCCTTGGACCCTTCGCTGCGGCTCATCGGCCTTGCTGCTGCTGCTGCTGTTGCCGCTGCTACATCGCGCTCTCTGTGCTCCTGGTGCTCTGTGCCCCCCAACCCCCGATCAAACGTAGCTACTTACGATATATAATGCAACGACGGTTATACCACCTCTCTCCGTCTCTGTCTCTACCGTTGGCTCTGTGATTATTTATCGGTCTGCTGACGACGAATGAAATAAATTATCTAAAAAAATTTTTTTTTTTCTTTTTCAAACAACTTTTGTATTGAAGTTTCGAGTACTCGTTGCATATCGCTGTGTCGATATATTTCATTACGACAGAGGACGAGAGATCGATTGTCAGTAATTCAACAGGTTGCCTTGGACAGATCTCTCTCTCACTCTCTCTCGCTCTTCATATATATATATTTCCTTGTCACGTTCGTTCCTGTTTTTGTTAAAGTTTTTTTATTGTTTTCTTCTCTTTTATTTTGATTGACGGTTTCGTACGTCCTCGTTGTACATATACGACCCCGACCAAATAGAAAACGTGAATTTGTAAGAAGCGACATTGTCCCCGACTCCGTGAGTAACGATTTCACCGGACTGAGAAAACACGTTAATGCATCACGTGCGTTTCACACTTTAATTTCGATGTTAAACGAACGTGAAAGTTGAACTGATATTCGTCCAACGGATTAGCCCTTAGCGCACATTTGTCGGCGTATAAGGCAGGAAGGGTCTTTTCGACCCGGAGGCACAAAAAAGCTTGGCGCGAATAATCAATTAATTTTTTTTAACCTGTAAAAATTCTCATATATTCTTCAATACTCCCTTCAAGAAGTGCCATATCTTATTTCGTTGAAATACAATTTTTACTCCAGAAAAAAAATCGTTGACGATAAAAAGAAAAACACGCAACGCTGGCGACTTTCACAAACAAAAACATCGAATCTTTTCCATTTTTTCATTATTTCAATCTAAAAATTCAACTGGATACTTTCGAAATACTCCAGTTACGAAAAAAATCGTCCGATAGTGGCTGTTGATAAAAGCAAAGGTATTTACTCCGAAAAATGAATAATAAATGTCTTGAATCGTGGTTGATTTTCCTCGGGGGGGGGGGACTTTTCGACCCCAGTGTGCAAGCTTAGGTCTGGATGTGACAAAAATAATTGCTGGAAAATGAATGATTTTTTTTTCCCTCATTTCTTCGACCTCGTCCTTCGTTGATTATTCTCTCATCTTCTTTCCCTCGTTCCTTCACCTTACGGGGCTGTCTTGTCCACGTCGTTGTCGTGCCTGCACGTAGCCCCAACCTGTCGTGGTCTCGAGGTACAAAATCCGCTGCTCGCTTTAACGTTTATAAGCCCAGTGCTCGTACACACACACACACACACACACACACACATATATATATATATATAATCTCGGTGTGTAACGCGCACCTAGCTGTACGAGATTGAAACAACTTTGTACGCGTCCTCACGTACCTCTCGTTCGATCTTTTCCGCGAAACGTTGAGGCACGTTGACTGACACACAGAGGCCAAGACGACGACGACGACGAAGACGACGAACGACGACGACCAAGGAAGAGACACCCAGAGCTCCCGAGGCTTCTATTCGGTACGCGTGTGTGCTTGCATACTCTTCCAGATGCATGTGTATATATGTTTGTATGTGTGTGCTCGTGTATTATTAAGCATCACGAACACGGTATCTAGCACACACTAATACCAGCCGCACAGTGATGACCACGCTATATGAAACAAACGCAATTTCCACCTCATTTACCGTACTTGCCGCACGACCGGCAGCACCACCAGCAGCAAGCAGCCTTCGTACTCACCCGTTGGGCACTCGGTAAACGTTTTTTTTTTCTTTTTTTCTTTTTTTAATTATTCGAAAGAAAGAAAAAAATGTTTATACCCCCGTTAACGTCCACGCCTTGAGACGCGACCATTTTTTGTCACCTCGTAGCTGTCTGGGTGTTCCGCGCGTCTAGTCATCGACTTGACGAACCCGTGAGCGATCTCGTTCGATCGTGATTTCGTGCAAAAGATAAAATAAAATGAAATGAAGAAAATAGGCTGGCCGAATATTTTTTTACGATTAAATTAATTTCTCTTTTTAGTAAAAAAAAAAAAAAAAATCGTTGATTGTACTTTGCTCCGGCAATTTTTAATGAATTGATGAACCGAACTATGATCAATGTGAAATTAGTTTCCAAAAGAAATGAAGGAAATAACATATTTGTTTGGGTTTGTGTTTTTTTTATAGCGACAGTAAGTAGTTGTATGATATTTGTGCAAAACAAGTAACTTAAGTATAAAAAAAAACAAGTAACCACATTTAATTTGTTCCACAAATGCAATGACAGCAACAAAAAAACGAATAAATAAACGGCATTTCACATTATTTAAAAATGAATTTAATTTTTCCGTAAATTCTCTGTGATACACTCCAAGCAAATGAGTTTTTAAAAAAGTGTTATTTTCTTAATTAATAATAATAATAATAATAATAATAATAATAATAATAATAATAATAACAGCGGAAGATTAAGGAAGAATCATTTTATAACAAGTTGAGTTAAAAATCAGGTACAAGAAAATAAATGTAAATACTAGTTACAAGAGTAGTTACTGTATGTAAGAAATGTGAAGGGTATGAGAGCCTCGAAAAACCCATAAAAGTGTAAATAAAATAAACACACACATAAATACATAATAATAATCTGAATCCAAACGTAAAGAAATTTTTCGTCACAAATTAAATATAACCAACGTGGTTGAATGTACATATGAAACGATTTCACCTTATCCGGTCGAGCAAACGAGAATTATTTTCGCACGAAGTAGTTGTAAATTTATTCCTCTCGTGATCTCGCGACTCGGTTTTAATTAATTCAACGAGTATAACTTAACGTAGGTGAGGAAAGGATCACGGGGCCGGCGACGAGGGGCCTCGGGGAGGGGAGGGAAGGGGGGACGAGGCAGAACGGAGATGAATCTTGGCGCGGTCGCGGCCGTAACGTTGAAACTTTAGCCGGAACTCACTTGTTTTCGCCATCGAATCAATGATTAATTATATTACGGCGAACCTGAACCTACGCGACCGGATGACGACCCTCGAGCGATCAAACACGAATTATCATTCGTACAACGCGCGAAACGCACGACCGTGTTTGTGTGTGTGTGTGCTGCTTCGTACACGTTCGAGATTTCAACATACACACGCACACGCACGGAGCGGGGGAGAAGATCATCTCGAATGTTGAGAAAGTCGCGCGGTGTGTAACGACTTCGAAGATCAAACATCGCCATTTCTCATTCGGTCGAAAGTGCGACGGAGCGAACGACGAAAGTCTATTTGCCGCTTAGCTCTCTCTCTCTCTCTCTCTTTTTTTTTATCTCTCTCTCTCTCTCTCTCGCCCGTGACGCTTCTTCTGCAACGCTTCTACGCTCGATGGACATTTGGTATTTCACTTTCCAACACACACAAACCCACGGCACGAATTAATTCCGCGTGTGCGTGTGTGTGCGCATGCGCGCTCGTGTTCTTCGTGCGGGCTTTATGTGGCGAACGTTAGGAAAGATGCATCGTTCGATTCGTTGCGAGATTAAGCCACGAAATGAGAAGACGAAGAGAAGAAAGATGGACGATGATCGAGGAAGGAATAGGTAGGGGGGGGGGGGGGAGGAAGAGAAAAGGACGATGGAAAAGGAAGAATAAAAGTTGAAGAAATGTATGTATATGGATATATATATGAGCGATTCCACGTGACTTCAGCCACTCAAAAAAAAAAATTTTCCACAAATAATTTAAAAAAATTGAGCTATTTTTTTGCAATATGTTCACCGAGTGCCGATTTTTTTAAAATTTTTTTGACGGTTTTATCGTTAATTAACGTTTTTTTGTATTTTTCCATTCAAATGGCTGTATCTTTGGCAAAATTTGACGTATTTACATTTGTAAAAAACGAAAATGTGCGTGTTTTTAAGGCCTTCCAGAAAAAAATTACTTTGGACTCTATTGAGCAAGTTGCACGTCCGTTTTAGGGCAAAATATGCAAAAATATTTTTTTTCTCAAAAAATGCATTTTTAATTTTTTTTTTCAAAATTTCCCCAAATTCTGAATACAAAAAAAGAATTTTTGGTATTTTTTATATCGTGGGACCGGCAATCGGTAATGCGTAATTTTACCGATTCCATTAATAAATTTTCTACAGTTTGATTTTTTTCGCTTTACGCGATTCAACAAGCATTGATTATCATTAATTTCTCTTTCAAGGAGGCTCCTGAACTCGCGTGAAGCGACTGGAGCACATGAAAAAAAAAAAAAATCAAACTGAAAAAAATTTATTAATGGAATCGGTAAAATTACGCATTACCGATTGCCGGTCCCACGATATAAAAAATACCAAAAATTCTTTTTTTGTATTCAGAATTTGGGGAAATTTTGAAAAAAAAAATTAAAAATGCATTTTTTGAGAAAAAAAATATTTTTGCATATTTTGCCCTAAAACGGACGTGCAACTTGCTCAATAGAATATAAAGTAATTTTTTTCTGGAAGGCCTTAAAAAGACGCACATTTTCGTTTTTTACAAATGTAAATACGTCAAATTTTGCCAAAGATACAGCCATTTGAATGGAAAAATACAAAAAAACGTTAATTAACGATAAAACCGTCAAAAAAATTTAAAAAAAATCGGCACTCGGTGAACATATTGCAAAAAAATAGCTCAATTTTTTAAAATTATTTGTGGAAATTTTTTTTTTTGAGTGGCTGAAGTCACGTGGAATCGCTCATATATGCTTGAGCAGTGACTCGCATCCTCGTAATCCTCAGCGAAGCCAGTTTCGAGTCCGACAAAGTCGTGATGGGGGATATTGTCTTCGTCTTTGGATGAGAGAGATACCACGAGAGTTGAGGAAGCGAAACGACCCGATCGCGCAGGATTTTTTGATGAGGGGCAAAATTTGACAGCCGAAAATATAACGTTCGAAATTCGCACGAACGTTTGAAAATTAACATTCTTCAGTATCTAACCCCAATGATTTGCCACAGCATCTTAGTATGATTTAACGGCGATAATAACCATAGAAATGAAATAATAAAATAAAATGAAATAATGAAATAATTAAAATAAAATGAAATAATTAAATGAAATAATTAAATAATAATAATTGTTACGGCAAGCAATTAGCCTATGCCAATTAGCTTTGTCCAAAAACAATTTTTCACATCTCAACTGTAACTCCAATTTACACAATCCCATATGGGAATTAAATTACGAGGAATTTCTCGATTGGACGAAATTTTATTTTATTTATCAATATTATCATTATTTTATTATTTCAGTGCATAGATTTTTTGCATTTTTGGCTAAGTCGTCGCACGCATCTATGCTGTCCCGAGTTCTCGAGCGCACATGCATAGTCCAGTGAACGCCCACACGGGAATTCCTACGAGCCGTTATGAGCCACAAAGTTCGCTTCCTAGTGGTTCGTCTCTCCATCGTCGCTGCTCCTAGCCATGCAGTCGTGTCACCTAATACACGACCTTTTTAATACAAACCATAGCTTGTCGTAGCTTAATCTCCGTCTAACGCTCGCCTTATTGCGTCGCTTAACCCCCCCAACCCCCATTATCTTTTCGTGCATATATATGACACGCGACCATAGAGCTCACACACACACACACACACACACACACACACACACACACACACACACACACACACACACACACACACACACACACACACACGCACGATTATCGTCATATGACCAACGTCATATTCGCGACTAGGGCTCGACATTCAGAACGAGCAAAGTTCAGAAGGCTCAAAATTCTTAACGCACAATGTTTCGAATGACAATGTTACGAACGGTCGCGGCGTAGAATGACATTGCAGCGAATCGCAAAAATTCAGAATGACATTGTAGCGAACGTACAATATTCCGAACGCCTATACCAGTCGGCGCGGTTTTCAACATTTCCCGACTTTCGAGCTTTCTCACGCGTAAATGATCAAAGTTAGATATATGCCGTCGCAGACTTTTTTATAGGAAATTCAATTCTCTACAACATTGCTCATATTAACTTTTGGTCTATGTAGCGTTGTTTATCCAGCGTTTGGACGGGAAGGTAAAAACAATAAGAAAGTCATCGCATTTTTAGCTTCCCCTTCCCCTCATTCTGAAAATTTGAGCCTACACCCATATTCGCGAACGGAATTTATTTTCGCGACCGATAAACACGCCACATTCGGCTTCGTCATCCCTTACCCCCTTTCGCAACCTTCGCCCAAGAATCGTTTTCGTCGGCGCAGTCGACAAACGTCACAAAAGCTTCTTCCGTTCTCTTTGAACCGAACCGTCGACTAACTCACACAGACACGGAACACACACACACACACACACACACACACACACACACACACATGAGGCACGGGACGAGCGAATTAGAATACAAGCCGCAACGCCGCGGCGCGCAGGCGCAGGCGCGAATGTAGGTGCGAAACAAATAAACGGATCAACATGCGAGTCCCCATCACTACTTCAACCCCGACCGGACACAGTCATAATGCAACAGAGCAAGAGCGAGCGAAATATATTCATATATATATATATATTATTCGCGACGAGAAACAACGAAGACCCCGGTCGGTAAAAGCGCGGAAAAAAAAAAGAAAACGAGGAAAAAAAACACGAAGAACCGAAACAAAAGACGTAAGAAGGAAAAAAAAAATAATGCGAGCGTAAAAGTCGCGGGCGTGGGAAAGGCGTAGCTCAGAACGAACCACCAATTAACACCAATTAACGCTCATCACATACTCTAGGTGCTCCGGACCGGAGGTCTCTAAACCGAGTGGACTGTCCGTGGCTCAGTGGACTATGCGTTAGAACGTCGGTTCGTCCGTCACCGCGCGAACCCCTTTCGTTGCCGTTTCACGAAGTGTCTCGCTGAATCGCCCATGTGGTGACGAACAACCACCAAAGCGTACAGTCCTGATCAACGAGAAACGTTTCTCGATTTTTTTCTATCCCCGAAAACTGTCAAATTTTGTTTCGTTTATTTTTGAGGATTCAATTACAAATTTACTTGGTATTAATGATTTAGTACTGAGTAAATTTGTGATTGAATAACTGAATTGACATCAACTAAATTTGGAGTTGAATTACCGAATTGATACCAAGTAAATTTGTAATCGAGTTACTGTAGAGGTATTGACACTAACCAAATTTTTAATTGAATTATCGAATTAACACTAATTGTAAGTAAATTTGGTAATTTGGACTTAGCAAACGTGACAGTAAATTGTACGTCTATAATTTGTACTTGGCATACGTGAAAGTGCAAAGTACATTTGTAATTTCGGACTTGGAAAATGTAAAATGACTCTACATTTGTAATTTAGACTTGGCGAAACATGAAATTACAAAAAAAAAAAAAACGAAATTTTTGTGTCGATTGGTACGAAACATAAATTTCGAAAAGATTTTTCTTTTTTCTTAACAACATGCGCTTTAGGGCAAGCGCAAAAAAAAACGTTTTTTCAAAAAAATTCTTTCACTCGGATGTACCCGGATAAACCCCATTGACTAGCGATTTGACGAACACTGCTTTCGAATTATCGCTCGAACTGTCCGGACGTGAAACAAAATGAGTTATGTGATTGTGCCAAGCGTTTTGAAACGGTCTTTTTGTGCAAGATCACATCACAAAAGATTAAAGTATGGCCGACAATGCTGCTGCCCGATCAATTGAAAAGTCGTAGAAGTTTGTGCAGAGGTTGCTCAAATGAATAAATAAATAAATAAACAAATAAATAAATAAATAAATAAATGAATAAATAAATAAATAAATAAATAAATGAATAAATAAATAAATAAATAAACAAATAAGTAAATAAATAATGTTTTTTTTTTTTCTAAACGAGAAACGTTTATTGTTGAACGGACTGTACGAGTGCAAGATCACACTCGACGCTGTATCGGAAGAGACAACGGGTTTCTTTGTGACGATCTCGACCGCGAGCGCACCGGCACGACACCCACACACGCGTCCACATCACCGGACGCAAATGTCCCTCAGGGCGTGCACCGCAAAATTTCGATTGCGGCACACAGCGTCATCAGCTGACGTCGCATTGGTGCAACACCAACGTCAGCCACCACAAAATTCCGTGGCACACCGATTTTTTTTTTTTTTTGAATTTTAATTTTGTAGGGTTATTGCAATAAAACTGAGTGAATATTTTTATTGATACTATTATACGCGACGCATAAATTTTTTTCGTTACGGAATATTGAAGGCTTGAAGTGGCACAATGGCTGTGATCACGATTTTGAAAACTTGAAAAAAAATAAAAAAAAAATTAAAAAAAAAAAAACAATTTTCTCTTCAAATTTCCCCTGGAAATCGTAATTTTTTCAAATTTGAAAAGTTGTTCGTAGTTCGGACGATATCGAGACGTGATCTTGATGGGTCCCTTCCAAATTTGAAGTCAATCTGTCCATCGATTGATGATAAATTGCGGTTCGGACCTGCGAAAAAAAAATAAACAGTACTTTCGAGAAAAATCGCGATCAATTTTTTCACGCGCAATTTCAATATAGGTATTGATAATTGTAATTTTACAACTTGAACTTAATCGGTAATTCCGATCTCGCATTTTCCCTGCTCCGGTTTCTTCGAATCTCGATAATCCCATTTTGAGATTCCATCATCATCTCAATAAATTTCCGAAAAAATCATTATCAAGCCCACAAATTTCACTCAAATGAAAGACCACAGAAAATCTACCCCCCCCCCCTCCGCCCTGAAAAGAGGACCACCCTCAATCGAGTCACCGTGAATCGACGCTTTTCTCTCCTCCCATTCGTCTCGCGTCTTCTTCCACACCGATGTGCGTGTCGACACTGTAACATTAAGAGATCCGTGTGTTATACACACCCTATACACCCTCCAACTATTCTACTTCGATATCCAGAACCAATTTCCGGTAGCTCGCGCTTCGTTCCCTCGAAATTTATTCCTTTCCTTTTTGAATCGTCATTCTTTTTTTTTTTTTTTTCATTCCCATTACTTTTTTTTTATTCTTCCGATTCTTCTCCTTTCGTTCTCTTATATTCGAGGACATTTTCTCGGAGGACGTGAATCCCTTCGGGAGTTAACTGACGACAGACGCGATACAGAGATCTCTTGTGTCTTCCGGCGTACTCGCGCTTGCAGAATATTTTTGCCACTCTCAACTACTCTAACATGAGTCCATATATATACATATACATATATATATATATATATATATATATATATATATATATATATATGGTGATTGCACCCTGTATTGGTTTGGTTATATCCAGAAAGAAGCAATGTATATATATATATATATACACATGGTGCACCTTCGGGTTGTATACGATCTGCTTTGCAAGACCGGTCCACGATCGGGAACACTTGCCACAAGCATCGTAGCTTGCATGCGAACTAACCAACAGCTTTCTACATCACGATCGAACGATCAGACACCCGCCGACGACAACGACGCCGACGACTAAGACGACGACGACGACGACGACGACTCTTACGAAGAACCCCTCGAGGGCTACCCATAGGTCTTGTTTGTGTATATGTATTACATATGTATATGTATATGTATTTATATATAGGGGTATATGTATGTTTCTAGGTACATATATGCGTGTGTGTGTATGTGTGTCTGAGCCAGTAGCACGTTCACTTCATCCTTAATACGTGCTTGCACCGATCGACGATTTTATACTCGCCACGGTTACTTTATTTATCGAAGGTGAATTCATCAAATTGCCAATTGAAAACTATATACACCTACCTTTGCTCGTACGCATACTCACCCAACCAACAACCGTCGTCGTTGTATATATATGTTTTTTTTTATACAGGTATATTCATATATATATATATATATATATATATATATATATATATATATATATATATATATATATATATAGATACATGTGAATATCGTCCTGGCGAAAACAAAAAATGTTCTGAGTTTCACGTCGGAGAAATGTTTCGTCACGGTTGTACTTTATACGACTTTCGAATCCCGATAAATATATAACGTGGAATAAAATATTTGTGCCGTGTGTATTATAATATTTCTCTGGGGCTGGGGAAGGAGAGGGTGGAGGGCGGGGGAGGCTCGTCACTTTGGGAGAGTGATGTGGGGGATATTTATAACGAGTGAAAGATTGGAAGATTCGTGGTGAGACGCAAGAAAAAAAATGTGTGTGTGTGTGTGTGTGTGTGTGTGTGGTAAAGAGAGAGAGAGAGAGAAAGAGAGTGGGTGGGTAGAGTGAGACGGAGAAGTCGTATACGAGCGGTTCTTTCGAAAACCCGACGAACGTTTCAAGGCCCTCGATCCCTACGTTGATCCCGAATAATTAAATGAGAAATAAAAAGCTCGACTCTCTCGTATGGCATCGGTCGAGCAAACCGTCAACCGAAAAAACCTCGAGGACCCATCGCGGGACAGCTCGCTGTGGCCGACGGACAGTCGCTTTGCCCTCTTTCGAACCTTTGCCACGTTCTCACCTTTTCTTTTATTCCCCCTTCGCCTCGTTTTTTTTTGTTTGTCATTCAATTTATTTTTTTCTACCAATTTCGTCGTCGTCACGCCGTTTTATTTATGAATTTTTAAATTATTTTATATTATTTATTAATTTGTTTATTTATTTATTTATTTATTTATTCGTTTTTTTTTCAGAGACAATTCACGTTGATTCTTCAGGCGAGAGACGAACCGACTTCCGGGGTGATCGAGGAAGCGAGTTACAGCGGTATAGTATTGCCCGGACCAACGTGGCACACCTTGAATCATCAGGGAAGAAATGCGCACTTGGCTTATCGGGTGCGAGTGCAGTGCGCCGATCATTATTACAACGCTACGTGCACGAAATTCTGCAGACCGCGAAACGACATATTCGGTCATTACACCTGCGACGAGAACGGTGACAAAGTGTGCATACAGGGTTGGAAAGGTGCCGATTGCGAGACAGGTGAGTTTTCGAACGAATTATCGGAGTTTTATATTTTTTTTTCGTCTTTATCCAAGGGGTCCGTGGATATATATGATTGGGCCATCGAGCATTGACCTTACTGCGTGGGATGGGCCAATTACAATAATCCTCGTTTGTAAATAACAATATATTTTTTTTCTAAATGATTTATCAAAACTACTCGAATAACAATTTTATCAAAATACTTACGATCATTAAAAAATGTGTATAATCGACGGTTAATTTATTATTTTCCAAATCATTCGCTGCTAATAACGTCGCATCAAACAATTATTCGAAACAGTAATTTTGCATAATTTTTTAATTATTCGTATTATTTGTTTGAAGTGATTGTTAAATTGTTTAAAATCGTTGTTTTCAATAATTTTTCGACTCGAATGCTAGCAATAAATAATTTAGAGATGAAAAAATTGAACAAAGAAACCGCTGATTGTATATTTTTCCAATCATCGTAAATAATTTGATGAAATTATCATCGTGAATATTGATTCTGGAGAAGCGATTGCTCGTGCATACAGCATCGAGAGAAATAGTAATAGATCCCATCCTAGCTTCCTCTCTGTCTCTCTCTTGCTCTGTCGCACCAACGCGGCCCTCAGCCTCAATATAAGACGATATGCGAAATCGAAGGGGTCGCCACGAGTGCGATCGAGACGACGCCATCGGCAATCGCTCGAGAGCGAGAGAGACCCAGCGACGTAGCTTCGCACCTGCATAAAGGCGATGTGCAGCGGTAGCTGCGACATGCGCGATTAAGTAGCAAAAGCCGTTCTCCGTTTGACCTTTACCGGGAGACGACAGGTCGAGTTGAATATCAGCGAAATCGCCGTGGAAAATCTTCTTTTCTTTTTCTTTTGGAAATATAACCTACTTGAGAAGTCGCAATCATTGCCAACGAAGTTTCGCACAGGCTCAACCAATATTGAGTCTATGGGAAAAATTCATTTGAAGACTGAAAAACGAAACAGATCGGCAAAAAACTCGTTTTTTTTTTAATCCGCGTGGGGTACATTCGGACCCCAGTAATGAGTTCTAGGATTAAAGACGTTTTGAGACAATTGGAGGGTCAATTCATACTCACACATTCGGAAATGTTCTGCAAATCTGTTTTTTTGATGTTTTTGGAATATTTTGAATATATTGACATCAAAATCTTGCATGAGGAAGCAAAATATCGGGATTTGGGAGTAATCAGGGTGAACAGAGACTCGAAAACTTTTGAAAATTTTTGGATTACGGTAAAATATACGAATTATCACGAAACGTGGTTGTTTGATGGGCGGTGACTCGTCATCAGCTGATGTCAGAGATGTCGTACGAGATAGCCGCGTGATCCGAAGATTCTTGCACAAAGGTGAAGCGACATCACGCCAGTGAGCGGTCTCACAATGGTGGCGAGAGCGTCCACCGAGTTGGAGGGGGGGGGCTCTAAATACGATGTATATATGACACAGTGAGGTCTTTCTTCGCTGCCTAATCGTTCTTCCGCCTGCCTCACGGCTCCCGGACTACAGTCGGTGCATAAATGCAACATCAGACCGGTCGGCAACGCCCCCCTCCCCATGGCCCACGACTGTCTCATCCATCGAACAATCACGTCGCTTTCATTGGCCATTTCCACTATTTTCCATCCGAGATCTTTACAAATCAATCTGTAAAACCTATTTCGATCTACGGTACATAATTGCAGTGACTGGGGTTCGTTCAACTCGATTTTTTTGCTGTATGACTTTTTTAATTTTTTTTTAATACTTTTATTCGACTAACAAATTTGATTTATCAACATTTCTTGACTCTTATGTTTATGTTTTAATTTCGTATATAGACAAAAAAATATTGACAATTCGTATATAGTTAAAAAATATTGATTGATTTATTACGAGGGGGGACAAAAACATTTTCAGATTTTGTAAATATATTTAAAAAAATATATTTATTAGCCGAACAAAATAATTTTGAAAAATATACATACGGTAAAAATATCGAGTTCAAGGATCGTAGTATCTGCAATTTGTATGGCATTTCAATTACAATAATAATAATGATAATAATACTAGTAATATATTGTTATAATTAATTTAATAATTATACGAGCGATATACAGTCGTACGAATATTCTGTCGTCGTTTTTTTCCCCTTCGAAATTCATCGATGAGAGACCAAAGTCGTAGACGAATTCAATTAGACGTGATTTTTTCGATAGCCCGGGGCCGTCGATGACCCCGGATTGGGGTTACGTCCCGCGACCCCATCACCGAATCACCGCGGGCTCAATTTTATTTCGTATTACCAATTCCTCTCGTTATCCCTCTACGTCATTTCGCGTCTACGAATCTTCAATGCAAACGATCATCGACCTACGAACCCCACGACGAACTTCCACATTACACAAACCCATGTGTCCCGAACCGATCAAGATTCAACGAAAATTAAACAAAAATGAATTATTCAATAGAATTAATTGAAATAAATTGAATTAAAAATAAAATAACCAACTGATTGGAAAAATGAGAAAAACTTTGGCCTCGCCATTTGAAAAATATGAATTATTAAACGAAGATAAAAAAAAACATTTTTCAACGTTTTAAAAATAAAAAAACACAACTGATTTAAAAACTAGAGAAACAAGACTTTTGCATTAACGTTTCAAAATTGATAACGAATTATTCAACCGAGAATAAAAAAAAATTAATCAATTTACGAAAAAAATAATCCAAATCTGATTGAAAAAAAAATTAGGAGAAACGAAAATTTCGCATTGACATTTGCCATTCTCGCGAGTTCGAACGTGTGGTTAAAAAAGAAAAAAAAACATCGGCCGACGAACAACGTGAGTGGCAAATAGCCGCGGGCCATCGAAACACAATGATAATGCATTTTGTCATTTATTCTGAGCCAGAGACATCCGCAAGTTCGAACTCTCTCGTGCAACCGACGTTGTACGAAACCTTCGCGAAATCCTCACACACATACATCCATATATATATATTGGTAAGCGAGAATCTTCCTCGTGTGGCTCGACACACAGCCGGGTATATAATAGTCGGGGCGATATAATGCGCCACGGTGCAACGTGTGTGCATGCAGCAGCAACAGCAGCAGCAGCAGCAGGGTCGTCGAAATCCCGAGAGAGTATATCTGCACCTCGCGCGGGGGTATCAGATCCACCGAAGACCGCTTTCTGGTGTGTCCCTCTCTCACTCGCTCGCCCGCAACCCGGGAGAACCCGCGCGCACGAGAAAACTGGCTTCGTGATTTTTTTTTCTACCATTCTTTCCTTTTTTAAAAATTCTTTTTTCCTTTTTTTTTTTGCGCCGGGGCCTTATACCGCGAAAGGTCGATCGTCGGCGCGCACGGAGAGGAGAATTTCACTCGTGTTCGCAAGCCGCTCTTCGCACGCCGCGCCGACTTGTGCTCGTCCTCAACGATCCCCTTCTTCGTATCCCCTCTCCCCCCCCCCTCCTCGCTCTTCGCCGTTCTGCGAGCCTAGCATCTCGCCGCGACTCGCGGCGTTGCACGGTAAACCACCTTAGCTACAGATAGGATTAGCTACACAGCCACCTAAGTACCTCGCGATAATGCCAGCAACTCTCAACGCCAGAAATTTCACCTCGGCGGTAAACGCGCATTCTCCGTTACCATTTCTACATCCAATCGGCATTTATTCACAGGGTTGCGATTTATCTGTGGAAATATATGCGTATTAGGGTGGTTCTTATTTGGGTCGTGTCCGGATGTTGATTTTTGTCGGAGGTTCAAACGATCCCCAAAAAAAATGAAACATTTTTAAGCCTATCATGAACCTCCTATAGTCCAATTCTAATCACCGCCTGAGACTAGGTGTAGTTTTGCGTTTAAAATACATACAATTTTCCTAGACGTTGGTTATTATATTAGTGAAACGACTTATTATTGCTTGAGACATCCAATACTGTACGGAGTTAACGGGTATAAACCCTAATTCCACGGAAAAAATGAAATGTACATATGGGTCGTTTCGGTGGTCATGTCATGTCATCTGTGGTTGGAACTTTTTTTTCTCTTATCGATTGAGAATCTTTTTTCTTTTATCGACACAAAAATGTCAATTTTATTATTTTTTTTCTTTATTGATACTAACATGTCAGTGTTTGCTAAGTAGCAATTTTATAATTTTTATTATTATTATTATAATTTTTTTTTCACTTTATTGTAACAAAAATTAAAATTCTTATCAATTTTCAACTTTATTATTATTATTATTATTATTATTATTATTATTTCTTTTCCATTTTATTGACACAAAAATATCAATTTCTGTCAATCCCCATAATTCCATCATCATTCAACTATTCAATTTTCCATTCTATTTATTTTGCTGACCCAAAAAGTGTCGATTCGATCGTGAATCAATAGCCTCGAGATATTATTGAGATTACACGATAAGTAGCTTGGAGATTGACGGTTTGAGTTGAATAACGCAAGGTTGATGCATCAGATATTATGCATACAGGTAGTAAGGCCAATGGGGGACGGGGGGTCCAATGCGAGGATAAAATAAAAAAAAGAGAGAGAGAGAGAGAGAGAGAGAGAGAGAGAGAGAGAGCGCTGGAACTCGAGAAGAAAAGTCAAAGAGTAGTCGGCATGATGAGTCTTATCGTGGTTTGTCATCTTAGCTGGACGTTCAATTCCTTTGCCTGGTGCATTGCGCAACCAAAGAATGCCCTCCCTCCCCCCCCGCCCGACCTCGAAGAAGGCCGTGTGTCGTGTACACCACAATGCACATACACGCACAGCCCACAGGACCCCACGACGAGCCCGCACGTCGACGAAATTTATTTGACGTCCGGACCGCTTGATAACACGCGTTAAGTGGTAAACGTGCATCCAGATTCCACAGATAGACCGTGAGAGAGTGTGAGAAAAAATGCTAAACGAAATGAATTAAAAAAAAAAAAAGAAGAGAAAAAAAGGACGTAGCGAGGGTGGTGAGAAAAGAAGCAAATGAGGCTCCTAAGATTTGGGGGGCTCGTGCGTCGTCACCGTTCGTCGTCGTCCAGTCACACTAATCTATTAATCCCCCCCCGCCCCCCCCCCCCCCCAAAGAAATAGTGCCGCTCTCTATGCACGTTGCAGCATCTGTGACGACGGTCCTGGTGTTCACCGTATCCTCGGTAATGTTGGATCTCAATGTGGGATAACGTTGAGGTACGCTGATTGGCTCGATTCTCTCCTTCCCTCACCTTCTGTTAGAAGGGGACAACTCTTTCTCGTCTATTTCACATTATGTCCTCTTTCCCTCTCTCTCTCTCTCTCTCTCTGTCTCTCTTTTCTCGTTCTCCTCGCGTACAAGACGAGGACGAGAAACGCGACAAAGCAGAATCACCAGCAGCATCTTGTCTGTCCCCCAGAGTCTCCCCCTCTCCTCGCCGCATCGCGTCCTGAAGTTGGTTTAGCTGTAGGATCTTCTGAGTCTGTGTTCCTCTCAGTTGCATCGTCATTTTGAGCCTTGAGTTTCACACTGCAGTCGTATGAATATCCGTGAATGTCCGTTGTCCACGGGCGAGTATGACGAAGAGAGACATAGATATATATATACACACACACACACACACACACACATTGTCGACAAACTAGAATGGTTCAAAGAAGAAAAGTGCGAGAGAGTCGAGGCCAATGGCTATTAATCAAAAGATGCTGCAGGCACTTGCGTGATGTAACGGTAAAATCTCGTGCGCATATATCCAACCGCGCGTAGACTTCGTCGAAGGATGAAACCTCGCACGTATCTATGGACTGGTGGCGAGACGTGCGGACGGGGGGAGGGCATCGGAATCATCGTCGAGAAGTGAGAAAAGCCGCGGCAACGCGACTTCTAGTCATCGGTACCGGTAACGAGTAAACGATGGGATATACCGTATCCGAGGCTTTATCTATCATTCGTAACCTCGGAATTTTTACGTTTCACGAATGTCATGCGTTATTCAACTTAAACCGGGAAATTACCGGCAATGCTATTTTTAATCGTCAATTGTATTACAACGTATCGTCATCATTCAGAGTCACGATGAAGGCAACGCGTGTCGACGAGTTGGTGAAAATTCGGAACTTTGGTTTTGTTATTTCCGGTACGGCAATTGTGATTAATTGTTATGAATCATTATTTTCAAACGAATAACTATGATTGATCATTGGGGAACAATTGTTTGGATAGGAGAAAGCTTGAGCAGAGAATAGAAGTAGGCTTAAGGTGATGTCAAACCTTCCAATCTGGGCCATGAGTGCGTGAGTGATAGCGCTATCGGTACTCGCTACCCAGTGAGAGAGATCGAGCGATAAAGGTTTCACATCATCTTGAGAGGATAACCAATTGTAGCAGCGTGCAATTCCGTGAAAAAATTTGAATGTTGCGGAAAAACAGATAAGAAAGAGAGAGAGAGAAAGAGTAAGGACATAAAATGGAATATGTGTAAGGAGCAGGTATACGGGGCAGGATATAAGATAGGACACATTGTGAAAAACCTGCAACAATTAATATTGTTACTTTTCTCTAATGATTATGAATCATTTACTTGAACTATTATCCTATATTGGATTCTTATACTAAGTAGGGCCTACATTCCATGGCCATAAACTCAAAGACTGTTATAAGCCATGTTCATTGAATGAACGCACATCCCTGAATCTATTATTTCCTATGACCCTTAACAATCTAGAATTCACGGTACCACGAGCTTCGAATAACCATGTTACAAATGAACAAAATTCCTTATTATTATAAAATTTGTTTTTTTTCTTCTTCCTCTGAATTTCAGCGGTCTGCAAAGAGGGCTGTCATCCGATTCACGGTCACTGCAACGTGAGCGGCGAATGCAAGTGTCGTCACGGATGGCGCGGCGAGTTATGCGACCAGTGCACGCCTTATCCGGGTTGCAAGCACGGATATTGCAACGGTTCGAGCTGGCAATGCATCTGCGACACGAACTGGGGCGGCATTCTGTGCGACCAAGATCTCAATTACTGCGGCACCCACGAACCCTGTCAGAACGGCGGTACGTGCGAGAACACGGCTCCCGATCAGTACAGATGTACCTGTCCCGACGGATTTTCCGGTCCCACGTGCGAAAAAGTCGACAATCCGTGCGCCTCGAATCCCTGTCTGAATGGCGCGACTTGTCGCGAAATCGGTGAAACGGCCAATTGCGATTGTGCACCGGGTTTTTCGGGTCCTTATTGCGCCACGGACATGGACGAATGCGCGTCTCAACCTTGTCAAAATGGTGGCACTTGCGTCGATGGGAAGAACGAATTTTCGTGCAGATGTCCGAGCGCCTGGCAGGGCACCCTTTGTCAATTCGACGTCGACGAATGCGGCCTCAAGGAATCGCCCTGCAAGAATTCTATAACTTGCGTCAATCTCGCTGGAGACTACAGGTAACGATTGTTATAAATTGCAAAAGAAAAAAAAATGAAATACTAATACATATAAAGTTCGAAAAATAAGTTATAACTTGCATAAACTGCTTATTCAAAATCCTACGTATTAGCGCAACAAGTCCTTCTATGGGGAAGCATCTGTTCTGATTTTTTAGCTCCCTCGTAGAGGAACCTTCGTGCACTAGAACCTAGAATTCCAAGCAAACCGGTCAGGTATTTTAAATTGTAGCTTGTTTCATAGGTTTTGTAGAGCATACCTACCGCATGAAAAGAGACTCGAACCTTCGTCAAGATAGCGGACAAAAGTCTGAAAAATGGATTTTCCATGTACCAAAATTGGGTGCTTTTCAGGTGCCAATTTGGTGCTTGGTTTATATCATTGGAATGCAATCCAATGCTAAATTTCGCATTTAAGAAGCACTTACGAAGACATCTTATTTCTTCATAATGAACACTAACAATAATACACGCCTTCTTTCCTGCTAGATCGAGAAAAAACAATCCATTATCACATAGCTGTCTCTATGCCAAAGCAAAAAGAGACTAATATTTGTCGTCCAATTAATTACCATCTCCGATATTTCCATAATATTAAAACGAACAATATTTATCATTAATGTTCCAGATGTCGTTGTCGAAGTGGCTTCACCGGAAAAAATTGCACGAAGAACATCAACGATTGTGTGGGACAATGTCGTCACAGTGCTCTGTGCATCGATCTGGTGAACGATTATCATTGCTCGTGCACACCCGGTTATTCGGGCAAGGATTGCGACATTGACATCGACGAGTGTGCCACGAAACCGTGTCAAAACGGTGGCGAATGTCGTGATCTCGTGAACGCGTACGAATGCGTGTGTCCCGTGGGTTACACGGGTTATCAGTGTGAGATCGATCGCGATCATTGCAATCCGAATCCATGTCGAAACACAGCACCGTGTTTCAACACGCAAACGGATTATTATTGTCACTGTCCGGAACAGTGGCAAGGAAAAAATTGTTCGGAATCGGCATCGCACAATCCTCAATACGTCATGAACGACGATAACGTGGGTTGCGGAAGCGAAGGTACACCGTGCGGCGGACGTGGCAGATGCAATGGTGGCCGTTGCATATGCGATCCGGGATACACGGGACAGCATTGTCACGAAAACATAAACGATTGTCGTGAAAATCCGTGTCTGAACGGTGGCACTTGCGTCGATCTCGTCAATTCGTTTCAATGTATATGCCGAGAGGGTTGGAGCGGTGATCTTTGCGATCAAGGTGAGCAAAAATTACTATTTTTTAATAAATTAAATTAATTCACATGCAAGATTTTTTACATCGCTTTGAAACGGTGAATCTTGAAACCGTAAAACTTTATTACGTTGTATTAATAAATAAAATGAATTAAATTGAATTAAATTTAGAATAAAATAAAATAAAATAAAATAAAAAATAAATACAAGTTAATCACTCACTCTGGTATTAAAACGGTAATGAAACGTTGAATGCTTATTGTCCGGATGATATCTCGATTATTTCGCACATCCGTACAGTTCGACGTCTCACGAGTCTCTGCTCATTTTTTCGCTACTTCGCACGAGTAGCACCGCGCCATCGTGTTACGATTCGCGGTATTGGGCGACGGTTGGCCCCCGCTCAACTCAACGGCTCGCGAAGTTGTTTACAAACATTACCGCGAAACTGTCGAACACGTCGACATCACGTTGCGCCGAACAAATACAAACGATATTCCACGAAAACCATTCAAACGTTAAAACAACACGTTGTAATTTTTTGTTTCCGTTTTTTGTTGCGATTGTTACAGACGTGGACGAGTGTGAGACGGCGCCATGTCGAAACAACGGCACCTGCATAGACGGCGTGGCAGATTTCACGTGCGACTGCCTCGGCGATTGGAAGGGCAAGACGTGTACTCTGCGCGGAGGCCATTGCGAGCCCGGTACCTGCAGACACGGCGGCACGTGTCAGGATCGTGGTGACAGTTTCACGTGTCATTGTCCAACGGGTTGGGAGGGAGCGGCTTGTCACATAGCGTCACCCGCTTGTGCGAGTAATCCGTGCGAAAACGGTGCTACGTGCGTGAACACGGCCGATCGTTACAGATGCGTGTGTCGCGAGGGTTTCGAAGGTCCGAATTGTCGTCGCGACGTTGACGATTGTCAACCCCTGCCCTGTCTCAACGGCGGACGTTGCGTGGACGGTGTAAATTGGTTTCGTTGCGAATGCGCGGCTGGTTTCACAGGTCCGGATTGTCGTATAAACGTGAACGAGTGCGCGAGTGATCCGTGCATGGGCGGAGCCACTTGCGTCGATGGTATAGCGAGTTATTCGTGCGTATGTCCACCCGGAAGAACGGGGACTCATTGCGAAGTGAGAACGGCCGGTGGTGTGGGTTGTGTCGCGGCCACTTGGGACGACGATTGCAACGTTTGCGAGTGTCGCAACGGAAAGAATCAGTGTAGCAACGTGTGGTGCGGTCAGGGCAATTGTCTGAATGGGACGTCGTGTCTGGCGCACGAGGTTTGCGTGCCGTCACCCGGTGAGAGCTGTTTGTCACCTTTGTGCCCGGCTTGGGGCGAGTGTCGTCCCGTGGAGACCGGCAGACGCGTCGGTCCTCCGGCGCTTCCTGCGCCGCCATCTTGTTGGCCCGGTCAATCCACACCCGGACCCACTTGTTCGCGACTCACCATACTACTGCGACGCGACACTCTCGCGGCTGGCACATCCGTAGAATTGCTTTGTCGCAGACTTCGACGATTACTCGCTGATCCCCGAAGACCACAATCCGTCGTTCTATTGTGCGATCTTAAACCCGGTGACAACGACACCATCGAAGTTACGATATTCTCGGAAGCCGCGGCTGATGCGGCACGTGATTTGGGCGAGGCACTCAGCCGTCCACTCACCAGACCATTGGCTCTAGCGTCCATCTTGGAAGTCAAGGTGGAAACGGCGCTGCTGAGCGATCCGAATAACGGTGGCAATGGAACCGTCAGTAGCGGATACGTGGCTGTTCTCGGTGGTGCATTAGCGGCCATTCTCGTGCTAGCTCTCGTCGGTGGTTTGTGGTACATTAGAATGCGACAAAGATCCGGACTCACGGCTACGACGACCAGTGAGACCACGCTGCATCGGCATCGCAGCGATCTCGATGAAAAATCGAATAATCTTCAGAACGAGGAGAATCTACGTAGATACGCGAATCCTTTGAAGGATCAGGATACGGGCGAGCCTAGAGTTTCCGTCGTGAGGCCGCTGTCGGGTATACCTCTCGGGGGACTTGGTAATGCTGAGGAGAGTTTGGAAATGGTTTCCGAGGAAGGACGACACAGATTGCCACCGTTGTACAAACCAACGAGCGCCGAAGCGAGGAACAATACGGCGAGCTTCAGTTACGAGGAGGGTCTTCACAAACCTTACAGCAAACCGCGTCTACAGGAACCATCGTACTCGCAACATCAACAACCCGGAACGAGTCAGCAAGTCGGTCCGCGTCAGGTGCTAACCGTACACGTTTGATCGTCATTTAGAATTAACCGGCGGCTCGGTCTTTCCCGGATTATCAACTTGATTTAATTTTGCGAGAACACAAAGTGAAAATAAAAAAATTTAGAAAAACAACGCGACTCGGTGCTCATTAATCGGTTCGAGAGAGTTCGTTAGTGTGTGCGAATGGGCGCACGAGCCGCGCGGCTGGATCTGCAATCGAGCCACATCAGGCGTCACGCGATTGATGTGCCATTTCATTAGGCGCACAACGGCGCGTGCTCGTATCTACGGTTATGTGCAATTGATTGGAGGGCTCGAGGTACGGTTCATGTGAAACCCGACCGTGAGGTATATATTGTAAGATTATGTGACGTTCCGCGAGAAAAGGCACCTAAGGCGGTTGAGGCGAATTTTGAGGGAAAAGCGATTGAAGAGTTAGTTAGTGAGCTGGAGGGTTAACCTCGGAAATTCAGCCCTTTCAGTTACCATCACCACCTTCGCGAGACGCGTTCGCGTGTCGATCGAAGCTTCCGGCTTCCTCGGGCAATAACGGAACATCATACGGCCCACGGAACTCGAAGCTCGAGAGTCACACGGACGCAGAGTGAAAAGACGTGGTGATGAGTGGAAGGTGGCTGGATTTCTCGCTTTCTAGCCGCACTTCCAGATGGACGGGTTGTACGACTCACTTTGAGGTTCAACCTTCTGTTAATCCACCGAGG
The DNA here is from genome assembly GCA_963662125.1 of Diplazon laetatorius. Classification (NCBI taxonomy): domain Eukaryota; kingdom Metazoa; phylum Arthropoda; class Insecta; order Hymenoptera; family Ichneumonidae; genus Diplazon; species Diplazon laetatorius. The sequence continues at coordinate 8,176,544 of OY759153.1, forward strand.
TTATTATGACCCGGACAAATTTTAAGGTCACCTTTTCCCAAACTGACAATATTCAATAATTCATTCAAACGATTTAGCGTTCTAATTTTGAAATTTCAATTCTGCAGACATATCAAAAAGTGATTCCCAATAACATAACCTGTCAATGGTAGGTCCATGAAGTACCATTTGGGTCAGATTGACCCGATCTGTCAAAATCGTGGCCATAAACAACGAAAAATTAACAACAATTCGAATCTTACGGATGAAAAAAAAATATAATAATTTTCTCTTCTCCTCTTTTTCATTAAAGAAATGGCCGACCTCAAAAACTATGGTTATCATTGAAACCCTGAAAAATCAATGTCTCTTATTTGTTTTTTTTTCTCTTTCGCCCAAAGTATCTTTTCTCGCGTAACGTCAACACGTCGTAAAAGTTAATTATAGACAAAACCCATGCGGAAACAATATTCGCGTGTGCGAAAAATTTGCGTTATGTACAACGTGCACGGAGCTCGGGAGAGCCATCGAGATCGTCGCAACTACGACGGGATAGCGCGGAAGTGGTAATGGCGAACGTGCCATTATTCGAAGGCTCGTGTCACGAGTCGGCGGCCCCCGCGCGCGCTCGCGACAGATGAACAACAACAGTACCGTTGTGTGTGCCGCGTGGCTTTCGTGTTCTCGCTTCGTGTACCTCGCACGCTACGATTACTGTGAGATCCCCACGGAGAGAGAGAGAGAGAGAGAGAGAGAGAGAGAGAGAGAGAGAGAGAGAGAGAGAGAGAAGAGAGAGATAGAGAGAGGAGAGAGCTTGCAAAGCTCTCGCGCAGTACGTTCACGATGAATAACATACGTAAATAGAAAAAAAAAAAAATGAAAAAAATACTCTAATCACGTAGCCTCGCAAACGATTCACGCGACGACGCGGCTTTCTCTCTCCCGACGTTTCGTCGAATTCGCAAACGTACTACACGACGTGACGATTCATCATCCGACTATTATAATTAATGATAATGATAATGATAATTGCTAAGGTTGTTATCGTTGTACATATGTACATAGCCGGTACTTATTAATTTATCGTAAGACCCGTATCGTCTTCCTCGAGACCACAAAATGCTACGTTCTCCTTCCACCCCCCCACCCCCCACCCCACCCCCACTCATCCTCTTGATACGTTCCGCCAATCGATCATTCCACAATCGCCTTTCGCGTAATTAGATTTCCGTATGAAATTTTATCCATTCGATATTACATTTGTTTATATTATACATACGTGTAGATTAATATACGCATACTATACGCGAACGATGATTATGATATATATATATATGTATGTAATTAAGGTTATGAGTAAATAAATAAATAATCATAAGTAAGGCGATGTACCGCAGCTAAAGGTTGTGACACAGTGAACGCAGTGACGCGTGCACCGTTTTGTCACCGACGATCCGGGGGAAAAAAATTGAAAACATAAAGAAAAAAGACAAAAAAATGAAAAAAACAAAGGCAGACAGTTCGGTACGTTCCTCCATACGACATTGTGATACTCATTTACACGAAGGATACGTGCGCCACTATACACATCACACGCAGGAATGGGAATTTGATTTAATGGAAATGTTTGTTGAGATACATTTTTTTTAAATAAAAACAAATTTTAATTTTTTTTTTTTCAAAACAATAAATTGTGATTAATTATCACGTGACGAATAACATTCTTCGACATTGATTCAATAGTTATATGGTATTTTTATTATTTTGAGTATAAAGATTTTGTTAAAAAAATATATTCCAAAATTCAACAAGCGTTATTATTATCGCTCAGTCAATTTATTTCACGATAGTATTCGAATTACATTTTCATCGTACGAATTGCCCATTCCCGGATTCACACGTTAGAATCGTTCCAATAGTTTCTTCATTATTTCATTATAATTTTTTTTATTTTTCATTTGTTCGTTTATTTCGAGTTAATGAAATAGTTGGATAAACCGCGCAGACACTCCATTGTTTCACGATAGTTGCAGCGGGAGATTCAGCCATCGGAAACCCACGCGAGCTTGTGACACGAAAATAGATATAAATGTATTATAGATAAAAATAAATAAATATATATATATATATTTAGATAGAGAGAGAAGAAATCGCATGACGACTATGACGAAATAATTTTGTAACAACGCCACCACGGGTGCGTTGGTGGTAGCCGAGGGCCCGATAGTCATGTGTTCGCGAGAGAAATGATACGAGATTATAGCATATATATATATATATACGAATATAAATGTATGAACAAAAAAACGCGCGAGCGTGGTTGACAAAATTAATTGTCCATCGAGTAACAATGATTGAAAATCTTGGTCTCGACGAATTACACGAGTGTATTGTATATAAAAAAAAACGAATTTTACGGTTAGTATTATCACTACGACGATCAGTTGTTCACCCCTCCCCCCCTCTCGAATGTGCAATCCTAACTCTCGTGTATTTTTTTTTTTATATAGATAAATATTTTTTTTTTAACGACGCCGGGCAAGTTCCACGCATTTAGCCTACGATCGTGCGTGCACGTAAACTTAAAAAAAATTATCTTATCGAAACCTACGTGAGAATGTATGAAAACGGAAGAATTAATAATAATGATAATTCGTTCGCCCGACTTCGATAATTGCGGCTTAAGTTATTTCGTCATTGTAATACCAGTTGTTATCGACGATTTATCACGTAGATGACACAATTTTGTAAGTTTTGGAAACGCCGGATTGTGACGTCAGACGATGAAGAAGATGCGAAGAAGAAGAAGACAAAAAATTGGAAATTTTTGATATAATAGAATGTTTTATTTTATAAAGATGAAGATGAAACTATATATTATTTGTACGAATAGATAGATCGATTTATATATTATTATACATTGCATTGGTATTATTTTTTAACTTTTAAAACGCCTTCATTTATTATTTCCCTTGTCCATGGGACATCCCCATGATATCCGAGGCGGATGTCTGAAACCACGAATCCACATACATATATACATTTATATATATCAGAGTGTGTCGCCATTTAAGAAAAAAAAATCCCAAATCATTTTTCCGATTTTGCATTTAACACGTAAAAAAAATTGTTTTTCATCATTTGAAATCGATTTTTCAGGTAAATAGAAAATTTCGACGATTGAAAAGTGAGTGCAATACATGATATCACGCTCACTTGGAATTGGAAATCGTGTGTTCCACAATGAAAAATAAAAGTTGATACCGTTGATGAAAAAATAAATTGTTGTTAATAGAAAAAAAAACATCAAATTATTTCTATTTTGACATTTCATAATGATCACAATAATCGATTTCAACTGGTAAAAAAAATGGTTACGCCTTCATTAAATGCAAAATCGAAGTAATGGCTTTGGAACCTATTGAAATAATCCGATTGGGCTAAATTTTTGCCAGATGTTCCCTAATAGTATATACTTCGAACGTAAGAGAAGCCACGGGCGACTGAAAAACTTTGCCTTCTTTGGACGCACCCTTATATATATATATATATCTTAAGGAGATGGGCATTCATTAAATAAAAATGCATTTGAAATACTATTATGACGAACTGATAATCACTGGATCTGTCGCATATTACAATCAATCGTAATATAAATAATTCATCCAAATAATTCACAATCATCACAAAAATCGTAGAAACTATTAATTGTTCCATTATAATCATAATTATCGGTTCGAAAAAAAAAAAATTCAAATAAATTTTTCATCGAACGAACGCCCATCACCATCATCCAATATCCTTTGTGGTCAGTGACTTATCCGTTCGTTCACACCGTTCGAGTGTATTAGATGACAGTTCACAGAACCGCCAATTACTTCGAAACAAATCGCGGTTGCGACAACGATGTTTCGAGATACATAAATCGAGTGACCGCGATCACGTGTAAATATGCTCCGAAATCTCCACCCTTCCCTCCCCCTCCCCCCGCAACTCCAAAACGTTAAACAATAATGATAAGAAAAGTTTCAATAAAAATCACCATTTTAAATAATAATAATAATTATAATTATAATAATAATAATAACTGAACGAAAAAAAAATTATTTTAAATTCAATGTTATTTACAAAAATGTTCTCTCATGAGATCCTTCGTCACGTATACCGCGCGTACCTGGACGCAAACGCTTATTCCACATCTTGGCAAAGTGTACCGCATTTGCGGTCGCCCACAGAGAGAAAGAGCGAGAGAGTGAGAGCGAGTTTGAGAGATGGAGAGAGGCTGAGAGAGAGAGAAATAAACTCATGCGCGCCAAGCACGGTTCGCTCGGTTCGCCGTTCGTCTCCCCTGTACCTTGCATTCAAATCACAGAGATCGCGGAATCTCACAGACAAACGTGATTTCCGGGGAGGAGACGAGCCGAGTTTGCCGCTCGACGAATAAGGCGACCCCGCGCCCGCTGAGCCGGCGGCTTTTACGTCGAGAGGTATAACGTTTTAACTACAACCAGCACCGACGACATCACCGACGACATCGCGACGACGTAGTTTCGTCCTACGCGGGTAACTTGTGTCGAGAAAACGCGACGAGTACTTGACAGCAGCAGAAAAAAAAAAAAAGAAGAAGAAGAACCAGACGAATTTACATGAGAAAAAAAAGTAGGTATTAGTTTTTTTGGGACATTAGATCGTCCCAAAAAAATTCTTTGAGATTATCAAGAAATAACAGATGACAGGATTGCAACTTTGTCGTGGAATAATTCATTGGGTTCATTTGGGACGAAGCTTAGGTCGGGATCTCAACGGTTTGCAAAGTTTACGACACGAGTCGACACGTTCATCCGAAATATATATATATATATATATATATATATATATATATATATATATTCATACGAGCGTTCTCCACACTCGTACTCGTAGCTTAATTGTTAATTGAAGCGTCTCTCGCTCGCTCCGAAAATTACAATACAATGAACGTCAAGCACCACTTGACGAATGGCCGGGGCAAATGAGTCATCACTGAAGTCCTCGTATCAAACGTCGTGAGTCGTGTGACCGTTCAACAATATCGTCTGCTTTGCGATCTGTGTATCTTCTCGTATCTTGCATCAGACATGTATACATATATATCGACTATATACGGACTATATACATAGAATAGAGATCAGATATATATATGTATATTGGGGTATGTTGGAAAGAGGCAAGGTTTTTCGATTCCTATGGCCACTTCAGGATTTAAAGTAGATGCTATCAGAAGACATCTGTCAAAATTTGACCTCAATTGGACTCCATTTAGAGGTTCGGCTCTGAAGAATTCGATTTTGCCTTTGATTCACACGTAAACATTTTTTGTCTTTTTTTTTAGTTGCAATTTATTTTTTCCGGCAAATGAAACATTTCAGCAATGGTAATTAAGAGCAACACATAGTATTGAGGTCACTCAAAACGGCGATAATTTTTGTTTCAAAATTTGAAAAAAAAATGAACAACTTTTTCGTCAACAAAAATCATTGAAAACTGACGGAAAAAAAAACGATCTAATTTTTCGTTTATTGTGAGACAAAAAATATTCCCATTCAAAGTGGCCTTAATACTGTGTATCGCAATTAATTTCTGGAATTTCCGGAAAAGGAATATTTTATTGTACTCGTCCATGAATAAACTATAAATAATAATAAGGACGGTCCAGGGAATTTTTTTTTTTTTCGTTTCAATAAAAAAAATTGGAGACAATTACAATCCGTTGATCATTTCGCCTTCTCTTCCGTCGCGCGAATAACGGTCGCACATTCCCGCATACACGGCGAGAATGAGTTTTTTTTTTTCAACCAAAATGAAACAAAGCGTTATCGCTTGCATTACGAGAAATGTCAGCCCCCTGAGCTATTAGCGTGAATTTTCGCGTGGATTTTGCACGTGTGTGGTATTTACGATGATGAGGGTTGACTAATGCAATCTCGAGGGTTTCGTTCGAAAGCGTGAAATTAATATCTCGTATTCGTCGCTGATGCGTTTTTCGCCCTCTCACTCACTCTCTGTCTGTCTCTCCCTATCTCTCTCTCTTTCCCATTGTCCTCTCTGTCTTTCTCGCTTCGAAACGTCAAATTTCCGTCACTTCCGTAACCTGTAACGTTGAAATAACAATCCCGTTATTCCATCATCATAATTATTTCCATACATATCATCGTCGTCGGCAAATATTGTCTCCGATGCAGCAGCGATTACTTCCTCGAAGCTATGGACAACTTCGTAAGTGTGATCGAAGAGAAAAAAGCGTCAAGCTGGCTCCTTTCAAATCCGAGATGGTTGACCAAATTTCGTAACTCGATCACCGTTAACGTCATCTTTTGGAATTTTTTTAAAACTCCATAAAGTCCGAACCGCGGTTTGAATCGTGACAAAAATTGTAGTCAATCTAGATATCACAAGACTCTTCCATCTTCCAAATTTTGAGGGCCATAGATAAGGCCGTTCTCGAGTTGTGCACTTTCAAGTGTTGCAGGGTCATTAGTTCCACGCAATCATTGACTTGTCATCGGACAGTCGTCCTTCGTGAGGAAGCAAAAAAACGATTTTTCATTTTCGCGTCCAGGTCTACAAATTACCCTGTCGAACTTTGGCAACGAGATCAGGGTCTCGATCGAGACCCTGATCTCATCGCTGGTCAGCGGTCAACACCGGAAGAAGTCAGCGGTCATCAGCCGTTGGCTCTGTCGTGGCCAAACGTTCGCCGATCCAGACGCGCTCGAACGAACATAAAAGACATCGCTTGATCGAATAATTAAGCGAATCCGGTTAGCGGAAGAGTCACCCGATCTCTTTGTCCAGGCGTCGGAGTTCGTGTACGCCGACAATCCCGCGGACGATGAAGACGAGTGGGACGAGTTCCACGACGAAGAAAGCCTCGACGAAGAAGCCGAAAATGAAGAATCAACGTTCGTCGATGGAACTCCGAAATATCGTCGAAACGATTCTGTCGATGTTTCGCAAAAATATGACAACGAACGTTTCACATCTTTCTCGTCCGATTCGTCGAGATGGCAGGACAAACGTGCCAAGGAAGCTTTGGCTCTTCAGGAGGAAGAGAAAGAACGCTTTCGAAAACTCATGGGCGTAATTTTTTTAAACATTTTGTTTATGAATGTTTTTTTTTCTATTCTTTAATTATTTATAACGGTCGTACGAATTAATGTGACTGTGTTGATCAGTTGGATGCTGCGAAGGGAGATGACGCGTCTGTGGAAACAATTTTGACTATCGAAAAAACGGTGGACGACGAGAAGAGTGTGGAAATAGTTTCCAGCAACGAAAGCACGAATTTTTGTCTGAGAAACGTCGACATAAGCGATTCCCAACTCAAACTTTTGAATATATTTCGTGATTATCCTGTGCCCGAGGATCCGGGTTTGGTTCCGGCTTTTTGGATACTTTATTCACCACCGACGAATTACAAGGACGACGGTATTCAAAAATTCAAGGATCTGGTCGAGGCCATGGGACTCTTGCCGATTTATTCGATCGAGGAAATGCTTCGAACCGATACGATCGATCTTCGTTATTACAACGTCGAACGGAAAATCTTTCGGGCTCTTTGTCAAGCCCTTACCAACAATACGACCGTTCAAAATTTGTCATTGAGAGTAATTTCGATTCACCATTGTCATCTGGAAAAAAACGATTCATTACCCAAATAGCAATGAAATATTTTATAAATATTTGTTTATAATGGCATCACAGACTGCCATTTCATCCGGAATCTTCTCTAATATTTCGAATGTTATTTGTAACGTTGGAATTTCAACAACAATATTCCGAAATATTTTCTAAAATTTATTAAAAATGAAACATTGCGACGAAAAATTTCAAAAAAATGTATGAAATTTTTTTTTTTTGCCTGCAGTATTGAGAAAATATTTTATGCTATGTGGGTAATTATCAGGTTTTTAGAGATATGTAGATATATTTTGATTTTTCGCTGCAGGACAATTCATTGACGCCGGACTCGTGTTGTCATTTGAACAAATTATTGACATCGAACAAAATTATAACGCGTCTCGATCTCACCGGATGTAAGATAGGCATCGAAGGCGCGAAGAAGTTGCAAGATGGCGTCAGTGCGGCTCCCGCCCTGACCGATCTGATACTACGTCGTTGCGATCTCGGCGACGAGGGTCTTCGTTACGTAACATCCGCCATTTGTTACAGTCACGTTTTGAAAAACGTCGATCTGTCGGACAACAATTTGAGCGACGATGGCGGGGATTCTTTCCACTCCATGTTCATTCAAGCCGAATTATTGGAGCGGCTCGATCTCTCGTGGAATTCTTTGTACGGCAAAGAATTTTCCGTTATTTTTTTTCGTGGATTGTTGAGAAACGAGACGATTCGTCATCTCGATATGTCGTGGAACGGACTTGGACAGGATTGCTCGTCGTCTTTGTGCGGCTACGTCGCGAACTCGCAGACGCTACGAGAATTCAATCTGTCCGGTAAAAAAAAAAAACTACAAATCGAAATTCAGGAAATTCGCTTTCTCTGAATCTTGACCCTACAGCTCATGTCATAATTTTTCTTCCTTCAAACGTTAAAACATGACTGGGGTCCGAAGGCACCCCACGCTTTTATTGATCATATAACCGGTCCTGTGCTGATAAACAGACTTTCTTATACATGATTTCCTTCGTTTTTTCATAGGGAAGAGAATGGTATACGAGAAATCTGATTTCATTGACATTGAGTTCATGAAAAACCGATTCGGAGACTGAAAAACGAAACTAATCAACAATAAGCTCATGATAATAGTTCGCGTGGGGTGCGTTTGGACCCCAGTCATGAGTTCTGGGGTTAAAAGTTTGGCAAATCTTCTCAAATATGTATTTGATGTTCCAATGGGTTTTTTAAGTAATGTATCGTTATAGGTTTTTTAGGGATGCATTGACAATTTGTTTTGTTGTAACGAGTTCAATCTTCAACAGATATTTCGCCTAACATTTTAGTTTGTTCCCAAAAAGGGCCAGTTTACAGACTTTGTCAAGTCTTTCATCGCTTTTCATCTTCCTCAAGATTAATTTTTTTTTTTTTTCACGAACTTAAAAACGCCATGAAATCCAAGCGATAGTTTGAATCACGACAGAAATTGAAGTGAATGAAGGGATCGTACAGCCACAAATGTGTGCAAAATTTGGGAGTTGTAGCTCAACCCGTTCTTGAGTTACACACGTTTGAATTTTGCAAGGTCATTCCTAACATACACACATACATCCGAATATTTTCCCCAAATGTGTTTTCTCCCCGTTCTGGCACATTCTGAACATGTTGACAAAATCTCGGAAAAAAAAATTACCCACGATCACATAGCTTCCTTAATGAGAAAGAAAAATATATATATTTTGAGATTATTTTAGTAATTGTAATTGTTTGAGAAAACAATTGCAGATAATCGATTTACCGCTGTCGAGGGAGCACAAATAGCCAAAGCATTGTCGAAGAACGTTGGGCTTGAGGTGCTGCAACTCAAGAATAATCCGTTGGGGCCTGAAGGTGCACTCGTTCTGGTCCAAGCCCTATTACCCGAAAAATCGCCTCAACTTCGACTGACGACCCTCGATTTGGGTAATGTTTGGGCCAACAAGGACATCCTTCCGTCGTTTGAAAGACTCAACGACGCCAGGCCATCGTTGAATATTGCATTGGGTGGAATTCTCGGTAATTACAAACTTGAAGGACCAGATCCGCGCAAGATATTTCTCAAGAGAGCCAACTACGAGGCAACAAGTGCGAAAAAGAAAAAGGACAGAAAAGATTTTGGACAATTTGTGCTGGCCCTCGAAGATGAAACGGTTTCAAGAGGTTTCACAAATTTTGATATTTTCCTCTTACGGAAGCAAATGGATTAATTATTATTATTTGTTTTTCTTTTTTCGTTATTTCCAGCGACGTTCCAAAATTTTGTGTATCAGTTTAAACTCAAGCTAACGGACTCTCTGGTCGATGAGATTATGAACAGTTTCGCGGTTGCGAAGGGACTCGTCGATCAGAAACAACTTAAAGAATTTTATTTGCAAGAATATCCGGATACGCATATTTCGCCAACGATAACGCCAAAGTCGCAGAAGAAAAAGAAGCGAGCCACTTGAGAGGAAAAAAACATCGAATAATTTTTACAGTTAATTTTTTTAATATATATATATATATAGTCAATAGTGATAAATTAATGAACTATGTTAATAATTATTTTTTATGTGACATCATGATTATAAAAAATAAATAAAAAAATGGAATTCCATCAGTTTGAGAATAATACAATCGATTGCAAGTCTGACGTGAGTATCGGCGTGTGCAAAATTTTGCGATTCGTTGTGAACTAACTCAGTCGAGATAAAATATTCTGGCGGCGATATCGTCGACTATCCAATTGACTCCTTCGAGAAGATTTTCGGCGGTGACGGCTGAACATTTGTAAATTTGCCAGTGATGAGTTTTTATGGTTGTTAGTTCGAGAACCTCGGCTATTTGCGGGGCGGAGAGAGCTCCCGGAAGATCTTGCTTGTTAGCCAGAACGAGAAGACTGGCGCCTTCCAGTCGCTCCTCCTGCAAAAGCTTGTAGAGTTCGACCTTGCAATCTTCGAGTCGACGTCTGTCCGCACTGTCGACCACCCAGATCAATCCATCCGTCGATTCGAAGTAATTTCTCCAGTAAGAACGCAACGATTTTTGTCCGCCCACGTCCCAAACGTTCAATTTGTAACCTCGATGCTCGAGGGTTTTTATGTTGAAGCCCAAGGTGGGCGATATTGTGTCTATGGGTTCGCCATTGATTCGCTTTAAAACTGTTGTCTTTCCAGCATTGTCCAAACCTCTGAGCACGGATAAACAGCCGCATTGTGAATTTCAAACAATTTTCGGTATAACTTAACCTACAAATTTGTGGAGATTCGTACTTACAACATGAGAATTCTCATTTCCTTCTCCTTCTGCTTCAATTTCTTCAATACCGTTAACAATCCCATGATCGAAGGATCTGTTGAATTACTTTATTGATGACAATACATTATTTGGGGGAACTTTAATGATATCATTCGGATTCGGAATGTCAGTTGACAAAGATGGAGAGAACGCGACAAACGCCAATGTCGCCAATAGCACAAAAGTATATATATATATATATACACAAGCGGTGCATTTGTATGTATAGATATACACAGGTACATAGGGCGGGAAGATCTAAATCGCCGGATTGAAACCCTTCTATCACCCGATTTGGTCGATCATTCCTTTTTAGAATCTTCTGGAACCTACGATCTCACCAATTTCTTCAAAGATTTTTTAGACCTCGGATTTTCCCTTACGCACCCCTTTCTTTTTATATCATTGAAAGATAACTGCTTATTTCCCCGTTTTTCATTCGATGATAATTTTGTTTCAGATACTTTATCGGAATTGAGAAACTTTTTTTCATAAAATTCGAGTAGGCATCATGTTCTCAATGTTTTTTCTTTTTCATTTTTCCAAATTTGGAAAAACTCGAGTTTCAAAAGTCAAGCCAATAAAAGAAAAGCGATTTTTCGATTACTTGGTACGATTTTTTGATTTTTTTTTATGAAAGAATAAAATTAATTTTCATTGAAAATAATCGAAACACCGATTTCTCCCAAGATACTTTTCATTGGTCTTTTTTTTTTAGATAAGAAGCCATTATCCTATATTGACATGCTGAGAGAACTCGACAACTTTTCTCAATTCCGAGCTTTGCAAAAAAATTGTGATTATACAGGGGGACACATGGCTTCTCCGATTTTTGATTGAAAGATCTTTTCTTTTTTGACATAAATCTTTATCGTCCCCACATCGAATCATTCGACGAAAAATCAAGTCATGATTATTAAACATTGGTATTCCAACCAAGTGTTGCTTCTTAAATAATAGGTCTCTCTCGATAACGACGTAAAATGACGTAAATGTGTAAAACTTTATTAATACAAATTATCGTTCGTCGTCGAGCAGAAATTCCGCGACTTTATCTATAACATCGAAATGACAAAAAGCATCAACGACCGACTCCAGCGACCGTTGATAATTCGCATCCTCGTGTTTAACGTTGGAATCCGGCGATTGCAATACTTCCACATCGGTAAAACGTTCTCTCTTGTTGTTGACCAATTTTATCAATTCCTCATTCGACAATTCCCTCAACAATCTCACGGAATTCGCATATTCATTTGCCAAATCCTTCGCCGTCCATTCAACTTTTTTCATTCGTTTTTCCGGCGAACGTATCGCAGAATTTTCTCCACATTCGTGACATTCGTTAATTGATCGGTTGATCTGAAAAAAAAAAAAAAAACAAAAAATTTCAATTAAATAATTCATAAAATCGATAGACACTACAATAAAATCCAATGCCTGCGAACACGAACCAACTCTATACATTCCCTGCGAGTGTATCTCGGCTCCTCTTCAACCGCCGAAGGCACGCCTTCTCCAATTTTCGTCACGAGAAGCTTAACAAGCGCCTCTTTGAGCCGTCCCTTGTAATCGGCATCGACGGCCAGCCAAATATTGATGCTGACGCTCGTGTCCAGGGACTCGACGTAGTGCCACCATCCGTGGGGCACCAGCAGCACTTGGCCAGGCTCGAGTTCCACGAACTTGGCCCTCGTCTTTATCTTGGCGATTCCTTCGACGTCGTCCTCGGTGGGACAAAAAAAATTGAACTTGCTGTAGACGGTGGATTCTTCGTAAGGTATTCTCGTGGGCCTCATGGTTTTACCTGCATCGGGTGGAAAGAGAAGCCACTGTTTTCTATAGTCGAAATAGAAAATAAAATGTTTTGCGACGTTCGCAAAGCTTACAAAAAAACTAACCGACGAACGACGATATTGGAAAAAAAACTAACCTTCCGTGTATCTGAGCGACCAAATTGCATCCGTACGTGTCCTGATGGCAATTGGTATGAGCGCCTTTGCTACCTATCCACAATGTGGAATCGTTTCCGTCCTTGTCGATGCCGAATCTATTCCAATCAATGGATTTCAGAATTTCGGGTCTGTCGCCGAACCATTGATGCATGTATTTGTAATCGAAGTAGTACCACTTGGAGCGATCCATGGATTTTGCGTTGTTGATGAACGTCGATAGTCTCATACTTTCGACGGGAGAGTTTATGTCCCACTGGGGTTCCTAAAAATTTCAGGGCAAGAAGAGTATTAGTTTAGTTAGACTGAAAAGTGTTTGGCGGCGCATATTTAATCGTGGCGGAACAAAGACAGCGATGATTTTCATTTACTTGGGTTTTCGCATTACATCCAGTTCGGAACGATAGCATTGTGTCTCCCAATATTTCCACAAACTTTTCGAGTTCCCAACGAAGAAATTCTGGATTTTTCGAACCTTCGATATCCCGATTAAATCCTTGAAATATTATGGGTTCTTTGAGATCGTGAATAGCTTGTTTGATTGTCTCGGCTGAGAGCATTTTTCAGAATTTTATTTTTTATTCCTGGATGAAAACACCGGTCAATTGATTTTATACGATGTTTATTATTATTGAAAGCTTGTGTACAACATGGACATAGAGATGTGGACCGATATAGACTGCTAAAGTCGTAGTGAGAAAAGTTATGACCAGGAGACAGAGAAGCAACGATGGGGTAGGATGCCTGTCTCTTTCTAGCTGCTAGCTGATTGGTCGAAACCGTTTCCGATGGAAAGGCTACAGGACTGTGCCTAAAATACGCGAGTGCCCTGTAATCTTCGCAATCTGGACTGTCTTTCGTTTACGAAAATTCCTTGAAAATCATTTTGTATTAAGAGATGATAAATAAAGGATACTCGTTACGTGCTGCGTTTGCCGACGTTCAAATGACATTGATCATAATTCAAAATCTGAAACCCAATTAAAGTTGTCGAAAAGTAACATCCAGATTCTAATATAAAAATTGTACATGTTCATATAAAAGGATAAACCTTTTGCATATTCATTGCCATTGTATCAATTAAATTCGATTTGAAAAAAAAAATCATTATCAGTATGATTCAAATAAAACATTTTAATGATAATCAAATTTTCTGTTAAACACATGGCCCCGGAATCTTATGGTACGCTCCTGAAATAAAAAGAGACAGGTATGATACCACATCATTGTTTCTCTGTCTTCTGGTGGTAGCACTTTTACCCACAAAGTTCATAAATTAATAAGTAGGTTATTGACGATGAAAAAAAAAAAAAAATTCATCCCAATTCGAAATCGCCACCATTATAAATTCCTCTCATTGCCATTCGTCGGTAAAAACGATATCTTCTTAGCCAGTCGCGTCGTTCATGAAAATTCACCGTTAGGGCCGCGAACCTCGTTGCAGATGCGTCGTAATGGATGACGTGTAAGCAACGAACCACGTGCCACCGTAGTTTCACAGTGGACAAGGGACACGTAGCAGGAGTGGTTGGCGCTCTCGTACGAGCTATCGTGGAACGCGTCGGTAAACACGTATACCGTTTTGCAGTGTGGCATCTGGCATTCGTCGAATCATCAACGCTGTGGTTTCGCTTCAGTTTGCCGAAAACCTTCGAAGGAATCGTCCAGTCATTTCGTTATAACAAACACGACTCTCATTTCCTTGTGGAACCGTAAAAACCACAAAAATGGTAAGCGACCAAGCGTTATTGTACTCAATTACCTCCGAATGATAATTCAAACTCTAACCTTCGTCGTAATATGACCGTTTTTGGAGTTCCGTACATCTAAATTAAAAAAAAAGGAACCCTTATAGTACCACTTTGTTGTGCGTCAACTGAGTGATCATCAAAACCTATGTGGTACTTCCTGTTGACCTAGAATCTTGAAATTTTTCACAAATTAATCACTCGTGGCACGAAGCAAGCAAAAAAAAAAAAACCAAATATGATTAATTTATAATTCTATAAAGAATTAATGTGTGCAGATTTTAATTTTGAAGTTTTTCTCTTTCTTCATTCATCACAAGCAAATGTAGTTAAAATTTAATATATTATCATTAATTAACTACTTACCGAGCTTAAAAATAATATAACGGTGTGCGATCGTCACGACGCATGTTCCACTCGAACCTGTGCATCTTTTTTTCTCTTTCCAATGTTTGACTTTGGCGTTTCTGTTGGAATGAAAAATATAGCCAGCTGCGCCCAGTTCAACGTCCGTGGGATCGGCGAGCCGTTCGCCCAGCAAAGCCGTCGCGCCTAGATCGAGCGGCGCTGGCACTGTCAGACAGAGGAAAACAGCTCCTGCTACGTCTGCCAGAAATCGCAACACTGGAACTAGTTCGGGTGGCATGTGGAGATATTACACCGATGATTCGCCTGGAATCAAAGTGTAAGACAATTTTTTTTTTCTTGTTTTCTCGAAAGTTATGGATTTCATTATTTGAATGTTTTGTATCATTCGGGATGAACATTTTGTTAAATTATTATGTTATCTTGGGTGTAGCGATAGATTAGGTTCATGGAAGGTTTGACAGAGGACAACAATCATTATTGACATTGCTATGCATTTAAGATTCTTCTCCTCAGGTTTTGAGAATCGTGCATTACTGATATCATTGAATAGCATTTTTATTTGTATATTTCAGTGGAAAAATAGAAGAACAAAAAGAGATCCAATGAAAAGAGCCAGAAAGTTTTTTTTTTAATTGTCAAAAGGCTTGTAAAATTTTGAATTTATTCATAATCATTTAATAATACTTCAAACACTGAAATAATATGTTTTTTTGGAAGTTAGTAGCATGACATTATCGGATGTTAGCGTACCGTCACAAACAAACAGTTACGATAAATTATTATTCAGCAATTAAGATGACGCTCTGCATTACTCTCTCATTCTCGATCGCTCCGCAGCGAGCGCCGATATTCATTCATTCTCTCGCACTCCAAAATGTAGTCCGTCGCATCAACCCTCGGTCTGTAAACATTGGTCACTCGTGCCTCGCCCGAATCTGCGACTGCTTCCATCATTTGTTTATATCATTATATTTCCTGAACAAATTATTATTTCAGCAATATGATAATTAATCCTTATATTGGGATAGCTAATGAGATTTTATAAATTTTGTCGAACCTTTTAGAGCACTTTAGAGTGCTTTTTAAAGCGCCACGCACAAGTATATATTACAGACTTAAAGGTGACCAAAAAAAAGCGTTACAGCCTAAAGTTTTATATCGTCACATTTTTGCAGCAATTACATTTAATTAACGTGAATATCATCATTTCACAATAGATCCTAATATTCAATACGTTTTATAATCCATGATAACTGACTCGAAAAAGTATATTTGAATACGTTTTACAATCCTGAACGTTGAAGAGCAAGCAATCAATTAGTATACAATAATCATAATAATTGTTTATTTTTCCTTGCAGAGGACCCGTGCCAGTGTTGGTAATGTCGCTGCTCTTCATCGCCTCGGTATTCATGCTCCACATCTGGGGAAAATACACCAGATCTTAAACTCCGACTCAACCTGAAGCTTCGCAACGCTCTAAAGACTGTAAAAGGTCCAACGGACATGGCCCTGCACCACGTGCATAAGAAACAATTGTCTGAATTACACTGAGATATTCCAATGAAAATGGGGGAACGCGACGGCTCGTAGAATTCGAACAATGCGCTCGACGTCGCGACTACGTTTCACCATCGGTCGTTCGTTATCAGTTCGAAACATTCAAGACCATGTTTTCTGTTTGTTTTTCTTTTCTTCTTGCGTTTTTTCTTTCTTTCTTTTTAAGTTATTTGCTCCGTCGATGAATTATGAACAATACATTTTTATATAGTCTTCTGTACGTTTGAATGATTACGTTGGAGCGGAGATGATTACATTAAAGTCGCATCGAACACGATGATCTTGAGTTATTCATCGAGACGTTTTTTTTAATATGCTTGTCCCAACAAACCTTTTCCCAAAAACCATTCGAATTGGAATTTCAGTTTTCCCAAACAACCATTTGTTTATGAAATTTGAAGCAGATTCACTCTATTTTCTCAAAGAACAATTTTTTTAAATGAAATTCGAAGCAGATTTACTTCACCCTCAAAATGATAGGAATAATGATAATGAATGGCACGAAGACTTGCATTTTTTCAGTCTCAGGCTTGCCTTCTCTCAGACGAAAATTGAACATCCTCATTGCAAAACAAATTACATCCATCACGTTCCAAAAATTAAAATCATAATGTAATTTTATATTTATTTTCCAAGTTTCTTTATTGCGACATTAATATCCGCAATCGATACACATTCCTGTCTCATAATTGCAAATAAATTGTGCAATGCCGTGTTTCGTACAAACTATTCAATACGCATCGTCGCCTTAAATTTATTTCAATTTTTTTTTTCATCTGCTTTATTTCTTTTAAATATTGTATTTAAGATATACATATCTTTATTCATCGATTACATTAATTGATTAAACATCGGGCATAAAACGACAGTAAAAACATCGATTGAATCTTACTTAGGAAATTTTTTTCTCGAAGCATTCGTCGTTCATGTTTACATATCAAAGACAATGAATATTCTTCCATGGTCCACAATAACGATAGAAACTAATGTTTAATTTATTATTGTTATTTTCGTTTTTTTTTTTTTTTTTTTTTTTTCATTTTCTTCTCCATATCAATTTTCACCAAAATCGATTGGAAGTAATCTCCAAAAATTACTTTATGGACCGATAAAGTTCGTCGACTGTTGTCTGACAAGTTGACGAAAAAAAAAAAAAAAAAAAAATCCGTAATCAAAAAGATCATTCATCGGTACCCGGACAAACTATCAGTTAGTTCATTCGCGTATCATCGCCATAACAAAATGGCATTCGTCGCGTAACCCGTGTAATCAAAATTCGACTGCGATCGATCGAATTCATCACGCAATTTTCAATGTCATCTGAAATCATCGCCCTCGCTTTTTTTCTTCTTCATCCCCCCCTCTTCAAACTATATCTAACGTCCATCTTTGTAATTGTTGGAACCAAACGCGTTGGACCTCTGCGACGAGTATCCGGGCATGTAGCCCTGAGGACGCCAATTGTTCATAGCGTTGTTGGACCCACCCTGTGACCAATTGCCGGACATCAATGATTTTTGTTGTCCAACATTCTGCGACGGCCAACGTTCTTCGTCCGCGTTGGAATTTCCCATTCCCGGCCATTGCGGTTGATTGTTTCCACCCATCGACGATCCCTTACCCGACCAATTGCCCCCACCGCCCGATTTGTTCGACCAATTTTGATTGCCCGCGCTTCGGTCACCGCTGCCCGACGCGCCCCCCCACTGCCGTTGTTTGTTCATCGACGAACCACCGTCATCGAACCACTGATCTCTCCCCTGTTCCGCCAAACCGCCGCAATCCTGCTTGTCACCTTTTTTATCCGCGTTTCGGTTCCAATTGTCCATGCGATTGCCACCGGACGCGCCAAAAGCGTCTTTACCACGTGACGAGTTCCAATTTTCGCCACCGACGCCCAAGCCCTGAGCGCCACCTGCGCCCCATTGCTGCTGCTTGTTCATCGTCGACGAGTTAGACGATCTCTGTTGATCCCCGGATTTCATCGACGAATTTTTCGCGTTCCAAGCGTTGCCCGAACCCGTCATCCAAGTTCCCTCGTTCGACGTATTCTTTCTGTAACGATCGTTCGCAGTTGAATCGTTCCAATTCTGATTATTCGACGATCTGTTTCTATCGTCCGAACGCTGTTGATTCTGATTCAGTTGTTCCAATTGTTGTTGCTGCTGCTGTTGACCGTAACGCGATTGCCAATTGTCATCGCCACCAACGTTTCTGTTTCCCATGTTCCAATCGTCGCCGAATTTTTCGTAAGGCTCGTTCGAACGTCTCGCGGCCACGGATTCGCGCTGTTGTCGAATTCCTATGGAATCCGTTTGTTGACGACCCGACGTTGCCGGACGACGATGAAATATTTCGGTACTTTGATTGCGCGCCGGTGACAACAAACGTCTGGGCGGTGACATCAAACGACGCGGTGGTGGCGAATGCGGACGTCGCAGTTCCTGCACGGGTTGTTGAAGAAACGACGGTGAATTGAATCTGCGGGACGAAGGAACGTTTGTTCGGGGCGGTGAGAGCATGGCACGTTTTGGCGACATCGCACGCATTGGTTCGGTCGTCACGGGCATTAACGGTAATTTGTTCAACGGTTGGGATTGACTACGATTTTTGCTCTCGTGTTCCATCTGATTCTGACGACGCCAGGCTTCTTCCTGAACCTGCGAAGCCGAGGGTTTGCGAAAATCACGGGGTGGTCCACCGTGCGGACGTTCGGGCATGCCACGGGCCCGCATGAACTCCATGGGGCCCATGCCAGCTGGCGCCACCTGGTGGGGCTCCAACGGCACTCGATTGCCCGGAAACAACGGCACCGGCCCCGATTGTTGCATCGGTTGCCCAAATTCACGATCCTGCACGTTCATCATCATATCCTGAGGTCTTCCATCTTGAAAGTAACGTTCCCGATTATCTTGCGACGGTGAAACGAATTCCGAATTGTCCATCGGCGCCATACGATCCCAAACCGATCGTGGCAATTGATTTTGCAATTTGTTCGTTTGTTCGAGAACAATGTTCAACATATTTTGCAATTGTTTGGCCGTGTTAACGTCCACCACGGGTCCTTGAGTGTTCAATTTTTGTTGTGCCAACGACAGTAACATCTGTTGTTCCTGAACCTGTCGCATTAGCACGGGATCCATGCGCGAATCGGGCATGCGCATGCGCATATCGTCGTTGTGATTGGAATTTTCGCGTTGACGTTTCGACGCCATTTGCGGCTGTCCGCGCATCGTCGACGGGCCTTCGTTCGGGCCCCAATTGCGTCTGCGTCGCTGTTGCGACGCGACGTTGTTCGTATTGCGCGATTGCACACGAGCCATGGGATTTTTTTTCAACGGTGATGTGGATTTTGGTTTGTTGTTGGATCTTGCGGATTTGTTGGATTGTTGGGATTTTGGGGGGACGGTGGTTGTGGATTTGACGGGTTGACCGGATTTGTCGCGGGATTTGTTGTTTCTCGCGACTTTTCGCGATCCAGAATTTGCCTTGTCCGGCGAGTGAGATCTTTTGCCCGTTGATGAAGCGTTGTTTCTCTCGTTCGTCTTGGATTGTCCGGATTTGTTGGCCATTGGATTTTTCACGAGATTCGCGGACGGGTTTTTCACGACCCCGGTTACCAAACCGGGTTCGACGACCAGTCGCGACCCGACCACCACGCCCTGACCCGCGGCCTTCAATTGCGCGAGCAATTTTACTTTGTTTCGTCTGTTTGCGCGATAATTCGCTCGACGATTGGCCCACGCGCTCGGATCCATGGATCTTTTGCCGCTTCTGGAGTGCGCTTTCCATTGGCTGTTCGGACCCTCGACCGTCTTTTTTTGCGTGGGCGTTTGGTAAGCCAGACCGGAACGAAATTGCACGTGATTCCAGAACCATGGTTCGTCGATCTTTTGCATTATCAGACGTTCCATGCGTATCACGACTTCGAAATGAGGCCCCACGGGCAGGGTGTCGACGAGAACCGCGCGCACTGGCATAAACGGATTACCGAGATCACCGTCCATCGGACGTGTCAGTTCAAGAATCGCTCTTACGGACTGTTTGGTCAGGGTTGTTATCATCACGACTCGGCGTAACGACTGAATTTTTCTGAGTGCCGTCATCATCTCGATCACTGTGTGGAAATAAGATTTTTTAAAAATTGTATTGAATTTAAATTATCAATTTTTTATGAAGACGATTTTATAGAAAATTTATATATAGATCTATAGATATACGATTTATAAATAATCAAATGGAAAATGATTTTTTATTTGAAGAATTCGAATTTTCATTCCAGTGTCGTGACAATAATAATAATAATAACAATAATTACGATAGTCATAATAATTTTAAATACGTACTTCTGCCAATTTTCGTGTTGGCATTGACAATGGCGGCGGATCTGGTATTGCTGAGCAGCTTGGTCATCTTGGCCATCATCTCTTCGGGCGGACCCATCACGAATTTTGCATTTTCAATTTTATTCAATTCGCACGTCATCTCGGCTTCCTCGACTTCGGACGGTGCATCAAGCCCGAGGATTTGACGACATTTCTTTGGATGACAAAAAAAGAAGATCAATAATGAATTTAATAATAAATCCGGTCCCACTCCAATTTTATGAAAAAAGTTCCTGAGTTCCAATAATATCCGGGGAAAGAAATGTCACCCAATTAGAAAAAGTCGGAATAGCAGTTATCTCTTGATAAAAAAAAGAGGGGTGCGGGGTGAGATAAAGAGGGAGGCGCAAAGATCTAAGAAAAAAATTAGTGATGTCGTACGATACAAATGATACTAAAAAAAATCATCCATCACATCAGAGGGTAGAAGGGTTTTAATCGTTTGATTTGGGTCGGCTTGCCCTATATATAAATATGTTGATATCGAGAAGATATGTACAAGGTCAGTAAGGTAGGAATTTTCGTACTCAGACAAAAAAAAATCTGGAATCCGCAGCAATATAAAAATTAAATAAATAAATAAATAAAAGAGAACGAAAGACAGAAAGAAGGAGGAGAAGAAGAAGAAGAAGAAGAAGAAGAAGAAGAAGAAGTAATATGATCGTCCTCTGTCAAATCGTTAAACGCCCCACTAATTTAATACGCCCAAAGCAAACCAAAATAATAGTTGAAAATGAAATTTCCAACTATCGGCGTCAATAACGATTAAAAAAATAGCAAAGAGACGCGAGAAGACGACGAAACATTTTTTTTCCTACACTTACCGGAGCCTGCATGAGACCGATCAAACCCAATCCACATCCGACTTCGGCAAGGGTGAATTTTTGCACCGGATTCAACAAATCCCCGACAGCCGCGCCCAATTCTTCGACCCCGGCGGCGTTGCACCAAAAATTCGTTTTCGGAGCGAGTTGAACCTTCAAACCTCCGACAGTCTCGTCCAGAGCCTCGGAACCTGCCAAGAACGTTATGTTCGTCTTGGTTTTTGAATCTAACCTGAAAAAATATTGTTTTTCATCTCAATCGACTGTTCCATTCTAATCTGCAAAATTACGTTATCGCGATAAACAGTGCCAGACGACTTGCGACGATTGTTTTCACAAGTCGTGCGCCACTGTTATCGCAAACTAATCGCGACTTTCAAAAATGATAGGTCCGTTAAAAATTAAGCTACGATTTTGAAAGAGAGACTGTTCGAAATTTTACTGAATTCTGCGTCGAATAAGCCCTGGTTGAGTAAATTCGGACTTCTATACGTTGAATTATCACACGAAGAAGTCGACAAAAAAATAATTTCCATTTCGACAGAATTTTTCCGATCATCGAGTGAAATGTGGGTCGAAATGACCCTGCCCGACTCTGATGAGTTATTCTTTGAAATACAAAAGTCCAATTGACCAGGTAAAATTTAGGAATAACCTTTCACTATCTTAAAATATGAAGATCCGGTTGAAAAGTGTAAATATTATCATAGACTTGAAAAAAAAATTTCTGCAAAAAAAAAAAATTTGTTTCCGAAAACTAGTTTAGATTCCAAGATGAATATATGAGTTCGATTGACGTGAGAAAATTCGGTGATATACTTTCACTGTCTTAGAAGATGTTCTCATGTAGTTTAAAAGTGAAAATATTATCATAGACTTCAATGCTAAATTCTGCAAAAATAAAAAATTGTTTTCCAAAAATTTGTTTCGATCAGAGTCGAGATCATTGTTGACGGAGACTATCATGATTAAAATTTGCGACGAGTGTTGACAAATTTTGATCGTATCTTACTTGGAAATCGATTTGCAATAGAGAGACTTGACGTTGCAATCCTTTCCCGGACCAGTCTCGAAAGTTTCCTTCAATTTTTCCATCGTCGACTGACTGATTTTTTTTCCAGTCGCGAATACCATGAGCTCGTCTTTGCTGTTGCTGCGCACGAGTAACCACAGCCAATTGTGATTGCGTTCTTTGTCCGGGTTCGCGTCATCCTTGTTATCCTCGGTTTCCGGTTTGTCTTCCAACGAGGCGACATCGTCGCCGGGTATTTCTTCGGTTGCGGCTTCATCGGCGATTTGTTCCTTGTTCGAGGCTTTATCGTCGATGACGTTTTCCACGGGGGCAGCAGCCGCAGCAGCTGCGTCGTCGGTTTTGGCCGATGGTGATTCTTCGTCCGCGGTTTTCACTTCCGGAACGTCGTTCTCTTCTTTTATGGGTTCAGTGGGTTCGGAACCACCCTCGAGCTCAATTTTTTGTATGAATTCCTCGAACACCTGAACGGAACGCAATATTGTCATTTTCACGCGACGTTTCTTTTTTTTTCATACAACTGATGTCGTACTTTGAATTTAATTTTTATTTGTTCATTAAAAAAAAAAAAAAAATTCTAATTCGTTGATTCATCATCAGATATTAAATTTTATTGATTTTATGGTATTTTAATTTCACAAACATATGCGATTCGTGAAGTAGATCGACACCAGTTGTACCGTAAAGTTTGCAAAAAAAAAAAAAGTTTTTTTTCAAATTGTAACGATGATGAAATCTCAATGGCAATTACTCTTCCCACACAGTCTTTTCATTCTTTTTTGTTTTTCTCGTTTGATATTTTATTCTTCTTTTGCATTCTCTTATAATTTTTTAATTTTTTTTTATGATGATTGATTTTTTTTTGTTTCGGGTTGTCATTCCAGACGTACGATGGACATTTAGGACTTATCGATATTCGATCGATGCCATTCAGATAACCTGAATTGCACGAGGGCGCCTGAGGGAACGTAGACGTTTTGCGAAAAATAATAATTAAACAATTCTTGAAGAATTTTAGGCGTTGTGCACGTTTCACAAACGTAATAAATGTCGATGTTGAAACGTCGCGCAAATGTTTTTCTTTTATTCTGCGATTAAAACAATCGTCAGGTAACACCTGCGTATTGTTTCTGCGAAATTATATAGATATATACATGGATATTGATATATATTCATATCTTTTTTTTGGCCCCCATCCCTCGTTTTTCGGTTTACGAAATTCTTCGACTCGGCCATTGTTCACGGTCGAGCGAGTTTAAAAGTGAGTGGACGGGGGGCTTTTGGGTGAGAAGAGGGTTTTGACAATAAAATAGGAGACGGATGTGGAACCGAACAGAGATATCCGGGCAACAGTGCCATTTCGTGAATTCGAGGCTCTCGACGATTTTTATTTTTTGTAAATTTTATTGAACGTCGTTCGAGCTGTTTGCGATCGGAAAATAATCATCTTCGACGGAAGTTTTCGGATCGACTCGAGATTCACGAGGTTCTGGAATTAAGCGTATCGTATAGCGTATATTCCACGTAGGGCTCGCTACAAAAACGAAAAAACCTTATTTTTTTAATTATATATATTTTTCAATTATATATATATTTTAATTATAATATTTTTCGTCATCGAGTCGGAGGCGAGCTTCGTCACACCTCAGAAGAAAAACCTGGACGAAAATGTTGGATCGTGATCGTGCAAACCGATGACAAAATATCTCTAATTTTCGCGACACACGCGAGAGGGCGCTGCGCCGAAGATCATCAGAGCATCGCGAGTCACATAAAATTGTGTCTCAAGTGTCTCGCATATGTGTGTTCCCCTTTCGACATTCGAAAATCAGTGATAAGCTCTTATTCGAATAACGAAATTACGGTTCCATTGGAATTGAAGAGAAAATGAAGAGAGTCATGGTGTCCAGTAAAAGGGACGTACGAAATCCAAGGAGAATTTCCCGGACTTGGTTGTTTGAGGGTTGTTTTAGGGCATTTATCAAAAGTAAAAGCAGACAAGACTTAATTAGTAGTATCTGTTTCTCTGTTAGAACATAAGCCACGGAAAATACCATTTACTTAGAATAAAAATCATTGTTTCGTTATCGAAAATAATGGTTTTTTTTTGGCAACGAATATTTGACGAATATTTAAAATTTATGATAAATTTTTGTTGCTTTTTGCGTTTTTTGATACTCACCGCAAAATGTAAAATCGTACTAGTACCGTAATGTATCTATTGCTTCAATAGTCATTTTTGCTGATGTTGAAATCAGTTTTTAAAAAAAACTATTCAGTATGCACGAATGTGCATAATGTAATTCTCAGCGAAACTAACAGACGGACATTTTTGTAGGATTATTTTCAATAATCTACTTTTTTGAAGAAACTCAAGTTGAGGGAAAATAAAAAATCCAAGGGCATTAAGTGAAATTCGTGGACATT
This sequence comes from Diplazon laetatorius, assembly GCA_963662125.1. Taxonomy (NCBI): domain Eukaryota; kingdom Metazoa; phylum Arthropoda; class Insecta; order Hymenoptera; family Ichneumonidae; genus Diplazon; species Diplazon laetatorius. Next base: position 8,201,786 of record OY759153.1, read on the forward strand.
CCAGGACTTTTTCAAGGATAAGAAAAATTCAAGGACAGTCCCAAGACTTCAAGGACCACTAGACACCATGTCATTGAAACAATTTTTAATAACCAATCGTTCAATAACGTTGTTCTGACAAATTCGTCTCAACTCCGACGGAAATGTGTTGAAGACACGATGACGGTCGCGACAGAATTTGCGATAGCGATCTGTCTTACGCATTGGTGCGTGTTAAAAAATTGTGTCACGAGCTTCGACAAAGACAGAGTCTCCGATCATCGTATTAAATCCAGTCTCTTACAAGCAAAACGTCCACCAATCCCTCACCAATGGCGCTCTCATCGCGCCTAAATGTGTTCACACACACATATACATATATAAATATATGCATATGTATATATTTTTTTGTTATCATAAATTCTCATATACAAATGCAGTGCGGAATTGCATTTACGTAGCAAAAAATAAGTGTACCTTGACGACACGCATTACAAAAGGCGGGTATTGGGAGGCATTATCTGTATTAACACCCGACCCATCGGTTGGACCCAGCCGCCAGACTGTTTCTACTTTCTTGTTAACAGTCCCTTCAGCGCTGACCTCCTCCTTGTTTGTTGACTCCTGTACAGGCTTTCTGCTGCCTAAACATGCCACATTTTCATTTTATCATCTGTATGCTGACGGTATTGTTATCGACGTAGTCTACCGCGTTTCACGTTATCATTATCGAAATATATGTGTATTTGGGTGTGTCGGAAAAAAAAGGGTTAAGTTTTTTCGAATCGTATGGGGATGCTACTACATTGGAAGTAGATAAATATCCGGAAACGTCTGTCGAAAATGTTGCCCAATCGGACTGTATAATTTTTTTCTTCTCACCCGCAATTTATTTTTTCGGTAAATAAAAAATTCCAGGTATGAAAATGAAGTGCAATACATAGTAAGTGTTAAGCCATAAAGTGCAATACATAGTAAGTATTACTCAATACTTACTACATATGGGGATATCCCCAGAAAATGGGGATATTTTTTCATTAGTTTTCAATAATATTTTTTTTTTTTTAAGTTGTTAGCTTTTTTTATTATTGTAAAACAAAAATATTTCTATTTTAAGTGATCTTAATACTTTGTATTACATATTTTTCATCCCCAGAATTTTTCGTTTGGCGGGACAAAATAAATTGCAAATGGAAAAAAATATTTTTTACGTTGATTAAAGGCAAAATCGAATTCGTGTAAGCAGAACTTCTAAATATAGTCCGATTGGGCTTGGATTTTGTCAGATCTCTCGTAATAATGTCTACTTGAAATGCAATCGCCATCAGAATCGAAAAATCGTGCCTTTTTTCAACACACCCTAATATACCATATACACATATATTTTTAAAATATAGATTCCATTTGGAATCTGATAACGCTCGTAGCAGTTACATATATATTGTATGTATACATGAAAACTGTTGTAGACACCTAAAACATATTGAAAATTGCGTTAAATATATCGGTGCAATTGCAAACGATTCGACGCCGTCACATTGAAATTTTAGAGCAGAGTACTCGTACTCATGCCAAAATTTAACGACACTACTTTCGGTTGAATATGTGAATAACCGGGTTGTTGTTTGTATGATGCATTGGGGGTTATGTCAGTATAATGTGTTTTTGTTAGCTTGCGATGCGGATAACAGTAGTCATTGGATCATTCGTTCGACTGAAAAACGATCGCACACTGTGAACGTCACGACACGAAGATCCCCTCGCTCGTCGCGAGGTTAGTGCTTCTTTGCGTATCGTTGTTCCGCACGCGCCAACACACACGCATACATAATTTGACAGCTGGAAACTGGTGAATGGGCTTTTGTGGAACTGACGAAGAACGTGTGGGAATGTGTATGTGGTTGGATCTCGATATGCTACTGCTAGTAGCAATATCGGATATATAGTTTTTCGGGACACATGTGGTTGTGGAAGCCAATGAAAAAAGGTGAAAAACTTGGTTCGCATCCACCTTTTTTCGCACCATTGTGATTGCGGCATCGATAATTGACTTCTGGGTCTATCGTTGCGGGTACAAGAGTCTCAAGATTTTCACTAGGTTAATGGTTGAGTATCGGAGCCGCGTTATTTTTTTTTTTCTTTTTTTGGATGTAAGATAAACGAAATTGTTTTTAGAAAGGATGAAATCGACGCCACACGCGGCAAGAAGAAAGAAACTAGAAACGCCTATTCTGTATGTCACATTGCAGTTTTTCAGGCGCTGTTTTTGAAAATAAGTAAGGTTAAAAACTTACAGATGAACTTCCAGCGGTTGGAGTGAGGACGGGCTAGAGAACAACGACGTGGCGGATCCAAGTGGCACACAGGATCCTTGAAGTGTTCGAGCCATGGTTTGTAAGTTGGATAAGAATACTCGAGGACACGAGCCAGCTTCGACATTCTTTCCTTCGCCATTTCCATTTTAGCGTTCAGCTGTGAACAGACAAAATGTATTAGTTACAAATTTCAGTTGAAACCATATTTTTTCTTTTTCGACGTTACCCGTAACAATTGAGAAATAACAAATTACAATACTTGCCTTTTCTTTGTACCAATCCGGCATTGGTTCTTCCGGAACCTTAACCTCTTCAACCTCTACAACGTCAGCAGCTTTTCCATCGACATCCCTCACACTTGCCCCTGTGATTGCGGCATTGGATTTTGGGTCGCAATCTTCGCCCTCCAGTATAATAGGATCGGTGACGTCGATCTGTATAACCCCGTCGTCGTCTTCGACGGCCTGCTCTTTTTCCATCTCCATGGACACGTCGGCGGTAAAATCGATGGAACCCCCGTTATTCTCTTTACTAGGTTCCAATTTAGTCACCGTCGGAGTCGAAGTAGTCTTCGGATTCTTCAGAATGCCATGAAGCGGCGCTGGCTTGATCGTCGGAGTACTTGGTTCATCGATTTTCACCTTGTCCTTGGATTTTTCCGAATCCTCTTGGGCAGCCTTTGCCGGATTCTCCTGAGCTTCATCGTCGCCGATACACTCATCCACCACCTTGAAATCTCCGTCCTCGAACATGATAGCCGCTGATACGTCCACAATATCTCAAAAAAAACCGTTATGTTAACCTGCAACACAAATTAAAATCAATGAAAACTAACCTCGAAAAGAAAAAAAAGATGGGAAAACAAAAACAAATCGCATTTCGATCTGTCACAAAATGAACAACGGAAAACGTTAACTGTTAAAGAAGAAAAAAAAAAAAGAATCGTTCCAAGGCGTAGTAGATACAACGCTAATCGAATGGCGTATGGTCGTATGTATATGAATCATAAATTGCGAATATTACGGGAGCGTCTCTACCTCGATTGCGCTGGGTGTGTGTATATATACAACGTCCCAGTCTCGTTGCTAAATTTTTTTTTCCAAATTTCCACGAATTCGTTTCTTCGGAAACGAATAATTCAACTCGTCTATGTTTACGGGTTATTATTATACGCGAGATATTTAGAGATATTTATTATACGCGTCTGGGGTAACGGATTTTACGAGAACAACGGCACAAGTTACAAATGAGAAGACAAATGACGCTCGGATATACCCAAGCGTCCCCCCGATCGCCCTGGTTATAGCGAATAATTCGTAAACGGATGAAAATACGTACCCGTCAATCCAATCTTTGTCGTTTGATTCACTAACACGAGTCGAGCGTTGATGAATTATTTATCGACGCATAATTATTGTGATTCGTTTGATTAGAAAAAAAACCGTTGATACGGAATTTTGATCGTTGTAATCGAGAACAACGGAAAATTGGTTTGCAAACTTTTGTAACAACGACGCCGACCGCAGACTCCCCGGAATGCCGGATTTGTGCCCGATGCAGTGACCACTGACTGTCGAACGAATAACCGGGTATCTCTGCAATTTCATTGGTCGTGACAAACGAGATCGGGATGGCATTGGTTCGAACGTCGTGCCATCGACCAATCAGCGTTCACTTTCATGAGCACGAAGCTTGAGATCCGCTCGTGCGCGATTGGGTGGCGTGTGGCGGCGTTGGTTTCGCGAGAGTTCCGTCGGGAGGTGGGGATAGGAACGACGCGTCGAGGCATCGGTGCGCAGACCCAATGCGCAGACGCTCGTTTTTCAGACACTTTGAGATTACTCTTCGAATTGAAATGGGCCACATCAAAATCGAAATCTTTGAAAAGAATAAATGAAAATGAAAACATTCAAATAGTTCGCAAAGTCTTGTGTGAGACTTACGATCGATTCTATTACTTCCGGTTTGGTAATACGTTATGGGAAATCAGGAAATCTGTTGTTTCCGGATTCGTTGTAGGTGACGCGATGCCGACCGGCCGTTACACCGGTAAGTACGTTGTTCGTTATCGTCAAAAGTGTTGTCATTTTTTGGAATTAAATTTTGAAAAAACGGTTACGATGCTGCACAGAGGTCATGTCGCCCAAATTCTTTATCGAGGGGCGTTGACATTGCGACTGGCTCGTCATCGGAAACAAACATTTTTTTTAAATTCTATTCTTTACGAATGGGGTTATTGTTCGGCCGTCCAATAAAAAATGGTACCAAAAATTTCCAAAATGGCGGTACTTCGAAGACAATACTCTGATTTTCACAATGAAATGTTCACTCATCGTCGCCCGGAGAAATAGTAATTAAGAAGCAGTAAAAAATGGAGGGTCGAACGACATCGTAAATATTAGAATAAAAAAAAAGTTTGCTCCCGATGACCAGGTAATAGGTAACATGGATAGATATAGCTTTAAAAAAATGTAATATATTGCTTCAAATATGTATAAATATAACTGTGAAAAACTAAATTTTACAATCAACCGTTTTTTTAAATTTAATTTTCAAAAAATCACCTCGAAAATGGGTATGCCCCTCAGAAGACCTCCTTAATGTTCGTAATATCGATAATCATGAATACTATGAAAAGTTCATAAACACAACCGTATGTGTCTTAGTTACATGAATGAATATTATACAAACAGCCATTTTGATAAAATTTATTTCGTCCATATTGACAATAGCATTAACAGCTATCCAAACTACATTACAAACTCACAGAGGTCATGTATGTAGACGAAAATACATTGAAACTTTCACAACAAAGTGACCGTTGATTTATAAAACCTTTATTTTCGAAGTGTTTACAAAGAACGAAAATGACGACGTGATTACACGTCCGTTTATCGATTGTCCTCCTGTGATATGAATCATTTCGCCTCGAATTGTCGCAATAGGCGATCATTAGATCATCAGTCCCAACGCCTTCAAGTCCTTCTTCATGCGTTCAACAATGTCTGCTGGCAATTTCGATAAAGGCATGCGCGGTGGTCCAACGTTGATACCCGTCAGCAGAGACATTGCAGTCTTCATAGTTTCCACCCAGTGGCCTGTATATAGATTTCACCGAAACCGTAAACAGAAAATATTGCAAACCTCATGTGACGATCATAAGCATCATACTATCGAAAATAAATAATAAAAACCATATTTGGAAATAGCTATGACAGCTTTCGACAGTTCTCGCTGTTTCTCCAAGGCTCCGCGAGCGTCGCCTTTGTTGCTGCATTCGAGAATTTGCAAACCCAACTCCGGAAATATATTCACGCTGGTTGGAATGAATGAGTCCATTCCCACCGCGCAACCGGCCGATATTATCTGCGCAAACAGATATACGCCAAAGTCATTGAAGTTTCTGATGCAGGTAGCTGTAATCTCTGCTTATCGGTTGGAGTAGAACCTCGATTATTCGAAACTTTCGGTACCAGTTATGTTCTAAACAATCGACGATTCTGATTACAAGAGAGTTATAGCGTGAACAATGTCCTTGCATATTGTATATTGCGTATCTATAGCTCTGTGAAGTTATGTAATTCTGCTTGGTCGGTAACGAAGAACTATTTGCGGCCACTTTTGATCGCTCGGAAAAAATACGATAACGGTCACCTATGTACGTCTCATAATATTGCGCCAAAATTATCTTGTATTTTGTTCGAGAAATCTACAGTAATATAGATGACTTTTCTTGAATAGACTATTTATATAGTACGTTAGATTCTCACACCATCGAACAGTTCCGAACGATGATAAAAAATTGTCGTGTTTTTTTTCCCATAACTCTGCACCGATCGTTCGGTCGGTTTATCTTTCATATTACATTTTTCAATCGCTTCAATAATTATATTATTATTTTAATGTAAATTCACAGACGATGCAAAACGTTTAGATCCAATAAAATTTATTGATCTGAGGGCCCCTGGTTCCGACGAACACTAACACAAATTAGATTGAACTCTTTCGCTATTGGTCAATCGATCAACCTCGCAACAGTCCAAACCCACCGATTTATACCCCCGATTTTGGACTATCGAGAGGTTTTACTGTATTCTATCCGAGAACAATGCTGTAAAGTTTTTGTTACCGACCTACCAGTTTCGTTACCGACGCTATTAGCAATTGTGTCGGAGCGGGCGAATGAGTGAAACGCGTCTTGTATAAGGGGTAAACCATTTTTTTTTCGAGAGCACCGACCATCTCTGCATATAATCAAAATATAACATCATGTATCTTGTAATTCATGACGTAAGATGCCTCATCGATCTCAAATATATTCGGCATTGTTGAAAAAAAAAGGTTTCCACAGTTTTTCTTACTGATTGAGTGTACGGAGTACAATCGGTGTAGAGAATCCTACGGAGCCCGAGACCCATGGAGACCAGAGGTAAGGAGTACGAACCATGACGCTAACTTCATCTTCGTAGTTGATTGGTCTAGCCCACCCTCATGACGCTAACTTCATCTCGGTCCTCTTCGAAGTTCAGTGGTGATCATTTTACAGACTTTTGCGAACGTTTTTTTTTAGGATTATTGCGTTCGTACTCCATACCTCTAGTCTCCATGGAGTCCTCGTTCGAATAATGGAACAAAACGAAGCGAGTCCTCGTTCGATGGATTAAACAAAAGTGAAGCGAGTTTGAATAATGGATGTTCTACTTTTATCTCTTATTCGCGCATACCTGATCGCTACCGAGAAAAATGACGAATCGGCCGGAGTCTGCGGCCAGAGCTTGAGATCCTTCCTCGAGATTCGTGCTGGTGAACTTAATTCCAACAAACGTAGGAATTTGGTCCCCAACGGATTCCAAAAAGCGTCCCATGTGAACTTTTGATCGATCATGGAATCAATTTTTTTTCTTAGTTACAAACTCAGCTTTGCGATGGATTCTCCCATCGACCCTATCAGTCACTTACGATTCACATTCGTGAACATCGGTATGTGATAATACAGGAGGGCCGTTTTGGGCGCTGCCTGCCCAACCAGTTTCAGATAATTCACGAGTTGTTGGTTATCCGTGGGTTTAAAATACAATTCGGGCAAACAGAGCAGAGAGTCCGCTTTGATTTGTTCAGCGTGACGAGCCTGCAAATGGCCGAACGTGATAATATCGCACCGTGGAATTTTTGCAATTCGCGGTTTATGGTTAAGGCGATCAAAAACGTTTGAAAGGTTTTTTGATCCCCTTAACGCGTGTGAAAATTTTTGTTAAGTCACCAATATTGTCATCGACAATTTTACGTACGAGTTCAAGGACGTCGGGCAGAGGAGCGCCACCGACTTGAATCATCAAGTGCAATTTCGTCGTTTTTACGGCTTCTGCCCACGCTGCCGCAACCGATTTCCGTTCATCAACGGACATCGACATACCCTCACCACTCGTTCCATTGACGTTTGATGTTATGATTCGATTCATCGATTTAGGAAAAAAATTCCGATTATATTATCGGCATTGATTGATAAATATTGCGTTATACATAGGGTGTCCCGTTAGAGTTAACTTTACGATCTTGAATATCTCGCTGATTTTTGATGATAGAGAGGAATTATACAGACAAGATTTGTCTCTTTTCACAGAGTGAATACAGTCCCTACCAGAATTTGTTTAAGGTCGTACTTTTCTAATTCCAAGGTCATCGATATATTTTCTGATGGGTTCTTATTTATATTTATATTATCGTGGCCTTATAGCAGAGAGGTCGAAGACCTTTCCGAAGACTTATCACACTATGACCTTTACGTGATCTTGGGCATGGAAAATAAAAAAAATAATGAAAATGTTATCCGTTTCAATTATTCTTGTTTATCATTATACTATCATTTCTTAAAAACGAGATATTCGAGGTGGTCAAGTTAGCTGAGACATCGATCTTATCTACGCCTAAATATATGCCTCACCCAAAACGCCTTTTATCCCACGATCGTATAGATACTTGGCATACTCTGGTATCACAGATAAGTCTAATTTCAAGGTCCTGCAATTTTTATTCACGATATATCACACTTGAAAAAATTCGTACGAACAATAAAACAATTTTTCTGGCAATTTTTCTCGATTCAATTCGAAAAGTGAAAATGAGTAAGCAAACAAAATTTTATCTCAACATTAGAAAAAAAATTTTTTTTGTGATATATTTTTTTTTATGAAACACTCGATGTGAATTGTGTTTTTATTCATGGCAACACTCACTTATCATTGAACGGCGTCAACACGGGGATTACGAAGCCACGAAAAGAATACGTTAAGCGCTGTAAAAATAATCCGAATAATTTATAACAATAGCGATAGAAAAAATCATAACAATCAACGTTTCGACATACGAAATTCAAGTTCGAAATTTTTGAGTCTCGATTGAATTATTTGATAAATCGATGAAATATGATCTAAAATACGACAACTACCGCCATTATTTTATCGTTCGGTTGTTCACTCGCAATTTCGTTGTGAAACTCGTTGTCTTCACGCTCGTCAGCTGTTGACTGCGAGCCGTTGCAGAGATTCGACTCTCGACGTTGTCGTGAGCTCGTGATATTCTCGGCGTTCCCAAGTAGCGATAAGAGCCCTCGGTTCTCGTCGTTGTAAATATTTTTCTCTTAGACTGGGACCTGTTATTCGCTGAGTTCGGATCGGGGAGGAAGGAAGATAAAGTGGTTTGACCTTGATATTTCGGGTTAACTACAATTATGCGAGTTATTTATAAAAATGCTCTTTATGTTTATTTACATGTAGATCCTTCAACAATGTCAATATTAATATTATTGTAATTTTAATAATATATATATATATATAATGATGATAATAATAATAATTTAATATAATATATGTAGAGTCTAAATGGCCGCATGCTATGGGTCACGTGTTCCTCGTAACGATCGGATACTACGTTATAAATAATTGCGCCAAAAAGTTTTTATAATCTTATACTCGTGTGTTATAATGTCTTAAAATCGGTCCTGCTTCTATACGCGATACTCCGTTTTATATTATTATTTCATATATATTCATTTATATATATATATATATATATATATATATATATATATATATATATATATATATATATATATATATATATATATATATATATATATATGGTTTAAGATCTTTTCTTGGATCGTTTTTTCAATCTTTAGCTCGCGCGTCTACGAGACACACATCGATTTACGTAACGGCCAATGGCTTTTTATTTATTTTATTTTATTTTTTAATTTTTTTTTCTTCAAATTTTCATTCTCTAAATTAATTACGTTTTATTGAATTTTATTTATATCCGCTAATTGTACGATAAAACGTGTTTGCCTATACTACGTTGCGATCTTACGTTCTTCCATTTTCCATTATTTTTGGCAATTTTTTATTAATTTTTTTAAATATGACTTGATTTTTTTTTGGTTTTTTATTTTTTTTCGTTATTTTTACTTCGACTTACTGATTAGACGCGAACAACCGACGCCTTTCGGGAGAGTGAAATGCGTGTCGGAGGGGGGGGGGTACGTCGGTTTAGTGAAGAAATCGGGAGGGGGGGGGGAGGTGGAAACGCTGTAGGGGAAAAGGATAGAGTGCGCAATCCTTTGGTTCCCGTTGCAATACCATTTCAGACTCCATGATGTGCTGTTGTCTAATTATTTGCTCAATTGAATCGTCACGAGCGCATTTGAAATAATCATATAATCACGGTGTGTATTAACAAACAAGATAATTATTACGAACGATAAGCAAGATATTCGCACGAGATTCGTTATCAACGGCAAATAGCAGTCAGACTAGTAGATTAAATGAAGAATCGAATTAAAAAAATAAACATAATTAAATTTTAAAAAAGTAATATTCATCTTCAAAACATTTTGTTGTCAACTATATAGATATATAACTGGGATTCTCCACTAATTCGATTAACATCAGTCTGGTGTAATAATGATTAGGGCCAAGTTGGTTTAGGTAACTAGTTTATCAATATTAAAGAGCTCCATCAGCTTGAAAAAGTACTCAACATGGACGAAAAATTATTTTTCGAATTCTCGATGCTACCGACAGTTTTCGAGACGCTCTTTCGTAATAAAAAAAATTAAATTTTTACCTTCAATATTCGAATTGTTATCGAAATGCAAAGTTAGCAACGTGGACGGCGTCCATCTTGAGGCGCGCTCGGAAACCGAGAAATCCAGCCCCTCCACTTACCACATCTTTTCGCTTTCTCGGTCCGTGTGACTGTATAAACGTTGGGGGTTCCCATTGGCCGTATGATATTCCGTTATCGCCCGAACAAGTCCGAAGCTCGGATCGACACACGATCGCGTACCTCGAAGGTGGCACTCGTAATTGGAGGAGCTGGATTCTCACGTGCCCATTCCCCAATCGGCGGCCGCGTGGTTTGGCGCGCTTTTCAAACGCTCGTTCTGAAAAAATTGCCTCAAACGCGTTAAATCGCTCAGATCCGCGACTTGAGTTCGGTTTCCTGATCTTCTCGGCTTCTCGATTAGTCCATAATTTTGCGAGAGAAAAGAAAAAAGCGCGAAAAATATTTTTTAAATATTTCAAATATTTTAAAACAATCATTTTTCATTGACTCGCCGATACAGTCAGCGCATCTCTCCGTGTCCGTGTGCGTGTGTGAGGGTGAAAGAAAAAAAAACGATGGCTCATTCGTGTGTGTGTGTACGTTGTTTTTCAAATGTATTTTCATTGTTTCGTGTTTCTGTTATTCTTGTTTTTTTTTTTTATTTTTTTTCATGTTGTTTCTGTTGTGTAAAAAAGTTGTACACGCGATATGGTTCATGTGAAACGCAACGAGATCCTCCGGACATGTACACCAGGGACATATATGTATATATTATATATATTGTAGTATAATATTTGAATATGATTTTTGATATATGCGCGTACACGCGGCCTCTAATGCATCCGAGCGATGCGTAAAACGGTACGCGCGCGTTCACGCGTCTATCGGCCGCGGATTTAAACGTCAGAATTGTGATCGCAATGACTAATAAATAACCGCTTCCGGAAACGTTCAATAAAAACTTAATACTGCTCGTGGTTCCTCAAGAAGTCGGTTTTGTCTCATGAGAATGGTCCCAAATGTTAAAAAGTAGTGTCGTGTGGTCGAGAGTCTCTCGCGATTATTATTATTATCGATATTATTATTAATTTGCTTTCTTTCCGATCATTCATTTTTCTTTTTTTTTTTTTTCAATTTTATTTCACAATTATAGTAACGCGGTGAAGGGGTTTGCGGATGAGATTGGGAGGGGAAAACGGGGCAGCGTGTTTAGTCATCGTCGAGCTTTTTCTATAACGTACCGACATCTCGATGGATTTGCTTCAATGCAATTTTTTCGTTCCTCGGTTCATCATCATCATCATCATCGTTTTCAATCTCAATTTTATGCTATGATTACAATAGCGTATCCTACCGACTAGAATAAAATTTATGATCGACTTACGTTTGTCGATGCTTGTTTCGTGCATTTGAATTTTGGAAAAAAAAAGATAAACTAAATTCAATACAATTGATGCATCGAGTGAATCTCGAATTTCATATCACTTTTTTCTCAAACTTGCAAACACGTGTTATTCGTTTGTATAAGATGTTATCTTGCGTTCTGCAGAAAGAAAAAATAATGAGGACGGTGTTGAGCCGCGAGAAGAGAAGGAACAAGATATACATATATATCGAGATACACATACCCTAGTGCAGAGAGATATAGGTTGCTTTTTTCTCGTTCTTTTTTTCCTTTTTTCATTTTCATTTTATCATACACTGTATGATGTTTGACAAATCGGTGTTTTCAAATGTTTATCGTCTTTTGGCTTTGTGTGTGTGATTGAGTGTTTGGAAGAAGAACGTTTGTCCCAATAACGATGATCGTGAAACTCGTGAAAATCGTGATTTTTTGGGACCCATTCCATTATATATTTAAGCATCGTAACGATAATCATTATACGTCTTCTTTGTGCATCAATTAATGTTGATCTCTCCGTCTCTTTTCTTTTTCTTTTTTTTTTTAATTTTCTGCATTAATCATTATATACGCACAGTTTTAACAAATAATCTCAAATAATACAAAACATAATAACAATAATAATGGAAAGAAAAAAAGCACCTTGAACATCTCAACCGATATGACATTATTTCTCAACTATCATAACAATAAAAAACTCCGATGTCACTTCCATTCGTTGTACAAAAATAACAAAAACCCAGATGTGCGTGTGTGTGTCTGTGTGTGTGTGTGTGTGTGACATGATGATATTAATTTCGTGTGATGGATCAGCTTGGGTCATGAAAATCCATATCCATGTAAAAATATCAGTGTCTGGAGCACGTTAATGAAGTTTGTGTGTGTGTAACAATATTATAATTCATTAAATTGGCATGTGTGTGTGCGTGTGTGATCGAAAGAGGCGAGATACTGGAATCGATTAACGTCGTCGTACGTCTCATCAGTGTGTTCGAAGAACGCTCGAGGGATGCACCGAACTTTCTCGATGGACCTTAGCAAATTCGCTTTATTTTTCCTCCCATCAATTTCGGAAGAGAACGTAATTTTTGTATCATTTCCTCCACTCTTTCTCTCGCATTGGTTGTAACATTCGCCATTCTTCATCTCCATTCGCCGTTGATTTTCACATTTCCGTGATTCGAGTCGCGCTAATTAAATCTATTGCATTAATATTAAAGCTGAAAAAATCCCACAACAGTGTGTCGATCGTGTCTCACTTCGATCGTCTTAAAAAAAAAAAAAAAAGCAAAACAAATTAATGTCAATATTGTTCGCCAATCATATTGCGACGTTAGAATTATTCGTCAATGACATTGCAGTCAAAAAACAATACTGACAGTAACAACAATAATGTGTATACAGCTTAGGTGATCTTGTAATCTAAAGCGTAAGAAAAATAATCGAGCATAAGTCATACAGTGTTTCATTGGCTCAGGCACACACGAGTTTCCTCATTACTTCAATTTTATTCATTTCATTTCCTTTCTTCTTCTTCTATTCATTTTTTATTTTTTGGTAATTCTTTCTCTCGCTCTCTCGGATTCCCAGACGCGATTCAGTTTAGCGTACTATTTAGGCGTTTAGTGCGTGCGTTTACGCGATTCGTTTTCTGAACACTGAGAAATATCATGTTTATCATTGTATATATCGGTTAAATGTATGCGTATATATATTTATTTATTTATTTATTCATTATGTTTGTTTTTCTAATAATTATTCTTTTAAATTATATTCTTTTGTACCTTGGCCAGCTTTGTCGGGCGCGCGCGCGAAGCTTTCGTCACGTGTGTATCGATGTATTGTATAATCGTATGGTGTAGAGAGCGTTATGCGCACAGACTGTTTGTTCAATTAATTATCCTTTGTTGTTGTTGTTGTTGTTGTTGTTGTTGTTGTAGTTGTATTTTACACGGTATTTAAACTGCATGTGTATCATTTATATTCGTTAAGCGATGATGGAGACGATCGAGCTTACGATCGGTACACATGGATGCTGCCGTCGAACGTTTGAAATTTTTTTTCCGGCAACCCAGTGGCTACATAGCCACTGCTACATAGTTCGGTCCATCCCTTTTGTCCGTTCACCCGGATACATGTATATTTTTATACACGTACAATCAATATATCTATATATGTTGCATGGATATTTCTGTCGGTACGTAACACGTAATTCTGTAAAAAGTCACTGCCGCGGAAGAAATTCTCGACTTGGAACGTCGTCACCGCGCACCCCAGCCGCGCTTTCATTCAATATGTTATTTTCTTTATTAATTTTTTTTTTTTTCGTTTTTTTGCATCCCGCCTCGATACCAAAGAGAAATAGATAAAGAGTTGATAAACGGTCCACCGAGCGCAACTACCGACCCATACCCATACTTTTGTACCAATAGTATCGGGGTCTATATATAACATATATATATATGTATGTGTCGGTAAGGTGCATTCGGTGGATCGTTTCACATCCAGTTGATCGTACAGTAATGGCAAAGAGCTAATATTGTAGCCCGTGCGGTCGAGCAGTCGGACCCTTTGTCGATTAGGAGAGCGACGTCACGCGCCATCGCCGCCACCAGGCAGGCAGGTCGCGCGGAAATTATTGGGAGGTGTATCGTTGTCGAATAAACTCACGTTTATGTATACACATCATGGTATATATCGTTTCAATATACGTATATATGGTAATATGTATGTACCATGACAATGAACACCTCACCAATTGTTCCTGCGGGTGGCGAAAATTGAGGAAAGCGACGTCGCCCTCGACTGCCACTATGACTTCCAAACCCTGAGTTTCCTCAACGAGACCTTTTTAAGATGCATGGCCGCGTTGAGGATGTCCGATTCCCGGGACTCTTCACCGTCCGAATGAACCTCCCGTCTGCGTCCGGACATGAGCAAACGATGACGCAGACCCCTGGAGGTCGGATCGGAGAGAGCCTCGGCTACCGGAACCTTCTCCTTGCTCGAACCCGGCAACGAAACCGAACGCCCGACCGAAAAACCCTTGCTAAGTCTGTCCAGGGTAGCGGGAAGCAGATGCTTGCGCGGAAGCGCCTGTTCGCGTTCACGAAGTATGAACCTTCCGAGTGTCTTCCAAAAGGCTTGAGTGCTGTAGACATTCTCGTCGTCTCGTAGGACTCGAAGCTGACGATTACCACTGCCAACAGCACCGGCTCCGCCCCACTCGAGTTCCTCGACCAGGGCGAACTTCATGGGATCTTCCATTCTACGGGCCTTGACCAGGGCCTGGGCCAACACGTCCTGAGCCGAACTGCTGACCGGTACTCGCAATATCGCGTATGGAATTTCCGGGGAAACGTTGTATATGCAAACGAGAAAGGTGTCAGCCTCGTCCCAAATGTGCATCGATTGATCGGGTTCCGGATTTTCCGTTTGTAACTTCGAATGACCGGCTGTACTGCGAATCGACGCGAGCCACGCACGGCTGCTAGGATCGTCACCGACGCGTTTCAGAAGAAATCTACCCTGACCCTTCCACAATGCTTGAGCCTGCAACGGATGTTCGTTCGGATCTAGAACACGCTGGGTCGGTAATTCTTCGCGTTCTTTCTTCTCCCAACCTCTGGAAACTTCCTCCACGAGAATATATTCGTCCACGTGTTCCGCCGATATTCCAGCTTTTTGCAGAGCCTGAAGCATGACTTCTTGGGTCGTGCTTTCCTGGGTTACCTTGAGTATTGTGTAGGGTTCGTCTTGTATGACATCGTAAACCATGAGAAAGAACATTCGGCGTTTGAGGGTGACGCCTCCGAGACCGGGATCAACGCTGGTCAATTTTTCCGGTGCTTTGCTGGACGATGGACGCTTCGATGATTCCTTGTGATCGCGACAACAGGTGTTGTAGTCGAGACTCTCTTCCTCCATTCGCGAGTAAATGAAGAGGGTCGAGAGGGCCAGTGGCTTGTTCTTGCAGGATCTCAGTCTTACGTGTCGATAACCCGGTCGCAGACACTTCAATGGCAAAACACGTTGGGCTATAAGATGATGCGAACTCGCTTCGACAATGCCGAATCTCAGAAATGCCAGATCTTTGAACATCACTTGAAAACAAAATTTTTCATTCCATATGGGATTCAGGGCGTTGTTGTGGACAACTTTGGTTTTGTGTTTGGCACAATCGATGGGTATTCCCACGAGTTCTATTTCCACGTATGTGCTGGTTATCAGATTCGTGGGTGAGATGTATTGACCGGAAACCACGGATAGGGTCAAATGAACCGAGTGCAAACCGTCGAATTCCTTGTCCCACGGATTGAATCTTCGATACATCATGTGTCCCTTGTCCCACATGACCGATGGCTTTCTCACGTATCCGCATTGTCCGTTTTGTTCGTACATCGCCGCGTTCAGATGAAAAGCCGCGTCGTCCGTTTGATAATTCAACGCTACCATTTGGATTCCAAAAGCCCAAAATATCACGGGATTGAAGTTCGACGAGTCGATTCTCATTCCCGCGGGATAAGTTCGGATGAGTTGAGTCTCCGCGTGTGCCAGAACGCCGAGTGGTTGTTTGCGACAAATTTTTTTAGCCGCGCTTTCGTTCAACGATGAACATTGAAAACAAGCGGGCATGCCACGTGTCGTTCTGAAGAGATTGTCGATGTTGCTACCGCCACTTGCTACCGATGCCGAGGTCGATAACGATTGTGGCGAACCCGTGGACGATGCTATACCACCCGTGCCAATTCCCGCGATGCTGTGTCTCTGAACCGTTCCCGTGTGGCTCTGATGACGCGCCTTTACCGGAGGCACCGTGCCCGGTGTCATGTTCAATCCGCGAAATTTGATAGCTTGGAGATAAATAACGAGATCCGACAGTTCCTTGGCTATTTGACTGCTCTGCTTCTGGGACTTGTCGTCGACTGCCGGATCGGATTTCAATCGCGGATGAAGCACTTGGCCACCTCCGAGATACCTCTCGTAACTCGATATGGAATTGTCTGAAATTAAATCGACATCTGATGTCGGTTAAACGGCTTGACACCACGAACGTTTGTGGTATTTCAGCAATTCATTCGATGAACGGAAGTAGGGCATTTTTAATATTTCGACTTTTTATTATGTTTTGGGGAACAATATTCATTTGTATTTATCATGGTCAATGATATTTATCGATATGGAATGTTATTTATTGAATGAACTACCGGCGTCTTTTGCAAACTTGAATAATCACAATTTTCGATAAATCTTCAACATCGATTCGATGCTGTACAGGGTGTCTAATGACCTTGAATATCTTGCTTATATTTTTAACGATAGAAATAAATGTTATAGACAGGAATTGAGGGGGCTTACACTGATATGTGCACACTCCTCCAGTGTCATACTTTTTGGGATTCCAATGTGATCGATATTCTGGTTCATAAACCCAAATATTTTTTATCACGACGTGATATTAGATGTTAAGATGTGTATAATGACTTATGACACAATGACATTGACGTTTTTCATTGAAATTGGTTCAACTTACCGTCAACGTTGTCATCCTCGTCATCGTCCTCCTCATCATCGTCGTCCTCGCTGAAGTACTCCACGACCGAGGCACTGCTCGCGTCCGTTCTCATTTGTTTCATCGACGACGCACGATCAGACATGAGCATCTTTCCACGATGGCTTATCGACGGATGTACGAGAGGCCCCGCCGGATCAACCACGAGTTTCTTGTTCTTTATGAGTATTCGATGACGCAATTGGGAGGGTGACGGTAGTTGTGGATCCTCGCCAAAGTCCGTGTCGTAAAGAAACTTGGTAACCAGTTTCTCTCCGAACACAGACTGATAAAGGAGAAGAAAGGAAAAACCAAAAATTCGTAATTAAGCGACCGAAAAATCTCAGCAACGCCATTTCGAAACGCCGCAACCCTTTTCCGCGGTCTTACCTGAAATATTTGAGCCATTCGAGCCTGCTGAGCTTGCGAGCAATGATTCTCGATTGAGAGAATAACCGGATATGGTGAAGTGACGAAAGCACTTCTATCGATAGCCTCGACGACCGATCGGAATGGAATTTTCGTGGTGAACGTGTGACCGTGATAGATCAATGGGGAACCATCGTCACCGTCCCAACAGTCCAGTTCGACGCAACGACAACCCGTCAATAGAACCTACGTAACCGTGAGAAAGAACAAAATTTAACATCTCCAATTTAATCATGATACGTTGACGATAATTTCCTCTGGAAAATTCATTTCCATCAAGGCCATGCGAATTTTTCCTTTACCTGTGAATACAGCTGAACGGATGATTCTCCTTTCAGTTGATGACCAGTGAGATAAGTGTTGTGAGAACTGGCGATGTAATACTGTGACAATGGTTGTTGCATCTCTGTGTCCGTTGGAGTGGCATATTCGTTGGGAAATGCGTAATTGTCTTTGTCCATCATGTAACGTGCGAAACCCTCGAAGGAGAGACACCACTGGGTCCTCAATGCGGGATCAGGTTCGTGTCTCTGTAAATTCAGTGTCGTCAACAATTTAGGTTTGCACTCACGATGTGTTTTTTACATGCCGAAGAGATCCTACGACTTACCTTCACCAGAGCTTTTATCTCCTCATCCGTGAATTTTTCCTGCTGTCTGGATTCCAAAAACTTGGTGAACGTCGCGAGCGTGATAACCTGAGACTTGGAGGTGTCAACGCCCGAGCAATTGGTGACTATGCTCGCAGCTGCTACCGCGTCGAAGATTTGTTTCTTGTGAAGATTTCCACTCGTCTCGTACTCGTGTGAGTCGATCGAGTTGTTTCTCGTGAGAAGACCTATCGAAACGAAATCACGAAATCAAACTCGCAAAATCGCTACTGCAATGCACTATAATGTTTAGCAGGGTAACCAACCGATTCGTTGTGGGGTTGCATCGCTCGTTTGTCGCAGTACCGAAGTTCTCGAACCGAAACCTCTGAGGGATCCGTCACTCTGACTTCGACAAGTTATTGCCAGCTGTCCAAAGAGATCGCGCAAGTCTTTTCTCGCACGTAGACTGAACGAACGGAACAGGGCGACGAATTCGACAAAGTTCATCTGAGTCTCGTACATAATGGAAGTGGCTCGCGCCTTCACCTGCCACGGTGCCTCCAAAGTGCCCGAGCCATTTCGGTCCTTCTCTCTTGTGACGCACAGAAGACTGTGTAACAAATTGAACGGCTTATATATTTTTCACATGATCATATTTGTTTTTAAGTCGAGGGATCTTTTCCCTTTTGAGACAGCTTCCTTAAAATCCTTTGCAAACTCAACATAGATTCTAAGAAGCAGTCCGAATGAAATCCTAGCTACAGGGTGGGCTTTTCAAGGGTTATGCTCTTCCAAGTTCTTGCAAAGCTGGAACCTAAGATTGCCTCAACTTCCTGCAATAATTTTCAGGTCAAATCAATGCTTTTTGCTGATTTTGGAGCCTGCACAACTAATTGAAGGATGTAGAGTGGATTTCATGTTTCCGTTGGGAATAGCTCCCTCGAAGCCAAATCGACAATCTTATTTGATAATGCGACCCCTACTAAGGTGAAAATTTGCCCCTTCACTAAACATGATGATCGTAAAAATTGTCGAAACTTTTTGGCATGACACAACACAAAGTCACAAACGTCCGTCAATGATTGCCATAATCCGGATTCTAGAAATGGGAGAAATCGACCGCCAACGCAGTCAACGCTCACCCGATACAAGGCCAATGAAAAATAATAAAAAACGAAATTTATAGCAAAGTTAGTCTGATATATGAGACCGGTGAGACTATGAGACACAATCAATTGTCCTGTTGCAAAAGTTCCGCTCGTATCGCAATCCTATCCCTCGTTCGGCCATTTCGTCGCGGCTCGGTATCGTGGACCATGTGCATTTCGCGGTTTGGCTTTAATGAGTATACAAACTTGAGACGGTGAACGGTCAACGATAGCCGAGCGAAAGAGACACGGGTTGCCAGGCTGGTGTCCCACTAGCTCTCTTTTCCCGACACGCCAGTGACCGCAACGAAACTTTGTTTCGACGTTCACGTTTCAACTTTGCGAACCGATAATCGCACGTGGCCCCACAAACCATCACGGGAAATAAGCTACGTGCTTTCCGTCGACCGAGCAATCGTGAACAAACTTTTTCCCCGAGGAGTTCTCACGGTTTCCTTGTACCGAGCTTTTCCCACTTGGGTTTCCGAACAATATTGCCAAGTGTGGAAATTATGTTTTAGGCTTCGTGTACGGGCCATAGTGCTTCTCGAGAAGTTGCTTTCTTGTGAGCATTGTATCCAACGCTTACACACACGCTCACACGTGTGTGTGTGTATGGTTCTTGGGTGAACCATTGTGTATTATGTGAGAACGGGGCAATGAAACAGGGCACATAGGTTGCCCGGCTGCTGCTACTGCTGATTCAACATTTGCTCGTATACCTTCGACACATATAACCCCTACCGCCCTAACTCCTTTTCGTTGCCCTATCAGAATCATCCTACACCGGAGATTGGCAAGATTTTCACAACCAACCTAGATCCAAAGATACGGAAACATTGTTAAAATTCATACCTCTGCAAACTGGAGTAAGGCATATTCCCACTGAAGACTTTCTCCGCAACGCCTGGGGGGCTCCTGGGTGGTATTCGATCCCTGGTAGCTCGTGGCGACCCCGTTACCGCCTTCGTCAGAGACTCCCGACTTCCGGTTTTGTGACGAAGAGGTGCCGTTCCTATCCCACCGTCCGACGAAGACGAATCGTATTGCTTGAAACTCAGTTCCTGTGAATTCATCACGAACACTCGGTTATCACGAAACTGCCTCACATTAATTTGTATCAAGTTTTTTTGTTCAGGTTCATAGTGACCTTGGTCAACGCGTGAATGTTTCCGATGGATTTTGTCTTTTTTCCTTTGACGTTACGTCGACGCATGGTCCCGCTGTTGGTGGGCGAAAGGGTGCCAACGCTGTCCGTCATCGACCAATCACGACCACCGAAGATTCTTATAGCGTCTGCCGTTGTTGGTTCCAGACAACCTTCCTCGAAATAATTTTGTAGATATTTTTCTTTGAGCCATCTGGATCTACGGTCCGTGAGCTGTTGCTGGCGTTTCAGGCCTCTTAGGATCCAGCACAGACCCATGTACCATATCCTGTTCGGAAATGATGATGAAAAAAATTAAAAACGAAGATTAAACGAGAATTTTTTTATATTTTTTTTTCAAACAATTTGAAGCAATTTATTCCAGCGTTTAGCGGGTTCCGGTAGTTTTTTCCGTAACAAAGGTTCGCTGTGGGACCCGTAACCGCGCTGAATGTCCCGAGCGAGTAGAACACGTGAATACGAAACTTTTTAATTCATTTTTCCACCGGAAACTCGGAACATAATTCGTTACGATATACACTGGGACTCCGGAGAGCTCTCATTACCGCCCTTTTATTCGATAAAAAGTTGGAAGCTGTTGCCGCGCCATTCGAGACAACAAGCGAGAGAAGGAGGGCGGAATCGACATATAGAGCCGGACGCCCAGGCACGAATGGCAGCCATGACAGCTTGACCGAGTTGATGGGAGAAAAAAATAATAAAATTGTTTGTTCTCGACAGGGCGAAAATTCTTTTCCCGTCGATATTTATTTTCTGATGTATCGGTAGCAGGGACGGGCGCATTTGAGTGAAAAAGGTATTTCAATACAGGTTTAAATACAACATTCTTTTTCACTCAGTTTTTATTTTCGATTTAAATAACGAATGAATTTCCACTCATTATTTTGTCGAGTTTAAATACTGAGTGAAGAACTACTCGTTATTTAAATCGGAAATAAATACTGAGTGAAAAAGAATTTTGTATTTATTTTTTTTTAAATACATTATGCCCATCCCAGATGACTGTGATGAATTCATCTGCCAGCTGCCTTTTTGAAAAACGCAGTTGGCAGGTTTGGCTGGTCACTCTCGCAGTATCAAAATTGTTGCGGATCGAGGAAAAAAAATATCGTCTCATTGACCCGACATTTCTCACGTAGCGAGATGATTGGCGAGATATACTAGCCAGGACATGATTTATTTTTTGCGAAATTCGATCACGTATCGGACATTTCAGATGTCCCATGCGGTAAAACACACACGTATTCTTTCGATCGTCCCAAGATCGACTGGCCGAATAATCCACAGCTGTCGTCGGACTGATAGCACAACGGAGTTAGTGTAGAAAAAAAATTGTCGAGGTAGAAGCGATCTGTCAGACTGAAGCTTCGGCTGTATTCGGTTGTATATGTATCTATTGGGCTATTAATTACATACACCCTCGTTTTCCAGATGGTCTCAATAACTAAAATTCCTGAGAAATGCCCTTCGAACATTTTTTATTCGCATATTCGTTGACAAATCGCAGGAAGCGATTAATTCTTTCGAAATTTCAAATCTAATAACACCAGTTTGGGATTTTTCTCGTTGGACAAATTGGAGACCTTGAGGATAAAAATTGTTATCAATGAACATTTTAATGCTCGTTGCATGAAAAATTACAGAGGTGTTGAAATTTATTCTGCATCTAAATTGGATGCTCTTCAAGTGCTCATTTGGTACTGGGTTTATAATTTCAGTACTGTGGACATTTAGGCAATACAGAATTTAAAACATTTTCATCTGTTATAATACCGGTGCTTTCTGGAGAACCAAAATTGTTTCTGGTTTATTCGAAAAGCATCTGAAAAGCGCCTCATTCCTGTACAAATAAAAATTAGAATTAGACACGTCCTCATAATTGTCTGCTCGATCGATAACAAGCTATTTTCAAAATGTTTTACTGCCTACATTTAGAGATCACTAACATGATAAAGCGATTACCGAATTAGCATCTGAAAAGCACCTAACTCGGGTTAATAGAATTATCCAGAATTTCGTCCTTTGGCTTGACACAATCGGTCAAAACGCAAGGGTGGCCCTTGCCGACTATCCGCGCGTGATTGGACTATCGAATACGTCGAACACGACGCTCGGAACATACGTGGTACGTGGATGTCAATGGACATCGTATGGGGACGTTGACGAATCGACCAAACATTGTACAGTCGGACCGTGGCATCCACAGGTATTCCACAGACGAGCCCGGTCGTACGTGGGGATTTCAACGGGACAAAGCATTCAATGGAACATGTCGATCTAATTCCGAACCTTCTGTGTATCTCGTATACATCGGGAAACCCACAAGCTTGTTGTGTGCGTATGTGCAAGGGTCATACGCTTCTGTAGCAGCTTCAGTGGGCCACCACGTGGCCAGAGTTGGCACAAGATATACGTACTAAGACCGTTTAGGCTCTAGGTGACTATTCAAAAAAGTTTGGAAGATTTTTAAATCGCCGAATTCTACTGGGCCTCATTTTGGCTCCGTTTTTTCCAAGATTCCGCCATTACAGTATTACAACTTTTTCAGTCTTCTCAGGATGGTTGAAGTCTGCCTTCGGGCAGTCCTACTGTTCCCAGTTCTACTTTTCCCAGTTCAACTTTTCCTAGTTCTATTTTTCCCAGTTGAACTTTTCCTAGTTCAACTTTTCCCAGTTCAACTTTTCCCAATCCAACTCGCCGTTGGTTGGTTGGTTAGTTCATTTACCTAAGCCAGCACCGAATAAATGAACCAACCACCAACCAACGGCGAGTTGGATTGGAATAGTAGACCTAGGAAAAGTAGGACTGGGATTAGTAGAACTGCCCGTAGGCAGACTTCCACTATTCCGTCAGAGTTGTC
Organism: Diplazon laetatorius; assembly: GCA_963662125.1. NCBI lineage: Eukaryota > Metazoa > Arthropoda > Insecta > Hymenoptera > Ichneumonidae > Diplazon > Diplazon laetatorius. Next base: position 8,225,333 of record OY759153.1, read on the forward strand.
TCAGGATCGTAGTTCAAGAATCACGTAACAGAAACGTGGCCCAAGACAGATAACGATCACGTGACCACTTACTTGTCACGCGATCATGTGCTTGTCCCGATTTTCCGTCGAGATTTCGTACCCATAGTTTGGTCACTCGTTCTCTAGCCTCTCCGATAAAGATTCAACAATTTTCACGATAACAGAACGAAAGCTAGATCAGATTGCTCATAAGTAATACGTCGAAAGATCCGCAGGATGGAACTCGGCAAGAAGAAAGATCGGCAAGAAGGATGGAGAACTCGGTGCAGCTGAAGCTTATGGTGTGTGAGTGGGGTTGTGGGAAAATGGCGAGACTTACTTGCTGAGGGACGGCGGGCCGAGAAGAAGAATGATCCGATTATCGGACAGATTGGATCCGTACATCAGGCCGATACAGGAGTCTGTGCCCGAAAGGCCGTATCTCTTGCATATTCCACGTAGATCGGTTTCCCGGTCTCTGTCGCAACATCCGATCGTGACTTCCTTGACGTTGCTCAGATCCAGACAACCTTCCTCGAGGCTGATCGATGCACAATCCGGCTGTTGTCCGGTGTATCTCGCAACCAGACTCGCGGGTACGCTCTCTTCCGGATTCGTCGTTAGCGAAAAATCGCCCGGGGTCATGCCGAAACTCGTGCTCGTTGTTTTCAGGGGACTCCACGTAGGTTTTTCCCATATAAAGGTGCCGCAAGCGCGATCCACTCGGGCGTAAACCAATGCGGTGCGCGAACTTCCGCCCTCGCAGTCCCAATGGACCAACGTCGTTCCGTGATGAAGCACCTGTGGAACACAATTTTTTTGTTGGTGTTTTTTTTGTTGGTTTTTGCTTATTCGATCGGATAGGTCGATCGTTTCGGAATCGTTTCTACGGTCAAACAGCTCAGAGTAGGAAAACACTTTATTTATTCAACGTTTGGCTCAAATAAATTTCGTCGGTTTGAATATTTTGATATAAAACGAAAAAATGAATTCGTATTAAATGGATATTAACAAATAATTATCGCTATAAAGTTGACGAGCTGTGTCAGTCATTCGAGGTACATTCCTTGATAGGTCGAAAGGTAAAAATTGCTTGTTCATCCGTCGCTTATCCAGATTCTTAAGTTTTTTTTCTATCGATACAACAATTGATACGAAAATATATATTTTCAAATTAATATAAGACGAATAAATTCATGTAAAATTAATATTGATTATATTAAATCTGGATCGTGTAAATAATTTTGAATAAAATTCGTGTTATGATAAACACGAGATTTTGTTTGTCTTGTGATTTCAATTAATTATCCACTTGACTCGTGTTTTATCCGTCTCGTCCTGTGTGATTAATCGGTTTGTCAATGAAATCACGTGAAGAATCAACGTTGAAGAATTGCGAAAATTTTATTATCAGAAAGCGCGCGAGACATTGAAGAATCGAAGGCTTTCATTCACTAACAGCGTGAAGTACAAGCGCGGTCAACGACCGTCCGTCACGCGACGAGCGTTGAGTTCCGTTAGTCGTGAGACTTATCGACTCGTTGAGCGAACGAACGAGCAATGAAACGCCTGTTTCACCGGGTAGGTGTGGTGGTTGGGCCATTCGAAACGAGTCTGGACAAAGAATCCCTCGTTATTCGCATCCCCATGGACGATAAACGCGTTTGTGGTCGTTCGAGTGTTCGAGCTATCGCGTACGCCTGTTTTTCCCGAACAAAACCGGAAAAGCATTCCCGTACGAGTGCGAAAAAAATGTCTTTTTTTTTCATAATAAAGAGGCTACGATGAACGTGAACCAAAAATGAATATATATATATATATATATATATATATATATATATATATATATATATGTATATATATCTACATATATAGAAATATATATAATTATGGCAAAAGATGCCTCGATTCGAATAAGTCAAAATCTGTACCCCTTCGGAAATGGTCGTAATTTTTTTTTCCGTTTATTAGAGTTACCCAAAAACATTCCCGGATTTTTTTCGAAATTTTCCCTCCACCCTAAAAAATTAAAAACCTCAAAAATGAGAGAATACAGGCATTGTGCCGGGTTTTTTTAATTTATGAAGTTTATTCCCATTCGGTATTAAAAAAAATGAAGATCCTTTATAATTTAAGAATGCCATCCTTATTGCTACTATTTATATTCTCAATTTCGAATATTCGAAACTGTCAAAATTTTTGAAAAAGTTAATGTTTTGAATATAATAATGTTTCCTCGTTAGAAAGAAAAATCAAAAGATATATAATTCTCATGAAAAAATCGATACGTTTAATTTTAATGGATTCGAAAATTAAAAATTTGAAAATAAATATTAGCAATGAAGATGGCGTTCTAAAATTATAATGGATCTTCATCATTTCTTATACAAAAATTAGCGGATGTTTTAGGGTTACCCCAAACCGAAAAAAAATATACGACCATACTTGAAGGGGTTTGACTCATTCGAGTTGAGAATTTTTTCGCCATAAATAGATGAAAAAATATACAATTCGTTTGGCAGAATGTGTATTTCAATAGAACCCCAAGAATAGCATTCGATTATAAATAGGATAGTTGGCCAATCATTGACAGAAACTTTACCCTCATACGTTGTAGGGTTCTATATTCTAGGTTCTTAGTTGGCCTTATAAGTTATATCGATAATAAAAAATGTTCACAAACTATTGCAAATACTTTGTAAATTGTAGAGAATAATTTGACAGATTTTTTTACAACCCTTCTCCGATAATTTATAGCCCGGCTTGCGAGTTACTTCTTCGAAGTGCTCAATGAAATATTGATGAAGTCGAGAAACTAAGTCGGAAACAATGATTAAATTCTCGTTTCACTTGCCACACCGATTAATCACAAAGTTATAATCACGATCTATAAAATACAAACGAAACAATAATTTCGAAAATGAATATCGAAACTTTTTGATTTCCACTGTGAATAAGATTCTCAACAAAATTCAATCAAAAAAATCTCGACATTTTTTTCTTCTCCCCCGTAAAATAATTACTTCAACAACAAAAATGCCGAAATAATGGCAAAAAAAATAGTTTCGTTGGACGTGATTCCCACCGGAAATGGTTGAACGAATACGAATTATAACAACACAATGAACAATCATAAATACAATAAATTGTTCACCTTCGATATTTTCGTCGTGTTATAAATTTCAACATTTTCGCCTTTTCCGTAAAAGATGATTTCTTCAACAACGAAAATGCCGAGAGAAATGGCCGTAAAAAAAAAAAATAAATAAAAATCTCGTTGAACGAATATCGATTTGCATACCTGTAGAAGGTGAAGGTCCATTCCATTGTGAGGCGCGGCAACGGGAAATAGGGCGACTCCGTGGTCGACGGCCAGGGGTTGAACCGGTTTGTACGAATCAAGGTCGAGGTGATAGTCGTTCTCGTCGCACTCCTCGGCCATGTAGGTCTGTTCGAGTGTGGTCGTGTGAACGCTCAGGGTTCGATGCAACGACGTCGTAGTCGCGTCCCGACCCCGTGCGTGACGATGCTGATGAAAAAGCGCGACCTTGTCGAGCACGGCTTGGGTGTCGGTTATTCCTTCGGGCATGACGAAGAAACCGCAACGCGAGCTCCAACCAGACGGTGCCTCCGCGTTGCTCTCGGAACCGGCCCTCGCACCTTGATGCGAGGGCGAAGGCACGTTATCGAGGGGCGCACCCTCTCTACTGTTAGTCCGCGAGGTATCTCTCTCCTTGCCGAACTCACCCGGTTGCTGAAACGAAAATACAAACAACACCAAAATTCATCGACCATTTGGTTTTGTTCCGAATCCATCAGAATGGAAAAACAAGGGTGCAAAGTAAGAACCTTGCACATTGTTTCCTGATCATTTTGCATCGTTTCAAAATTATTGCTATGTAAAGTAGAACCTTGCTCATGGCGTCCTTATCATCTTACACGGCTTTCTTGCAATATCCTTTTCCAATTTTTTTTTATTGAAAACGAAAACAAAAATCAATTTTGTATGAGAAAGCATAAAAATATCGATAAATTCACACAAACGAAAAAAAAGTGTTTTCCAACGAACCATCATTTAACTACATTATACAATGTCATTATTGATAATTTCAGATGTACAAAAATCGGAGATATTGGCACGATTTAATTGAAATAATTTTCGAGAAGTAATCATCGATCGTTGATGTTGAAAAACGTACGATGTCGTCATGTGGTTGACATTAAACAACGAGAGCAAGTAGTTTCCGCCGGCCTACAACTGTCTGTGCTGCTGGAGGCCGATAGAAACCCCTGTCCTCGTCGTCGTTCTTCATCCTCTCCGTTTCTTCATCCTCCTCGATTGACTTGTTCTTCGTTGATGTTTTTTTTTCTGTTTTTTTCATCATCATCACTTCCGTTGACCCGCGGTAGCGGAAAATTTTTTCCGCACTGTACGCTGGAAAACGTCGACGGGAAATGCAATATTTCAACATCTCGTAAGGTCCGGAACGCGGACGGGGGATGAAAGCTCGTCGATTTCCGGTATACGTACAAAACCGGATTTTACAGAGTTAAATGCGCAACTCGAACCAATTCACCGAGACCGCGAGTTTTCGTCCTCACGGACTTCGGGGAAAAGAATATATATGGTATGATATTATATATAGAGAGAGAGAGGGAGAACGAATGAAAGTCGTGACATGGGGTCGGGCCTCGACTGTCGGTTTTTCTATTTTACTCCGGTTATATTTCGTCGTACGTCGAAGTCCGTGACCGAGTGAAAGCTCTTGGGGGGTAAATGCGGGTTCACGTGTGCCTTGAGCTTTTCGGCTTTGCAAGGACGGATTTTTATTGACGAAAACTTTCTTGGTGACCTGCCAAATCGTTTCCCTCGTATCGCTCTCAACCAAACCAAACTACTAGACACAGGAGAGAGAGAAAGAAGGACACACACACGTTATTGCGATTCACTTTCTTTTTCTCGCGTCCTCTGATCGCCTTTCTCGGAACTTTCGTCCTTTCTCGTCATCCTTCGTCACATTCGAATTTATTTTTGCACTTTTCGATTATCTTGGTTAATTAATTGGCGTCGATCGATTTTACGGCATTATCAATGGTGTCTTCGTTTTCGTTCCATTTCGTACGATGAAATCTCTCGTTCATAATCTACATCGCCCAACGACGATTTTCGAGCTTTTGAAAAAAGCTCGAATTGATTTGGGATATCATTGGCGATGATGACAATATTCATGTGAGGTTATACGCCAGAAAAGGACACAGCGCGAATTTTGCTGATGAATTTTTTTTTTTCGTTATGAAAGCGCGACTCATTGACGATCGGTAGCATTGTAAATCTGAAAATCTATTTTTCTTCTAAGGTTTCTACAAGGTCATCCAGAGTTGAGAAAGAGAGAGAGAATGAGAGAGTAGTTTACCTTCGCGACGGAAGCGATGACCTCCCGGAGCTCGCGCAGAAACGCTCCGAAGAAGGGCACCACCGGACACTCCGGCATCGCGAGGGCTCGTGCCAATGCCCGCTCATATTTGGAAGACAGTAGCGCCGATGAGATGTACTCCAGTACCGGAAGTGGCTCGTTAACGCTCTGCCAGAATGGCTTCAACTTGTTCGATCTGTAAAAACAAGTAGGTTCGATGAGGATTAGAAAAACATTTAGTCAATATTCAATTTTGTTTTATGGACCTATTTAGTCTGGAGAGCTACCACAGAGCTACCACAGCTAGGATAAAGCTGCTTATTAAGTCTGGAGAGCTACCACAGCTCTCCAGACTTAATCAGCAACTTTATCCAAGCAATTAATTGTATCGATTACAATAAAACATTTGTCAGAATCGTTGTTATTTCATTAATTGGAATAAATTACGACTGTAATTTGGGTATCGTCGAGTTAGGCAATAAACTTCAAGAAATGCTGGGGAATTGGAGAGGATTGTCAGAAAAGTCGAGGATTCGAAAGCGGAAGGGACAGTTTACGAATCTGGAACATTCTAAGCAAGATAAACGCGTTTTACACTTTCTAGTCGATTTTTTTGCATCTGTGATTATTTAACGTATTATAAGTTAATAAAAACTGAATTTTATTCTGTACCAATTTTTTTTTGAATCTGCTAATGACATCATTTCAGGAATAGTGGTTTACGGAGTCAGAACAACGACTGGAACCTTTTGTCCTTGACCGTTTTTGCTGTACAATTTTTACCATGATGAACCATAAATATTTCAGTAATCTTCGTAAATAATAATAAATATGTATTTTTTGTAAGTTAGTTGCTTTGGTAATGTTAGTCTTAAAAAATATAGAAAACCGAAAAAAATAATATCGGTAGGGTAGGGTTCTCGCTCTCACAACCAAGAGAGGAAAATAATCTTACGAAATTACATCTACAAGGTCGATTCGTCGAAGCACGTTAAAAACATATAACGAAATATTATAGTAAATATGATTCGGATTGCAGAGCTCATATCACGCCCATGATGCGGTAAGATGCTCTTTAAATGTGCACTTTTTCAAGGGATCTCACATGGTTTTGTTCAAACTAATGCGTTTTTTTGCTCCCCCCCCCCCCCAAGTGAATCCGAAAGTAGCCGGTTCAACATGGAGGTACGCCCTTGAAACGGCATGACCCACATAGACGGAAAAAAGCCTCCACAAAGGCACGTAAAATTGTGCATGATAAAAACCTTACTATACCAATTTTTCGTTTGGCAATAAAGTTCTCCCCTCGTTCCCGAGGGATTCCACGGATGCGCGAACAGGAAAGTCTTCGCATTTGCCATTACCATATGCGGCCTTCTTGCGAGAGCTTTACGTTCGGCGATACAACAATTGCTCTTTCAACGCGGCTTTTCCATTCTCACAGTGTCTCACGAAGCTCGAGCTTTCATCCTGTCTGTCTACCACTCTAATGCGTCTACGTTGACGCGGTGGAAAATCTCGGTTGTATTGCGTTTCTCTTAATAATAACCTTTGCTACCACAGCATCTTCAGTGTTTGTCGACAATCCGAGAGCAAGAATTGTCGAGGCGCTCGTAAAAAAAACGAAAAAAAATCTAAATATCCGTCTCGTCTTGATATTCCTTATATTGCATTATAAGACGAAGTTCTGCTTTCGTCTTAAAAAAATTAATAAGAAGCATTTCTATGAATGACTTCATTGTTAAAAATTAATTAGTATTCAATATGCCTGACACAGTTTTAAAAAAATGCGGTTATTACTTGAATTCTGCAAAATCGAAAAAGAAAAAAGGAAAATTAATCTTTATTAGGAGTTATCAAAACTGTTATGACGTCAGAATCAAACAGAGATGAACGAACTATTGTCCAATTTAATTCCAACAGATATATCGTCCAGCTATGACTTAATGAGATAATTAAAGTATCCAAAGCACAGAATAATTAATTACACATCAAACGCAATAAACGCTAACACTTCAAATTTTTTTTTCCATTTTCGCAGTCCTGCATTTCTATGTCCATTTCGTTCCAAATTGTTTCACGAATTTTCACCGAAGTTCAAACGTTTTACCCCATCACAAAAGTCAAATACCCGAGCGGCTCGCGGTTCGTTGCAAACGGTTTTACAAAACTTTTTATTTCATTCGCTTTTGTAATTGCGGTGTCGTTTTTACCGTGCGCCCAAACGTTTGTGGGATGGGTAAATAAAAAAATGATGAAAAAAAAAAAAAAAAAAACAAATGAAAACAAAAATAAAGTAAAATAACGCGGAGAGTTTTGAAACAAACTGCACGAAATAGTGAAACGTAGCGGACGGAAATTGAGGCAAGCCGTAAAAGTTTAGCCGAACGTCGAGGTTGCGCTTAGCCGCGGCTAATGGACGTTATGTATCCGAGAAGCTGGGCAGTGCCGGTAGTGTGACGCTATCACCGGAAAGTCTGGGTTCTTGAACTATAGAGCTTGCCATTCGCGAGCCACTGGGTTTCATGGTTTCAAATGTTGTTCGGCGTGAGAACGAGACCACCTTCCCCACTCCCCCCTCCCCTTTACCGTCCAGACTTCGCTGTGAAGACCTGCGTGCGAGTGGCTGATTCGCAATTCAGAAAAAAATAGACGACAGTCATCGCGAAACGTTTCAATAATGCACTAGAAGAAAATGTGACCGTTCATGAAGTCGGATCTGGGTGTTTACCGACCCCGGAGACTCGGCGATGTGTGAGTGTAATCTTGCAAATACCAACGGGGAAGAAAACAACGAAGAATCATAAATGAAAAACTCAAAGGATTCGCTCTATTCCTGTTGGGAGTGCCTTGCGACTTATCATCTCAACTATTCTACATTGTACCATGATAATCCCATTGATACCACAATACCACGAGTTCCTGTTTAATCTGAAAAAAAAAGACGTTTTACAAACTCTCGCATTATCATGCAAAACCATCTTTGTCAAAAGCCCAGATTTAAAATTTAATTCCGTATTTTCGTTGAAGCGCACGTGATAAGAGTTGGAAATGAAAAAAAAAAATTCTACGAGAGAGAATAATATTTTCCGACGATCCAAAGTAAATTTGGATGGTAATAACGCAAGGAATATGAAGCTCAACATGTGCACCTCCGACAATATCAACGAAAAAAGTGAATCCGAATATAAATAATGATTCATGCGAATATCGTCGTGAAAATCGTTTCAAATATATAACGCCATAAGCCCAAAATTCCAAAATCTCTGGCGACACTAATGGAGAAGATCTTAGTTCCGTCTTGTTCCCTCCTAATTCTCACCAATTGATTCTTATTAATGTAATCCTCCACGTTACCGGTGGCCCAGGACTGTGGGACTCATAACGGAAATCACGAGTTTCACGATATCCTTCTCGACAATCGAGTGAAAAGCTTCTCGAGCGCACATTCGATTATACGCCGCTACCCCTCATTCTCATTTCCATTCCGCGTCTTTAACATATACCCTCGTTATCATATACCCCGTCGTCACGGTATTTCCACGCGTTACGGAGCGACGAAATTTCCACCGCCAGTTCCCATTTAATTCACCTCCGAGAGACGCGAATGTGCCGGGGCCTATGGGATTGGTTTATTATGCCGGAAAATACGCGAGTCCGAGAGTTATCGTGGAAATCGGAGACGCGGAAAAGAGATTCCAGCGTCCGAATTGACGCTCGAATACTCGGCCAACTATATGCTTCAATTTTCGCCTTTTCGATTAATTTCACAATCGCCCCAACTGCTGCACCGCTTGCCGCCTATTCCAACGGCAAAACTACCCCCTTCGCTTCGTTCTCCAACGACTCGCGGAATCGAATTACTTTTTACGATCTCGAATGGTCCTTCGGCCCGTCGTTCACGATTCTGTCTTTTCCCCGGTCTATCCGTCTCTCTTTTGCTCTTTCTCGCATCTACCGTCGTTCATCCGCCGGTACTTTAATCCCATCCTCGTGGCCTCTTCGCCCTTGCCCGCTACGATCCTCCCCCCCCCCGTCGCCTCTCCCATTGCCCTGCCTTTCCACTCCGAACCGTTATCTATCCGATGCACTCTCCTTGCCTCTTTCTCTCTACTCGAATAACTTTAACGACTGTGCTTTGTTCGCGGTAGTCTTGATTCCGAAGGGTTTCCGGCACATGAGCTCGAGGGAATTATGGGGGTCGCGATACACGAGAAAGTTGAACTTGTGGCACCCAGCTTTGACCCCTCCCCGTCTTACTAAGAAGGTTCGGGTATTACTCACGAGTGAAAAATTCGAGTGAAATGAAATGTCATTGCAGCTATCGCCATTATCCTGCAATATTGATATCATGAATTGTGAACGTATCACATGGTTCGTAGGTATTTTATTTTATTTTATTTTATTTTATTTTATTTTATTTTATTTTATTTTATTTTATTTTATTTTATTTTATTTTATTTTATTTTATTTTATTTTATTTTATTTTATTTTATTTTATTTTATTTTATCTTATTTTATTTTATTTTATTTTATTTTATTTTATTTTATTTTATTTTATTTTATTTTATTTTATTTTATTTTATTTTATTTTATTTTATCTTATTTTATTTTATTTTATTTTATTTTATTTTATTTTATTTTATGAATAAAGAATTCGGGTACAAGATGCTCAATGACTCGAGAGTCGTTGTCAGTCATACTTACAGTTTAACATAATGAAGCTTAATTAAAAAAGGCGAATAAATAGCGTAAGCCCGTACCAAGAGGTCTTGGGGAATATTGTGGACTTAAATTGATAAATAGATGACTTATAATTTATTGTCGAAGATTCGTGATTCATGATCAAAAACATCCGAATATTATTGATCACATATATTCGAATAATATTCGAACACTTGACGTCATACCTAGCGAAGTTTTGTATTGGCTGGTCTTACTCGTTTCAACTTCGGTGATGGGGTGCTATGGCGGATGACAAATGGTCCCAAATTCAAATAGATCCCAGGCGAGTGAAGTTGGGCTACGTGAACGCGTCAGCTGTTGCGCTACAACGTTGCCAAGTCCGCCACAGCATGTATATACGGTTTGTGACATTGAAGCAGGCTTTGCGAAAATAAAGCTGCGGATCTAGGCGATAAATCCCGAATTTTTAATTTCTTACGAAATTCATGAATATTCAGCTTCCCAATGCTAATTTCTTCAAAGTCTAAGATCGTTGTCTTCAAAGTAAACAACTTCTGAATCCTATATATATATATATATATATATACATATATATGTATTTCAACGCGACGACACCGTTAATATTAAAAATATTAAAAAAAAAAACACATCAAATTCCCAAGTTGGATTCCGATTAACAGACTCTTTCACCAATTCACAGAAATTGCCCAAGTAAAAAAATTATATAAAATCTATATATGGGATTGGGCATATATAGTTTATATATAGATTATATATAGACTATATATTGTCTATATATAGTTATATATAGTCTATATATAATCTATATATAAACTATATATAAACTATATATGCCTAATCCCATATATAGTTTATATATAGATTATATATAATTTTTTCACTTGGGTGACTACCAAAACGATCGTATAAAAACTCACCCCAGAAAATAAATGGAAAACAAATTATGAATATCGCATTCAATAACAAAGTGAAAAATCTATTCGAATAATTATTAAAATTCATATCACACGAATCATGTTTTATTTTACAGGACAAAGGCTTCGATCATGGCCTTTGTGAAATACGTAAATGCGGACAGTCAACGTTTACCCTATCCACATCTGAACGGTCGGGTTGACCGTGAGCGGGCGTCGCGGTAGCGGTTTATTTGATATGCAAAGCCGATCATCAACCCGGGGGGCTCTTCGATAACCGATGTGCCGACAGAGCTCGGGCGTACCGCACGGAATCCCCTGGTCGGAAAATCCGGCAAGACGTTGGCGGAAACTTTGAAACAACAGGGCGAACGAGGTTGTGGAACAAGTTACCCATAGCCAGAAGCGACAACATCATCCGAGCAACCTATACCCAGAACGAGGAGTGCAGCCGTCCTTTGCGGCTGCAAAATTCGCTGTGGATAACGTTTTCGTGCACGTGGAACATGGACGTATGTGTATACGTGATTGGCAAGTGTGGGTGAGGAAAAGTTAGCGAGACCTGTGGCCCCCAACGCACGGAGACCCTGTCCAGCAGCAACGGAGTAGGACGAAGGGGAACATTGGAACGGGTAAGGCTCGAATGGATATATATATATATATCTATGTATAGCCGTGGAAGGAGCGAAGGGACGAAGAGATTGAGGGTGTACCAGCAGCAATACCAGAAGTTTCACGTAACCGGTAAAGCCGCATCCAACTTGAGCTTGGAGCTTCTTCGTCTCGTTCTATCCCCATTGGGCTACATGTCCAGTAATATCCTTTGCATTAACCAACTCACTACCGCTCCCGTTCTGCCGAATGAAGCAAAGTGCCCTCGTTGAAAGCTTCGATGGATTAATTGGATGATTAAGCCACCCCAAGTAAAAAAATTATATAAAATCTATATATAGGATTGGGCATATATATAGTTTATATATAGATTATATATAGACTATATATAATCTATATATAAACTATATATGCCTAATCCCATGTATATATTATATATAATTTTTCTACTTGAGAACGTTCCGGGGTAAGGTTTTCTTTGTTGTTGTTTTAACTCGATCTCTGGCGAACATTTTTGCTGGACTTAATTTTCATTGAATACAGTTAATTCTGATTGCTCCCTGCCTATCCTCGATGGTTTGGCTGTGCAATGAAAAATAATGTATTCACGACGATCGACGACGATCATGTCCCACGAATTTATAAAAATTTTATAGCCATAGCTCGGATCAAGATGACATCGTTTTGACTAGGAAGCGACCGTGATTTTTTTTAGGGTAAATTTAGAAAAATCGTCAAACCTACTTAACAACGAGGAAAATGTGTAATTTGGTTGATGCCAAGGCTCTTCTTTTGGTGATTACTCGATTTTCGGAGGTTGTAGTTTTTATGCTAATGACTTACTTGAGACCGGCGATGATCTCCATCGCTGAGTTAAAGTTTCCGGTGTTCCAGCAGGTCTGGGCCACTCGCAACAGACACGAGAGGAGGGCCTGGCGTTCCTCGATCGTCGAACCGCTCGTTATCGTGTGGGTTACCCATGAGCTCACCTTTGAAAAAACACATTTGAAACGTTTGTAAAACATGGGTTTAGCACGTCTATCTGCTAGATTCATCGTCTTATAATTATGAGTTAAAATACTTTTACTTCTTCCTCCACCCTACGAATCCATCTTTTTGAACCCACTGCTGTTCCAATATTTCAACGGCGATTCTCCAAGATGTATCAATCGATTTCAACGAAATAATTCAAATTCAACGAAATATAATAAAATAAGCTAATTATATCCAGGTAAAACCTATTTCATCAGACTCATTGCGAGCTAAATCATTCTGAAAATCATTTTGAACCCCCTCCTACCCTTCAAAACAAATGTCGCTTGAATATTTTAAACACGACTATTAAAAACTTTTCGATCGAATTTAAACAAATTACTTGTTATAATGTAATTTCTTTTTTATTCCACGTCAATGCGAATTGTGGCCTCCACGCAGTTGAATTCATTGATTGGACGACGCTAACATATAAATTTCGTCTACTTCGTGGTCGGGGAGGGGGTGGGTGGGTGCCATTTGAGCCAATCTCACGTAAGTGATTCGAACAGTTCACAGAGCACAAGCTGGCGAAATCGCATTTCGTCAATTTGGCCAAATGGCATTTCTCCGGAACTTCGCTGCATCGCTGCACACCAAGACACACACACGCACACACACATACTCGCTAGACAAACATTGGCGGAACTTCTGAGCCAGCCACATATCTCAGATTTTCCCTCCCCCCCCCCGTGGCCAGCGTTGGAAGCGGCAGGTCGTAATCATCGTCGAAAATCCGGAATTCATTTACCCTCGCCTAGTTTCGTTTACTTTCTTTTTCTTTCTTCCGCTTCTTTGTTGGTTATCGCCTGAAGGGTTGTTTGTGTGCACCAGTTGCCCGGGGGGGATTTTTACGATCCGGAGTGTACGTTGCTCCCATTCATTCTCAACGCGAAGCCGAAGAGGAAGCAGAGAGGGGTGAACCTAGCCGGGGGAAATTGCCAGGAATAAAAAAAAATGTGAATAAAGAAAAATAACCATCCCGCCCCCCGCCCCTGACTCGTCGCGCAAAGAAACGAAGATAAAACCAGTGAGGAAAAAAGTGCACGAAGACGATCACGACGACGGGGTCGGATGTAGAAAAAGATGTTGCGTCGCAAGGTGTTTGCGCGCGCGCACGCGCGTGTGTCTGCGTGTCTGTGTACGGGGAGCCCCTGGAGCGAGTAATGTTGCTATATTGTGGGTAAGAGGAGTTAGAGTATAGCCTCGAGAACCGGAAGACCGCAAGAACGCAATACGCTCGTCCTCCTCATCCCCGGGGGCTTTTGTCTGTGAGATTCGAGGTCACAGGTGAGGTTGTCGTGGTTAGCTGTGTGCATACGCAAACATACGTCGAGACATCGCTCTCCTATATCCCCTCTCTTAGTCCCTACCCTGCTGCATTTACAGCCCTCAACATTCCGCTTCGTTACAGCGCACGACAGTTTCCTCCCATAATAACCGCACACTGTCAGGGTGAAGCAAACTTTCGCGTACTCGCACTTTCGCCCTGCATGATATGGCAGGTTGTAGGTAGATGAGGACCTGGGAAGGGTATAAAGGTGTAGTAAGTGTCTAAGTCCCACAGTTCTTTCTGCTCTATTCTCATTCTCCTTTCACTTCGTCGTCCATCTTCTTCCCTTTTTGCTTCCTCATAAAAGATGCTATGTGACGGTGGGGACATTTTTTTTTTCGAGATCTTCATGTCACCATGTTCAGAATGTGCCAAAACGTCGAGAAACCACATTTATAGCAAATGTCCGGATGTATGTATGTATGTGTGTGTGTATTTGTGTAATGGCCTCCCAAAATTGAAACTTGCATAACTCTAGAACAGTTTCAGCTACAACCCCCAAATTTTGCAGACACGTGCAGCTCCGTAATCCTTTTTTCAAATCTAATTTTCGCGATGATTCAAGCTGCGGCTCGGATTTTATGTCGTTTTCAAATTCCCAAAAAAAGGGCATTATCCCCCTAGCGATCGCTAATTTTGGGATACTCGTCTGAATAGTTCTTGACAGAGATGTACTCGAGGTTGGTTGGTATTACATTTGAGCGAAATCCATCAATAAGTTTTGATTTCATGATATTTTGAATGTTTCCAAAAATCCAATTTGTCGCTATAACTTCCGTTAACTTTTACCAATCGCGCCCCAACTTTACAAAAGTATAGAACATCATTCAGCCGTGATGTATATCAAATTTCACGGAGATCGGTTGAATGGTTCGGATTTGACAGGAATTCAAGTTTTTCGATTATAAGCCTCTGCCGATTCAAAAGAGCTGCAAGTTGAAATTTGCTGTTGCTTCCTATGTTTAAAAAGCTGAACACTTTTTTAGGTCCTGAACAGTTTTTCAGTTTGAATGACATTTGAATATTAAATACTATGATCGATTAGAAATAAAAAAAAAACTGCAAGTTGAAACTTGCAAATGGCTTCCTCATAATCTAAGGCAAGCTGCAAGTTGAATCTTGCAATTTGCTTCCTCTGGATTTTGAGTAGTGAATGAAGATCCCTTTATGAGGAAGCCAAAAGATAAATGCTCCCTCAGAACTCCCTCATTCTTGCTTCCTCATAAGAGAATCTTCGTTCACTACTTACACTACCGCTCCGCAGTATCAGACCACTTACCGCGCGCCCAACCAAAAACTGGTCGCGACTTTGAAAGATGGTAGCTCCGTCAAAAATGAAGCCACAGATTTTTTATGCAGACCATCGCAAAGCTTATTCAATTGTGCGTCGAATGAACCCTAGCCAAGTGGATCCCGACGAAGTGATATTCGGCCCTGGCGTGACAGCCGAAGCGCTCGCGAAGACCTCGAGTCGGGCTATCGACGGTCGTGATGATGATTCTGCACGCTCACACATATAATCTCATATCTCAAGAACCCGTTGAGATTTTTTGATTTTTTTTCGACGGATCGAGAGCTGAAGTCTTAACGGTGCTTCTGGAATTTTCCCAGATTTTAAAAAAAAATTTCCGAGAATCGGGGTTGGGTCGAAGTTGGGGCAGGAAATTCTGTCGAAATCGGAATTATTTTTTTGTCTTCCTCACATGATTTATCGACATACAGAAGTCCGGATCCACTTGGCTAGGGTTCATTCGACGCACAATTGAGTAAGCTTTGCGATGGTCTGCATAAAAAAATCTGTGGCTTTATTTTTGACGGAGCTACCATCTTTCAAAGTCACGACCAGTTTTTAGTTGGGCGCGCGGTAAGTGGTCTGATACTGCGGAGCGGTAGTGTACAATCCAGAGGAAGCAAATTGCAAGATTCAACTTGGAGTTTTTTTTCTTGGTCACCGTCTGTTCCGACCACTAAGTTACTACCTACCACTGTGTGTAGTCCACTTTTATCTTTTTCCTCCTACGAACAAAAAAAATTTGCCGGGTTTCCATTTCCAACTCATCTGTCCAATGCAAGAACTCGCCCATGTAATACTTGACTTACAGGTGGAACTGCAAGCTGTTGCTGCTGCCATTGCAGTTGTCACCTTTCTAAGTGATGATCGTCCTGAAGGACTGGACAATTGTTTGGGAGTTATAAATAGTAGGTGGAAAACAAGAAAAGTAGGTACCTCATTAAACCGGTTGATGAGAGTCTGTACCGAGTAGACTGAGGCCGGACCACCGAGCCACACAGCACCTTCCTCCGTCTGTGTCGAGCTGTTGGTCGTGCTGGGCGGCGTATCGGTTCCCCGGCTCCACTGGCGCTGATGACACGAGGCCGATGACGACGGTGAAGATGGGGTTTGTTGCTGCTGTTGCTGCTGTTGCTGTTGTCTCGATGCAGCCGCTCTTTGTGAAGCTGCCTGTGTCAGATCCTGAGCAACGTGTCTGAGATACTCGCACGGTTGAACTTGATAGAACAGCTTGTACTCGGACTCGGCCAATCTAAGAGCAACCTCCTCGGGGAAGTGCAGCAGCTTGTGCAAATCCTCCAGCTCCTCAGAGCTCCGAGGCAGCTGCGGCTGCGGCCGCTTCTCCAGCTCTGCAATTAATTTCACATTAATTAGTTACAAAACTCGGCGTACGCGTCGCTTATGTTGAATGTGTGTGTGTGTGTGTGTGTGTGTGTGTGTTTACTGTAGGGACATTACCGGGCGCGTTTACATGGGCGTTGCTTGAAATTTGCGGCTTGCGGTGTCCCGAGGGTTTCGGAACACCGTGAAATCGACCTTGAGCCAAATTTACATTTTAATGCTGTCTCGGGGCGGGATTTTAAAAACCTATGGCACCGCACGTTACGGTGCTTTTTTTCTTCATTAAATCGAGGTTTGATGTTGGGGGCAGGGGAAGGGGTAGGGGGGAATAAAAAATTGACGGTATATGGATTTTTCCATAGTTAGGTCATAACGCAATTTTGAAACCCGAGTTGATTGTAAAACTTTTTAATTATCATCTGAAACTCGAGTGGGAGGATAATTGCTCGTAAGTTTTTTTTCTTCTGAATTATTTCGTTCGTGAGAACTTTATTTCTACCCGGGGCACGATACATCAATCGTTCCCAATTTTTCATCTCATTGCAAATATATATATTTTTTCATTTAATTTGCTTTGAGGCGGGTCTTCCTTAATTTTTAATTTAGGAGAGGAATAATAATATTAACAATATATTTTAGCCATGACACATAATTCCGGCATCCATAGAAACTAATATATTTGCCGTGCGTTGAATCCTTTAAGGTGAAAAATATATATATATATATATAAAATTCCAACTAAAACGACGACTCGTCAATTATTTCGGTTGGATTCTCTTAATTCCGAATTCCCATTGAAAAATGGCGTTTCATTTAACGTGGCTCCGAGATAAAAGTATGAAATAAAAAACACCCATACTCGTTTGAAGAAATGAACGTTTGAGATTCTTTTCTTCGCGGTTCTTTGCAGCGGTCTGGAAAAAACGTCATCCGATTTACCCCCCCCCCCCCTTTCCCTCCTTGCCTGCCCGACAAAGCCGCACAACGATGCGCCATCCACAAACCGTACGGAGCGTACAATATGTACACTGGGTACTTGCCGCGAGATGCACACACAGTGGAGAATCGCGTGGGCGGAAAGGGGGTCGGCGGAGAGATGCGGGAGGCTGCGCGGAATTCCGGATATGTCGGGTAACCCCGTGGATGCATGCGGAGGCGACGATATTAGCATGTGGCTGGATCGCGGGGACGAAGTTAGCGGGGGGAAGGACGAAGGGAAGTCCGGGAACCAGACGTGCGAGATTAAACCCCGGCCACGGTGTGAAATAGTACCATCCCCCCTGCCCCCTCCCCACGTGCAATGGGCAAGAGCTGGAACGAGGGGTGCGAATTTTCTTCACCCCCGCATACATACGCGTCTCACTCGTCGAAACGTTCGAATGCCAAATGAAAAGAAAAAAGAAAAAAAAAAAAAGAATGATGGAAGTCGAAAGAGTCCTGTGGCTTGCAAATGAAGCTGCTTTTGGGGTCGAATTCCACGATCGTTTCGTACATTATCATTGCGTTCGTGCGACCCGGGATATAGGAAGATGAAAAAATATTGAATGGGATCGGAAAATTCGAAATAACCATCTGGAATATGTGGATACGAGAAAATGGCGCGGAGAAGGGTGGAAAACCCGAGAGAGAACTGCGCGATACCGATAATGACCTGTCGTCCTTTATTTACGGTACAACTTATCTGGACACCGTCTTCTCCCGTCCTTTAAACTTCCTCACAGTGCCATAGGTATATATAGGGCCCATTGAACGTGCGCCCTCGCGTACGAAACGAAAGCACAGATTTTACAACGTTGCGCTACCGGGTAATGCGATTGCGGGCTCGGTAACGGAAAGTTTCGCTTCCACGACGAGACTGCCTTTGTCCTTCGAATTTCTCGTTTTATGCGCACATTTTAGGTATATATATATATATATAGGTATACGCATAAGGGGGGGAATTAAATTCATTTGTCGAATGAAAAACGTATATTACGAGGTTGAAAGGGGTAATTCACTTTGTCGTTGTCGTTCCGCCGTGTCTTGGCAACTATACAAGTCTATAAGGAATATTACCGTCTGCAGTACATTTAGTTTACCAATAAACCTAGAAATTATAATTTAAACGATGTATCTATTTCGTTACAGAAAAAGATTTTTCGTTGATGTTTTTATTAATTGGCGATTATTTTTTTAACTTCCTAAACTGGTTCGATTCCGAAGAAGTTATGTAGGGGTAGGATAGGGGGCATACGCACCCCACTGCTGAGTAAGGGATACCCCTGTGAAAGACGCAAATCTCAAAGGTCGAAAGCTTTCGACACGAGATTGAACACGTGGACAATCTCAACGTCCTCTAAATCCTTGATGTGAACCACAATTAAAGTCAAACACGTCCCTACGGAGGTCAAATATGTCAATTTCCATTCCAGCGACCTATTCTTTATCACAACAACGTTTAACCTTCGGCTTTGGTTTATTAACCGTCGGGGTTTTTTTTTCCAAACTCCTCGGATATTATCTTCAACGTTGCCGTCATCCGTTTCACCTGTTCCCACGGGGAGCTTTTCTCAAGTTGTGTTGGTGCACGTACTACGAGACAAGACAAATAGCGAGCTATGAACTCTCAGCGGCCAGACGATCGGTCTTAACGCTCTCTTCGTAGCTTCTCCTTCTCCTCCTTCGACGACGACGTCGACGACGACGAACAACCCCCTCTCAACCCCTCGTTCCATTTATTCAACGCGGCGTGGAAATTTCCTTGGTGTATCCGTGTCGCGTTCCAGTGCGAGTAGCAACAGACGTCGCAGAACCTGCATCGGAGCTCGGAATAAATGTTGCCAGTTTGAATATACGCAAGCTGCTGCACACTGCAAACATTAATTAAGGAACGAGTAACTGCGTGTATATGTATATATGTGGGTGTGTACGACTGCAACGTTTCCACGGTTCTCGCCCGACAATCCCGAGGACAAAGATACGACGAATCTTATCAGGATGAAGAGCGGGTGACCCCCGTCACAAAATTCCGATATTCACGACGTGCCACCCCCTTCAACAACATTGTCAAAAGATGCCACATCCGATTATGTTCCAAGGAATATCATCGTTTATTGTGCAACTCGTTGTTTTCCAAGATGGCGACTTTTCGTCGATCTACGAGAAGTATGGCATCAGCGAGGAATGTTCGATGAGCTTGTCATTATTTTAAGGTAGTATCCCACAAACTGCAAGGGTCAAAGCAAGCCTAAGATATACCATCTCCTGATTGAGGTACGTAGTACTTTGATGGGACAACGTCGCGTGTTATGATGTCGATTAGTGAGAGAGAGAGAGAAGATGGGAAACAAACGCGCAACGTTGCCATGTCTACTGGATCACGACCAACTCCTGATATAAACTGTATTTTCCCGATGTTTATTTGCTTATTATTGTCATCACAGTCTCCTGATCTCTACTGTCGAGTGCCCAAAACGTTCTTCGAATATTCAACTTGCAGCTCAAGTGTTTTCATTAAAATCTGACGAGGACTTTTTGTATTATATCAAATTGACCGTGATTCTCCATAAGGCTCCATGTTAAACGTGTGAAAATAAAAGTGTTGATATCTTCTTTCTCGTGCTCCGGAAAGCCATGAAAAATTAACGGAACCTTTTTCTTATCAATACCTATAAGTATGTCAAGTTTTATGAAAATCTGACGAGGAACTCTCTTATGGAGGGTACTACCTCAAACAAGATCCACGATTACGTCGTAAAAGTGGTGTAATGATTATTGTCATTTCACGTTTGTTGGAATTATATATATATATATATATATATATATATATATATATACATGTCATGACAAATTGTGACATACATATACATGTATGTGTGAATCCGTTTATGATACTTGTCACAATTTGTCGGTTTATTCAATAAGACAATAGGCAGGACTAATGGAGCTCCGTTGGAGAGAACACGTAGAGGTGGGTTTGAATGGTTTGGAAACGGTGACGTTGTATGAACGATGAAGATGTTGAGCTGGGAGAATTGCTCGATGATGATCTAGCTTCAACACTGTAGCCGATCGCTATAAACGGCGATTATGCCGATTGAGTGACGAGTCGATGCAAAAAAAAACCATTCGTAGTCAACGATCGGAACATTCCTGGCAGGCTAACGCGCGTGCGCAGTTTGCGCAGAGCGTAGAACAGACGTTTCCAGAGTTCCGATAGGAAATCCTTCCGCTTCCTGGGTACTCTTTGCAGACTAGGCAACGTCGGACAAACATATCTTCTGGTCAATTTGACACTAGCTTATGAACCCACACACTCTTCTCCAGCTAAGAAAAAAATCCGAAAATGGGTTGATGAATCGATCGCCTGGGAAGAAGGCGCGTTCTATACCGTTGTAGGATTGTTCTGTTGCTGGAAGATGACGAAAACCAGCAGGACATCAAAACAATTACTTTGATCAAGGTTCAGCCATCTCTCATTTGACCACCATCAATTCCACAGACGAAATAAGGACAGCCACCAAGTTAAACCGGCTAATAATTGACAATCGTTGATCCAGGCCTGGTTTCTTTGGTTGAAAACACGATGATGTCCGATCTATTAACCATTGCCTGGGGCAGGATATAAAGGTCGCAATAATCTGAAGTGTTGCCAGACGGATGACTTGGTGGACAACGAGTCGGGTTACGACCACAATGGGCCACACAAACCTCACGAGACACCCCCCCCCCCCTCGTCCCTCAGTTCAAACTATATTTCGATTGTAAGCGGATGTCGAAACTTCAAAATTCATTACAGCCTCGATATCTATACGTTGGTGAAGATACTAAAACGTCGAGTTATCGGAAAATTTACCACTGGCTCTCGGTTTTATTATTCAATATTCGTTGTACTGGTTACTCGCAGATGTGCAATGAGTGCATCTCTTCATCAACCCAATACAGTACAATCTATGTATACATATATCTATGTATATATCTATCTATATAAATTGTGGCTGTAGAGAAATCGGATTATAAAACTTGAATATGCAATCGAGTAAAAATATCCAGAAACTCGTTGAAATCGAGTGGTGACGAATATTAGTGGCGCAGTCGAAAACCCAGATATTTCATCGTCAATGAGTGAACAAGTCGGGAAATAAAAGCAGAATTCAGCTGAAAAAAAAAATAATGACGAAATAAAAATGGAGAAAGAAGGGGGGGGGGGGCGTGAGACAAGTCGAGAGACCGAGTTTCATAGTCGATGAATAATTTTTTACGTAGTTCTCGAGAGTTTTCCCGAGAGGGTCCGGGTCTCGACGTGCTCTCGCAAGCTCGTTGTACGATAGTACGTATATATATATATATATATATATAAAGCTCTTGTATATAAGCCTTTGATTTCAGCTACCGGCGTTCCTGCCGGTTTGCTTTGTCGTTCTTCTCCTCATCACCGTTCCACCGCCCGGCCATTTCCATTTATCTACTTCGCCGCGGGAGACTAGCCGGCGTTAAAGCTCCGCTCCCTATTTTCTCTCCCTTGCGTTCTCTCTCTCTCTCTCTCTCTGTCTCTCGACTGGGTAGACTACAGTCTGCGGCTATATGCTTGTCGTGCCTACTAGCCGGGACGGAAGCTAGCGAGCAAACAGCAATTAAAGAACCGGTTGCGAATGAATGTACGTGCTGAAATAGTAACAGCTACACGTATCGCCTACGCCACATACTTGCTTGCCTGAATTACACGAAGTCTACGTATCTGTGTATATGCAGCCACAACTGGCTCCCGTTTCCGGTCCCGTGGATTGCGATTCGAATGATTTGTCGCGTGGTTTCTCTTACACCGTGGAAATTGTGACGTGAAATCTGTTAGTAAGCGACCAGTTATTCTGGTTTATGGACAGGATCTGGACTATCGGTGTGCAGCCGGTAAACGGAAGTGGAAGACATGCTCCGAACGCTACAATTTATGTGCGTGAGACAGAGACTTTGGTATAATGTTCGTATAATTGTTTTGAAGTGGAATCGCTAGTCCAGAATTTTTTTCAAAATAGGGAAAAAACAATGTATTAGTTTGAATGTTGCTTCAAGGTTTCAGAAATGAGGAAGAATAGGTTTTATTAGAGGTGGCTCGATTTTAAATACTCATTTCGAGTTCCATGGCCAAGCTCACTTTTAGCAGGCTCCGTCATCGACTGGGTGATTTTTTTGTCGTCAAACCGATCTTACTTAGGGAATTAATTCAACAGGCAAACAACCCGGAGATTCTAAGATGTACGTAAAGAAAAAAAGAGCAGAAGAATTTTAATGTTTAACGCCAATTCAACTACTAATAATAAATTTTTGACAAATCTTTACCGATCCACTTGAAATTTTCGCCGAAATAATATAAGAAAAAGGTACCCAAAATCTTGATCCGCAGAATAGGGTCATTGCTAATTTTGCAATCATAATCGAATCACGCAGTTTTTTCGCCTACGAACGATAAGAAAAATGTAAAACCGAGAGATCAAAAGAAAAAAAAAACAACTAGCGTACATTGGAATTCTGCTTTACCGTCTCGGTTCTCGAGTTTCCGATTGAATGAGATTCGATTCGCGACGGGTTGTACCGTCATGCTCTCTGTCTCTCTCTCTCCCCCGTTCACTCTCACAATCTTCGTCGCGTCGGTCGCGGGCATTACCGGGTGAGTTCGGGCGACTGATCCCCGCGATCAAACAGCAATCAAACGGCGAGGAAACACTCGGATCAACGTTGGGTGGGTAATACTGCCGGTTGAATTAAACGCCGAACGGACGAGCCGGATCGAACGACGTTTGCGAGCTTCGAATTTCAATGCTCGAATTTTATCGACGGTAATGTTATTCCACGATTTAGCGCTATATATATATATATATATATATATATATACATAGTTTTTTTTTCATCCGAGACGATCGAACACGGCTGAAGAAGGGTTGAAGCGAACGTTCGAGACGTCCATGCGAAAAGCGACGGCTAATTTTTATTATTATTATTTTTTAAATCTTTATATTCCAATGAGACTTTATAATATATCCAATGGCATTATAAGTATTATCATTATTATAAAATCTTCAAGTGACTTCAACATTGCAATAGGAATATATGTTATAATTATACAGGGTGTCAAATTTTAAATTATACTTTCGGTTTCCACGAAAGAAAAGAGTTTAGAGGGGGATATCCGAAAAAAATAAAATAAAAGAATTTCAAAAAATTCAAAATAGTGGCGGTATGGCGGACAAGATATTTTTTTTTCCAAATGGAAATTATTTTTTTTTAATCTTAAAAAATATTTTTCATCAATACCGGCAACTTTTAGATATCGATTTGAGTCACTTGTATCTTACAAAATATCAATGTGATCGAAAAAAAAATTGTTATGCAAAAGTTGTCAGCATTGGCGAGAACAATTGTTAACATTTTTTTTCAAAAACACGGTTTCCATGAAAAAAAAAAAACATATTGTCCACCATAGCGCAGCGATTTTTCATTTTTTTAAATTTATCATTTTTTTGGATTTCCCTCTTCGAACCCTACAAACTCTACTCGAATTATTTTTCAATTGGACCATTATTTTTCGTGGAAACCTAAAGTATAATTCAAAACGGGACACCCTGTATACATCATTATCGTGTTGTCATATGTTCCAATTAGATTATTACTCATCCAACCTCATGATTATAATTGATTATCATTTTTATATAAAAAAATTATTATCGATATTATTACCATTATTACAATCATTTGTTTCTGTCATTTAATTTTCGATATTCCAATATGAGAATGGTAACGTTGTTTTTACTATAAACAGACGTTCGAGTGTTATAAAAATATTTATTTTTCATTCGATGGTCGTTCGTTTTGGTGTGTCCCAGCATAAATAGCGCAAGAGTAACACGTATTATGTAGAGGGTCACTTGTCACTCGGTCACGTGTGAGTCGATCTATCGTTGGGGGGGGGGGGGATGGGAGTTTGTGGGAGGCACGAGATCCGGAATTTCGAACAAATGTGTAAGACGACGATGCCGTGTTTCCCCGTCGACGAGTTTTTCCCCATTCGATCTTCGTCAACGTCCGTCGTGATACATACAAGTAGCAGAGACTCGAAGCGTGGTAATCCAGCTTGGATGCGACGCTGTTAGCGTGTGTATCCGATCGGTCGGCCCATCACCCACGGGGCAACGCAAATATTTGATCTGTCCGTGGATACAGTGGCCACTGGGGATAAAGCGAGAGAGATAGAGAGAGGAATAGAGATGGCGATAGAGAGAGAGGGACGTAAAAAGACTGTGGGACGTACGCATGTGGGAAATTCGATCGTACGGATAATTCTGACGTAGACGCTAGCCCAAAACGTTTTGAGGGGGAACCAGGTGCCGGTGACGGATGTGGTCGAAGAGGTCGAATTTACGAGTCCGAGCGTGACGCGGAAGCACAAATATTGGTTTTTATCGTTCAACTGCGATTGTGATGGATTTTTTTTTCGTCACGCTATTCATTTTCATCATAGATATATATATCGGTTGGTCGAAAAATCCAAAAACCCAAAAACGAATACCACAATGGCGGCCCAAAGCTCATGCACAAATATTGAACCCATGCAATGTCGACTTTGGTTTTATTTTTTATTTTTTTTTAATTTTCGTTTCTGGCCGATAATTCATAAATACCACATCCCCATTGACCAATCCGCGGGAATAAAACAAAAATAACGTCAATATGACTCGATTCGACCGACTCAGCGAAAGACGAAGTGCAAACAATGTTTTATTGGGTCAGAGAAAAAAGAAAAAAATACATATGAGCGATTCCACATTCCACTTCAGCCACTGAAAAAATATGTTTCCACAAATAATTTTAAAAAATTGAGCTATTTTATTTGAATATATTCACCTAGTGCCGATTTAAAAAAAATTGACGGTTTTATCGTTAATTAACGTTTTTTTTTCCACTCAAATGGCTGTGTCTTTGGCAGGATTTGACGTATTTACATTTGTAAAAAACGAAAATTTGCGTCCTCTCCGTTTTTCGGCATCGGCACTCGGTGAATATATTTCAATGAAATAGCTCAATTTTTTGAAATTATTTCTGTGTAAAACTTTTTTTTTTAGTGGCTGAAGTCACGTGGAATCGCTGATATATCTATATTGCTCATTCGTCAATGATGTTATCAAAATAATTTCGGTCTATCGCATGTGGACGTGTCTCTGTGTGTGAATTGATAATAAAAATAGCCGTGGAATTTTCGTGGCAAATAAAACGATCCATGTACCTTATCAGGTGGTGGTGCGGCCACGTGGGGTGGAGGGTGCGGAGGTGGCCGAAGGTCCTGCCGAGGTCCGTACAGGCGGCACGTGATCGCTATCCTCGTTGTTCGTTTTTTTTCGTTCAGCGATCGTCGGTAACGTTTGACCTGACGGACCTCAACCCCGTGACCGTTGATGACGATGTTGCAGCCGGGACTCGTTGGGTTCAGCCTGACCGGAGACGTGTGGCGAAAAACGCCTCGAGCCTCACGCTTGTGACCGCGAAATCGACGCTGTTGCTACTGGGTTTCACGTTGTTCCCTGATCCCGTAACGTCGATCACATTGGCATGGCTCCATCGATGTATCCCAGTTGCGGTTACAACGGCCGATTTTTCGTTGGGGTACGACACGACCCCGGACCAAAGTTGATTTCAGTGACGCATCAGCGGCGACGGCTTTGACAACGGCTGGAAAAAAAAAACGAAGAAAAAACGGTTGAGACTTTATTATCGAGACCGACAACGTATTATCGGGCCTTACGGTCGCGTAAGGACTCGTCAAAGTGTCGGGCTCTTCTATATAACATAAGACGACTTGTTTTCCTATCCCCCCTCCCCCCAGTGCGCCCTTCCACGATTTTCACTCGGTAAATGTATTTTTCTGTCTCGTCGAAAGAGCTTTGCCCTACTCTTCTTCTACTTCTTCTTTATAACTTTATCTTTTTCACGCCATCACGAATTTTCTGGAAAATCATCGTGATATGTTCAACAGGCTCAACGAACGTCCCTTATGCTCGATCAGGACACGGTTAACTTTGTTTTCGAACGCGTCGAAGACAATGGACGAGATAACGCGAGACAATGGCGACACACGACATACATTTGTTCTCACACATGTCGAAATTGATATCGCAACTTTGGCAATTGGCTTTACGGCTGTTCGGGGGGAGAGGGGGAAGGGGCATTATCCTTTTACCGATTCTCGAGATTTCGCCGACAGTCTGATGTAGTTTGTGTGGCAAGGTGAGTTTTATACATTTTGCCTGGATGATTTCCTGGCCTGTCTCGTATCGTCGGAGGAGCCTGAAGCTTGGAGGATAGACGTGAGGGGACCAAACTGACTGGGTACGTATTTCACTTCGGCTGTCCAGATTTTGCGTTGGAACCACAAGGTTAGTTCATCGGAACTTTTTGGGGCGCTCGCGTCCGTGCGATAAATAACGCCTGTTCATACTCTTTGTATCATTGTGATCGCCAGATTGTTTTCATCAAACACAAATCAATATAATTTAAATTTCATTGAACATAATTGTTTGTGGCTTTCAATTATTGCTATGCCTGGAAAACCCGAAAAAGTATCGAAGAAATCGTAACATGTTCACGTGAATCAATTGTGACGTTGTGACATGGCTCTTTCAGGAGTTGCTAGAATTTTGAACCATAAATCTACTTCTGTTTACACGTGAAAACTTCGACTCTGTAATATCGATCACTCAGTAAATGGCTTCACGATTGTTCGAATCGTTGTAAAACAATTGTTTACTTCAATTTCAGGTTATGAGGTTATGGGGTTGAGCAGTGGTCGACGCACTATCCAAGCCCTCATCTTTTATCGCACGATTACGAGGGTTCCACTCGGTAAGTACTACTTTACTTCCTATAGAAAAGTTTTCAGATTCAATGACGTTAGTCTGGTTTTCGTTTGTCTGTATTTCATGCTTGACCCCATCGATATGGAGATAACCCATTTTTCCAAGACCTCTGATCCTTTTGACACAATCCTGGAATCAAAAGACCTACCATCGCCCACGACGATGTTTGTTTGTCTGGCTACTGGTCACACTTTACCCTACAGAGTTAGCAGTCCACAAGCAATCCATCGCCTCGTCCTAAAAAAATGATCCCAACCGTGTTTGATCCCTTTTGGCGCAACTCTCCGCACATGTGTGCTGGAAAGTTACCAAGCGCACTTCTTGATACATGTGTATATATATATATATATATATATATATATATATATATATATATATATATATATATATATATACCCAGCAGAGACCACAAACGTGTTTCAAAACGTCAGAAACTGCTATACAAAAGAACGGACAAAGGCGTCGACCGCCTTCAACTCTCCCCATTCAATTCAATACTCTCTCGCACGACCCGGAGCATTTGATCAAAGTTCCAACAGGAGCGTAACGTACCGACCGCCGGCTGCAATAGAAACGAAGAAAGTGGTTTTCCCATTGCGAATGTATCATCCCGTTTCCCATTGTATCCGATGGTTTCCAATACCGCAGCTTCCAGCACCTGCACGCCCGTTTTCAACGTTTCGTGCGACTGCAGCTGGGGATCAATTCCGCGGAGTACGGAAAAATAGATCATCTGATAATCAGCGACGATCGAATGTGACGGCGTGAAACAATATTTTATCCCAAGCGAGGCTGGAGTATCAACGCGAAAACAATACCCGAGCTGCATGACGTTCCTATCTCTCCCTCTCTCTTCCCCCCGCCCACCCCCCGGGCAACCCTCCGGAATGATGGCCGGAGGTGAAAAAGATAATAAATCGATGAAACTCCCCGAAAATTGTTTGGCACAGCCGATAACCGAAACGTTGAGGACGTTTTGTTTTTCTTCTTTTTTTTCCCATCGTTTTGTTTTTATTTTCCTCTCTTTTCATGTTGGTTTTCTTTTTTGTTCTGCCAAAATCAACGTTCGATGCTTGCGTAGATGTGCGTTTGGTTGAGCGATCGATATTTTTTGTTTGTTTGTTCGTTCTTCCACGCATGAGTGACGCTCTGGTGTGCATGTGCGGGGGAGGGGGGGGGGGAGAAATTGGTTCGGCGTATGCTCGGGAGATAAAATGGGTTTGACCGTTGAACCATTGCAAATTGAATGAGAGAAGTAATTTTGATTTGATCCTGTTATACAGTCGATTCACATACTCGCTACTCGGCTACCACGACTACCCCACTGTTGGGCCCGAACGAAAATTTAACAAAAATCATTTTCGCACGTAACGCGAACAATAATTGTCCGTTGTGTTTGTGTTACCGGTTAATCTGCACATGAACGGCTTACGTATTTCACCGTGGCTCGTGCTGCGATAATACATCAACAGTTCACATGTATGATTTGCCAAGAGAGGCAGAGTGGCATATAGTGGTAACCCGTTCTGGGCTCACACGCAGTGGATCCCGGGTTTCGATTCCCCGCCGTCACCGATGGAAAAAATTTTCCATGTGTTTGTTTGTTTGTTTGTTTTTTTTTTGTTTTCCGTGCTCTCCGCGGTAGTTCGAAACCCCGAACGTTGAACAAAAATTGTCGATCCCACGATACATCGACCGTGATAACAATGTTCATCGAGGGTTTTTTTGGGATTCGATTTCCGATGTCGAACAGCGTGGCTGACGATAAGCGGCTGGGCCAACGACGAAGCTTCGGGATACGGGACGTCACGACCTGAACGACTGGTAGCTGTGCGGCGCCGGTTGTTCACAGTCAGCCATCGCTTGGACTGGCTCGGGCATCGTGGAAGACAGCCCGAAACCCACGGACAAGGTAGAGAGTTGAAGAGATTGAGGTTTGAGGTGCCTGTGACCCTCCAGGGATCGGTGTAAAATACACACACACACACATACACACACACATTTATATACATTATTACGTCACCGAGTTTGTTGGTGTCGTGTAGACGAACCATTCGTTTCTTCCAGGGAGCTTCTGACGTGACCGATCCGAATCATCCGATGTAACCGCGGATAAAATATATCCGAGGAAAACAAATTCATTCATTTTCTGTTTTTTTTTAAAGCTCTTTATTGCAATCTGTTATATTTATAAAATTAAACATTCGGCAATACGGTTGAGGTTTTTTTTTTTACCAGTTCATGAAGGGTTTCCAGTAAAACTCTATCCATGTAGATCGTGGGTGTTGATTTATTGTTTATTGTTTTATGTCGTGAACTGATTTTGGAGGTCTCGCGGTTTAAACTTTTCGAGCCGTCTTGTGGTTATTGCCTGCTCTTCTAGAAGGCATGATGCAAGTTCGTTGGGATGATTCACGATCCTTAATTCATTCATTGGCACAACATTTATTTTGATAAATTATGGCGAATGTGAAGATGTGGGAAAAAAAATCTTATCATAGTTTATTGAGTGTGAAAAAAACAAGATATGTGTCCAATAGCGCAGAACGCATGCAAGTCCACTGCATTGACCTAGCGAACACGACCGTAGAGAACTTTGAACAGTTTTTTACAGTTTTCATATTTATTTATTTATTCATTTATTTTTCGAAGTATTTTCATGGGAAAAAAATGAACCACTGGAATGGTCAAATACTCGTGTCAACATTGCGACCAAACGAAGGGTTTCTGCGTGGAAAAAAAAACAGCTCGAGAGCCGTGTTTATCCGTTTCGCGGTGAACGAATGAAAGTTTGTTCAGCGTGAAAACACAGCGAGACGTATATGCTCGTGCATGCTCGCGGTTAAATTCACCGACGACGGATATGGACACGAGATGGTAGTTGGTATTGGTATACGTAATTTATGGGTCTCGAAATTAATTCGACGCTCGGCACAAGCCGTGCAGTCGCAGCGTGGGGGAACCGAGCGAAAAAAAAGAAGGAAACTAAAGAAAAAAAAAAATAGTCGACGGAGTGATGGACGGTGGTGGCTCCGAGGAACCAACAACATTTTTTTCCCTTTTTTTCCATCAACGCGTGGCCAAAACGTGCATGCGCGCGCACGGCTGAGGGCGAAACTATTGGCGTCGACGATTTGCCTCGTTCTCGGCCAGTGAAAACTCAACCCTGTGCGACCATTATAATTTTAAACTTTAATGATAGTTGAAGACAGTTGAAGAGTCTCAAACCTCAAACTCTTCAACTGTCTACCTTGTCCGTGGGTTTCGGAATGTCTTCCACGATGCGGGAGCCAGTCCAAGCGATGGCTGACTGTGAACATCCGACGCCGCACAGCTACCAGTCGTTTAGGTCGTGACGTCCCGTATCCCGGAGCTTCGTCGTTGGCCCAGCCCGTTATCGTCAGCCACGCTGTTCGACATCGGAAATCGAATCCCAAAAAAACCCTCGATGAACATTGTTATCACGGTCGATGTATCGTGGGACCGACAATTTTTGTTCAACGTTCGGGGTTTTGAACTACCGTGGAGAGCACGGAAAACAAAAAAAAAACAAACAAACGAACAAACACATGGGAAATCTTTTCCATTGGTGACGGGCGGGGAATCGAAACCCGGGATCCACTGCGTGTGAGCCCAGAACGGGTTACCACTGTGTGTGCACATTACCTCTCTACGTAATAATATATATGAATATATATTTTTATATGTACTTGTATTTTCACGAGTATTATACGCAGCGGTTAAACCGTAAATCCAAAGCCAGATCATGAGCCGTGGAAGCGGAGAAAGCGTTGGCACACATCCATCCGTGTAATCCGGCCCGTTGCGGGGATGATGAGCGCGTTGCAAGGTAACATTTGTGTAAAACACGATGGCGAGAGAGAGAGAGAGAGAGAGAGAGAGAGAGAGAGAGAGAGAGAGAGAGAGAGAGAGAGAGAGAGAGAGAGAGAGAGAGAGAGAGAGAGAGAGAGAGAGAGAGAGAGAGAGAGAGAGAGAGAGAGAGAGAGAGAGATGCGCGCCACCGGATGTTGAAGCTGCTCGTGGATCTCGGGAGGCCTCGGGAAAGCGAAATTCCCCCCACCCCTCTGCATCCCGCCCTTCCTTGCCAATATTCACGGAAGCTCTGCGAACGTGGCTCTGACCCAAATAGAAGAGGACGCTATATGGTTCCTTCGTGTATTCCCACGCTAAAAGCACCACACACACACACACACACACACACACACACACACACACACACACACACACACACACCGACAAACGTATATACATGTTTTTCCATGTTAACCCCCGTGTTCCACTCGTTCACTTCTACAACGATTTACGGTCGTGCAAAGTGGAAGAAAGTCGGGGCGCGATGCGGAAAAATTAGACTGATGCGTTGAAAAAAACGGCAACAAACGTCACTTGCAGGAGTGATTCCAATGTTTTTTTCAACGTTGTATAAAACGCAACATCTGTGCAAAAAAATCAAGAAAATTCGAAATATTTTACAGAGCCAATGGCTTTTATCATTATGGAAAAAAAAAACTTAGAATATTTCGAAACGATGAACCTATATAAGTTTGAAAGTTATAGCTGTATGAAATTTAACTAGCGTTCTCATGAGAAATAGGCACATTGCGGCAAATATGGACGATAAACGTGGGGAAATAAAGTTAAAAAAAATAAATAAAAGAATTGAAAAAAATCGAGCGCGTGAGATACGGTTTGATAAATGTTCACAAACAAAATATGCAGATCGATCGATTTTCAATGTTCTCTATTCAATATTAACGATTCAGAAAAATGAAAAAAAAATGATAGAACATGTAATGACATCTATTTGGGGATATTCGATGATTATGAATTTCTCTGGCACTCATGATGCAGTTATAAACGAGTCTACTCAGATTATTGTACTTTCGGCTTGGATTGTATGTGTCACACATACATCCATTTTCTTTTTCGACTCCATTTGCATTTGTTTGCGGGAAAAATTGAATGATCCCAATGTTTTTTTTTTTATCAACAGTACCGGTGTACGCAACTTTGCATGCACGCTTGCATCAAATTCACCTATACCGTTAATTGTACACACACACACCCACACACGAACATTGCGCATAACTCCTCTGCTAATTAGAGGTCGCTATATATATATATATATATCTATATCAAATGCATACGAACAAACATGGATACATACATATGTATATATGCCGATGTATTCGGTTTTGGTCCCGGTTGGCTGTACCGGTGACGCACAATTGCATCCCCCGTTTTCCATTTTACCTCGTTCATCTGTTTTTTTTTCCTATTTTCTCTTTCCCCCCCTCTCTCTCTCTCTCTCTCTCTCTCTTCAACACAATACGAGTGGTCTCCGAGCGCATCACCGTCATTTGTCAAAAGTCCTTCCCTCATCTGTCCCACACTTTGTGTCCCACCTCGTCCGACCAAAGCGTCAACCCAAAAGCGATATTAATTCATCGGCGAGTTGTGTAAACCGTAACGGATGTTCGATGTATCGTGTGGAAGGAGTAACGTTGACGCACAGAGAGCGGGTGTCATTTTCCCTGGACGAAATGAAAATGGGGGAGAGTGGGAGAGTCCCCCTCCCCCAAACAACGGAATATGGACAACCATTGTTTCCTCGTGTTGCAAAGTCGATATTCAAGGTTGGGCGGTGAATAGCTGGGAGGGGGGTGGACGGGTCACCGGTCCAGCGTTGTTCACCCCGTTCACGAGTCCCATGCATTGAAATGGCCACATTAAGTGGGTAGCTATTGGCTCCGATGGGACAGAGTCTCGCGCACAAAGCCTTCGCGTTGATTGCGTTTCGTTAATTCGTTTAACGGAATAAACGGGGTTTGGGGCGGGGCGGGGGCGACGAGGGAAACTCGTTTTGGCGTAATGGCAATGGGGTTGCGTGTGTACTACGGAAATACAATATCCATATATGACGTGGAGTGGGCGGGGGAGGAGGTCGGAGAGGAAAGGTGGAGTTGAAGATGATGAAAAGTTGGCCATGATTGTTGTGCAACGTTTGACGTATCGCGATGATTGAAACGATGACGAATGTATCTGTGGGGCGAGTGTGGACTCGAATGGAATGTGAGGGAACGATGCGAATTGAAATTTGGCCGTGGCTCAAGTTGCTGAAGATGTGTGTTATAAAAATAATCGGCTATGTTTATTATTATTATTATTATTATTATTATTATTATTATTATTATTATTATTATTATTATTATTATTATTATTATTATTATTATTATTATCAAATCGTTATTCGAAACAGACGTATACAAATGCGAAACAATGGTTCAGGGTAGTATTTTGTTTCATAGTATATTCTTATGAATAAATAATATTGTCGAGCTTTGGTTGAGCCAGAGTCGGTGAAAGTGCTCGGTCGAGGTCAATCCAAAATTACGATGATGATAGTTTGGCTTCGAAATTTCGCGAGCTTACGATATAAGCTCAGTTTCTATTTTTTTCTTTTTCTCTCATCCATCTTCTCATCCATCTTCAACCGAACATCGTGACGTGACTCTTCGTGCGGTTACCAAGGGAGAAACGAGAATTTTCCATAATTTCATTTTCAAATACCATCGACTACTGAATTTTCCGTATACGAAGTTCAACTTTTGTAAAAAAATTAAAACAAACAAACAAACAAACAAACAAGCAAACAAAATTTGATATTCGAATATTCAGCTGGTTGAATAATTTTCGTTACCGACTGTGAATATTTTTTTTTCGTGCAAATGACGCACAATATTTTTACAACAGTGCGGCAACCGTTTTTTTTTTTTTTTTTTCATTCGCCCACGTTCGACCATCGCTTTCGCGTGGCACGTAGACGTGGGCGAAAAAAATTATGCGACATCACATGGTCCGATTGCTCGACGTAGTCGCAGCGTTGAGTACCAATTCGATTGCGTCTGACCGCAAACGTATCTCCACTACTGCGAGTGAGAATATCACGGGGTTGGGATTCGACGTCGCAGTGAGAAAAGAAAACCGACAAGAGGAAGAATCTCATTTCGCGAAAGAATAACAAGGCCGATTCCATCGTTTGTTCGCTCGCACGTGACTTATGCGCGCGTTCGGTCGCTCGGAATGATTGTACAAACACGTCGGACGAAAACGTTGTTGTTCCACTTTGAGGACAGGGATGAGAATGGCTTTTACGCGGGCGGTCACACGTTAAGCCTTTCGATGACACATTAAAACCAATTAAATGCAAACCCAGCGAGAACATCGCGCATTTTGTGTCAAATTTACGAGCCATTCGTTGGTTTGGTCCTCAATTGTGTTATTTTTTGGTGAATTTCGTCTGCAAAGGCATTTTGTCATATTTTTACACTGCTGTGTTTTGAAAAAAAAATTCCTCTTGGCCTGAGTGAGGAAAATCTTCATTTACCGATATTAACAACTAAGAATTTATATACATACACATATTTACCCTAAATTTTTTCATGCTCAAGGTCGCTATTAAGGGCCATTTTCTGATAATTAATTCGAAAGGTCTTAATCGCTGCTATTATTCCTTCACGATAAAAAAAAAATTACACAAACATTTATTTGCCCCCATTGAAAAAAGAAAAAAAAATATCATTACTCTTGAAATTTGAAAAAGTATAACCATTGATGGAAAAGTGCGTACGGCACAGGGTACAACACTTGAGAGATATTCTAGGTGTTCAAGTGAGGTGGGACACCCTGTGTGCTATTTTTCTTTACATTTTCGTTCGTTCTTATGCTGCTCGGTTGATTTGTCGAGAATCAAACGATCAGCTTCATATAACCATGTCGAAAGAAAAAAAAACTCAAAAATGGAAATAAAAGATCTTGAAAAACGAAGCTCAACAACTAATAATCATATTTTATCGATACCTACTTTCTCCATCCGAACATCTTTATTTTCACCCTCGACATCAGAACGTGATAAAAAAGAGAAAAGAAAGTTGAATTATACGCTTGGGACGTGATCCGACCATTTCGCAATTTTCCCTTCACGATCTTTGGTCTCTATATATATATATATATATACACGTTAGCCACGCCGCGGCGAAGATGATAGAACCAATTACGATTATGCGAATCACTTGTCCTGAGATAACTGCTAAGTCCTGACGAGTTCTACAACGCGTGGAATCCACCCGCACGAATTCGCGAAGACGTCTCGCGAACGCGTGGAACGTCGACTTTTGGAAAATTTCGTGACGTGTCACAAGGTCGGTTTAACGTTTCTGTCTGTCGTGTTTGCTCCGACGCTTGTGGCCGTCTCGAAGTTTCGCAAAGCTGCGACGATATTCAAAACTCGTGTATCACGCGTAGTTGTACAACGTGGGATACACGCCGAGTGTCTCAACTGCATGAGAATTTGCCATCTGACGTGTTTGCGCGGATGCGTAATTACACTGCGTGGCTCATAAACGGATATAATACTCGACATCAAGCTCGTAACCATTCCGTCTGACCATAAAGGGTGCTTTCTCAAAAATCTACCGCTCAATGGAAATTCAATTCCATTCAATTCGACACGATAAAGTGTATTCATTGTTATTATTATTGTTGTTGTTGTTGCTGCTGTTGTTGTTATCATTACTATTACTATCATTATTATTTTTGTTGGTGTTATCCTAAATTATAATAATAATAATAGTAATATTGATGATAATAACAATATCATCAATATTACTATTACTATTAGTAACATTGATGATAATAACTGTAACATTACTATTATTATCATTATTATTATTATTATTATTATTATTATTATTATTATTATTGTTGTTGTTGTTGTCCTTGTTGTTATCATCATGATTAGTATATGACTATAATTGTTATAGTTGTTGCCCTTTTAGTTATTATTATCGCCACTATTACCATCATAATTATTGTTGCTATCTTTTCCGTTATTGTTGTTCCTATTATTATTATTTCTTTGATGTGTAATTTGCTTTGGTCGCAGTGATATAATTCGGTTGATTAGAGAATCGGCGATGGACAAGCTTTCCGTTCATCCCCAATTCTCTAACCATCCGTATTATTCATTATTATTATTATTATTATTCCAGATATTAATTTCTCAATTTTTAAATTATAATTATTATTATCTTTATTTCTCTGTTTATTTGTGTCTCGAATCGTGCTAACGATTTCGACTTTGACGCGTGGAGTTAGAATAATGACACGGCCGGTAGCCCCCAACGATGCGGCGGCTCCGAGCCGGGCGCAGGCGAGTTCCGAGTGACAAAGAGCCGAGTGGCTTGGGTTGTCAAATGAAATTGCAGTTACCGGGGCTGTGGAGTTGGGCGGGGCCTGGGGGTTGAGGGAGAGGGGGAGAAGGGGGTTCGGGTATGGGAATGGGAAATCGCAGAGAAATGATCGTGGCCAGAGCGCACAACACATCCCACTGCGTGGAACTATACAGCGAATAGATATAGTTCACTGTGTGCCACGCGACGGTGCGCCGTCCCCGTGTGTTTCACGAGGCCGACGAGGGCGCGAGAGAGCGTCGAGAGTTCGTCATCATCGCGAGGCCGTCCAACCGTAGCGCGGGGGGGGGGGGGGGGAACTTCACAGCCGAAGCTCAACCGGAGAGCTTTCGGCACATATACGTGGCGTATGATATAAAAGAATATTCCAGCTTCCCGGCTTTCTCGCTTATTTCCTTTCTCATTCTCTTTCCCATCTTCGTGTGTGTGTGTGTGTGTGTGTGTGTGTGTGGGTGCATGTTTTTATGGGGCACGGGGGTGGAGGAGGGAGAGAGAGGGCGACGAGGGTGTCTCGTCGCTTATTTCGGTTCTGTTTTTTTTTTTTTTTCCAACGACTGTTCTCCGAGCTTGCGCGCCACCGGTGACTGTGCACAGTGCATCCGACCGTGAATCCGTGGGCATTCTTCTCACGTAGCGATAAACAGAGTGCGAGTTTCGTTATATTGAAGGTGAAAAAAAAAAAGGGTTGCTCTCTGGGCTCGGTGGTGTTGATGTTGTTGATGATGGTGCTGGTACTGTGCTGCTGGTGCGCCAGTCGTTTTCACTTCCTATAAATTCCACGTTCGTTGGTGAAATAAAGAAAAATATAAAAATAAAATAAAATGATAGACCAACACGGGAATTCCCGAATGAAACGAGAATGCGAACGAAAATAGTTGGGCTGAGGGGGCGGGGGTGGGTGGGGGATGCACTGATGTGAAAACTTATTCCTCAAGTCATTTTGCCGACGGTTGACAGTGGTTTTTAATATTTTTTTTATTTCTTCGTTATCTCGCATCTGATACACCTCGCTGGCCGTACGTTTAATTCTGAGAAATTCCATTTCTACTGTTATTCGCGTCGTCTCGGGATTTTTGGGTTTTTTCTCTCAGACATCTCGCTATATCTCGACCATTTTCATTATTATATATATATATATATATATATATATAGGGAATATATATATATAAATTTTCTCTTCTTTTTGTTCTTTATCTCGGATTCCATTTTTCAAGTCGAATAAAGAGTCACCCCTTCCCCTGCGTCCAGAACCCACAACGACAAACATATCTCCACACGAAGTTTCAAACGCGTTGTCGTGGAATGTTTATTCCTTTTTCAATTAATTTTTTTTACTTTTTTACATTTTTCTTGGGTAATGCTAAATGATGTGGATTGCGCAATGAGAGGTGAGCCAGGTACGGCATGATTTCTCATCGGGGCGAATTTTTTCGTCGATCTTCTGTTGAAGCACCGGGTCAAAACATTTTGACCCGGACGAATTTTAGTACAGTGCTTACCTCATCGAAATTGACAATTCCATAGACCTATGGACATGTTATACTCAATAGGCGACGTTAAAAGTGTTGTCGAGAGACGATAAAAATACCTTAGCTCGTCAACGGAATGTTCATCTCGCTCCACGAATTTACATTCAACTTTTACATTTTTTATCGAACTTGATTTGGCAAGCAAATCTTGACCGTCGAAGATTTCGAGATCGAGCCTTATGCAATGTTATTGAAATGCCAATAACATTGTTGTTGTCAACAAAAACAACAACAACAACAACAACAACGATGACGATCCACAATTCGATGATCACGCCTGATCACATCAGCGACTCTATAATCGTGATCCGCGACAAATAATGCAAGTTCTTGCTGCACCAGCGAAAAAATTGTGCATGTGCGAGACTCGTTTTCCCGTCGTCAACTGTTGACGAGCGACATTTCAATCGAAACTGCTGACGAATTTGTTCTTTTCCAATTCTACGAACGAGTGACGAGCACCACAGATTCGAATGCAAACGAAGTCAAATCGTTTTGGTCGGAAGGCCAAAGTGTCGTTGCAAAGCTGCGATTGCTATCCGTCGTTCGATGCGAGACCGACGTTCGGCCGAGTGGTAGTCGTTGTTTTTGGGTCGGCCGCCTGACCGTGGCGTACGGTTGTACCACTTTGAATCCCGGAAAGTGCCGATTTGAGTTTGGAAAACGGGCTCGTCATTACACATCCGGAATTTCCGTAACCAGAACTGACATTTGTACAGATGAAAGAATTAGTATGCACGAAATCAGAGTGTGTATGTGTATTAACTACAGCAACATGAGATCAATGGGGTGACATTACCAACAAACCGGATTCATCTCGTTAATCGCGTTCGACGGTTACACACGAAACGACGACATGATGGAATCACATATTTCAAACTGTCTCGTCGTCGTGCACGTTTGAATAATCATACGAATCGCGATGGCGATTTGTTTGCGTTATTTTTATTTTTTATTTATTTTTTTATTACTTTCAATCAATTTCCATTTTCGTTGGAAAAATGTAATTAGTATTCGGAATCACAGTCGAAATACGAGCCAACGATATAAAAAGTATTAATGGAAATAATCATCGTTTTCTCTGTGGAATCGACGAATTGTTATCCGATATCGTTTCGATAAAAAAAAAAGAATTTAAAAAAAATCAAAAATTCATTGACGCGAATTATTAATCGAATATGCAATAATTCGATAATTGAGTCGCTATCTGAAAGCTCGCAGCGACTGTAGCAAATTGAAAGCTCCACGTACAGCTTTCATTCAAAGTGTGAACACTTTGAATGAAAAAAAAAAAAAAATTCAAAGAGAAGTAAACTTTGCGAAACGAGGACCAAAAGATTTAATCGAATTCCCCATTGTGTCATCCAGCGCTCATTATTTTCCAGACGGCCAAGGCCACGGCGATAATACAATAAGTTTTTATGTGCCGGACGAGACGCAGGCTCGGAGGCCCGGGACGAGACGTGGATATAGATCGGGGAAACGAGGCCGGAGAGCGACTTGGGACACCGTGATTTCAGAATTTCACGTGGAATGACTGAATAATTGTTGAAGGTTAACACGCCGGCGAAATTTGCCTCTGGTGGGTGCGTCTCGGTCTCGTCCTTCGACGCCGACGAAAACCGTTGAGACGCCCTTTTTTATCGCCCGGTAAAAAAAAAAACAAGAAAAATAAACGCACCGGCTCAACGAATGTGCCGAATTTTTTTTCTCGAACTAATTATTCGTTTGAAAAAAAATTAAAGATCACGTTTGATAATCGTGAAAATAAAAAATGACGGAGAATTTAAATATACATGTATATTGGACTGTGTCAGAGAAACAATTTATTTTAATAATTGTTTTTTTGACCCAGTTTAATTTATATGAATAAAAATCATATGCATTTCATCTTTTCATTCCTAATTATAATCATCATTATACACTTATATCATACAAATTAAACAAATTAAATAAATTGAATTAACAACAAATAATTAATGTATATAAATATATATCCATAAATATAACAAATTTTTTATTTATTCCTCAATTTTTGTGATTCTTAATTATTTTTTTAACGAATAATTCGTTCGAGAAAAAAATTATTGTCACGATCGTCGGGGCCTACATTGATTGTCCCTCGAGATTCGTGGACTGACGTGTGATACAAGAAACTGTTAAGAAAAAAAAATAGACAAACGTGATTGCATGAAATCGTTGCAAAAAAAAGTTCATCAAGATCCGTTGTTTGTGAAATAATGAAACAAGCGAGGATAGTGATAAGGTGAGGACGCGGGTACACAGCGATACGACTCAAGATTCTTGTTTTCCTGCACGTCTCGCTAAATCTCTCCGGCTCTCGCGAATATGCAAAAGCTTCGCTGCATCTTCACAAAGTGCACACAAAAGTTCGAGCGACATATTTTCCTTCGTCTTTCTCTATCCGTTCCTACGAAGCGAGGCTGAAAAGTGTCGTTTTTTATTTTATTTTTTTCCATACTCGTTTTCCCCATCGTTTCGCCGTATCTCTTATCCTTCCCGTCGACGTTCTCTCTCACTCACTCTCTCTCTCTCTTTTTTTCTCTTTCTCTCTGTCTTTTGTTTTTTTGTCCTCGCGACGTCACGCGGTACCGCCAACTTCGGGAGACTGAATTTCATCAAGAAGTTCAACGACGAAAACCCACAAACCCACCTCGTGGCCCACGTGCCTCGAGGCCCTTTTCACTCCCGGCCTACACGTCTGAGACTTCGCCACGGTGACGTGAGACGTAGGCGTCGTCGTAAAACTTTTTTTCCCCCCTTATTCCGATTATGTCAAACGCACCGAGCCTTGCAATATTTCGTTCCTTCGCGTCGTTACTACATAGATAAATATACGACGTTATCGTACAATGAAAAGTCAAGTCAAAATTGTACGATGATAAAAATAAATTTACACCGAGATATTGCCGTCACTCGTGACAAATTGAATCATAAAACAACAATTTTCGCTACTTATACGAACATTAAACTCGTTGATGACTGAAAAATTATCGTGTAAACTACGATCGAGAGTTGTGACAATGAATTTTTTTTTCTTTCCTTTTTTTTTCAATTTTTTTCATTCAATTTAGTGTCAATGATCGCTGAAAGGACGATGTACCGACCGGGGGCTATTGCGAGCATAATCATGGTATTACGGAAAAGCTATTATAAAGTTATATAAAGCGATCATAAAGGACGTGGACGAGGGATGTATAATCACTGTTGCACGAAAACAAAGTGTTGCAGGTATAGCGAACCATGCGTGCATATGTTGTCGTCTATATATATATATTTATATATAATATTATATACATGTACCATTTACTGTATATGCTATAGAAGGCCTCGATTGGCTGTAGATTGACACGACTGGGTGGAGGTAATATGTGGGGCGGTCGATAGAACCGTAGGGTTACATATATATATGTATATATATACGGCTACAGAAATCGAGAGAGAGGGAGAGAAAGAGAGCGAACAGTCTATATACACACACATATATATATATATACATATATATATATATATACATAAACACGCACTATCTCTCTCCCTCTCTCTCTCTCTCTCTCTATCTGTCTATCTCACTCGTGGTTCCCGTATGTGTACTTCGTATGCCCAGCGACGACGATGGTATCGTCCTTGATGTAGCCCAAACCCCAGAGCTCGTCCCTGCTTCGCCGTGCCAGAGACGACGAAAGAGAGACAGGGAGAGTGGAAGCTAGAGGGAAAGAGAGAGAAAGAGAGAAAGGAAAGGGCAAGAGGGAGAGAGGACAGAAGCACCGAGAGAGAGAGAGAGAGGAAGATAGTGAGGGTGAGAAAGACAGAAAGGGGAGAGAAAGCAGAGAATAATGATAGAGGATAGAAGGAGCGATAGAGACAGACTATAGACAGTGATATCAACGTTATGCGCGCGTTATCAAGCTTATTACCCGATCCTTGCCACTAGCCAATACCAGAACTGGCGGTAGAGCCGCCCCACCAGCAACAGCACCAAAATAAGCCTGCACAACATCAGCCTCATCCGGCAGAAGTGATGCAGCGAAAGCGACTTCCCTATATCGTAATCCCCAAAACTCCATTAAAACTCATTCGTTGAAAAGCACGTTGCGATTCAATTATCTCGGTCAAAAGGACCGCTTCCCCCGCCCTCCGTTTCCTTGCTTCCCACGGACACACAAGAATCCACGTTCTTCCGGAACCCCCCAGACGTCATCGGAGGTTTCACCGATGTGGTCGATTAAACCGACCGAGGTTTCAGCCATCGCAGACGGCGTCCCACGTCGTCGGGAGGAATGCCTGGAGGCATCGTTCTTAAAACGATCTGGAGGTTGGAGTGGGAAGAAAAGGCCGAGGGGAAGATGAACTCGGTGACGTCGCTGGATAATCCCGTTCACGTCTGCAGTCTACGAAGTAGTGTCCGGGGGGCTGAAAGCTCGAACGGATCGAGAGAGGGTTCCACGAGGGATCAAGGAATGGAGGTATCGCGATGACTAACCGTCTGGGAGGATCAAAGTCTATGATGCGCTAGCGAAAATCATGTTATTTTATTGTCGTGATTTGGGAACGGTCGTGCAGGTGAATCCCAGATCCATTGGCTATGCAGTCGTTTAGGCGTGGGAGCTTGTTCCTATCTGGAAGCCTGGAAATTCACACTGTTCGCAGGGACACAAAGCCTTTGTTCGTTTGTTATCTTTTTCCTCATCGCGCATCATCTTGTCCTCGCACTCGAAACTAACTTATCAAACTCTGACGGTCATTGATTAGAAAATGTGCGTCATTGATATGTCATTGGTCCTGTCGCAACATTGAGTGGAAAATGTGCGTCATTGATATGTCATTGGTCCTGTCATCAGCCCCCAATTTCGTTGCTAGGTCTTGTTGTTGTTGTTTCATTGAGAAAGGGGAAAAATATTGGACAGCATATTTGGCAATATCGCAAAAGGGTGTCGCAGGGTCGGGAGGTACCTACTTTGGGTTAAGGCCACGCCCAACGGGATAGAACGAAAGCGAGCGAACTATCGGGCGGAATCGATGTCACGCATGTTCCGTTTTTTTTTCCGAGGGTAGTCCGGTTGACGGCGAGCGTGGATCGTGTTCTCGCGTTTTTACTTTCCCCACACGGTTTCTGGTATCTTGTTCGTCGCTTTTCCCTGTGCGCCATGTTTCACCAGTTCGCACATTTCTCTTTTACTTTCTCTGTCGCACACAGGCGTTCTGCATCTTTCTCTCTCTTTCTCTCTCTCTCTCTCTCTCTCTCTCTCTCTCTCTCTCTCTCTCTCTCTCTCTCTCTCTCTCTCTCTCTCTCTCTCTCTCTCCCTCTCTCTCTCTCTCTCTCTCTCTCTCTCTCTCTTTCTTGCGCTCCCTGTCTTTCTCAGGAGTCCCGGTCGGTAACGCTGGTGGTCGGGTGGCTGAAGTATGGTCGGAAAGAGACCTCTTGGGGCCTCCGGAAATGCGGAATCGACAGCCCGTTATTCAACTGGAACGCCAGAGAGATCGTTCAAACACAGTCAGTCTCTCTCCGTCTTTCTCGCTTTATTTAGTACAGGGGGGGAGATGTAGTTAGGGAGTCACGTTGTTGTGTGTTGACGCAATTGTTTAGGGCGTTTACGGAGGGGTGCGAGCGTTTGGCTCCTCGCACAGCTTAAACGCGAGAAATTAATGATCAAACATGTTCAATGGAGTTTCAATGTGTAGGACCCAATTGAGTGGCTTGGCGCGACGATACGATTATATAGTTAATTAAGTGCCAAACGCGTGAAACTATTGATGATTTGAAATCGATTATTGAAATTCGGTTGCCTGGATTCGTAAGTGCATGATGATGGCCCGTGTAGAGTCGTAACTGTGTATGTGTACTCTACGGTGCGTGTGCGGATTTTATAGTGGGATACAATAGATTGCGATAAAAAGGGTTGCCGGTGAATCGTCGTGACATGTACCGTGTACGATTATTTTCTGTGTTGACTTTGTACCGTGTAGTGTTGTGTTGGGGTTAATTTTTAAGGTGTAGAATTTTGTCGTGCTAACCGGTACTGCACAGAGTTTTTGTGTATCGCGACGCTTAGCGATGGACGATCGTCGCGTTGAGGTTCAGCCGTATAATTGTTTACCGTGTTGTCTTAGTGCTGTGTAGTATTCCGTCGTGTTTAACTTTTATTGTGTAGTACTTTTTTGGGCCAATCGGTACTGCACAGAGTTTGTGTGTCCCATGTAGTTTATCGATGGACAACACTCACCGTATTAACGTTCAATCTTATGTTTCACCGTGTTGACCGAGTATCGTGTAGTGTTTTATCGTGTTTAACTTTAACCGTGTATAATTTTTTATTCCGATCAGTGCTGCTCAGAGTTTTCGGCTACCGTGTGGTTTATCGATAGAACACTCGTCGTGTTTAGGGTCAATATAATATGTTGCACCGTGTTAACCTAGTCCCGTGTAGTGTTTCGTCGGGTTGAACCTTCGACGTACACAATTTTATC
Source organism: Diplazon laetatorius (assembly GCA_963662125.1). Taxonomy (NCBI): domain Eukaryota; kingdom Metazoa; phylum Arthropoda; class Insecta; order Hymenoptera; family Ichneumonidae; genus Diplazon; species Diplazon laetatorius. Next base: position 8,270,147 of record OY759153.1, read on the forward strand.
GTATCAATTGGTACTGCAGAACATTTCCGTATGTCTTATCGCTCGTCCCGATAAAAATTCGTCGTGTTAACATCCAACAAGACGTTCAACCGTGTAGCGTCCGGTCGTATTCAACTTTCACTGTGTAGTCAATGTCGACTAACATAGTGTCAATCGGTAATCGACAGAACTTTACCATGTTCTTTCGGTTGTCGATGGACATTCATCGTGTTGAGTTTCAAACTTGTACGATCGATTCGTGTTGCGTTCGTGCCGTGTTGGCCATTTTGATTGTACGAAATTGAGACAGAATCGTCAAAATCTAAGTGAAACTTTTCGTGTAAACGGAAATACGTGCGGATTATACGGTTTCTGTGGAACGATCGGCGGGGGTCTTGCCAAACCGAATGAACCTCCGAGAACGGAGTGTAGTCGGAAAAACTCGTCGCTCACTCGTGATTCCTGCGGAGTCCTTGTTTTGGGAGTCTTTTTCTCATCGGTTCGTCGGAGTTGTCGGGTCTATCGCCTCCGGCCTATCTCCGGACCACACGGCGAGGGGTTGAGTCTCCAGAGATCAACCCCTACAATCCATTTTGATCATCCGATCCCGTGCCAAACTCTCTCTCTTTTTTTTCTCTCTTTCTCTCTACTCCGTTCATTTTTGTTCCTACTTTTTATCACGCTCTCGACGAATCTCTTTCACCACTTTCCACCCTTCATCCTCGTCCAGCGAAACAAGGGAATTCATCTGACAGGCTGAACTCGGCACGCAACGCACCACACACGCCCGCATTGTAAGGACATAAAAAAAAAAACGATACACCCAGCTACCGAATATTCATCATTCGTCACCTCCGTTTTGTGTTCCCCCTCTCTGTTTCCTTACTGGGTAAAAGAATAAAAAATGAGATTGTAAGATGCATATATTGTGAAAATAATTTTCGGCTACATTTTCCATGGTTCTCAATATCCAACATAGCATGGAAATATTTTGTAAGTATCTTATTGTTAGACGTGTTTTTCGATGAAATATCGCAAAATTGCAACAATATTTTGAATTCTAGAAATAATATTGTCGACACATCGGAGCGATCTTGCTGTGTCCGATCGACAAAATTGTTGTAAATGAAATAGTGTAGCAATGATCCAATGCAATATTGATGAAATAGCATTCTGCAATATTATGGGATGATCATTTATGTTATGGACGAAAAATTCGATAGAGCATTGAAATATCGCCGCCATTGTCACTCCGTTAAATCAAATTTCCAAGTGGCAACTGAGTTTCCATGGCCGGAATTTCGTTCGATGTTTTATAAATGAATGTATGAACATTTTGCTCTAAATTGGCTAAAATGGCCCCAATGACATGGAAATCGGAAAGTAAAAAAAAACCTTTTTTTTCTGCGATGAAAAGTAATGAATAAATGCGGAAAAAAATTGTTGGCGAGTAAAATGCATGAAAAATGATTATATCCACGTTGTTCCGTGGTTCGAAAAAAAGAAGAAAAAAATGTCGGCGAATTCACGAGAAAATAACGAAATTTAACGTCATCGATGACATAACTCGCTGTATCCATAATTCGATTGTCCGAAGCATCACCCACTATGGCTGGCAAACCAGCGGGAATGCTTCGGGCTATCGTTTCGTTCGGTCTGAAACTTTCGCGTACGTGAGCCGACGAAATGAAATTTTCGCTGTACGGCGGATGGTACTCGATAAGTGATTGATACTCGCGTTTCGTTACAACGAACAGGTCCAACGAGCCCGCGTGCCCGATACCCAAAGCGATGCTACATGCGTACGTTCCATGCGCCATGAGCTTTATCGAGGTTTCCTGATAAACGTGTTACGTATACAGTCTGTTCAACGAGAAACTTTACAATTTTTTTTGCGAACAATATTGATGGTTTTCTTTTTTTTTCAGTTTATTTTGGACATAACATTTTTATCGTTGTAATTTTTAAATTTAAATTAAATATCGCGAGCAAATAAATTCGTTCGAATTAATTATTGTTTCGTAGTTTCGTTTCTGATATCGTTATCATCGATTTCGTAATTTGCCAACACTGTAAGTCTTTCTTATGAGTGAAAAACAAAAAAATTATATTATTTATTGTTCGGTGGGATAAGATCGGTGATAAGCGTTGATTGTGTGGGTTCGGTTATTATTTTCTGAAATTATCGTTCCCTATTTTTTCCCCGTCCAAGACTATCGAGAATCTAAATACTTTTGAAATCTGAATGCAAATCTGTCCGAAATTTTTCAGCTATGACTTTTTATAAAAACATAGATATATGTACGATTGCGTAATTATTTTTTTAAATTAATTCGAATAATGCACTCTCATCAATAAAAAAAAAAACAATACAAAATCAAAAGCCAATTATTTGTTCATCAACTTCAGTAATGCTTGAAAATTACATATAAGATGACAGAGAAAATTATATAGTAGAGCCCTTCGAATGTACTTTCGTGTAAAAATAAAATGGAAAAAAAGAGATCTTCGATAGTTTTCGAAAAAGACGAGAAACGTTTCTTGTTGAACCAGACTGTACGTTGATGCTTACACGTGGTCAACGTATACGCGAATCGAAAGAGATCTACGTCCGATCGTCTCTGTTTGCACCGGGCCTCAATCTTCTTCGACCGTTGCAGCTGCAGCTGCAGCTGCAGCCTCCACTCAATATTTCCCCATCCACTCCTACACGTAATTACGTTCGAGTGCTCAAACATGTCGGCCGCAGTTGAACTGTACCATCCGAAGCACTCTGCCACTACTGTTTTTACCCCCCCCCCCCCCCACACCCCTCCGGCTCCATACGCCCGGGTAAATGAAGCACCCGGGCCACGGCTGTGTGCTACGTGCAATGAAAATGATACCTCGACAAGATTCATTGTCACGTAAATTTTCCGTGGCACGGATGGCCCATTTTATCTCGTTCGAGTCAAATACGAAATTCAGAAACGATCGATTAAACCGTTCGACGGTGTTTTGATTTAATAAATACAAAATAAATGTGGAACATTTTTTGTTATCCAGTTGAGGTTTTGCTGCGACAATTTTATTAAAAGATATTATTGCAGAAAAAAAATACATTATAATAAAAATAATATAATAAATATATATAAAGGTTGATGATAAATAAAAAAAAAACACTTGTCTTCTCTTCGGTTTCGCACGAACTATACGATGCAAATACTTATGCTTACCCTGCACCAATGAAACGATTATTTATCAACAATTGAATAATTGAACGATGCATACAACAAAAAATGTCAATTTTTTTTTTTAATTCTGAATTCCTCGAACAAAAATCAACATTTCGAGACCTCACAAATTTTAAAAGTTATTTCTGTTTTATATCTTTCAGTCTTTCATTAGCCGATCTGTATGTACTTCGATCGTGTGTAAAATCCATTTTTCCTTGTTCACGAATTTTTTTCGAGTTTTCGTATCGAATTGGTCAATGTCGTTTTTACCGTAACTCTCGCTCTTTCCGGTTTGGCTGGCGAAGCTCGGTCACGACTTTTCCACTTTCAACGTGTGCGGATACTCGTGGGTTTTTCCGTTCGCTTCGTGTATTGCATTTACGTATGTCGGGTGTATGTGTGTGTGTGCGTGTGTGTGTGTGTGTGTGTGTACGTGTGTTGATCGTGTGAGCCGAAGCCGAGAAAGGTGGGTGGAAGCCCGCTGCTGCTGATCTCACAGTCGAACGAACCCCCCAAGGATAATGGAAACCCTTTTTACAGTTCAAACGAAAAGATAGGCGAGCACTACAGCAACACTGTAGAACGGTTGTCTGTGTGTATGTATACCACGGGATAACACAGTATTTCATACCGATATAGAGAAGGAGAGAAAAATATAGACAAAAGTGAAAGAGAGAGAGAGAGAGAGGGTGGAAACGAAATAAATAGAAATAGAGAGAGAGTGAGAGTGGAAACTATAGTAAGAGAGATAAACGAGAGAAAGCGAAGAGAGATGGGAAGCGAGGAAACGAAAAAAGAGAAAGAGGAAGAGAGAGAGAGACAAAAAGAACGAGAAAAATCGAAAAAGAAAGAACGAGAAAAATCGAGAGAAAGCGAGTCAAAGCAAAAAAGTATTTGAAGCTGACCTGCATGGGTTTGCTACTCCCAAAGTAAAATGAAATAGACGAAAAAAAAAGTAAATAAAAAAACTTTTGCACAAAGGAATTGCCATTCCCATTCGCCAAAAGCTCACGTGTTCTTTCTTTCATCCATAACCCCTATCTTCGTTTTCTTCACCTCGCACTATCCACGACGATGCATAAATAACCATCACAAAAAAAAATATATATATACATATTCGTGTATATATATATATATATATATATATATATATATATATATATATATATACAACGAAGACACAAGACACCATTCTATTCCTTTTCTTTTATTTTTTCGTTCACAGTTGGGAAATAAATCAAAATACATTAGCGCGCGCATAGGTTGGTGGAAACAATTCCGGGTATGGAATACCGGACGCGAGTGTGTGAAAGGTACAAAATGCCGGCGAGGAAATATGAGATAACGGAAAAAGCATTGGGAAAAAAGTAATGGGATGAGTGAGCGGCGAAGGAGGAGGGTTGAGAGGAAAGCGAGGGGGCAGGAAGATATGAGAATGCTGTAACCCACGAATTTTACACCATCCCTCACTCGACAACAGCCCCGCACCCTCGCTCACGAGGGTTCCGGCTGTGTAACTAGGCTCTCTTCGTGTTCCTGTTGTACACCTATATATATATATATACGTCTGCGTATAAATGATTCACGTGATACCGATAAGATAGCGATAGACTCGCGTTTATCAGAATTTCCGATCGCACGATCTGTTTCCTCGTCGAACCATCAAGCACATCGAGAAATCGACTCTCCTCTCCATACTCCACGTCTGTGTCTGCACGTGGAAAAAAAAAAAAAAAAAAAAAATCTTTTTCACGACTGTATATGATCGAGAAATTGCATATAATATATTATATTCATTCTATAACTATACTATTCATCCTATAATTATATGCTTCATTTTTATTTTTCTTGTTTTGTTTTAATTTTAACCGACAATTCCGGGCCTCCCTTTAGATTGCTTCATTTTTACCTATTCTACGTTACAAATGATTCTACGTTACATCGCGATTTATTTACGAAAAAAAAAAAAAAAAATTAAAAGAGAAAAAAATTCGAACAGGCGAGCGCCGGCGTTATCCGTATTCGGTCTGATTAAAACGGGTCTATTCTACTAGTCCGCCGGCATGTGTCGTGCAAACAGTAGATTCAGGTGTGCCAGTGCAGACGCACGTGGTTACACGGTGCCAGGCGGACCGGTATATCCGGTGTAATAACACGGAGAGTCTCCGGGATTCAGTGTACTCTCGTGTCTTTGTGTGTGTGTGTGTGTGTGTGTGTGTGTGTATGTGTGTACTGTGTATGTAGAGGGATTGGCGAGTAGCCATCATCACACGAGGGTAACCTACTCGGAAACTCGGGAAGCTCGAGGTCGCGAACAAGAGTGAAAGGCAACGCAGAGTTCCGCGATGAGGGATTTGTTATATACGTATGTATGTGTATATGGGGCATTCCGTGTCGAATCAGACGATCGTAACCCTGACCCCTGACGATTTGGCTTATTTTTTTTTTTTTTTGTACCCATTGGACTCTGAGAAACACTCGTGATATTTTATTTATCCAATGGTGGCGTTAAAGAAACATATATCATTCCTGTACCCATTTTTTCGGGAGTCAAGGTAGTGTAATCCCTTGGAAAAATTAAAAACTACCCCCCACCCTCCTCCAAATACGGAAATTCGTTATTGGACGAAATAAAAAATTATGATTTCTTAAAAATCATTTCAGTAGGTCAAAAAATTAAGTTTGCGAAAAATTCCAAAGTGGGATCTCCATTGCAACTATTTAAAAAAAATTCTTTTGTGTCTTTTGAAATAAAAAAATATGAATTTTCAAATTTATTTGGTAATTTTTTTTTGTCAATGATTTTGTGGCTTTTTTTATTGATCAATAGAATTAATTATATCAATGATACTAAAAATTATGATAATATTCCTAATTTTTTAACGGTTTGTTTGAAAAAAAAAACCCGAGGGAAACTATTTTATCGTATCCATGTCTATCATCTTTGAGGTCGAATGAGAGTGAAAAAAAAATCATGAACTGATTCGATAGGGGTCAGAATTTCGATCGTCTGCTTTGACATGTAATGCTTCATATATCCATGTATATATATATATATATATATATATAAGTCGGTGTATGTATAGATGAAGGTTGAAACGGGAGTGAATAGGTTACGCGTGGTTCTCTCGTCAGGATGCGACTATAGCACATCGTTTCCGCGTTCGCTCGGACGGTTCATTACCCGCAGCAAATTGATTAATGGCGCCAGGTACTCCACGGATACACCCACATATATGCATACCTATGTATATGTGTATGCAGCGGGAGGTTTGGGAAGGGAGAGAGAGAAAGAGAGAGAGAGAGAGAGGGCGGACAGAGTATACGCACTTGTGCACGTGCTTGTCGGTATGAAGATGAGCGACGTTTCGGCTTGTGTGAATAACACAGACAAATATGTGTCTGTGTATGGTTGCATGTGGGCCCGGGGCGATGAGGTCGTGACTATAGGTGTGCGTTTCCCTCCCCCCACCCCACTCGCGCCACTGACGTCCCGAGAGAGGACAGAGGACAGTGAGAATCATAGAGGATAGACATAAGGAGACCAAACTGCTATGTACGTGATTCACCGAAAGTGTGCAGATTTTTGTCAAATCCACATGTCTAGTTCACCAGAACTCCTTGAGGGGGCGTTTGCATACGTGCGACAAAATAATGTCGACTGATTCTGTTAAGTATGCCAAGTTTCATGAAAATCTGACGAGGAACTCTCTTATGGAGGAGAATTTTGCTCTTAGAAGTATTTCTAATTTCCATTTCTTTGAAATATATCGATCTTGAGCAGGCCAAGTAAATCAGGCCAGACCCACTGTTGCGCTCCCTGACAGTTCTAGTTTAGGTGATGATAGGGGTCACACAACAGCCCACGTTTTGGGCTCAAAATCGAGGAGTCGAATAGGTCTGACCCAGTGTTAAAAGTCATTGACAATTTTAAACCATTACACAACGGACATCTTTTGTCGCACGGATGCAAGTGCTGCTTGTACATACACACACACACACACATACACACAATCAAACCACACTCGATGGCAAGTAGTAAAGTCACACGATGAAAGTGAGGGAAATGTCAGTGATAGTTATACAGAACGTTTCGACGTACATACATCACAATCGGGGATTCGAGACACGCTCGTGTCCGCGTATGCATAATAAGATATCGGGGGACGTGTAGCAACGTTTTTCCCGAGCTATTCCACGACACCGATGTTTCTTCTTCCGCGCTCTACAGACCGTTCCACTTTCGTCTACAAACATACATATATATATATATATATATATATATATATATATATATATATATATGTACAGAGTGTCCCATTTGAAAAAATGCAGTGGAATAACTCATCAGGGAAAGAAGTGACAACAAAATGGGTCAGATGAAAGTTTGTAGGGTCCGAAGGGGGACACTCAGTGCTGATGAAATCGATGCTCTTTATGTTTTTATGCTGCAGGCATAACGGCAGTTTTCTTAAATGGGAACAATACTTTTGAACCACCCGGAGTTTTTCCTTTTTTCGAGACAAATTCAATGATACTCTGTGTTAAGGATTTCTCATCGATTTTTCATGAAAAAATCTATCGAACAATTTCGTTGTCACTTCTTTCCTGAAGAGTTATTCAACTGTATTTTTTTTCGAATGGGACACACTGTATATGTATATATATATATATACAGACACACAGTGATATTTCATTCGGGCTTCGCCGGAGTTCGCATAAATTATGCTGTATATCAGCAGCGGGCGGATCTATCCAGTGTCTCGCGTGCCCTCTTCGTGGAAACTTTCCCGAGGCGTACGAATAAGCTCCGTCGTCGTTATATCCTCCACGCGTGTAGGAAATACCGTGGAAAGCTGGCACGAGGGAGAGGGCGGGGTAAGTGGTCCACCCGAACGAAAGACGGATCTACATCGTAACACGGAAAAACAAAGAAGAGGAATAATTTTCAACCTTCGTGTGGGACTTATGAGTGAAAAATGGTTTCGCGACCGAAATACGGCAATATTTTCCATTCGATGGATAATTGCAATTTTTGTTGGAATTTTTCACGTTGGGTTATCATTTTCGTCTGGCATTTCAGTATCCAAAGCAAATATTATAATTTTCCATGATGGTTTGGTTGTTGTTGTTGTTGTGCTTGGAATATTTGTTTATTTATTTTCATTTAAATCCGTCGAATATGTTTGGGAGAGTGCCATTCTGCCCCATTGGAGTGTTAAACAGGGCAGATTTGTCCTCGGAGCTTCTTCGGGTAATAAAAAAATATGTGAGCTTGAATTGAGGAATATTTTTGGGAACGAAGCCAGAGAGTGTGAACGCGTGTTAAACGTGATGTGATATAATTAAGGAATTGTTTTATTCGCCCAACACTGTTTGCTGATGAATTTATGCTTCCGGCAATCTGGAATGGTAAAGAAGGAGGTTGATGAGATAGAATCCAGGAATGCTTGTTGCCACAACGGAATCTCTTCTTTTTTTTTTTTACTTTTCATTTATTATTATTTAAATATGTGGATATATATATGTTATTTGATTGTTTTTATTATTTTCAAAGTTTTCTGACAGATTGAAAATCTGTGGACTATCGAAATTCCATAGCGATCATCACGATATCCCATAGCTATGCGATAACGAGGTGCGAGATAACGCGAGTCATAAGTCGAGGTGAAATATTTTTCTTGCTGAGGAATTTTTTGTCGATTTTTTTTTTTTTTTTGATTATCGTACAACGAGCTTCGAAGCTCCGGGGCTTGGTCGTCGATCGGACGGAAAAATTCGCGTAAGAATGTGTGGCAAAAATGCGCGGGATGAATCAAATGTCGTGTAACGTTTTATGTTACAAACTGGCAATCTTGTAATATCACACAGCTTCACTTGTGTGATAATATTTATTGGATTTGTGTTCTCGAGTCGAAATTTTCACTTTTATTTCAAGTTATTTCAACATCGCTGCATGCAGATTTGGGAAAAAAACTATTGGAACAGTTTTATAGGAAACCGAATTTTCTATAATAAAGATTATAATTCATTTTTCCGAAAAAATTGTATTCATAAAGATATTTCGCAAAAACGTTCGGGAAGCTGATGTACCTTTTTAATAAGCAATTTAATATCACGGAGGTAACCTCGCATGGTAATCTCTAAGTTTCTGATGACAGAATTACTTGTAACAAAATTACATAAGCTCGACGAACGTTTTTTCGAAATATCTCTATAAATACACATTATCCGGAAAAAGTTATAACTATCTTTTTTATAGAAAATTTAATTTCCAATAAAATTGTTTCAATAATTCTTTCCCCGAATCTTCATATTTCATGAGATATTCCAAAGAAAACTGCAGTGTTATCTAAAAAATTGTCTTCAATGTGGACGCGGCATCTATTATAATAATTTTTTTCACAAAAATAAAAAAGTTTTCACTTCCTTCAATCAAAAACTAACTCTCTACGGGGGGACGCCATGGAAAACATTTTATTGTAAACAACCACCCCAATAGATATAGATCAGATGAGACAGGCAGACCTACTGCTGCGCTCTCTGGTGGTTCAGTTTGGTGGGGGTCACACAATGGCCTACGTTTCGGGCTTGAAACTGAGGAATCGGATAGGGCTGGCTGGCCCAGTGTTGAAAATCGTTGACGATAGTGATACAGACGCGGTTGTTTGGTGTCAAGAGTGGGGAGAGGGAGGGGGGAGTTATAATAACCGCGCCCTCCGTATTCTCGTACCGCCGATAAATGTCGAGATAGTTTATACTTTCGAGGCGTGAAGTCTGGTTAAGCTTCGTTGGCGCTAGAAGGCCGGTGAAGCGATTAGCTGATCGCCCGCACCAAACAGGCAAACAAAGTCATGGAACACGAACGATCGGCCGATCGAATCGCGCCACGTTCCACGATTGCTGAACGTCGAACATAATCGGTCAGCTCCGTTCGCGCTTGGTGCTCGCTAATAAATTGATCGATCGTTCCTTCGCGGCAATTTAACGGATTTATTCAACAATCACAAACGTCGCGAGCTTGACAATAAATAAGTGAGTCGTCGAAACGTTTGTCCGTGCTGTATCGGCATTCCGGTGATCAGCTTCGACGTTTTTTTCTTAACAATTGTTCCAAACGTTTTCGTAGGAATGAACTTAAAAATTCTGATCGACGATGAGTGAATAAAACACTAGGAGAAGGATGACGAAAAAAAATTATAACAATAATCGAAAAAATGAAAATTGTTGAGAAATTTATGTTGCAATGTAAAAGTGAAAATTATAGAAGTATGTTATGTATATATACTTTATGTATATATATCAGAGTGGTTCTTATAAAGGTAATTTTCGAATTTCATTGTTTGCACACGTCAGATAGGTTCCAAATGATTTTGAAAAAAAAATTTGCAAAATCTCTCGAGCTATCTCAATATTAATAAGTGTTGCGGAAATTTTCATTTTCCGAATTAAAATGACTCGTGATGTGTGTCGAGTTTTAGTTAATTTATTATACCTTCTGTATCAACGGAAAAATGAAATTTCACTAATATGCTTTTTTCATCAGAGTGATGGGTCCTCTTTTGTCTTTTTTATTTAATTCCCATAAGAAAAATGTCAGCTTTAAAAATTAAATTATTCATTTCCGTGCTTCAAATTAAATTATATATCATATAAATATGTGCGTAGCCAGTAATTCATAACTCATTAATCGTAATTTTTGAAAAAAATTCAATTCACGAGTTTTCTCGTAAAATCTCTCGTTTGTTCGAGAAAAAAACTCCGTTTGCCGCGCTTATAATAACTAAATCCCCCGGGTGGAACGTTCGTTAATACAAAAACTCTTGGAAAAAAATTGGAAAAAATAAAGAAAAGAAAGACAAAAAAAAAAAACCGTATCCTCTCCCTCGTGTGCACGACGATGAAAATTCATAAACATATTTTGTTTAGCGAGAGTGGCACGTTGAAGGAAAATGCAGAACGAGCGAGAATAAGGGATGAGGAGGCGTAAAAAAAAAGAATAAAAATAAGAAATAAAAAATAAAAGGAAGAAAAAAAAACAAAAATTGAACCATGTGCGTTCATGACGGTGCATATCCACAAAATTATTCATACGCGCTCGTCCGTGAATAATTAGTGAAGCTGCATTAAATAGAATTAAAAAATACAGCACAATGAGAGCGAGGGAGGAAATGAGAGAGAGAGAGAGATGGAATTTGCACGGAAATGTATAAAAACGTGAGCTTTTCGTTGTGTATGTATACGTATTTCACACACGTATTGTGTCACGACGTTTGCGAACGAGAATACGCGGTTTGTTAATATGTGTGTAGCAAAACGCACACACACGTGCGTCGATTACCACTCACAAGCCGTGGAGATTATTAATAAGCCACCTGCGCACGAGCGTTTTGACCGCATTTTCTCGCACACAGGGTACAATGTCCCTCGTGTGTCCTAATGTCCTGTGAGACTACAGAATCTCCTTCCCAACTTCCACAGACTTTTTTTTTTCGTTTCAATGCTCACACACCTCTGTCACCATATTCACAAAATTCGCAACAACATTATTATTATTGATTTTTTGAATAATTTGCAATTATGGCGATAAAATTATTCAATTCAATTCAAAATCGTTCGATTTCGGTCTGATCGATCGTAAATCGTTAATGCACGATCGTCTGTGTCGTGTTTCTCAACGTCACAACGACTGGGGGTACACAAAGTGTGCCCAAGTGCACGCTCATAGACTTTGCCATAAATACGCGCACACATACAGACACACACACACGCTACCCGCGTTCTCCAGCCCGTCGTCGTTGAATATCGAAGAACGATAGTCTACTCCCTCGCAATCGTCTCTATCGAGAGCACAAAAGCTGTGTCTTTTTTTTTTTTTCTACAAAATAAAAAGAATAAAATAACGCGAATAAAACGGCGCTTACACACACGCACACATACACGCACGTTGCCACTGCGCGACGCGAAGACCTATAAAACACTTTAGAGCAAGAGAAGAAAGCAAAAAAAAAAAAAAGAAACAAAAATACTTTCAAAAATAAAAAAAAATGAAAACAAAAAATAAAGGAACTAACGTGAAGCACGTCCTGGCACCATATTTTTCGTGTACCATATGCCATATATATATATATATATATATATATATATATATATATATAAAGTTTATTTCCTCAGGGTACGATTCATTTTGCAAAGTATCACAGAATGTGTCGTGACAGCTGACGTTTTTCTTATTCGACGATAACGTCAGAGTAAAAAGTTTTCCGGAGCTGTTCTTCCCACACCTATGTAAAGTACGCTCGCCGTATCAGTCATTGCTGGTCGTCGTGTGACACTTCGCTGATAAATTTTATTCGGTCTCCGCAATGAGATAAACGATGAAACAGGGTTGGGGGTATGTAGACGGTTAAAATGATGGTGGTGATGATGATGTTTAAAATTCCAGTCAGGATTATTACAAACTGTAGAGAGAAAGATAGTGGATGACACCCGGTAGAGGCTGATTTTACACCATGAGATATAAAGAATTCAATGGTACACATATATATTATATATATATATATATAATATATATATATATCTACGCTTCTTGCGTTTCCAGAACGACCGACACGTGACTGGAGATGCGCTCGTCGGGTATTCACACGGAGACACATCAAACAGAGGCACTTGGATAAATGGCCAATACGCAACGTGCGATATGCAAAACGTAACGTCGAAGCTAAACGCGAAGCATTGGATCGTCTGGTAACGAAAGCTTTTGCACTGTCGCAAAGAGAAGAAGCTGTCTCTTAACCACAGGGATATCGGTTCGACAACTGACAACTTGAGACGGTAAAATCGCGTGGATTTTTATAGCCTAGACATTGTTCAAAGAGTTGAGTCAGTTCTCGAGTTGAATTATTGTCGAGTGGGTCTCGAAGTTTCGAATTTTCAATGTTTCGAAAGCTCATAAGTTCGAATTTTTGTTATTCGAATTTTTATTAATCGGAAAATCAAATCTCCAAATTTTTGTTATTTCGACTGTTTATTTCGACGGAATTGAAAAAATTCGAACGATCAAATGTCCGACCGGTCAAGTGCAAGGTCGCAAAATTAAAATTCGAATAAAAAAATTTCGAACTTATGAGCCTTCGAATCATTGAAAATTCGTAACTTCGAGACCTACCCAAATTGTCTTGACGTCCGGAAGAAAAAAAAATGTTTACAATTCATCGAAAATAAATAACGTACAAGCCGTCTTTTCGACATATGCATTTTCGCCAATTCGAATTGGAGAAAGGTGAACCGCATCGTTTATCATCCGAAGTAAGCTTGAGGGTGATGAATCGTTATCGGTAAGAACCCGAGTCCCAATTTTCACCTTTATTTCAACTTTTTTCAACATCACATTCAGGATGAAGGAGATTGAATGTAGGATGAAGTTGTAAGCAATTCTTGCCTGTGTTTCAACTTCATTTCACCCTAAAAACCTGCATTTATTTTCCATTTTTCAAGTTTGGAAGGTGAAACGAAGGTGACATAACGAAAGAAAAATGTTTACCCACATTTGGAAGGTGAAACGAAGGTGAAATAACCGAATGGAAAAAAAATCACCCTCACAAGGAAGGTGAAACGGAGATGAAAAAAATTTCGATCCTCCATTGAGGTTGGAACGAAGGTGAAAAAATATTTCAAACTCACTCGACCTTCTCATTCGGATTTATAAGATGAAATAAGTTGATGACATATTACTGTCCGCTGTCTCTCTCGCACTCGTGATGGCCGGACCGATGTGCCACATCACCCTCATTTCATCTTCCCTTTGGGAGAAATCAATTTCGACCACGAAAAAACCAGTGGGGTATTGAGTCAACCAACCGATCCAAACTCGTCAAAGCGGTCGAACGATGTTTCTATGAGGAACACGATACAACACAACCGCCCAACGCTTCCATTTGCACGTGTAACAGAATCCACAAACGGAGAATTCACTTATTCGTCGTAACGTTATACCTCTCGTCGACTTCCTCGTCCCGTTGGTTCGACCTCGAATGCGAATCCCAAACGTGGGACTTCCTTTGAAGATACCTTGGCCTGGGTTGAAGCAATCGTAAATCACTTTTCGCGTATCAATTTTCGCCACACGAACGCGGATCGCTTATGACGAATTTTTTTTTTTTTGCTTTTTTCTTGCTTACTCGAGGAGGATTTTCTATGGTGGGAATTTTTTTTTCCCGAGATCTTCGTGTTATTCTGTTCAGAATGTGCTCGAAATGTCGAGAAAATAAATTTGCGGATAGTATTAGAATGTATGGGTGGATTTGTGTAATGGAAACTTTGACCTTGAAAAATTCGAGGGTGTATAACTTGAGAACGGTTTGACGTACAAATTTCGCAGACATGTGCAGCTGGCTATATTTCGTTTACTACGATTTTCGTCACAATTCAAACTCCGGCTCGGATATTATCGTGTTTTTCAATAAAAAAAATAAAAAAACCAAGTTATCACTCTTGCAATTGCAAATTTCGTGATATTCGTTTGAATAGTTATTCACGAATTCATTTATGTCCCACTATATTTTAGTGACACTTTCCTCTCACTGTGCCCCGATAGTCTAGTTGTTGATGTTATCATCATAAAAGCATTCTAAACACCTGAAAAAAATCTGGAACATACATCTGGAATTTTCTTTTCTACGATCCAACAACGATTGTTTCAGAAGCTGCACATCCGTTTGTTCATAACTATTTGAATTGTACAAGATATATTACTGAAAAATTTTGTTTGTTTTTTCTTCAAAAACGCAGTGTGAGGAGCGAGCGTCGAGAAGACATTTGAACTTTAGTGTTGTTTCAAGGTCGGTCCATTCACAAATCATTGTTTTCTCATTCTCCATCGGTCTCGTCATCTCTCTTTCTCGGACTTTTCACATCGCAATACACTCGGCCATCTTCCAGCTCCGTTCCGCCATTATCATGATATATACGCCGAAAGATCTTTTTTTTTATTTTCGCCAATATGAACGCCGAAAGAAAGTTTGCAGCTGGCAGCGTCAACGTTATTCACTGAAACGCACACCGCGAGACATATATATATATATATATATATATATATATATATATATATCTCTTCGACTCCGAAGCAACTTTGGAATCCACTTGTCCGGGCTGTCTATCTTATTTCAGCTTCCGGTGCCAAGGGACGGCGAGAAAACGTGATGCCGTCTTCTCACCCTTCCGCCACTCCCCTTTACCCCCCCCCCCCCCCTCGACGCTTCACGTCTCTGTACTAGGTACGCGCGAACGAAACACGACCGTCGCTCTGTTTTTCCACGACGCGCTATCGATTATCACGTTGAATAATTCACGACCGGTGCAAATCGATTTCCGACAACCAGAAACGTTCTACGATGTGTTCGTCGCAGAATATTGCCAATGCATGGGACTTGTCGCGTATCACGGTTTTCGGGTTAGTTCGCTCTTGTGCGAGAACTTGATTAGTCATTTTTTTTTTCAATCACAACGATAAGTCTCGTTGCAATTGTTCGAGGGTCGGGTCGTTGAACACTTAGTCGATTAAATTTATTTTCACACAATGTGCAACGGAAACATTGAAATTAAACTGAAAATTGAAATATAATTGAAAATTGAAATATAATTGAAAATTGAAGTATAATTAAAAATTAAAGTATAATTGAAAATTGAAATATAATTAAAAATTGAAAAATAATTGAAAATTGAAGTATAATTGGAAATTGAAAAATGTGAAACTATCCTTCTGTTCCGTTCCCCGAAAAATCGGAATTTTAAATGAAAATTTTCAATTATCTTATCATTGTGCAGCAAAGAAAAAAATTGAATCACCAAACAAACCGAATTTTCGGAAATCTTGACCTATCACAAAAGTCCACTGCGCTGTCTGACGATAGTCGCGTGCTCCGATGTACTCTTGACTCTGTCTGACGAAAAAATTGTATTCATCGTGAAACGTGAGCAATAGAAAAAAAAATAATTGAAAACAATAACGATAAATTAAGCTGGCAACTTAACATATATCCGGATGGTTTTAATTTCCTCCGATGAATAGCACAATGTTGTACCATGCGGTTCAAAACGTTTCGATATTCATTAAGCGACTCGCGTCAAACTGCATGTAGTGGTACCTACATGCACTTTTTCCTTCGTACTGGCGGTTATTTAATTCATTTTTTTTTTTTTCATTGCACCAAAACTTTTCTCATCTATACAATGTAAACGTGAAGAGTTGTTGGTAACGGTTTTGGCTGGGTGTCGTTCATGCACCGTACTCGTTTTTGTTCGGTCCTTGGCGGAACGTCATGGACGATGGTACCTACGTTTATGAAAAGGCTCGGTTGGGGGTGGCAAGGGAGGAGGGGGGGGGTATCGTTCCCATTCGGTCTCTATTTACGCGCGGACTCACTTTGTATTTATATGCACGAGACTGTCTTTCTCTCTTTCTCTCTCGCTTTATTTCGCTTTTTCTCGCTTCCCTCGCTCTCTCTCTTTTTCTTTTTCTCTCTCTCTCTCTCGCTTTTTCCGTGCGTTGAGTTGTATTTGGGTCAGGTTGTAAAGCGACTGTACGTGTACTTCTGGGATTCCAACATTTCGTTATCTCTCTTTCTCTCTCTCTCTCTCTCTCTCTCTCTCTCTCTCTCTCTCTCTCTCTCTCTCTCTCTTTGTCTCGGCTCAATGTTCTTGGTTCTTCCTTTCGCATCTCTTATCCGCCATCAAACTCAAATGCAATGTCGGAAATTCGCATTCTCCGATGCACCGAGCGCATCTTTCTCTTTTCGACTATTTCGTAGCTCAAAGACGTACGTCACGAACGACAACAAAATACGTTTTACAGTCCCATACATTTATCGCGACATTTTTGAACCTGGTTACACATATAAAGTTTTAAAAAATAACATATTCGAGTACCATTGTGAAAATCGAATAATGCAAATTTTTGTATACAAACAAACTTTTTTCTCGACTCCAATTGAATTATCGTCACCGAAGTAAAGATAAAAAATAATGAGAAACAATTGTTTTCATAGTTAAGTTCATTGAACTGAATTGCGAGCTTATTTGATCATCTTTTGCTATTGAAATATTATGAAAATGGATTTAAGAGCTTATAGACCATTGAAGTTTTTAACATTGCAACGGTGAATAGTTACGACAAAAACGAAGCATCGCAAAATTATGCATTTAAGAATTAATAATGAATTAAAAAATAATGAAAATAATAAACATTATATTTGAAAAGAAAAAAATAGTTATTAGATCCAATCACAACCCCATCGTCAACGGTTTGTCGAGCAATCTTCTCATCCTCGAGCGGAACGATGCCACGCAGCATCACGAAACCCAAATATATTATATGCTTGTCGAGCATCATCGCTCAAGCACAGTTCGCGGTCCTACGTTGATTAACGATTTCACGAACAACACTCTCCGGGTACTTCGAGAAGGACTTTTTGCGAAACTCCAGACTCTCGGGTGAGATCACGTCTGATAATTAGTTTGACCTTGTTACATGCGTTTGCCATATTTGCCCGATAAATCTTAGCCCTACCGTTACAATGCTGGAACGGATTTTTCTCGAGGGCGCATTTCAGTTTGGGGACCCTGGAAAAAGGAATTTTCGAGAATTTCTTTCATACCAAACGACTGACGCATGAATTTCATTTTTTTCACTCCAAAGAGCGAATATCAAAAAGAACAAAAATAAGTTGGGTCTGTTCTTATTTTGATTGAGTGACGAGCCGTCAAATTTTCTCAGATCGCTGACGAAGATGTTTTCTACGGACTTCCTCATCAAAAACTCAAAAACGAAAAAAAGCGTAGTCACGAAAAGTCAGACTAAAAGTCTCGAACTAGAATTCTCTCGAAAATAATTTTAAAAAAGAAGCGAGAAAAAAAATTCGATCGTTAATACGGCAAAAGTCGTAAGTTCACAACTTGTGACATTTGCCAAGTCGACGTGATTGACGTTGTGACGCAAGTTCGCCATCCGAGTATTTGGAACACGCCAGAGAGACAGAGAGAGAGAGAGAGAGCTTCCGTTCTCGGCTGCGAGGGATGAACGATAATTTGCACGAAGTGTGATAGTCGCGTCGTAGCGCCGAAGAACAACGAACAGTGTCCCAAGCTCATCGCTCCAAACCCCCATTGCCCTCAGGATGAGATTACCGTTCACCGAGTTAGACGAAACCCGGAGCACAACCCGGTCACGTTCGCCTAAGTCTTCGAAATCGATCGATACACATCACTCGCACACCACCGTGTCAACTTCGAAATTCTCGTATATACGCACCGTAATTTACCGTAAGATGGCCAACTCCATAACTCAAATGCAATTTGACAGGGTTAACACCTATCCCCGTTGCAATTTGCCAACCTGAATGAAACTGAAGTAAAACCAACCGGCAGCACCATGAACGTCAGCAAAAAAATCCAAATTTCGTTGATAAATTTTTTAAATAAAATAATTATCTTCAACAAAGATCAATAATTGATTTGTTGATCGGAAAATTATCAATCACCACTGTTTGATCTTCCAAATTTATTTTAATTGTTTAATAATAATAGAAAAAAATTATTGAAAGATTGGATCAAGTTGAAAGGATCAATTATGAACGAGAGAACCTTTTTTTATCGCAGCTTCCCATTCTAGTTCATCCAGACACTGTTGATAAGCCGAAAACTCACGGCCGAGTCAGAAAGGCGTGTAGAGTGTGAGGTTCTAGGTGCCCATAACTGTTCGGGTTTTGTTGCGCATAGCATCAGTGTTACAGTGTTTACATTTTTATCATAACAGCCCAACCCAACGTTTGTTTGTATTTCCAAGTCGTTCGCCAAGGGCAAGCGCCACACAGCTGCCGAATACCACAGTCAAGGTCGAGCCAAAGTCACGCCACGCATGGCCCCTGTCGCACGGCTGATCCACGCCACAACAACAAACGGGGGTCAAACAGAAGCCACGTGCCAGTTGGGCCATACAATGGATGAGCGAAACAAGTAACCAGGCCTTGCTTGGTTCGGCCATTCACCTGTCCACCGCGAGTCACCAATTTTGCTTCCACTCTGGACATTTCGTTGCGCGCCATAAGTGCCATATTCCAAATCCAAGCTCGGGCCATCGACAAATCCATTTTCAGAAATCTGCCATGTCTCTGTGCGCCCGATGCCCACAGTTAAAATATTTGTAATCGTAACACTCATTCTTCCTGGCCCTAACCATTCCTATAGTTCTCGTAGCACGTAAAACGCACTCGCGAGTTCGCCAGCTGGCAAACGATCGTGTAATCGTGGTACGCCGAGAGTGGGGGTTGGAAAGGGGGGAAGGGGGGGGGGGGAAGGGAATCGAGTGAGGGTGAAGCAAATGAGTGGGCGAGCAACGTACGACGAACTTGCCTGGGGGGTCATTGCCTCGAATTGATTGGTACGTCGTACATCGTGTGTGTGTGTGTTTGTGTGTGTGTGTGTGTGTGTGTGTGCCACGACGACGACCAGCGCCAGTGGTAAGACAAAAATACCAACGACCAGCAGTGACACAAATACACGACGTAAAAGTTGCACGATACACGATTGATAGACATTAAGTGGACGGGAAAAAAAATAATTTTCCGGGCCACGATGATGCTGTCTTATTCTCCGTCCATAACGATTTATCGCAGACTCGAAGGGTCAATCACAGCGAAGGGTGTTCGATGGCATGGCTGATTTTTATCGAGGGGGCAAAAACACACGAACGAACGGGCGATGGATGCGGCGGAGGGAACAACGACGGGACAATCTGGCCCACTGAGCATCGTCGTACACAGTCCGGGGAAATTAAAGCTCATACCGGAATCGCGGATGGGAAATGGAACGGACGAGGGGTTCGAAGTGGGCTACGTACACCGTTTCGGCTCTCGCACATCCAAATAACGATTTTAGCTGGTACTCGGAAACCCTGAAACTCTACCGATGGGGCAGAAAGACGAAGAAAAAAAAACGAAATGCAGAAGCGGAAGAAGAGGAGACCCGACTAGATTTCCCAACCAGATGCAATAGAGGATGGCAAAGTTTTTCGTTCCTTCCAGTTTGTCCCTTTTCTCTCTTCTTCTCTTTCTGTCCCTCTCTCTCTCTCTCTGTCTGTCACGCTCTTTTTTTTCTCTCTCTCTCTCTTTATCGTTTCCTTCCTTCCCCGTTGACCGCACCGTATAAAAGTAACGCGTTATAAAAGTGTTTTCCGAGTGTGAGCATTCACTAATAAGCTTCAGCAAACCAAGTGTTCACAATAAAAGCTCGAGCACCGTCTGGATTAATGAAAAGAAAAGAAAAATGAAAAACTAAATTGTTAAAATTGTCTCTACGAGCTCGACATTACACACGCCCGAAGTTCTCTGCTTGTGCTTGCAGCGAGAGCTTGCATGCACTAACTCGATGGTTTTTATGGTCGAAAAAAAAAGAAAAAGAAAATGGAGGCGAATACACTCCGACTACGGTTAATATCAAAGCACGAGCGTAGAAAAAAAATGTTACACGAACAGAAATGTCGTTAATTAAAACGACAAATTTATAAACTCGTAGCTGGTAAAGGACTTTTGATAAATATAATATTAGAGAGAGAGAGAGGGAAAAAGAGAGAAAGATATTGCAAGGGACGGAAAAAGAGAGAGACAGCAAGTGGATAAATGAGTCACTGGTTGGAAATGAGTTTTGGAGGGAAAATCAAGGAGCATCCTCTAAAATTTTCAACCCCATTACCACGGGGGCTGGGACGAATAAGCAGAGGGCGCCATGGACGGAAAAAAGGGATTTTCGCGATGGCGGCCGAGAAGATGTACTCTCGTCGTCGCGTGGTATCATCGGCACACGCAGCTCGAAAGCGCCTCGGATCAGCCTTTAATTAAATTCTTCTACCTCCCCCCCCCCCCTTTTGCCACTCTCCACCCTCGCTCGAGCTTCTGTGTGAACGAGCGAGACTGAGCGGAACGCAGCGAAGCGAAAACCCAAAGGCGGGATATCTTTTTTTCTTTTTTTTTTACCCTCTTGCGACGATTTTCAAATTTCTCAGCATTTGAGTTTATATATATATATATTCTTCATCTCACTCTCACTGTCTATTCGTCTCTCCGTCTCTTTCATCAACAATCGCATACTTTCTCCATCGGATTCAGCCAAAATGCCAGCGAGCTTTTTGCAACGGAGCACGAGCGACCACGTTCACCCCCCACCCCCTTCGGAACTGGGATTTTCCGACGTAGGCCGTCGATGGAAAAACGTTAATGAAAATTTATCTTGTTTGTACAAGCAAATTTCTGAAATTATTACGTTGATTTTTCAACCCCTCACCGAACGAGAAAAAAAAAAGCTCATTCCATCAATGTGAAAACAGAATGAACCAATTTCCGAGAAATAACGAAATATAAATATTTCCGTTTGTTTGTTTTGCTGGTTTTTCTTTTCTTTTTTTTTTCATTGGTTTTATTTCGGTGTTACGTGAATTACGAATTAATGAAAAAGCTTTTTACGACGGTGAATTTTTCATTTCTCGATTCATCCGGGTATTCGATATACGTGGAACAGAATAATGAGATAAATAAAGGAAATAATGAAACAATGTGGGAGAAAATAATGGAATAGTGGAAGAAGATGAAATTTTTTTTGGTACGACGTGGATTTGGTCGATGGGGGACGAGTATATATGGTTGAGAATAAATAATTATATCGAAAATCGATGAAAGAGATTTTCGATATAATTATTTAGAGGTTCGGTGAAAATAAATGAAATAAAGAGACTCATGGTGGAAAGTTGGTCAGAGTGTGAAAGGATACTTTTGCGAATTCCGAGTCTGTTGACCCACAATCCTGGTGGAAAATTCGTGGGCAATGATGATGACTGAAGTTGATCGATCGATAACCATTAACGACCACAACTGTGTCCTTTCGTCTCCCAATATTATGTTGTACGGTCAGTCACTGTTCCATTTATCGAATCTGTTTGGCTTTTTTTTTTTTTACTTCCAGGACAAAAGTGACGAATAACGTAGGTCCTTCTAAATCTTGCTCAAATAGACGATAATCAATTTAGTCTTGTGAATAGAGACAACGATTGTTGGAATGAAATACAACACTTAAAAAAAAATTATTTTGTTTTCTTCTTAAAACCAATAGGAAACCTTCGATATTTCTTCTTTTTTATGCTCGAGTTTTCAGCTTTTTTAATCTTATTTTGTTGATCTCTTTTTTCGTTTTTGTTTTTATCGATATCGGAATTTCGTGTAACAAACTTCGCCATATACGTTTTTCACTGTTTCCGGATGTCAAACTCGTCGGATATCGATCATTGGCATTTTCCTGGATTCGTGTCCTGGACGGTGTGACGGTTGGAGGGGGTTGGGGGTAGGCGGCAGGTGGTTTTCGATGGGCTTGGAAAATTCATTTCCGCCTCTAAAATCGACCCCCTATCCGTTCAAACTCCCATCCCCGGTGTCGTCTCCGTCGTCGAAGGGTTTTGAAGGCAGAGAAACCCAGCGCGCCAAGCTTATCAATCGAATAACCGGTTGCGATCCGACGCAGTTGGCTTCGTCCCAACGACGAATAATTCATCTGGTATATCCGTCGAAACGATCGAATTATTCAGCGTCTAGCTATGACGTCTGACGTCGTGTGAGTGGGTATGCAACTTCATCGTATCGCCGTCGAGTCTATCCGAATCTCGTTTACGAATGAAAAAAAAAAAATGAAAAAAAGAAAGAAACAAGAAAGGTAAAATTGGGTCAATTTGGGTTATGAGCTTTGGCGTGTAGGTGGATCGATATTTGATAATTCCCTTTTTGGATTTCGCTCCTTCGAACTGGTGGTGAGTGGAGGAGGGGGGGGGGATAGTATTATAAGGTATTTATTCTTGTCTATATAATATTCTTTTTCTTATAATTGCAATAATTCAAATTAATTTATATAGATTAAGGTATTGCTGGATGGATATGAAAAAATATAATAGAGAATCAACGTTGGATTCTACTACAAACGTGTCAGAGTGTGAATAAACCGTTGGATTCGAGGTTTTTCAAGTTTTGGGGCATAAAAATCGTTCGAAGTCCCATAACTTCTTTTCGGTTTCACTAAAAACGAAAAATCGTTCACTACAAACTTTTTCACACCCGAAAAAGTTTGAAGAATGACGAAAAAAAATCATTTCTTTTACAAAAAAAAAAAAAAAAAAAAAAAAATTTCATCAAAAAACCACATTTTTTCTAACTACGAACAAAATCTCGGTCGTGCAGTTATTTCAATTAATGCAGTTATTTCAGTTTAAATAATTTTCAATCGAAAGTAAACATAATTTCCGATAATGATTACACGTGATTATTAAACTCGACTAATAAGTTGTACAAGTTTATACGACGCTCGAAATAATTGGGTCATTTTTTGAGGATCACCCGTGACGATCCATTCGTCCACGTGCGATGAGTCCCCTCCTCCCTCTCCTCTCCCCCACGTCTTACGATCCTCCGAGGGGTTGGTGGACTTTTTTTTTTCTTCACGAGCCAAATCGTCGAAGACTCTTCGCCAAAGACGACACCGGGGGATTACGACGAGGGGATGTGTCCCCACGCGTGGCGTGCCACATATCCGCAAATACAAATAAAAATGGTTAGCGAAAATAGTGGGGAAAAAATGAAGTTGCCGATTCGAGAGGAGGAGGGGAGGCGATGTGGGGGCGGGGGAGGGAGGGAGACGTATAACGAATGGGATGCGTGAATCACAATTCTGTATCTACGTACGATCAAGATGTGACATTTGTCATGCTTATTGCCGGACGATAAAAAAATGTCTACCCCACCCCAGCCTCATCACTTACCTCGTGACATCCTTACCCTCTCCGCCGCCCCCCTCCCCCCCTATCCGTCATTTTTTACTTTCCTGTAATTTACATTTTCCAAGCGACAAGTCACGCAAGCCATTGCCCCCGGGTCTTTTGGAATTTTCGCATATTTGTTCTTAAGTTAAGGGTGTGTGTGTGTGTGTGTGTGTATGTTAAACCTTGAGAAAGGGGTGGGGAGGGGTTTTTTTTGAGAATTTCCCGACATTTTTTTTAAAGATATTTTTGAGTTTATTGCAATGAAACTGAGT
This sequence comes from Diplazon laetatorius, assembly GCA_963662125.1. Taxonomy (NCBI): domain Eukaryota; kingdom Metazoa; phylum Arthropoda; class Insecta; order Hymenoptera; family Ichneumonidae; genus Diplazon; species Diplazon laetatorius. Next base: position 8,294,458 of record OY759153.1, read on the forward strand.
AAATGTTTTTATGTCACGCTGTCCGTAAAAGTGCGGTTTTACGCTCACTCCGTTCGCTTCAAACCGCATTTACGGACCTTGTGACATAAAAATTCGTATGACACTCGTACGAAAAACGTTTTCTGGACTCGTGTGATTGCAATACTCGCCTTCGGCTCGTTCTGCAAACTCACACTCGTCAGAAAAAAAAATTTCGTACTAGTGTCATAATATACTATTATTTTCGTGTGTTTGCCTGTGTGTGTGACATTTATGTGTGTGTCATAGATTAAGGTACTCTCCATAAGAGAGTGCCTTGTCAGATTCTCATAAAACTTGGCATACTTATAGGTATCGATACGAAAAAGGTTCAGTTGAATTTTAATGGCTTTCCGGAGCGTGAGAAAAAATGTATCAACCCTTTCATTTTCACACGTTTAACATGGAGCCTTATGGAGAATCACGCTCAATTTGATATAATACAAAAAGTCCTCGTCAGATTTTAATGAAAACACTTAAGCTGCAAGTTGAATATTCGGAGAACATTTTGGGCACTTGACAGTAGAGATCAGGAGACTGTGATGATAATAATAAGCAAATAAACATTGGGAAAATACAGTTTATATCAGGAGTTGGTCGTGATCCAGTAGACATGGCAACGTTGCGCGTTTGTTTCCCATCTTCTCTCTCTCTCTCTCTCACTAATCGACATCATAACACGCGACGTTGTCCCATCAAAGTACTATGTGCCTCAATCAGGAAATGGTATATCTTACGCTTGCTTTGAATCTCACAGTATGTAGTAGAATATTACCTCAAGTAAGTGGTGGTTTTTTTTCGCGAAAATTTTCAGAATTTTTTTTCCCGAATATTTTCGGATTAAGTTTTTTTTTTTTTTTTTTTTTTTAATATCATCGTTGACTCGGATTCAGTCTCTCGCCAGTTCAAAATTCTCATCACGCTGCAATTGACATTTCGATTGAACGAAACGGGACACAGACACAGACGTATCTACATACAAAGCTCTTTCACGACCGACAAAGCTCGTCCCGGCGTCGATGCACGTGCGGCCAATCGAGCATATCCGATGACGCACAGTGTACCGTTATACCCACGCTACAACGTGGCACGTCGAGTCGCCACCGTGATACGGTAATGACACAACGATAATGGGCGAACACAACCATTTCGCCGCCGCTTCGATGTATACGCGACGAAAGGGTTGGACGAGGTTGTCGAGTAGTACGAACGTCGTTTTCGTCGGACGCACAGTCGATCGTGTCGAGTTTGGGGGGTCGAAGTTCGGAACGCGATCATAATTTCAGAACGCGCAACCCTTCGAACGACAATGTTACGATCGTACGGAATTCCGAACGCTCAACAGTCGAGCGGTTTCCCACGTTGCCCGACTTTCGAGCTTTCCCCACGCGTGAACTAACGATGTTAGATGTTTGCTGCCGTGAACTTATTTGTAGGTAATTCAATTCTCTGCAACATTGTTCATATGAACTTTTGTTGCAGAGAATTATATCTTTGTTTTGCCAGTGTTCGGGCGGTAAGATAAAAAGACACTAATTTTTTTCGTTCCTATTGTTTTCTTTCAATTGTTCAAAGGGTTACACGTCCTTGAAATTTTTAGGGTGTCATCAATGCTATTTGAAAGATTTTCGGGATGAGTGAAAACCTGTTGTCAGTTAATTTACGAAACGAGGTAAGCAACAAAAATTATATACATATGTATAGTTGCTTGTTCTGAATTCTGTATCTTCGAAGCGTAGCTTGTTCTTATTTTGGTCGTTCTGAACATCGATCGTTCTGAATTTCGACCCCCTATCCATGGTATCGAATCATCGGTAGAGTGGGTCCGATAGAATCGAAAATTCGTCACGCCCTTTAGGGCGCGATCGTCGAACCGGAAGTGAAATTAAATGGATCGTGAAACTGAATGAAAACTCGTGACGATGCATGCTCGGCTGGTGAAACACTTTTTTACTCGTTCTATAATCACTACAAAATTATAACTTTTTTTTTTTTCAACAATACCTGATACGCGATCCAAGATAAATCATTCGAAAGAAGGTTGCGTGCGTGGCATCGCGCGTCCACATTTTATATTATCCCATCCCTCGTGTACACCCGACGCAACCCTTATCATTTTTTTTTGTTCCCCGTGGGTGTCGTGGGGCCACGCCTAATTCCTCGAATGAAACTCTTATCAGGACGAGAATTATCACCGACACGCCGGAAACACGCGTCGTTCGATTTGTCGTAACGTAAGCGCGAATTTTCACGATGAGCGAATAGATTGTATTATTATTTTGTATTTTTTTTTTCTTTCGTTTGTGTTTGAACCTTCGATCACGATTATTCTGCGGTTATTGATTTTGTTTGATTGAAAAATATCGAGATGATCAGTGTGGGACTTTTTTTTCTACGCTCTTTGGACATCGTGGGCAACCTGTAACGTGATTTAAAAACAAGTTTTCTGTAATTTTTTGGATAATCAATTGAATCTAATATTCAACTAATTATCCCAAAAAATTACCATGAATTTATTTTACCTCGCATCCCAAATTTCCATACTCATCCAGAAATGTAGTCCGTTGGGAACAATATGAGACGTCAGAATTGAAAATCCGTTAAGTCGTATGGTCGATAAGCTACGACTTGAGTGAAAAATGTTGTGATGAATCTTACAGCGTTCAGATGCTTTATATGGCTATGAAAAAAATCGATTTTAAATCGAATTTTAAATCGGGCAAAATCGATTTTAAATTGGGATTGATCATAAGACGAAAAAAAAAATTCAATTTTTTACATGACTCAGCCCCCTTAAAAAAGCAATGAGCGATAATTCCACGGAAGCAATATCCGCAGAGTATGGAGAATGGGGTTGACAGACTCGTCTATTACCTAATTTCCAATAATTTCCAATTACCTAATTTTCAATGGTCCTGAACCAACTGCCGAACTTTTCGAAAAACTCGTACCGTCCAATTCCATGAACTCTCGTTTGCGGTAACTTCATCACTGTGTTATCTTTTTCAAAGCAACGTACCATCACGTTGTACCAAATGGTTTATTTGATCAACCTTACTCAAAGACGCATGAAAGGACATATTCAACACTATAAAGCGAACTAAACGTATTAGACGACAGATAGACGACGACTGAAGATAATATGGCATCAATGT